>CM068312.1:3196888-4446753 GCA_034768735.1 Schistosoma mekongi
CAACATTGCTCACATGTGTTCTTCTGTATCTTCAGTACCAGTATTTTTCACACATACTTTTTTATCCTGTCTTCTTGAACTATATTCCTTGAAATAACCTTGTGGATACTGGTGACACGAGTGATCGACTTATTGACCCTGAATCTAAACGAGCCAATTAGACTTACGTATGTGATCTATGATAAGAAAAGTATGAATGCTGATTGGTTGGTAGATGGTTGATTAACGCAAAGGGCTTCTCAGTGGTGCGAAGAGAGGAAACAATACCAGCGAATAAGAGTCGGTTCCAAGTCATCTGTTGAGTAGAGACAATTGACTATGCCTATCATTTAATAGGCTATAATGTAAGCGAAAACATGAAACACAATTGAGGCTAAACTAGGAAAGTCATGTACAAAAGACGGGATAGTACATTCATAGTAAAATTAAAATAACATGGGAACAGAAACAGATATGACATTAATTAATAAGTTACTTGGAAACTGATAATTTAAGAAATACAAGCAATTACGGTTTAACAGTATGTGTTCCTGTATCACCTAAAATAGGCTGCAGAGATTGTACTTTCCAGCTCTTTGCCCAGTTACAACATTCTCAACGTATAGTCATTATTATCGTCACCACAATTATGTCGATGTCTCAATTATGGTATGGGAACTCTTAGGGTAACCTACATTTATTCCAAGCTTTGTGATGATTATAACAAACTGGTCAAATCAATTCCAGTATAAAATTATACGTTAAACTATCGTTACATAAACTTATCATTTAACTCTTCACATATCACCAGTTAACTTATTCACAGATCAAATAAAATAAATGTTTGTTCCAAGATCTATTCGTTTTCCTATGTAAGACTTTATTTGTAAATTAATTTCTGTAGTTTTCGCTTATTAGCATTATGTAATAATTATGTATATACGTATATTTCTAGTCTTGGATGGAGCCTGAGTGTCGAGCTCATGTTATCGCTAGACTACCAAAACTTACAACCTATAATCGAAGTATTATTGATTCAGTAGAACGTGAAAGTGCTGAACGTGAATTTGTACGGCATTATGGTCAACTGGATTCAGATCAACGTCCTAATCGGTTAGTTTTTACTTTAGAAAAAAAATAAGCAAATCATTATTAAGTTGATTGAATATGTCACAGATTGATGTTGACAGGGTACCAGAGAAAACCAGGGAGTATCGGACCGCTGTTTCGTTCTAGTATGGAAATCCTCAGCAGTGAGCCTCCCAGATTCCACACCAGGGGGGCTTCAGGTTGATCATCGCACTATATATCATAAATTGATGGAAGTCAAAATTCTACCATTGGATGCCAACGCAATGGTGCAGACGGTTAGGCATTCACCGTCAACCTGAAACCTCTGGTGCGGAATCTGGGGTGGCACTGCTGAGGAGTCCCACACTAGAACGAAACAGCTGTTCAGTGCTCCCTGGTTTTCAGTGGCACCCTATTAACATCAATCTGTGACATATTCAATCAACTAAACAACCAATCTCCACAAAAATAACCATCCCAATTGAACTATAAATCATTATTAGTTAATTAGCAAATATACTGTTGTTTAACATGTTTATTTAATACTCCTAACCACCTTCTCTATGACCAATATTTTTATTGGAGTATTTTTCGTAACACTAACTAGCCTCTATGTATGTTACTATAGTTAAAACAATAAGTACCACCATTCACCACCTAATATATTATTTGTTTCAAATTTCATAAGCAATAGTTGAAGTAGAAATCAATATTTTATGTTATTCTTTAGTCAGTAGTGTGGTGCTAATTTTTTTGCTGAAGATTTCGATTCATAATACTGTGTGGTCGGGACAACTTCATTGTACAACTTTATTGATGATTGTTTCGCCATCGGCTTGTTTGAACATAGACTAATTTGTGACGAATAAATGACAACAAATTAATTCCAGACTCCACAAAACCACTTTGACTTAACTAGAATAATCTGTTTGCAACTTCACAACTATTTCAAAGTTTTAGTGAGGGTTTGTGGCTAGTGGAGTTCAGGTAAACGTGAGGTGACACAGTTGACTCCATTATCATTGGATGGTTGTCATACTATATGACAAATTGATTGAAGTGGTATATCTACCATTTGACACTGACTATCGTAGTAGTGCTAATTGTTACACGTTTACCACGAGTTATGAATGCAGTGAGTTTGATCTGTGGTGTGGATTGCCACTGAGGAGTTAGGTATTATGACAAGAGAGCTAAGTATCAGTGTGTCAAAGTTTTAAACGATGATACCCAGTTGAGATTGTTGTGTGACGAATCCAAGCAACAGATTAGTTGATGTGACTGGTGTTACAAGGAGAATGACTAACTTATAGTACTATTTTTCAGTGGATTATTTTATATATTTTGGTGTTATATGTATCAAGAATTTTGCTCTTATTATTTTTATATCCCACTCTCCCTAATCTCCCATTTGATTTATTTATTATTCCTATGTGGTTGTCCGTTCAAGAACCAACCAATTGACGGTGTACGTGTCCCTTCAGTTTCCTATCGTTGTTGCTTTAGTTTTGTGATGTTATTTGTTTCACTTGGTCCGCAACATTATCTGGTTTTGCATGTATATGACCGAATGACTAAAATATATGTTTGACTTGACTGATTGGCATATTAGCTTTGTATTCTTCTCATTCCAACCTGGAACTAGCATTCATTGTGACAGACTTATGGCGATTGATCAATCAGTTTTAATGTTCGCGGGCACCATATTGGCTCTGTCAATATCGTTTTAGTTATTAGTCAACTGTTGACGCTAAAACAGTATTCAAGTATAATTTTCACTTCAAGTTTTTGCTTCTCCCTATAATTTTGTTTTTCATCTGATATCTCAGACTAAGATACACTGTGTATGTTCATAATAAACGGTTGACATTAGCCCTAGTGAAACATTAATTTCCAACAACCATCTAGTAAATGAACGAAAAAAGTGGCTAAAAATATGAGATACTAAGCAATTACTGAAAACTAAGAATGTTGTGAATAACTTTAACTCATTTTTTCGATTCTATTCCTGTCATTTTATCGTTTTCTCCTACTTTGCATTTATTCATTCGGTAATCTAATTTATTATTTTAGTTATTGGGAGTTAGAACATCGACATGGTCATCTTGAACCTTTGGCTAACATTGACTTATCTCCAAAGCGATACATTCGTGTACGTGTTACAATGTCAGGAAAAGAAGTACGTACTATGCGGTTTTATTTATTTTTCAATGTATTTTTGCTATGAATTTCTAGAGTAGTCAACCACTCATAATCAGTGTAAAGCCTAGTGAAAATGTTAGTCCAAATTGTTATACGACATCGACGTAATAAGATAAAGCAGTTCATCAGTAATGATGAAGACGTATAATAAACATTGAGTGAAAATGAAATGTATAAACGATTCTTAACCATGATTGCAGTTACCGCGCGGATCTTAACCAAGTAACCTGCATCTACCGTCCATGGTTCTCACTAACAATCAACGACTTTACGTCTTAATACTGCTTTCTGGTTTAACTTCCCTTAGCTTTCTTCTAACTTACCTTTACACCAGCCGATATTTGACATTACGATAGGTAGTGAGCGTATGTATTACATACTTCCAGCTACCTTAGTTGACGAAAATTTACAGCTTCGTCAACCGATTTAGCGTATTTGCATATTATCCTGAGTTTCACCTAAGCGTATCTTGCTTGATCGGGGCTGACACTATATCCCCGAATTAAGTTGTGTTTTTATGATGTTATCAAACGGTCTACTAGGGGCTGAAGAACTTAGGGACTGCTTTTATGATTATCACAAATTGATATCATTTGAAGAAGCAATTAAAATCAAAGGACACTTAACAGGTTATATCAATTCTAAACAATGTGGAGTGATTGATGTCAAATTTGTCTAGTCCTTTATATTCCTGAACGAATTCTATCAATTAATTCACAATATGTTCATTGGTCAAACTGACTTGACATTGCTCACCCTATACCATAATATTAAGTGGTTAGAGATAGTCAAGGAGGTAACGCTGTTACATCTAGCTTTTGTATTTGTTGGCACTCGTTGTTTCAGAGTGCCTACAATCTTGTGAAAGCCGGTGCTCTTGTAAGATTTGAACTCATGTCACCTATTTTTAGTCTTAGTATGTTACCATTGAGCTGTTCAAGCCACAATCCCTATAGAACTGCCTATTATTGATACTACCTTGACATGATGAGCATATTCATCTTAATAAAGCAATTAGGCTATGTTGGCTGGAATAACCTTTCCTTAAGGTCTTACCATGCTATGCAGGTTGTTTGATAAGCAATAAGGTTAAAAGGAGCAAAGTTCCGAGGTCGAAGTCACACTGCTAACTGTACAAGGGTGTGATGTTAGTAAGGTGTTTCGCCCAATCAACTAGCCTTGATGGCGATACTCCCTTCTCACAATGGGAGAGTGTAGTTAGAAAAGGTTGACCTAAAAATACACACATTTCCTTGCTCCACGGATTTTTGTCTCTGGTGGTAGGACTTTTCCGAACACGGAACTAACACATCTTAACGATGTAGACAGGCTTAAGTACCCTGCTGAATGAATCGATCTATGTTGCCTCAAAAAAAACATGTCATCGAGTTTTTGACATGTTATAAAACTCGGTCTGTTAGACTAAAAGCAGACACATTTAAGTCTAACGGGGTGTAACGGCGGTGGGGGGGGAGGGTGTTTCCTTCAGGCAGCTGGAATTTCTAGATTTTCTGTCTTTCCATAACACAAGAAATAGTTCAGGAAAGGTCAAATCTAAAAACCTACATTTCACCCTTTCCAACTGATTTCCTCTGGCGGTTACTTCTTAACAGCATGTAGCTGATACAGAAGTTGTGTATGGTGGTCTTCTGCTAGTCGCCTCTTGGGTTTCCCATTCACACTTTCAGATAGCTCAATGAGATGAGTCCTTCTTCGATATTGGTAACTGGGAAGTGACAACTTTCCCCGTACCTATACAAACTTGACAAAGCTGATCAAACAATTTGCCTAATGGACGATTCTGCTTTCGCCAACATTCCTATCGACTTTATTTGCTGTTCTCTTTTGTATCAAATCAGAATTCGTTAACCAATGTTAAGTTTCATTTGAAAATTCTCAGTATTTACTCAAAACACTTAAACGTTTCGTTTATTTTCAGATAACCACCATTTTGGTAACTCTGAGAAAATAAGCATTCTATTAAAATATAGGGTTTGTGAAGATAGTTGAGTGTTATAATTTACATCACAGACTAATTGTATCTAGATAACCATTGAAAATTAGGAAGTATTAATCAATTATCTCGTTGCCGTGCAATACTTCAGTGAATGTGATGCAGTTATTCACTGACAACATTTACAAATGATTGATCAACATTGTGAATTGACTAAATTTATGAATATAAATCATTGAGTTCAGTCTCATTAACGGACTTCATGGATGTATACTGTCGTTGAAAAATGTTCCTCACTTGAACAAAATAGTTATTAAGTGCTTGTTATATTGATTAAAGTAGCCATCGAGAGATCTTGCTCCATGATAGGTTCGGAGCTCGAATTATAACATTTCGAAGTTTGCCATCATTATCACTTAGCTATTCGGACCACGTTCGACATCATGTAGAACCGAGACTTACACAATTATTGACCATTGATTAGTGGTGACCAGTATGATGTTTCTCTAATCCTTAGTTTAGATTAAATCCTACCTATTCGTTATTTCCTCTTTTTCACTGATATTGTCTAAATAAATCCAGTCTTTGTTATGAATCATAACATTTCATTAAAATCACTTAGCATATGCGCAGTTATCACCTGGTTACATCAGAACTATTTGATTAAATTATAGGAATAAGTACTAAGCATAGTCTATTTATTAATCAACCACTCCTCTTTTTATATTAACACTCTATCTATCCTTGATATACATAAAGTAACAAATAACAGTAGCAGTAACATTTGTTTTTCAGTGTCAGCTGGGTTCTTTTATTCTTTTTTTACCTTGCCTACTTTTCCATTGTTATCTAATACGTTTTATTTTATTACGATGAAAATGTAACGATCTGATTGGTGATTACAACTTCAAGGTCGATCTCTTGCTATTTATAGTATTTTTAATATCATATCACTGCCAATCGGATCACGTGCAGACAGAAAGCATTGAGTTACTTTAGTTCATTCTACTTGGTGTTTTTTTTCGCTTTAACCTTCACCTTTCTTCTGCTTTATTTGCTTAACTTTTAGAAAGAACAAGCAAAACTTCATATCTATAAGTGAAATTTAAGAGTAATAAAGCATCCAACTACTTTAATAGTATACAACCAAACTTTAGTCACCAACGCATAAGTTGTATTGGTCAAAACACAATGTTAAAGATCTAATCGTTTACTGGATGATTTCAATATAAGTAATACCGGTAAACACAACATGGAGTTAGAGCTTATAATTGATTTTGGATTATGATTATGTTTAGGATGAGTGATTGCATCAATATATCTTTAGAAACGAGTTTCAAGGTTCTAGCGTTTATTCGTAATAATGATGTTAATACTAAAGAGCCTGATTTTTAGTTTAGATTAACTTTACACCTTCCAGTAACATGATATCTTTCAATTGACCAATGACCCACTGATCTATCAGTGTAATGTGACTAATTAATGCTGTCAACCTATGCGTCTTCCTAGTTCTATATTCCGGAAACAGAAGACCAAAAAGTGAACAGATTTACCCTTCAGATTGTTATGTGTAACATACATACAACTTTTCTGATTTCGATGTGTAACAGGATAAAAATTTATACGCCATTAATACAGTTAATTTGTGATTAGTAATGAAATGCAGGACTCAGATTTTGTTGTATTTGTGGTTTATCGTCATTAGTTGGATATACCTGCATTACATGAAAATTTAAACACATTACTATCCACCCATCACCAACATTCATATGTTGAAAGCATCTAGTTTTAATCGGTTATACAAAGTGAGAAAATATTTCGTCACAAACCAGAGATATTCAGAACGAACTTTTCTTCCTATTTAGAACTTTTTAGCTGCATCTACCTGTATCCTGGTGTTAATGCTCACATACAAATATAAAACAAGTGCCTATCGTCTCAAAGTTAAGTAGATCATCTATTAGGTTATTAAGCCCAGGTAGCTACTAAATCTATCAAAATCTTGTGACTAAATGACAATATTGAGACTTGTAAATGAAAATTCACATGTACTAATTGAGACTGATTAATTTCAATCAACAACGAAGAAATCAAAACTCATACAAATGATTCGTCTCAGAAAAGCTAACTTAAATATCACAAGTGCAAAGCTGTAACCACTAGTGTCCAACCACGTTGGGAGTGAAATAGTCATCATTAGTTACTATCGATGTCAATTGTGCTATATCGTGAATTCTTACTGAAGTTGGGAATGGGATTCCCACTTTATGATCCAAAAACAAATCACCCATCGCGAAATTTAAAGGTGGTTACTAGATTTGACTCTTGGGGAAGTATTTCAAAACAGAGCTAAGTTATATGTGATCTTAATGACGTGGGAGCATGTTTATCGATCCCAAGAGGCAACTGCTTGAGACCTATTACCCCTGGGTTTTATTGAACTGGCATGTGCAATTCCAACTGCGTACTTTTGATTGCTTACCTTCATAAATGGTAATCTGAGGTTAATACTAAGTATACATTTTTAGTCCTGACCTTTCCTAACCTCTTTCCTTTGTGAAAAAGCAGCATCTCTAGAAACTATGGTTGTCCAACGGAACCACTTTGAGATGAATAGTACAAATTCACGCTCGGATCTGAAGTTTGCTGCTTTTAGTTTTATAATGCCTAAAGGATTAAGTTCTCTAACCACTGTAGCTCGATTGAACTATCAGAATAATCAAATCGATCTACCATATCAAGATAACAGCTACGATTGGGCAACAATAATAAAATAAGAAATAATAAATATTGAATGTAATGTGTCACGATTAAACAGGAATATGCGTCTCAGTGATAACCTCTCTTTTCGACAAGTTCATCACTTCAAACATGCACAATTTGAAAATATTTACATTTTCTATCATAACAATCAATGATATTCTGTAATAACAATAAGGTGAGCTGAACATAATAACAATGAAAGAATAATTATTCTTATGAACAATCTGAAAATGTATTAGAGTATTCATCAAAATATCGTAAAAGGTAGGTGGGAAACATTAATTTGTCTTCCATAAAATTAAGATGTAACGTGTTCAAGAATGAAAATAAATCGGTTCAAGATAAAAGATCAATGAGGGAGGAGGTCAAGGAATAATAATGATCCCCTGACGAAAAGCCTTTTTATTTTTGTGCATAAGATTAAAGTAAAAGTTGAAGTTGAATAAGTTTCTTTTAGTTACATAATTCTAACTTTAATAAGTGTGTAATATTCAATGTTTCAACAATTCAAATCAAACAAAAGACTGCTGCCTTTGGTCAACTTTTATTAATTTTATAAATCTAGAAAGAATCTATTTTAATCAAGTGAATTCAGTTTCTTATTAATTCATTATCATTTGATTGAATATTATCACAGATTAATGTTGGCAGGTACCATTGAAAACCAGGGAGCACTGGACAGCTGTTTCGTTCTAGTGTGGAACTCCTCATCAGTTCTTACCCCAGATACCGCACCAGGGGCTTCAGGTTGACGATGAACGCCTAACCGTCTGCACCACTGGGTTGGCATCCAATGGTAGAATTCCCACTTCGATTAATTTGTGATATCATTTGTTGTATGTTCAGCATTAATCAACATTCAAATAAAGGCATTACATTTCAATATTATTGAATTATTTCATTTTACTTTACTTTATTTTTAAACAGATTTGGTATGATTTAAACGTGAATTTAAAAGTATCTCAAGTTAAACGTCAATTTTGTAATCTATTCAATATTCATTATTCACAACATGAAATAAAACGTTATAAATTATTTTATTTTGATCAAGTTATGTCACAAATTCAAGGTCCAGAAGAATTAAAATATCCTAATCGTAATTTATACTCTTATCAAGTTGAATCAGGTGATCTATTCGAATTAGTACAATATCCAAATTATTGATAATAATAATTATTATTATTATAAAGTATACAATGTATATTTTTTCTCTTCTTTCTTTTTTATTGTTGCAGTTGTTGTTGTCGGTAGTGGTGTTGTACCCTAGTTACTTCTTGTTATATTCATTAGTTGTTTCTTTGTTTTTCTTTTCTCCATTTTATATTGATCAATTATTTTCTTTTTTCTATTATCCATTCTCTTTTATCACTTTATTTTTCATAATAATATTTGTGTATATTCACTTGATATTGTTTGTATTGATTGTTTACTTTGTTGTTGTTGTTGTTGTTGTTATATTGTCAACAGGTTACAATCATAATTTCTATTCATAGAACATTTATATTTTATAATGAATAGTTAATAGTTCGAATTCTATTTCAATACAATTAATCGGAACAGTATTAGTATCATATTGACTACTATACTTAGAAAGTGTATACATTACTTTGGATTGAGTCCATGTGATCATGGTGTACCCAGTAAAAATGAATTAACTCAATGGAGATGTATGTGTGTATGTGTATAGATATACACTACATTGTGTAATTATGCTTTTTATTCTTTCAATACTCATTTACAGTTTGTATTCATAATAATGTGATAGTACACAATATTTATTTGACTGTATATTGTTAGACTTACTTGTTGATCATTGACTTTTGGCAAATTAATCGTTTTCGTCTTTTTTTTTTTCATTTTCAACAGTTTTCTTTGTTCTGCTACAATTTCATGTGCTTATTTACTTTTATGTGTATACGTGAAGATGTTTGCATTCATCTGATGGTTCTAATTGACATTTTATGCTTCCCTTGTTGTGTTTTGTTTGCTTTTCATTTATTTTGAAGTAAATATTGTTGAAATATTGTTGTTTCTTCACAGATGCGTTTGATACATTACTTGTGTATCATAGAATGTATGAATGTATATGTAATATAGGCTGCAATCGTTGGCACTGATTACTTATGAGAGAGTTGTATGAAAGGAGTTAGGTTTGAAAGTAGGGGTATCAGGAATATTAAGAATTGAAGAAAGGATTTGATTAAAGTGACAGTGATCTTGGATGCTGTTAAAGTTATGAGGGCGGTTATCACATCCCAGTTTCCCATACAGTGGAACGATGTTTCTTCGTGATGTACTTGCAAAGTAAATTAGGTTGAGGTTGGTCTTAAAAACTAGGAGCGTGACCACAGTGCACAAGGTACAACCGCACGAGGCCGGTCACACATGGCCTTTTTGACGAGAGTTTTAGTTGTGTTAACTCCGTACTTGATAAGGCCTTAATGCCTGATACGGAAACCCATAGAGTAAGGTAAGGCGTGCATTTTTAGAGTCGGTCTTTCTAACCCCACCCTTCGTGGGAAGGCAGCATTGCTATCATGGTGGTTGCCTGTGTGAAACACCCAGCTGCCGTCACACTTCTGTACAGTCGGCTGTACGACTTATCATAATAGGATCTTGAAGGACGATTACTTTGGCAGGTGTAGAGCGACTGCTTCATCATGATACGCAGCCCTGATCACCACGTCAGGGTAGCAGAAACGTTCGCGATTGAAGATTGTAAGGGTTACGCACAGAGTACTAAGCAAATCAATTGATGATACTGACAATCTTCAGCGACTGAGGTAGTTATACTTAACCACTTCGTAATTCGGAGTGTAATGCAATAAAACGTGGAGTAACTATATGCGACACAGTATTAGTCTGAGAGCTCGTTGCTCTTTTTTGTCTCCCAAAATAACAAATGTATTGTTAGTAGTTACCATAGATGCTTTATACACAGGTGTTGTACACTACATAATGAATAGTAGATATCTCATTGGAGAGTAACGGTTAATTGTTTGGATAACCAACCTAAGCGTTATAACAAAATGTTCTGATTCTCCTGGTCCTAAGCTATATCACTAACCCATTTGTCTTCCTGATAGTTGATCTGTCGTAAACATGACAGAACTCTTTATGGAGATTATCACACAAACGATGTATTTGTATTATTATACATGACGTTGAGATTTTAGAACCATCTAAAAAACATGTTGAAAGTAGTAGGGAATATGTACGCAGTCTGATGAGTCTTAGATGGGATGGCACTCATGATTTAAACTCCACTCTGAAATTATATCAGAAACCTGTATCTACAGCACTATCGAGCCACTCACTAATGGTACATATTTGACAACAGAGAAGTATCAAATGTAGTTTGACATTAACTGAGGAGAGGGGTGGGTACAAATAAATTTATTGCCGCCAAGAAAAGGTTAGCAGCTGCCTCGACTTATTAGTTTAACAGATAATGCAGTTGGTGTTCGAAAGGATATATAGTAGGTTCGTTAAGTTGTCAGCATATTCAGCTAATGGGTTCAAACTAAGGCGAAACTCGCGTTCTGGATCCCATTACTAGCTAAAATAGAAATACAGCACTCATTTGTTACAACAAATTGATAACAGATTGAGATCAAAATTCCAAGTTTCTTTAGAATTCTCTGACATTAAATCAAATTGGTATCTATAGTTGTCCACGTGATTGCATATCATATCTTTTCACTTCATATCTGTGTATGTACATATGGAGGTGAAGA
The DNA here is from genome assembly GCA_034768735.1 of Schistosoma mekongi. Taxonomy (NCBI): domain Eukaryota; kingdom Metazoa; phylum Platyhelminthes; class Trematoda; order Strigeidida; family Schistosomatidae; genus Schistosoma; species Schistosoma mekongi. The sequence goes on from CM068312.1 coordinate 3,208,595, forward strand.
GAGAGCCCTCAGTTTATGCTATGTAATACTTCTTACAGTTGGCATAATTTATTTCATAGAGAATAGTACGTGTGTCCCCTCCCTCGTTGTTGTATCTTTCTGCTGACATTAGAATGGAAGGTAATTTTATTGACTTGTGAGCGACATTCATTCCAAGTTGTCGCATAATTTCTATTGTGATCTCTAAAGTATTTTCTCATAAATTGCAGAACCAACTGGTTTCTGAAAGCTGATACCTTATTAAACACTTGCAGATAAAGTTGCACGAGTAGCCATTTTTACAGAAGACTTACCTGAGATAAATTTCTTCAACTTTTGATGTAATGAAACTCTCCTTGTTTATGAATTGTCGAATCACTACTGTTGTGTATATGCGTAGTTCAACCTTCTGTTTATTTCCGACATTCTTGTGTTTATTTTACCGATTATGATATTTAAAACTCTAATTTTTTTATCTGACTTCTACATGAAGCAGGTTCCAGTAATGTTGTAGCTAAGAACGACATCAAAACTTCATAATTCAACTATACCGCTCAGAAAATATGACATAATTAAAAGTTATTTGTATTTAAATTGTCAGGCTCCAGATTTACAACAACCTAAGCATAATATTAAGGAATGTGTCTATCAATTTACATGTGTAGACACATACATAAGAAGAATCAATCATAGTCTGAATGTAATGTAAACTGGTCTGAGTCACTGTTATTCGTATGTATTCGGTCAGCAACTAAAGAAAGCAATCTTGGGACCTGAGGTGAACAATCTACAAGTTAGAAAAGTGAACAAAACAACCATGGGCATAAGCCCGGTAAGATCATCTTGAATTACTCACTTGCAAAATCTAAATTGCTGCTCGAGTGCGTCGTGCAAGTTTTACGATATATTCTAGTGTCTTTAAGTGTATACATTGGTTTATTAAAGTCTTAACCATATGAAAGTTATACTTTCCACCCCCCTCTGTGTATGCTCAAATACAATTTGTACTTACACTAACCTCCTATTCTGGCAATATCGATTTAACACTTAGAGCACTATATGAATGATATTATTTTGTCTTATTGTTTATACTTCCTTTTCTTCTACCTTGTCTAGTTTGATGATTATTTTTTCGATTGAATACGCCACAGATTGACGTTAGTAGGATACCATTGAAAACCAAGGAGAACTGAACAGCCGTTTCATCCTACTGTAGATTTTCTAGGAAGTGCGCACTCTAGATTCCACCCCAGGGGCATCAAGTTAGCGAATGCCGAACCCTCTGCACCACCGGTGTGGCATCCTGTGCTTCTTGGCTTTTAATGCCAACATCAATTTGTGACGTATTCAGTCGAATAAAATTACTAGTCCCCACAAAAATAACCATCTCAATTCCATTACTTTTTTTTACTTGCATATATTTAAAATGCAAAATTTCAGTGGAAGGATCTCTTTTCAATGAATTCATTCATAAATTATTCCACCGTACTTACATATGTATGAAATTTTCACAAAACAATTTCATGAAAAGCATATAAACAATGAATAAAGATATACTAGAAATTTAAGTTGGATTATCGTTGACAAATGATGTCCAGGATATGCATTTTGTTCTATTTAACTAAATGTATCTGCCTCTCAATATTTATGGTCACATTGGGAATCGAAGCTAGTTTATTTCGTGTCAAACATCAAAGTGTTCAGTACTATTGAGTTTAAACAGAGTAATTATCAAATCGGTATGTATATATTATTTAAAGGTATTTATATCTTCCCATTGATTTGTAATGGACCGAAGTTGATCAGGATGAATATAAGGTAGTAGAAACCGATCCATTTTAGTCTGTGATAAATCAACGGGAAGATATAAATACCATCAAATTATGTGTATACTCTAAACATCGTAAAAGCATGCGAACTGGCAAGTTCAATTGGATACAGGTGAATACAATTAGGAATATAAGAAAGATTAAATGTTATAATGTGGGAAACAACTGTGAGTGAAGAGGTATGGTAAAAAAGTAATTGAACAATAATGAGGGAAACGTCGTCCTTATAGGACACACATGAAAATGAAATAAATACTACAGCAACAACAACTACTACTACTACCACTACTCTTTGGCGTTTTTCTAGTAAGGTTGTTTTTTTTACGGGAAGGGGTTGCTAACTCCATGTCCAACGTTCCTCTTTTATCCGGGCTTGGGACCGGTAGCAACCCTAGGGGGGTTCTAGGCGGAGTTACTACTACTACTACTACTACTACTAATAATAATAATAATAATAATAATAATAATAATAATAATAATAATAATAACGTTTAAAATGTTCACAAAGCCAAAATAAGAACATAATCAAGGCATTTTTCTTTTGTACACTTATTTTCAACTTAATATCATGAATAACCAGGGCTTCTGATGTTTTAAGGAGTTGAATAAGCGGAAATGTTGGCGAATTGAGAGAAATTCTGTAAGCAACCTTAAAATCAAAATGCATGTTAGACAATTGATCATAATCAAGTAAATGTTTAAGTCTACAATTTCTAATTGCTTTTCTTTTTCGCTTACGGAACTAATCTGGTATATTTTCTCGTATTCATATTGGAAGTGAATGTTGGCTATGTCCTATACACTTTACAAGAGCAGGTGAACTTGTAAATGAATAATGACATGAATAAGCCTAAGAGCTTATTTTTTACTAATATTAAGAACAAGTTCTTGGTGGCGAAATTTAGACGTAAGTTAGAAGGATAAAGAGTTCTATCGATTACTCGAATTCAGTTTGTTTTTTGTCAAACACCACTGTGTTCACCACTAGACTACTGAGTCCAGACAGCGTGAACATTAACACTAGGATTTGAGTATACTCAGCCGATGAGTCCCAAATAATACGGAACACGAATCCTAGGTCCCATTCATCAGCCACAATCCAACTCACATAAGTGAATTTTTCTTAGAACTAGGATTAACGACATGATCCTTTAGCTGAAATTCGCTATTGAAATGTTTTAATAAGGAATTTTATATATAAATTTGGGTTAGGTGGTTTTGTAGAGATGGGTATTAAGTTTTATTTGATTAGATTCGTCACAGATTGATTCTGGTAGGGTACATTGGATGACTGTTTCGTCCTAGTATGGAACTTCTCAGCAGTGCGCACCTTAGATTCTGCCCCATAGGCTTCCAGTTTATAAACGCCGAACCTCCTGCATCACTGGACCGGCAACCAATGGTAGAATTCTCACTTTCATCAAGTGAATGCCGGCCCAGTGGTGCAGATGGCTAGGCGTCTGCCAGTCTAAAGCCTCTAGGGCGGAATTTAAGGTGAGCAGTGTATATGAATATGCCCGTTTAATCATGAAACAAGTTTTTTCGGTAAATAATTCCGTTTTAGAAAACATTTTTTCGTTACCATTTGACTTCAGACCTAAAATTTCCTAAACACTATACTTTTAATTTCATGGGAACAATACAATTACAATTGAACAGACTAAAAAGAAACAATTGGCAAAGATCATATGCAATTTGTGTTCTTTGCATGGAACTACAAAATTAATTTCGAAGGATATGTTTGAATTGTGATCAAATATAGATCTCTTGTTAGTATGACTCAACTCAAATGATCTCTACAAGTAACCATAATTCCGTTGAAGATACATAAAAGACCAGAAAATACCTACCCATATAAATTCAGTTAAACTCTTTGGGTCTAAAATGTTATTTCTCACTCCTGATAACATGATACTAATGTGTAGAGTTAAGTAGTTTCTCAAAATACATAGTTATGCCGATATTCATTAACGGTGCTGACCATATTTGCATTGTTGGATATTACTAGCTGAAGGTGTTCGGTCATGCCTCGTCACCAGGTCACATATCAGCATAACATGAAATGTAACTTCTCGTCTAGATAGATGGTGTAGATGTTATGAATCCATTTACACTTTATTTACGATCAAATAAATAACTTTCACCTCATTCACTGTCATCCTCCACCTTCTTACCGTTGAGGGGGGGGCAGGCTGTTAATCATTAGAAGCATTTTTGAAAAACAATATAAACGAAATTTGGTTGAATATAAGGTACCGTCAAATGAGTTCGATAGAATATAATTCACTGATCTAAAGTTCGGGGTGGCTTGTAGAGAATGGGATGTAATTTAGTCGACTGTATTCGTTATAGCTTGGATACCACTAACGGAACCGAGGGTATAAACTACTGAATAGTTTCATTCTAGGGTGAAACAGCTATTCAGTGTTCCATGGTTGTCAGTAATAATAATTGCTTGCCGATTCTACAACACGCAAGCATTCCGTCAGAAACATCTGTAGTTTAGTATCTGCAGGTTTCCGATGTCCTCTTTCAAAAGCATAGTTTCACAACCAGTCACATTAAAGTTAACATTTGTTACATAGCGCAACAATCAATCAATGACATTGATGGTCTGTCTTACTTCTGCCATGTCTAACTCCACCAAACTCGACTTCTCATCGAAATTTCAGAAACATACTAGGGCGAAATAGCTGTCCAGTGATCCTTGCTTTAAACTGAAATCCAACCGAGATCAATCTCTAATGCATGCAAACAAAAAATTAAGTATCATTCACCACTAACCATCTCATTTCAACTAAAATAAACTGCTGACTAATGACTAACTTCAAGATGTTTCATGAATGGCAATTTTACCATTGGATGCCAGTGCTAATGGCTAAGCATTCTCCACATGTCTTATAAGTCATGGATTAAATTTCCTGGTAGAATTGAGGGTGTAAAGCACTGAGGAGTCTCATACTACAACGAACTAGTTACCTAATGCTTCATAGTTTTCAGTGGTACATCAGTTCAAGTTGCCATACTCAAGTTAGCAGATTGATGGTGGGATTTGACCTCAAACAAGATGATCTCTTGTGCTGTTAGAGGTATGAGAGCTGTTGTCACTTCCTGGCTGCCCATACCATGGAAGGATATTACTTCTTGAGGTACCTGAAAAGGAAACTGGATTAGTATTGGTCATAGTGACCAGGAAGCGAGATAACAGAGCCCAAGGGTCAACGGTTTGAGGCCGATCACGCACGACCTTGTTATGGGAAGTTCTTTAGAGGGTCATACTGCCGGAGACAGAAATACGTGGAGTAAGGTGAAGTGTGACATTTTGGAGGTCGACCTTTACTAACCCCTTCCTTCCACCGTGAGAAGGCAGCATCGCTACAGATGCTGGTTATTCTGGGGAAACTCCTTGCTGCTGTCACACCCCGCTGCAGTCAGCAGTACGACTTCGCCTTCAGATCTTAGGTTGCTGCCTTTAGTCTTATCGCTCTCCAACAGACCTGCTTGGCATGGTAGGACCTAGAGGAACAAGCGTTTCAACCAATATAGATCGGTTGGGTCATCACGATAGGCAAGCTCGACCACCACGCCAAGGTAGCAGCTACGGTCGGGTTTCAGTGGTAGCCAACCGATATAAATCTGCTATGAATACAAACAACAAATTTAGTTTGACATCACGAATCGCTCTGAATTAGACAACCATTGATCACCATGAAGCACTGGATAGCTGTCTTATTCTGGTATGTGACTCTCCAGCAGTGCGCAGCCGCAGCCTCACCATGGATCGGACACAGGACCATCTGGCCCTGCAGTGGACGCTTTGACGTTAGACTACTGAGTTGGCTCCCAAGGGTTAATTTTTCTAACTCAGTCAACTTAGTGATATATTTACGCGACCTCATCTATTGTCGTCAGTGGGTAACTGCCTCACACTCAACACGGTTAAACCTCACTAATCGCATCTTCTCACATGAACTCCAGGATTTACCTCGAGAAATTAGACACTAGTGAGCTAATATTGATTGTAATTGGATCCCATAAAGGACGAAATGCGCGTTCGCTTGCCAGTCGCAATCCAACTAAAACAATTGTAAATAGGTGTTGTGAAGATTGTTGAATGTTAATTTAATATCACCACAACACTTAATTACCAACAAAACAACAAACAATGAATCAATACTTTATTTTTAATTAAACAAGACTATTAGTCTGAGTTCATCCTAATTACATATATGCCCATTGCACAAGTGCAACTTCCTGGACACAGTAGTCTAGTGGTGAATATGGTGGCATCTAACATGAAGTAGACTGAGTTCTAATCCCAGTGTGAAGATCAACATTGAGATTCAGGTACATCCAGCCAAAGAATCCCAAGTAAGACGAAACGCGCGTCCTGGATTCCGCATGCCAATCACGCTCCAACTTAGATATAACTATGCTTAAAAGGTCTTATAGCAAATTCAAGCATAATATCGTATCATACATTGTTTTGTTTTTTGCTAACTTCAGACAAATTTTCTTTTGATTGTCAACATATATCAACAAACAAACGGTTGTTATAGTTACTAATTTATCTTAGGAATAATATTAAAATATTTCAGATTTAGGTTGATTACTTATTAATCGATTAAAATTTAATAGGAGAATATCAATTAGTCAGATTACTTTATTCCTATTGGTTAATTTAGATTAGATAGCCTTGTGTATGAGTGCGCAGGTACATTTCAATTACTTTGAATTATATTAGTCATTCAGGTGGTTAGCCAATCAAATAAGCCACACCTATCTATGCATATATATATATATATATGTGTATACTATGATGAGTCATCCAACTAGTTCTGTATACAGTCCCAACGGTTTGCCAGTGGATATCGACTTGTTGTATACGCGGTTTCTGGTCTAGTGATTTTTCATGTTCTACTCAATTATATTCTATGGGGATTTTTGTCTACAATTTGAAAGAATAGATACACAAAATTTAAATTGGAAGTCATTTGAAATAAAGTCGTACGTCTGAAATACAATATAGGAACGAGATAGCATGATCCATGATATGATCGCATTCAGTTTACTAATGCAGTAATCGTCATTTTCATTCATTAACCATTTAAACTATAAATTAACCATTATTTATAACTGAATAGTTTATCAAGAAGAAAAAATTCTAGTTATATTACACGGAGCACAAAGATTTTACAGGGAAATTAAACTAATTGTTGTGTTTGTAGTGATATTACAACTGTTAAGCTATGGAAATGACGATATAGAAATTCAGTTGAATAACTGAAAGTTGTCATGTCATTTTTCAAAGAATTAGTAACGAAGTCTCATTACAACATACTATACCTCACGAAACTCTTTACTGAAACATGAAGATTTATACATAGTGGTTAGTTCCAACCATAAATCATGTTATATGTGTATGACTTTTACTTTAAATCTCTTTTTCATGAGGTGAGGGGGAGGGAGTCATAATAAAATGAAGCTAATTTCATTAACGTTGCATAACCCACTCCCAAATAACAATACAACTAATCGTAATTACTATTTTCTATGTGAAGTAAGTTATAATCCTAATTATAACTGTAAATCGTAACCTGACAACATATTCCTAAGCTTAGTAACAATTTTTGAAATAACGTTACGTCGTGCCATTCCGTACACTATGCTTTGCCCAGTCTTACAGAACTGTTGAGCTTAAGTTCAGGAGTACGACTGTGGCGGAGGGGGGGGACTGTCGTAGATCAGTATTTATCGTATGGAATAAATTCCAGTTAAAACTAGTATTATTTACACTATAACGCCTATTTCTTATTCTGAAACCTGACACAAAATCATTTTTGAATCAAATTCACGGCGACTGTGACTTAAACACTGTTGCAAGTTGGTTAATTAGGAAATTTTGTGCTGTTGTTTAAGTACCACATTCACTTGTTCCTATCCAGTTCTCTAGTCGATTCTAAAGTTTAGCTCGGCGACAGTCTAGTTCAAGCTACATAAGGGAAATAATAAGAAGTCTATAATATCTGTCATATATATGATGTATAATACAAATGTAGAGAATATCTGGCATGTTATCAATTTGTAGGAGCCCTACTTACCCGTGTGAATATTGCAAGTTTTACTTATTGTACATTTCTCTGTATTATACATGTCCAAGGAACGAGTGGACTACTTTCCTTGAGACACTTGCTGGGCAGCCTGCTGGGCTGTTTGAACTTCGATTGTCAAATGGATTTAATTGGTCCCAAATATAATTATACACAATTCTGAATAGTGACATCTCAGTTTATGTGGATCTCATTGTTAGTACATATGCGTGAAGCTAAAGTGATATACGCAGGATTACGTACACCAAGGATATTTAATTATAGGAACCTAACGTAACTATAATCTGATATGCCGGGGACATAATAAAGATTCATTATCTTCGGGAACTGTGTTTTAGAACATTATTTCATTTATTATAACTGTGGACAATGTAAACATTTCATTTCCAAGTCTGTTATGTTCCCCTTACCCGGTTCTCTCGTTTAATATATTTACTCTTAGTATATTGTTTATTACTGTGAACTACGTTTACTTAATTGTGTACAACTTGTCCCCATTCACTACCACTATTCCCCTTGTTCTGTATCAATGTTAGATTTGTGATTTGTTTACTGTGTGGTCTGATATTGTGTATATATAAAAGCATGATTGAAAAACAATACGTTTTCTGTTTTCCGGTTCCCGATTCTTGTTCTTCTATTATCGGCCTGGGGGGGGGGTGAGAGAGCATAGGGCAGTCGAGCATTACCAACTAGGCACACCTCATTGGCGTTCGCTACAACCAACCAAATCTTTCGTTGCATCATAACAAAACCCATCATCTCCACTTCTGATTACAAATCGTCATAAGTGGATATATTTAACATAAACACTCATTTCAACATCCACACACTTTACATCGAGGTGGGGGTAGGTAGGCCATGTTCAGACTATTTTAGGAATGTCACACTTCTGTAAAAGCAAATAAATGAAAAATTAGTTATAGAGGTATGATTAACAAGCTATTACAAAATAATAACCTGCCTAAATCAGTTCTCACAAATTCATCTATAGCATGTGTTCACTTCAACTAGAATTCAAGCATTCACAATTCATTATATATGAATGGCTTAACAGCATACCTATTGGTTAACCAAATCCTAAATATACATAGAATGTGTAGGATAACATTTTATAGGAAGTTCATACACTTTCAAATATGATGGGTACTTGCAACATAAATATGACCTTCGAGATTTCCTAATTGTCACTGTTATTATTCATTCTCATTTCTTGGATTAGTTTGTCTCTGAATATCTGGCATGTTGCCAAGTCGCTTAAAAATAGTTTATATTCACTGAGTTACTTACGATTCGAAACCAGGATAAAAAGAAGCGTTGAGCATGGGGTTAGCAACCTCAATCCGTAGAAAATAGTCTTGCTAAAAAAGACTGTAACCAGGAAACGCCATTTACTGGGACCAATTATTTACCTACCTATTATTCAAACTCTATATTATTGACATGCTTATTTGTGAAGTTCACCCGATATATGACCAAGTTACGCTTGCGGTATAACCAGAGCAACTTCTAACGATTGAACCCACTCTTACAAATGAGAATAAATCAGAAGACAATGAAGGATGGAAGAGAAGTTATATCTGATCGTAAATAGAGCGGCAATAGAAAAGCAATGTCTAGGCTGGCAAACTAGAGAGAGAGTTTCTTTTCACGGTACGGCGTGACGTGATCTGGTGATGATGCGTGGCCGAGCCCCTTCAACTAGTCGTGTCCGCTAAAACAAACATGGTCAGCATCAATGTCGAGGACCTATGTAACTATTTATTTTGGGGATTATTTACCGCTACATTTGTAATGATATTATTTCGGTATTTCTAACTTCAATCTATTCACCATTTACCTGCTTTACATCAGCCGTTATCATAGATGAAAAACTCCTTCACACTCGACATGGTTAAATCCCACTGGTAACTTCTACTTAACAGAACTTCAAGTATTATCAACCGTTAAATTCCGACTGTCGCTGTGATCTGATGGCCAAGCGTTTGTTGCAAATCTGTGGGTTTTGAGTTTGATTCCTGAGTGGGTTTATGAATGTACACTCTTGATGAGTCTTAGGCTAGAATGAAAAAGTTATCTAGTACTTCCTAATTTAAAATGGTTCACTATCTCAGACTGACATATGATTACATGTATTAGCATAGTTATTTGTTCAATGTTGCTGATGAGCGCAAAATAGTATAAAACCCACTTTTAAGAACTCATACCTCTAGTCAATAGAATGGTTTAACAATATACACTAAATATCACCATGGTATATTGGAAAACGAAATTTGCTGACTACTATCTAATGTCATAATTGTTATAGCTCTCAGATGCGATAGAACACTATAGAGTAAGTTATAATGAAGTTACTAGTTTAAATGATTTATTATTATATTTATTATGCTACTGATGTCGGGGGGTTTGAAAGTAATCATCATGAGGCAAGGAACAAACAAAGTTTCGTACTGACCACTTCAAATCACGTAACACTAACATTTTTCCATAAAATATCATAATTAAAAAATAATGGCGGAATTATACTACTAATAAGTAGTTTATCTTTCTCTATTAAATGTTTGGGTTATATTCTCAATATGTTTATTGAAAATGATAACTTGTAACAAATGTATTACAAGGCAAGAATCAGAAATCACAGTCTATCGAGCTTATTTTTCTTTCTATTGGGATTCTTAAGGTTATGCACGCTTTCTCCATTTGTCTTTTCTAGAGCTGATCACCATCCATGAAGCCCACTCATTGTCTTAGGATACGCAGGCGATACGGTCCTACTCATTCAATACATCGACTGTATATAGAGTCTCCTGAATGCCTTGAGTGACAACGTAAGCTTATTCGGAATGTGTTTCTCACCCTCCTAATGCGAAATAATTCTCCAGGACTGTTCTGCATCATCTCCAAGACAGATTATATGGAGTGAAGTAGTTGAGTGTGTAAAACACTTTATTTATCTCTAAAGTTTCCCTAACCCTGGTGCATCGGTTACAGAATCTCAGTAGAGATTCAGAAAGCCACATCAGCTTTACCAACTTGTGCCATTTGTAGAGTAAGCTAGAAATCCGTCTATTATCGAAAGTCCGAATGTATTATATAGCAGTCTGGTATGTTTCAACCTATGGATGTGAAACATGGGCTTTGGAAACAGAAGGTATGTGTAGGCTCAGAGGCTTTCATCAAACAGATCTTTGTAATGTTGCTCAAATATCATGAAATGAGCCAATAAGAAATCTAAAAGTTAGATACAGAGTACTAGGAAAATATGGCTAATCAATCAAGAAGTATACCTTCAAACTCTGAGATGATTGGGACTTGTGTTGAGTAATCCAAACCACCGCTTACTCAGTCGCACGATGTTTTCTAGGGCATGAGTAGAATGGTAAAAAGAAAGGGGCTGCCAAACCAAAGTATGGCATCAGTCTATGAAGTCACTGACTATTTATTTAAGCCCTGTTAGTAGATTGAAGCTACGTGATTGGAGTCTGTGTGATAATCGCGATGGGTGACTAGAGATACTGGATACGATGACCCAGAATCGGTCACGGGGGGCTTAAATGCTTATGTTGTGTTAAATCATAAATTCCATTATTCTTTTATAAATAAGTTTGCTCTATTTCTTCCTGTTGAATTATATTGTAGCGCCCATCGCCAATTGTTATGTATTGAAAAAATAAATACTCTGTGACCTTGGTTTGGCTGCAGATGCTGAGCTTAATTGATTCGATGATTATCACCCCCATCGCCAATTGTTATGTATTGAAAAAATAAATACTCTGTGACCTTGGTTTGGCTGCAGATGCTGAGCTTAATTGATTCGATGATTATCACCCCCATCGCCAATTGTTATGTATTGAAAAAATAAATACTCTGTGACCTTGGTTTGGCTGCAGATGCTGAGCTTAATTGATTCGATGATTATCACCCCCATCGCCAATTGTTATGTATTGAAAAAATAAATACTCTGTGACCTTGGTTTGGCTGCAGATGCTGAGCTTAATTGATTCGATGATTATCACCCCCATCGCCAATTGTTATGTATTGAAAAAATAAATACTCTGTGACCTTGGTTTGGCTGCAGATGCTGAGCTTAATTGATTCGATGATTATCACCCCCATCGCCAATTGTTATGTATTGAAAAAATAAATACTCTGTGACCTTGGTTTGGCTGCAGATGCTGAGCTTAATTGATTCGATGATTATCACCCCCATCGCCAATTGTTATGTATTGAAAAAATAAATACTCTGTGACCTTGGTTTGGCTGCAGATGCTGAGCTTAATTGATTCGATGATTATCACCCCCATCGCCAATTGTTATGTATTGAAAAAATAAATACTCTGTGACCTTGGTTTGGCTGCAGATGCTGAGCTTAATTGATTCGATGATTATCACCCCCATCGCCAATTGTTATGTATTGAAAAAATAAATACTCTGTGACCTTGGTTTGGCTGCAGATGCTGAGCTTAATTGATTCGATGATTATCACCCCCATCGCCAATTGTTATGTATTGAAAAAATAAATACTCTGTGACCTTGGTTTGGCTGCAGATGCTGAGCTTAATTGATTCGATGATTATCACCCCCATCGCCAATTGTTATGTATTGAAAAAATAAATACTCTGTGACCTTGGTTTGGCTGCAGATGCTGAGCTTAATTGATTCGATGATTATCACCCCCATCGCCAATTGTTATGTATTGAAAAAATAAATACTCTGTGACCTTGGTTTGGCTGCAGATGCTGAGCTTAATTGATTCGATGATTATCACCCCCATCGCCAATTGTTATGTATTGAAAAAATAAATACTCTGTGACCTTGGTTTGGCTGCAGATGCTGAGCTTAATTGATTCGATGATTATCACCCCCATCGCCAATTGTTATGTATTGAAAAAATAAATACTCTGTGACCTTGGTTTGGCTGCAGATGCTGAGCTTAATTGATTCGATGATTATCACCCCCATCGCCAATTGTTATGTATTGAAAAAATAAATACTCTGTGACCTTGGTTTGGCTGCAGATGCTGAGCTTAATTGATTCGATGATTATCACCCCCATCGCCAATTGTTATGTATTGAAAAAATAAATACTCTGTGACCTTGGTTTGGCTGCAGATGCTGAGCTTAATTGATTCGATGATTATCACCCCCATCGCCAATTGTTATGTATTGAAAAAATAAATACTCTGTGACCTTGGTTTGGCTGCAGATGCTGAGCTTAATTGATTCGATGATTATCACCCCCATCGCCAATTGTTATGTATTGAAAAAATAAATACTCTGTGACCTTGGTTTGGCTGCAGATGCTGAGCTTAATTGATTCGATGATTATCACCCCCATCGCCAATTGTTATGTATTGAAAAAATAAATACTCTGTGACCTTGGTTTGGCTGCAGATGCTGAGCTTAATTGATTCGATGATTATCACCCCCATCGCCAATTGTTATGTATTGAAAAAATAAATACTCTGTGACCTTGGTTTGGCTGCAGATGCTGAGCTTAATTGATTCGATGATTATCACCCCCATCGCCAATTGTTATGTATTGAAAAAATAAATACTCTGTGACCTTGGTTTGGCTGCAGATGCTGAGCTTAATTGATTCGATGATTATCACCCCCATCGCCAATTGTTATGTATTGAAAAAATAAATACTCTGTGACCTTGGTTTGGCTGCAGATGCTGAGCTTAATTGATTCGATGATTATCACCCCCATCGCCAATTGTTATGTATTGAAAAAATAAATACTCTGTGACCTTGGTTTGGCTGCAGATGCTGAGCTTAATTGATTCGATGATTATCACCCCCATCGCCAATTGTTATGTATTGAAAAAATAAATACTCTGTGACCTTGGTTTGGCTGCAGATGCTGAGCTTAATTGATTCGATGATTATCACCCCCATCGCCAATTGTTATGTATTGAAAAAATAAATACTCTGTGACCTTGGTTTGGCTGCAGATGCTGAGCTTAATTGATTCGATGATTATCACCCCCATCGCCAATTGTTATGTATTGAAAAAATAAATACTCTGTGACCTTGGTTTGGCTGCAGATGCTGAGCTTAATTGATTCGATGATTATCACCCCCATCGCCAATTGTTATGTATTGAAAAAATAAATACTCTGTGCCCCTTGATAACAGCCAATCAGAATACGGATACGTCAGCCCTACGACTATCAACCCCAAAGCCGGAATAGAGAAGACAGCAGCTACGAGCCACCCAGACACAATCAATCCAGTCCAATTTCCGGTCATATTGTATTTTAATCATGCCTTTATATATACACAAATTCAGACCGCATAGCAAACCAATTAGGGATTTTACATTAATACGAAACAGAAGAGATTGTGGCAGTAAATAGGGATAACTTGTACACAACTAATTAACTGTAGTCCATAATAAGAGACAATACAATAACAGCAAATATACTAAACGGGAGGACAGAGTAAGAGGAACATAACAATAATAAAAATGTAATGTTTACATTACACATGACCAGAATAAATGAATTAGTCCTCTGAAATACAGTCCTAGAAGTTCTTTCACTCTTCTTTAGTGGTCCGACATAACCGCTGACTTCTAAATTGTTCCGAATTCTTTAAAATTTTTCATCCATGAACTAAAAAACCAACAAAATATAGAATGTTTCTAAGTGGTTACACTTTCATTGTTAATTAATATACAAAAAAATAAACAACCAATAGTGGTGGTGGTGGTGGTGGGGTGAATTGTAGATACTTCAATCCTCTAAGGTGGTTACTATAAAACCTACTAAAATTAGTAATACAATATGAAATTAACTAATCAAGATACGATACATTGACCATTCTTTTTAATGGAAGTTTTTAAAGAAAAAATAAAATACAACCTTGTTAAACTATTTTCATTAATTTCCTTGTTTCTGGGGGGGGGGATAATTTCAAGACCCCAGAAAAGCAGTTACTGTTAATGAATGATTGGAACATTCTAATATGCAAGACATCAACTAAATGAATAGAAAAGTGATTACAAAGAGTGCAATACAACATGCTTAATGAATGTTGAAAATAATGTGGCTAACCTCAGCCAGAAAAAATTCATATAGATATATGACATCTCTTCAACACACACACACACACACACACACACACACACACACACACACACACACACACACACACACACACACACACACACACACACACACACACACACACACACACACACACACACACACACACACACACACACACACACACACACACACACACACACACACACACACACACACACACACACACACACACACACACACACACACACACACACACACACACACACACACACACACACACACACACACACACACACACACACACACACACACACACACACACACACACACACACACACACACACACACACACACACACACACACACACACACACACACACACACACACACACACACACACACACACACACACACACACACACACACACACACACACACACACACACACACACACACACACACACACACACACACACACACACACACACACACACACACACACACACACACACACACACACACACACACACACACACACACACACACACACACACACACACACACACACACACACACACACACACACACACACACACACACACACACACACACACACACACACACACACACACACACACACACACACACACACACACACACACACACACACACACACACACACACACACACACACACACACACACACACACACACACACACACACACACACACACACACACACACACACACACACACACACACACACACACACACACACACACACACACACACACACACACACACACACACACACACACACACACACACACACACACACACACACACACACACACACACACACACACACACACACACACACACACACACACACACACACACACACACACACACACACACACACACACACACACACACACACACACACACACACACACACACACACACACACACACACACACACACACACACACACACACACACACACACACACACACACACACACACACACACACACACACACACACACACACACACACACACACACACACACACACACACACACACACACACACACACACACACACACACACACACACACACACACACACACACACACACACACACACACACACACACACACACACACACACACACACACACACACACACACACACACACACACACACACACACACACACACACACACACACACACACACACACACACACACACACACACACACACACACACACACACACACACACACACACACACACACACACACACACACACACACACACACACACACACACACACACACACACACACACACACACACACACACACACACACACACACACACACACACACACACACACACACACACACACACACACACACACACACACACACACACACACACACACACACACACACACACACACACACACACACACACACACACACACACACACACACACACACACACACACACACACACACACACACACACACACACACACACACACACACACACACACACACACACACACACACACACACACACACACACACACACACACACACACACACACACACACACACACACACACACACACACACACACACACACACACACACACACACACACACACACACACACACACACACACACACACACACACACACACACACACACACACACACACACACACACACACACACACACACACACACACACACACACACACACACACACACACACACACACACACACACACACACACACACACACACACACACACACACACACACACACACACACACACACACACACACACACACACACACACACACACACACACACACACACACACACACACACACACACACACACATACACCCAACCTTACACTAATAAACAAATTCAGTTGAATATTAACACCAGTACCTTGAAGTAGAAAACAAAAACAGAACAGCTTCATTACATCAAATCACATTGACTTACTTACACATATGGTAACCAGATGTCTATATTTATCCAATTTAATGTATTGTTTTTTATAACACAATTATTAAATATTTCATAAGTTACTTATAGAAAATTTTCTTTTTTACACTGTACAAAATTGCCGTTAGGGGAACATATGTGGTTCTCTTTGTTATACGCACGCACTCGTGTGCTAACATACTGTCCCTCACCTCACCTCAGCCTACTCCCCCCTCCCACGCTCATTCATTCACTCCCTTCCTATCAAGCTTATATTTTATTTGTTTTGGTTATGGATACTAATTTATGTATAAAACCGTTATGAATTTATATATTAATGTAGATATAGATGTAGTGTAATAATTTTTTTTTTCAGTTTTTACTAGTTTTCTCTTAGAAATGCAAAGAAAACATTATTCAGTCTCTGATTGAAAACATATGTAAACAAAGTATAACTAGTGTATAGTAGTGCCTACCTAGTAGTTAACCAACTATGTCATATAGACCATTTAGTTTTATGCATTCTTAAAGGGGAGGGGGGAGGGGACTCATGATGACCAACCATATGAATTAATCTCACTAAACGAAATGTATACTGTTGACTGGTTCTTTTATATGAATCTCTGACAACTAGATAGTTTCACTCTTTTAATAACCGGGGGGTTCCTGTATTAATCAGTGTATTAATGTGTACGATGAATATCAACATTACTGTTCAGTAATCGGGGAATAAAACAGTTTTCAATCCAGAGTATCCTAACCGATCAGTCGAACCTTATTCAGAGTTAAATCAGCCAACTATAGACCATTGTCACTGTTATGAGTAAACTCGATAGTCTAAGCCCGCTTCTCAGCGTAAAAATTTAAAGTTGACTTAGTAATGAATATCATATTTGTTTATTCTTTAAACTCTGACTAACACAAGTTTGGACCCTACAGGGACCATCAATCTCCTTGAGATTTTAGGTATGCTATGTTGATGAGTATCGAATATGACGAAACTAAGTTTGTAGAAAGATTTTTATTGAAAATGTCGCAGTACTTAACATCAAAACTTAGTTCATGAAACATTAAGTCATCTAGACTGATAGCCATACTGAATTAGATCAGTACTAAGGACTAGCTAAACATAACATCAGTCATTTCTCAGTGATCACTATAAACAAAATTCTATATACGAAGACAGTAGATTATGATAAAATTCATTGTTAGCTTCTTCTTTGTCCTCTTTTGAACATCGCATATAGTTCAACTAATGAGGAATATCTATTTGATATCACGAATTGGTCTAAATTATTCACCAGAAACTGGCACTAGATAGCTGTTTCACCCTAGTATGGGACTCTTCGGCAGTGCTCACCCATGACCCTACCAGGGACAGGACCAAGGACCCTTCAACTCTGAGGCGAACGCTTCACCTTTAGACCACTGAGTAGTCTTTCAGCGGTCGAGATATCTTATTGAGTCGATTCGTAACACATTTGCGTGACCTCATCCAATGATATCGATGAGTAACTGCCTTATACACGACATGGTTGAATTCCACCGGTCACGTCCTATACTAGGACGAAACAGCTGTCAAGTGCATGCTTGTGATTAATCATTGTCTAATTCACAGTAATTCGTGATATCAAACTGACATTCAACATCTCCATAACACCCAATTATAAAATAAAAGACTAGTGAGTAATAGTAGTTAATATCTCTTCATAAACTTCTGGTGTGCCATTTTTTATTTAGATTAATTAATCATACTTGATAATCCTGGAACTGAGAAGTTTTATACTTGAGCGCTTTATGCGAATTTATTTATCATTTTAATGCTCCGGAATTCTTCTTGCTTGAACCCAGTAAAGATAACAAAAACCGGTTGATTACATCGAAATTTCAGATATTTCAAATGGATCCTAATTGAATAAGCTATGCTCAAACGTTATCTTGAGTAGTTTCTGAAGGTGCCTAACATGATTGTAGTTTTTCGATTTTATGAAATATTTACAACCTATTGTAGATTGAATTGCTAGAAACTTTAAGAAGTACTACTACAATGGTTTATAAAGTCTCCTACTCCTTTGAAAAAACGAGCGACAGGCCATTACTATACAATTGACACATAGTGAAGAAAATATATATCATAGGGCCGATCACAAATGAATTAGGTTGGTTTGTGGCGATCGGTACTAAGTTCACCTGTTTGTATCCATCAAAGATTGATTTCGGTTAGGTACCATAGTAAATTAGAGAGTACTGTATAGTTGTTTCGTCTCAGTGTTGGATTCCTCAACAGTGTGCACCCTTGACAAGGAATCAGACTTAAGGCCTTCAAGTTGAAGAAAGCTTAACCATCTGCACCACTGGGTTGTAAAATTTTTATGGATGAATATGAATGTTAAGTAATCACTGTCTAAAAGCTTTCCACGGATGTCTTCAAAAACTGATTGGGGCAGACACTGGCTAACTCAGCAGAATTAATAACTAAGCGTTAGCTGTATGATCTGTATGTCCTAAGTTTCATCATTTGGTCGGGACAATCATGCACACCGCCAATGATGAGTCATATTTCGAGACAAAACAGCCATCATTCAATACTCTCTGATTATCAGTGATACCCAATCAAGATTAGTATATGATAAATACAAACAATAATTTAATATTAAGTTTAGTTAATTGAATTCGTCACAGATTAATGTTAATAGGGTACCATAGAAAATCAGAAAGCACCGGACAGTTGTTTCTTTCCAGTATGGGACTCCTCAGCAGTGCGTACCCTACATTCCTCCCCAGGGGCTTCAGGTTGAGGAACGCCTAGCCGTCTGCACTTCTGCGTCGGCATCCAATAGCAGTATCTTCACTTTCATCAATTTGTGATATAACTGTTTCTAACGTCATACTAGGAAGTGGTGACTAGTAGAGTTCAGATATGTCGGGAGTAAGACAGTTATCGTCGATGACAGTGGATGATCATTGCATTATATTACAAACTGATGGAATTAGGAATTCTACCACTAAATGCTGGCGCAGTGGTGCATATGTTTAGGTATTCGCCAACCTGAATCTCCTGTAGCGGAATCCGCGGTACGCAAAATTGAAGAGTTCCATATTGAACCGAAACAGCTGCCTAGTACTCCCTGATTTTCAAAGGTACCCTACCAACGTCAGTCTATAACGAACTCAACTAACTAAACGACATTCACCGCAAACCATCTCAATTCAATAAGTTAGTAACCAATCTTAATAAAAACCACTTCAACTTAACATATGGTATTGAATTAGTGGAGTAGTATGCTTATTTTATCATCATATTTTTTTGATTAAATTCTGGGTGGTCTATAAAATACGAATTCATAAACAGATAAATATTTTCTCATATGATATTAAGAAAGGAAGTATTGACGCCAGATGTAAAATTGTACTACTTATATACTACTTATTCTAAACAAACATATACCACGGAAGCATAGCAACTAAATTACACTAAATGGTAATTGTATTTCTTCTACTAACGTCATGCATAGATGTTAAATTGTAGAAAAGGAGGCGGATTGTAGAGTACATTCATATGAATACATGATTTAGGAAAATACTTTAGACACATTGATAACAAACAGAATTGGGTTATCTTCTCTTCGTTTATGTGTGTGTGTGTGTGTGTGTATTTATGATAAGTAAAGAGGTGGATACTACATGATTCCAGTTTTCAACGTGATTCTTTTTCTGTTTATTGATGCACACATTTTCTTTAATTTCAATCTATATGTTGTTGATAGGGTTAATTAAAACACAAACTGTAGAGTTGACTTATGACTAACAATGGAATCCAAGATTACCTAGGAGGTGTAGGTGAGTGTATCTCATTCTATTTAGAACACGTTACTGAACAATCTATTTGCATCCAAGTATTGTTGTCTATTACATTGTAATTTGAATCTAGTATCATTCACCTCAAATACTAACATGTTATTCACTGAGCTGCTGATACTACGGAGTTACTCTGATCAATTATCATTGAGATTTATGTATCATGAGTTTGTTACCTTGATATTGTGATTTTGTCATAACAGGAATATTTATAATTACTAACTTATTAATATTACAAATTGATCCGAATCAGACAACCATTAATCACCTAGAAGCACTGGACAGCTATTTCGTCTTAGTATGGGACTCCTCAGAAGTGCGCATCCACGACCCAATCGGGGATCGAACCCATGACCTTCTGGCTCCGCAGAGAACGCTTTACCATTGAACCACTGAGTCGGCTTCTAACGGTTGATATTTCCAATTCACTAAGTGGTTGTCTGATTCAGAATAATTTGTGATATCAAAATTGACAGTTAACTATCTCCACAATCCCCCTAATAGTAACTTATTACATAATGTAGATGATATTTGAAGCGATAGGTACTCGATGATAAACATCAATCATTGGATGAAAGTATATTGTTTACTTGACCAATTTTACATAAAATAAAAGTGCATTGATTGCACAGATTCATTCGGTTTAGTAGATTGTTTACATGAAAGGTCGGGTTAGCTATAATCCTTTTTCTCACCTCACTTCCCCCCCACCCTAATTTTTCTGCCCATCCCTTATCTCAATTTGTTCAATGTTAAATTAACCGTATCTGAATTGAATTCACTGATTTTAAGTAGGAAAATATTACCACTTGTCTTGACAACAAACATTCATAATTGT
This sequence comes from Schistosoma mekongi, assembly GCA_034768735.1. Lineage (NCBI taxonomy): Eukaryota > Metazoa > Platyhelminthes > Trematoda > Strigeidida > Schistosomatidae > Schistosoma > Schistosoma mekongi. The sequence continues at coordinate 3,230,276 of CM068312.1, forward strand.
CAAGGCAAATATAATGGAATTCCGATTATATGTAGTTACGTCTATTGAGAAATTATTCCAAAGCCTGGTTGCGTAATAATCGTAGTTTTTGACTTCTAATGATAAATAACTGAAACGATGCTTATAGTCGGGTGGATTATGAGTAACTCATTGTACTGAATTATCACAAAAGTTTGTATCTTATACTTTTCCATTAGGAAAACATTCTTGAACTGTAAATCCAATTACACTATATGACAGTCCATAGAGTCTAAGATGAAATATGATGGTGTTCTACGAACAGTCGGAGCAGTTTTTCCTCTCACACAAATCTACGGTCAAAAACTAATAACCTTCTAGTGTCGTCTACACTTAATCGCCACGTCTCACAAGTTATGCCACTTATTAGGGTTAACAATCAATTCCAATTTCTATATGCATAAGTTATGCATATAGTATATAGGCAGAGAGTACATTCAAAGACCAACAGTCTGTCACTTCAAGTTAGTTGACATGATCAACGTAATTAGTTAAATAAATGAATCTAAGCTGAATACACACCTAGTAGAGGATTATGTTTTACGCTAAAGAGTAACATTCCCAACTCATCTAATCACAATAATAAAGTTTTTTGACAGTTAAAAAAATTTCCATTCATCGAAGATATTCATTTACACTTCAATCAATTAACAAGTTTATCAAGATTCATAAAATCATTATGTTGTGAATTAAGTGTCAACCGTCAATGAATACTAAACAACACAACAGAATTATTGGAAGTTAATAGGTGACATCATATAATGAAGTATTGATTGAAATAAGTTAAGAATTCTATGAAAGTATGATATGCCGGGCACCTAATGAAGATTGACTATCTTCGAGGACTGTGTTTGAAAACATTATTTCAATTATTATAACTGTGGACAATGCAAACATTTCATTTCTATGACTGTTACGTTCCCCTTACCCGGTCCTCCCGTTTAGTGTATTTACTCTTAGTATATTGTTTATTACTATGAACTACTGTTGCTTAGTTGTGTACAACTTGTCACCATTCACTACCACTATTCCCCTTGTTCTGTATCAATGTTAGATTTGTGATTGGTTTACTGTGTGGTCTGATATTGTGTATATATAAAAGCATGATTGAAAAACAATACGTTTTCTGTTTTCCGGTTCCCGATTCTTGTTCTTCTGTTATCGGCCTGGGGGGGTGAGTGGACTTAAGTCAGTCGCGCATGATCAACCAGGCACACTCTATTGGCGTTCGCTACAACCAACCAAATCCTCCTTCCTTTCTTTCTCACGTCATAACAGTTGGTGTCATAACAAAGTATTAGTATATTTTAGGTCCCAAGTTGTTTATTTTAATTGGAGTATGGTAAAGTATAGAGATAAGCTTGTTACGAAGGAAAGGGATTCTTAAAATGTCATCGGTGAGTAACCATTTTAACCAGTCAACCTAGAATAGTAGATATTTCATAATACAAATGATCTAACCAACCACAAGAATATATTTAAGTTGGATTGTGTATGACTGGCAAGCGGAATCCAGGACGCGCGTTTCGTCCTATTTAGGACTCATTGGCTGGATGTACCTGCATCCCAACCACAAGAATGTTTAACTGCTTTTGTTCACTTAGGAAACAGTAATTGTAAATAATAGTGTAAGTAAAAATTTAGGGTAAATGGATTTTCTATGATTGGTGCCATTATCTCAGTTTTCTAAAGGTTTATCTATTTGTAAATTAATAAAACAACATCTTAACATATAACACCTGTATTCTAGAACCATTCAAATGGATTCATTCTGGTTAGGATTCAGGGTTACAGTTAAGTTAAATTTAGAGTTAGTTAAGTAGTTCAGAGTTGACATGAAGTTGATTTGCGCGTTACACATTGTTTAGCAAGAACTTAATATTTAATGCTGTTATACCTGGGAAAAGATTCGTGAATCACAATCTATCTTGTCTATGCTTCGTGATATTGGCACCATTAAGGTTGAGCTACATCTGGTTAAACATTTGCACTCCTCGAACTGTAATACTCTAATAAGTGTTGTATGTACTTCCCTGCCCCAATTATTGTAACTTCATTATGAACCTATTATCCTGAACCCTGTACACTAATCTCCCCCCCCCAGATTTAGTCTATATTATAGTCCCATCTCTACTAATTGGCCTTAATTTTCATTCATCGGTGTTCGTTCTTTCCATTCATACGTTTAGAGAGGGGAAGGCTTTCATCACATCGTGCCAACCACTAATTATTTTCAAGTCTCTCAGGTTGTGGTGATAGCACAAGTCCCATTATCTCGTCCCCCCTCCGAGCCAGCATCTGTAAGGTAATTTTTAATGCCTTTAGTACTACAGTGTTTACCCATTGATGCTAAACATTAATTTTCCATACTAATTTTATGTTTTCTGATCGGCTAAATCAATGAATGATTACGTATTACTTTTAGGTAGCCAACATCGTTGTTGACTGTCTATAGTAGTTATTCTTAGGAGATAGTTTAACGAACTTCTACAAGATGACTATTTCATTTATTTTGAGGACATATAAATTGATCATTTTATTTCTATTATTGTCATGTTTCCATTGCCTTAACCTTCCACTGGATCCATGAACTATATCTTTCCATTTGTCATTCAGGAACTATAATCAATTGATTATGTGTCTGTACCCTGAGTTCCTAGTCATAATTGTTCCCATGTTGCATAAATGTTATCCTTCTCATTAGTGTACTATGTGGCCAGATTTGGTGTATATATAAACAGATGAGTGAAATATAATCTGTCTATTTGATGGTTGGCTCAGTCATCTTGTGTTTTTCATTCCGCCTTTTGGTGGTTTGTAATCATAGGGTAGATATCTGGGTATCTTGATTGATCCTATCGAGGTTACTGTTCCACATGTATTGTAATTGGCCGTATTCCTGAAATATAACAGTATCCACTGTCATTTTATAAAACATTATTTCAGGTCAATTGAACAAACATTTCAATTAACCTTGTTATATTGTCCGATTCAAAAAGAATGACTAACTTTTGAGTACATGTAAATCGATTATTTTATTTCTGTTATTGTCACAGGGAGCACCAACCTGATTGAACTAGATGAAGAAACTCTGGAAGAAGTGAATACTTTCACATATCTGGGGAGCATCATCGATGAACAAGGAGGGTCCGATGCAGATGTAAAGACAAGGATTGGCAAGGCAAGGGCAGCATTCCCACAGTTGAAGAACATATGGGACTCAAAACAAATATCAACTAACCTCAAAGTCAGACTCTTCAGTTCGAACGTGAAGACAGTCCTGCTGTATGGAGCTAAAACTTGGACAATTATTTCAAACATCATCAGAAGTGTACAAGTATTTATAAACAACTGCCTACGAAAGATACTGAATGTCCGTTAGCCAGAAACCATCAGCAACAGCTTACTATGGGAGAGGACAAACCAACTTTCAGCCGAAGAGGAAATTAGGAACTGACGTTGGAAATGGATAGGACATACATTACGGAAATCATCAGACTGAATGACGCGACAAGCATTAACATAGAATCATGTTTAGAAACGGAAAAGAGGAAGACCAAAGAACACACTGCGTCTAGAATTGGGAACAGATATTACAAACAGGAAAGGATTGCTGTGGACAGAGTTGAATGGGGAATCCTGGTAAGCAGCCTATGCTCTTCTGTGAGGGGTAACGGGCGTAAGTAAGTTATTATCATATTCCCAACCTCCTAACCTTTCATTAGACACATTAACTGTTATCATTTTATTTTCCATTCATCAATAGTAACTAATTCACTAAGTATCTGTTCTTTCGGCTTTTAATCATTATTGTCCTTCTTTTATATAAATGATACTATTGTTATTGGTCAGCTGTGAGACCAGGTTTGTATGGATACAAACAAGTAAATGAAATATAACCTGACTAGTTCGTTGTTGGTTAACATATCTTGTGTTTATTTATCCTGCTTAGGGGGGGACTAGGAATCACAAGACAGACGTTCCAGCATAGAACAACAACATCAGTTTCCGGGATTTTCAGTATTGGTTCCTATCAATATTACTATCTGTGTATATAGTGATCTGCCGTACTCCACATCATAACAGAACTAAAGTAGTATCACGGAGATCAGTATTAAGTTTAGTTATCTGTATTTGTCAGACACTAATGTTAGTTAGGTACCAGTGAGAACCACAGTGTACAAGACATTTATTACATCTTCATGTAGGACTCATCAATAGTGCATACATCCGATTTCATTTTGCTATTGAACCCAGGACTATCAAATCTCACAGCAAACTCTTAATCATATTACTGTAACACGATTTATTGTGATGAATAAAGTTCTTCATCTTTAACTGATTATTATATTATTTAGTGGTTGAAAATAATGAACAAGTAACTTCACTTAAATCTAACTTTTACATTAGTTATCATTTGTCAAAAGAATTTATACTCCATATTGGATTCGAACTTAAGTCAACTACTTTTAATAATTTAATTATTATTTAATATAAATAATTAAATTTGATTAAGCATACAACCTAATAATTTCATTATTGTCCACAATCAACTTCAATTAGAGATCCATTGGATCTAATTGATCCAATCATTTCAATCCTCATAAAGGAATTATCCCATTTTACTATAAAGAAACCATACAAAACAATCTACAATTGTTACAACTTATTGATGAGATTTTCTTGTTGTTGTTGTTGTTTTGTTTTCTACTTAAAATGTTCTTATTAGACAGAAAATCATCAACATCATCATGGAAAAAACACTATCAAAAAGTAGTAATATACTACTAACACAAAATACACAATTATGAATTGATACCATCAAGTTGTTGAATAGATCTTTAAATGACCTCATTAAAAGATGCTAATTGGTGTTAGTTTTGATGAAACCAATCAGTGTGTGTGTGTGTGTGTGTGTAGGTATGTAGTTGGGTAAAGGGGTGGGGAAGAGGAGGAGGAAGAAGAAGAACAGAATTGTTCCTTTGAATTGATTCCAATGTGTATCATTCGTAGACGATGTGTACTGGATTTGTATTCATTAATAACTTCTATATAAATGTAACATTTAGTACATTAGAGAATAAGCACATTATTCGAGAAAGAGAGAAAAATTGTCATTTTTTTCTAATGGAAAATTTTCTTTTATTTGTTTATTTATGAGATGGTGAACACGTGTAAAATGTTCCAAGACTAAAAAAGTTTATTTATGTTTTTTTTTAATTTGAATTGTGGATTACAAGTGTAATTTATGATAAGAGTTTCGTCCTATGTGGGACTCATCAGCTAAATGTACCTGTATCTTAGTGTTGATATTTCGTGTCAAATACTGTCGCCATGGAATGAATGGAATTCAAATCCTAGTGTGAATATTAACACTAGGATATAGGTACATTCTGCTGATTCCAATACACATTCAAACTATTTATGTTTTTGTTTATTTAATCAATTTGTGTTTAATTAGTAAATGAAAAAAAAGGATACTATGTAGATGCTGGAGTGACTTTGATTGATAGTTTAACTCTATTCGATTCTATACAGTTTATCGACTTTATAAGTTTTATTAAAGCAAAAACAACGATTATGGTAGAATTCATTCTTATTTTGTGGTTTTCTGCTAACTTCCTCCTTATGTACAATCAATGCCAACAATTCAAAGCTTATGAAATACAGTCGGCTGTGTTTTCATGTATGTTTGTATACAATCTAGAATTAAGTCATTAAAAAATAAAACGGTTACATGTACTTTATAAAGCATCTGCATCATTTCGACATATCTGCAGGGGGACATGTGTTTAGTCAATGATGGTGATACAGATATGTTGAGAAACAGTTACTAAGAATTTCATACATACCCGATTAGTTTATTATAATAATATAGATGTTCCTATGACTAATCAACTTCTTGCTCGTTCAGTTTGATTAACGTGTCTGGGTAGTGTAAGGTGAGGCTGGAATTAGCTGTAGGCACCTTTGTGTGTGTGTGAAATCAGCATCACTAGAATCTCTGCCATCATAAAAACAGAAATATGGGTTGTTGTCAGCATTTATGAACATATGCCACCCTACCAACTAAAATCCATGACAAATTCAACCAACTGAAACTTATTACCATTCACCATAAACCATCTCTATTTAGTATATCATATAAGTTGAATTTAAAATGACAACGTCTTCCTGCCACTACACTTATTAGTGGACACACTAACTACGGCTTGACATCCTTCAAAATAGTCAATAAGTGAGCAAACTCAAATCACCTACACTTTACCGAAGTCATAAAGCAGTTTAAACCAAATTTATATGTGCATAAAAGAAACTTTCGTGAACTGTGTTTTACCATGGTGACTTTAGTCTCTATATAAGGCATCGGCTATTATGAAAAATTTCTGGTGTCAATTTTTTGAAATTTCTACCTGAGTTTTGCTCAGTGAATCAATGTTTTTACTTGTATTTATATTACGTAACTTACCTTACGTAACTTAACTTTGTGTCCATTCTGTTCTCGGTTTAATTTTATTTTCTAGAACTATTTCATAGCTGACCTATTAACAAAAAACTATGTTAATGATGTTATACTTCTTACACATTTACTTTGTATCCTTTTAATTGACTGACGTCTATATCTCAACCATCCATTGACTCCGTAGCCTGGCCTGCCCTAACCGTAGTTGCCAAGCTTTTCTGCTCCTTAAGTACTTTCTATATGGGAGACAATGCAAGAATATGTATTAGAAGATGGAAGGGAAATGACGTAAAATGGTTTACCATCATGCTGTAACAAAAGCCGTGTCAGCTATGAACCTCGATTGTATGCGTAAATGAAGTTGAACTTGACAAGGTGGAATAATTCACATGTATAGTTTAACATGTTCTTTAATATCGTCTGGACAATTGCCTTATCATCTAACGTATCAATAATCACACTTCTCCTTGATGTGTTTTAAAATTTAACTACGTTTTAATTCATTTGTTTGTATCTATCAGGGACTGATGTTTCTTCGATACCACTAGAAAATAGAAAACTGTTTCATTTTAATACGAGACTCCTTGGTAGTGTACACACTTGATTCCATGATAAGTGAAGTTCAAACCTGTTAGCGTGCATTGTCTATTCGTTTCGCTCTTTCACAAATTGATGAAAATAGGTATTCTACTATTACTAGAAGCCTTGCCGACCGGTTCAGATAACTGAGTGTTTTTTCTGTTGAAAATTAAACATCCTGGGTTCAATTCCTTCATGGGATCGAGTATGCACCCTAGAAAGGAGTCTCACATAGGAATGAAACAGTTGTCCAGTACTCGCTGGCTTTTAACCGTAACCAGCCAAGAAAAACATGTGACAAATGCAAATAAATACACTTAATACCTATCATTATATTGATAAATGAATATATATTACGCATACCCAACTACTCCTTACCTTGACACATAATGTTGGTTAGCGTTAGAGAGGGATTGAAGAAAGTATAAGTGGTGAAACCTAAATATGACATCAGTCTATGAAATCACTAACCATTCATTTGAATTGTTTTTGTAGAGCAGACTACTTAGTTGATCTCTAAGCGATTGTTATGACCGGTAGTTTAAGATGATACAGTTGGGAACCAGTCATAGTAAAACAGGTACTTTTACTCTTTATATTCGCTTCAATCACGGAAATAAAGTTTCGTGATGCTTTTATTCCTACTAATTAATTCGAACCATATTCCGCATTTTCATTAGCTGTTTTATTGCCACTGATGTTATTACTATTTCTACTACTTAAGTATTCATCTTGCTATGCTAACGAGGTATGATAACTTTAACCAAAGCATATATGTACCACGTTATCCCTTTTATTTGACTGACGGACCGGCTGATACACTGACAACTGAATATGTTTTCCTTACAAAAAATCACGTGAGTAGATATATGTTTCCTTTTTGAGATTAGAACATTCCGGAGGATCGTATTTTTGGCATCAACATGAGATCGAAACCTGCAGTTTTATTCCAGTGATCAATGGTTTAAATGTGACAAATATTTTTTTGTAATTTACATTATTAATCATCAGTAAACATTTCCTAATTTAGTCAATTCTTTGATATTGACGACATTGATCTCACTCCAAGCGTAAGTGAATTTCACTTTTCACAGGTATTCACAATTAACGCTAGAATCACGTCACAAAGTTCGTCACTGGTAAGGATATGAGGGTTAGGATGGGTAGGAATCGCTAGAAGATTCAACAGTCCCCATCATAAGTTGACATAATGTGAAGAAGTAATTAATGACAGGAAGTAGGGATTAGAGAATTTTGAGAGAATTCGAATGACACTAATAATAAAACCCACTTTATTTAGAACTTTTCAAGATGTCTTGCAATTGAACACTGCAACGTCGATTCAGCAACCAGTTCTAGGTTTCATGAAATCTTTTCTTAAATACTTAACTGGAAAACAAATTCGAAGAAGTATAGAAGACGCTTTAATTACCGATTACAAAGATATTAATTTGTTATTATATGATTTTGATGCTCTAGAATAATCAGGAAATCATGTAAAACTTAGTTTTCCCCGATAAAGTCACCAAGTATGACGGTGTAAGCTCCACGATTAAACTTTTTCACCTCAAAGAACCCAATCATAACAAAACCATCCTCTTCAGCTACATATCTTTTATATCATCCCAAACCTTAGTAGTAAAACTAGTTATTTTCTAACCAACGGTTGAAGTATTCTCATCATTTCCCTATGATTCTAAAAGCTTTTGAGGGAATTATAAAGTGCTCTTAACACTATAATGAATAAAATCAAGTAGTAATATATCACTTCCCGCTGTACTTTAAGGAGGGGAAAGCTGAGAATAGGAAATCACAATCTATCAAATTTATTGTTCGTTGTATTGAGTCTCCTCCGAGTGAGCTCCTACTCATTAAACATTCAGTGACTGTGATATTTTTATTGATCAGATTGTAATCTCTTTATAGATTCATTAACGATGGTCATGTGCTTATTCTCATGAATTATTGTAATATTATTATGATCCTGTTATCCCGAACCTTGTACACAACTTCTTCGCCCCTCCAACCAATCCAGTCTTCACTGTATTTTGTATTTCCAGCTATTAGTTGGTCAAGTATATGATATATGGCAGCCCTTGTTTATATTCAATAAATGACTTGTTTTTTGACTCTCATCGTTTTTTCTATTCATACCTTTGGAGAAGGTAGGTTTGGTCACTGTTGCATCGTGCCAACTACTCAGTGTTTTTCAAGTCTGTCATGTCGTAGTGATGGCATAAGTCTCTTTGGTTTGTTTTTCCTTTTCGGCAACTACAAAGTCTTTTCATTTCCGAGAAGTGAATTATATTGAATAGGATTGTAACCCAAACCTACTGTTTGGAACTCAGTAGTTCTAACCGTTAAACTACCCCTTCCCAGCATCAAGAAGACAATTTATCAATCTTACCCCCCCCCCCCTCATTTTCTCCAATTGTCACCTTATTATATAATTCACAAGCATATACAAAGTTCAAACCAATTAAACAAAAATTTTATTAAGGAAAGACTAAGGATGACCAAATTGTATAGTCTGAAATGATGTACCACCTAACCCCCCCCTACTTTCTTATATCCACTTGACGGTCACTTAATTTTTCACTTTGATAAACAATCAACAATGTAAATTATGAATCTAAAACCATTTCCCATGTGGGCTAATTAGAACATTGAAATTAAAAGAAATCAAGAATGTTAACATTTGCAGAATATGTTAAATTCAATTAGATATTTCGATACATCCTATCTCATCAGCTGCATACTACAGACTATAGATTTTAGTTGGTTTACAATATTAGTATACAAATATTGGATTTATAATTGAATTACTTCAACGGAACTCACTTATTTGTAGTCATGAGAAATGGAAAAAAAATCAGGATAGAATCATAACTTCATTTCTGTCACCATGGTAATTGAAGGTTAATCGATAACTTTAGTAGTACTACTGGACACCTACTCAATAGCGGTCATGGTGAAGTGTTAGATGTTAAACCTGAGGGTTCCTATGTTGATTCATGGTGGTGGTGGTGGTTAAAGGGATGTGAACGAAACAGTTCTTTAACAGTGGTTCCTGTTTTTTCAGTTATAACAAAGCAGAATCGATTTGTGCTAAATATAAATAACAATCTCCACAACTACAATAGTCAGCTCACTCGTCGCTAACTTCAGGATGTTTCTAAGGCTCTAATGAGAAGTCGTGACTAGTAGAGTTTAGACTTTTCGGGAGTGAGGCAGTTATCACAAATGACGATGGGTGATCGTTGCGCTATATATATCATAAAGAGTTCCACACTAGAACGAAACGGCTGTCTAGTGCTCCCAAGTTTTCAATGACACTGTGGTGACATCAATCCGTGACATATTCAATCAATTAAAAATATCAATCTACACAAAAATAACCAACTCAATAGAAACAATTGACGATTATTACGATTCATAGTCTGTAGTTGATGAGCGAAAACACAGTGAGTTATCCAATTGTATTCAATATATTCAGGGAATTTTCTCATTCTAACTTGATTGTATTTTCAGTATCTTCATTAGACTGTATAGAAAATTTGAGAATGTATTGAAATCTTTTATAAAACTTACAGTAGTCATTTATTAATGAAATAGAAAACATAATTATGAAGGTTGAATACAGTACAATCAATCACAACTTATGAGTAAATTTTGTTTGGTTAAGCAATCATTCTTAGATGTGTTGATGGGTCTTATACTTAAAGACTTAAACATTGAATTACTTTTTGTTCCCAGAAATCTCTTTTTCGAAACTGGGACAATAAACCAAAAGATGGGGGGTGGAGGAGGAAGTGGAGGGAGAAATTCCAAAAGAGCTTAACATTTTGGAGGATTTTCCGATTCTTTAATTATTCTCTTCGAAGTCTTAAAGTAACATTGATTAGTCAAGGTAGTTTAGACATATCGCAGAATATTTTGAAGAATTACCATGGGTTATCAATAGTATGGGTTATGATTTTCTCAATTTATTTCTGAAGAGAGTTTGATGAACATACTAGTTGGAGACCCCTCCAACCATCCTGATAAAACTGGTTGAAATCACTGGGTACATGAAATTAAGAATGATGTCAACAACATGAACCGATTTTACACACGTGAGTTTAGGTGCTTGTGAGTAGTTTGTAGTAGACATTAAACTGATGCAAGCCTAAAAGGATTTTATTTCTAATTTCCGTTTCCATGTATGCACTAAAGTGATAACAATGTTAGTCACAGAATAAGATCAATCAATACTTGTTACCACTCGTAGAACGTAAGAAGCCAACCACCATACACCAACCAACCCCGTCTTCAAATATCTTCTACACTTTCTATCAAATCCTATTCACTCTTTTCTTCTCCATTCCTAATCCTCTGCACAATTTCTTCTCTAGTCCGTCTCTTCTACTTTGGTCTTCACGATTCCAAGTTAGTGACTGTCTTGTGACGAAGTTTAGTGATTTCATCAGAGTGTGTTCTATTCACCTCCAATTGATTTTCCTAATTCCCTTCCCAAATGGAATTTTTTTGTTCTGTCACAGAAGGTTGTTGTTGATGGTGTCTGGTCAACTAATCTGGAGTATTTTATGTAGTCAACTGTTTATAACTACCTATATCTTCTGGATTATACTTTTTGTAGTTCTCTGAGTTTCAGCATCATTTAATGGCACTGTCTTGACATTTGCAATGAAAATTGTAATTTGATATTGACTGAGAGCTGTTTTAAATTCTGGATTTTCGTTTTTAATTGTAGGAATGCTGTTGTTGCTTCTGCTTGCCAATGTGTGTCTTTACTTTGTGCCAGATCCTTCTTGTTTATTGTTAATGCCACCTAGAATCCTCCTATGGTTACTATCGATCCGAAGCCCGAGGGGTTGGACATAGGATTAGCAATCCCATACCGTAGAAAACAATAATTGCATATTAACATATGGATCTACCTCTATTATCAAAGAAGAAATTCAAGTAGCTTCTATTAACTGGCCTTAAACATATTCAACCCAACAAAGTTTTGTGTTGTCAAGCGGATGGAACAACCAAGGGTAGTTCACCAGGCTCAGACCTTGGAGACAACTTTATGGCAGACCTAGAACAGGTGACAATAAAGCCACTTATCAATGATACAGCATTGTACGCCGACTAAGTTGACAATACTTTTGTAGCCTGCATTAGTTATGGACATACATTACATATGTTGAAAATTTAGACAAAGCACACTCAAATATTAGATTAACAATACGATATGAACATGGCAGCAAGTTCCACTTCCTGCGGCTTGATATTAAGCGCAATGCCATTGATCGACTAGAAAAATCATTTAACCAGTAGTTTGCATAGAATGAAATCTACTTTGCCTTCAATAGCGTGTGCCCAATAAACTATAAAGTGTATTGGTCAGAACGTTATACAACTACGTATGTAAACTATGGTTTCAATATCAACGCTAGGATACAGGTACATTCAGCTGACGAAACACGAGTCCTAGATTCCTCTTGTCAGTCACCATTCAACTCAGATCATGTATGTAAACTATGTTCATATGATAGAAATGAAGAGAAATTACCTATCGTTGAATGTTGTTTCCGTGAAAACAGATATCCGCCAAGATTTTTTGCACAATGTAATAAGACTAGAATGAAGGAAATGGATTATGTCACTGTTGAAAAAAAGCTATAGATTCAAGGGTGATGAATTATCTAGAAGGACTGATTGTAGATAAAAGTCTATATTCAAAAGAACCTATTCATCAACTGAACATGACAAAATGAATTGGTAAGTGGCACAGTTAAATGTGAAAAAAATTCCCACCTGTTTTCTTACATTATGTCAACTGATTTGCTTGTACATACCAAAGCACACATACGGAAAAAATAGAAAACAGAATTTAGTGTCAGCATTTCTAATCAGTTTTCATAAATTCTGAAGTTAAAAAACCAAAAGACATTCTCAGTACTCCAGTTGTAGAGGCAGGATGGTGGCACTTAATTGATAATGAACATGAGGTTCATGTTTTCGAAATTCTTTAAGATAATCAATAAACAACGAACTTCTAATTCATTACATTTAATAGAATAAGTTTCATTGAAGCTATTTAAGCGAATCCTGGTAGTAAAAAGGATGCTGTTGTCATTCTTGTTCTACTATGGTGGTCTGTTTATAGATGTCACTTTGTCTATGACTATAATAATTTCATAACTTTGTTATCTTACTGTTATATATCAAGCTGGATGACATAGATTCTATTGATGCTGATTTCCCACACAATAAGGCGTCAACAGCTAATCCCAGACTTGCCTTACACTATCCAGGCACGTTATTCCAACTGAATGATCAAGAGGTTGATAAGTCCAAGGCACATCTATATTATATAATATTCCAATGTCTATCTTATATATTATATATATATATATTATATATATATATATATATATATTATATATATATATATATATATTATATATATATATTATATATATATATTATATATATATATATATATATATATATTATATATATATATATATATATATATATATATATATATATATATATATATATATTATATATATATATATATTATATATATATATATATATATATTATATATATATATATATATATATATATATATATATATATATATATATATATATATATATATATATATATTATATATATATATATTATATATATATATTATATATATATATATTATATATATATATTATATATATATATATATATATTATATATATATATATTATATATATATATATATTATATATATATATATTATATATATATATATTATATATATATATATTATATATATATATATATATATATATATATATATATATATTATATATATATATTATATATATATATATATATATATATATATATATATATATATATATATATATATTGTAGATCTACATCTACACGTCAACTTCGAATCTCTTCTGGTTTTAATTGTTTTGTTGGATATAAAACAGTAACTGAATAAGAACATTTTAATAACCGAATTCATTTTGTGATTGAGTGTTAGGTAGACTCCTGAATTTGAATTCGACATCGTGAATCAACTTGAGCTAGATAATCATTAAACACTAGGTACTGACATTAAGAAATTATTTTGTCCTAGCATTAGAGTCACCATTAATCCCTTTATCTATAACCTGACCATGAAATCGAATCTTGATAAGTTTAATGTGTAATACATTTCAATCTCTACTCACTACAATCTTTTTTATGTCAACGTACAATAAGTTGTTCGTACTGCATAGAATTTTTTTAGTAATGTTGTTGCTGTAGGTAATGGGGTTGCTAACCCCATGCCCAACCCTCCTGCTTTATCCGGGCTTGGCACCGGCAGCAGCCCTAGGGAGCTTCAGGTGGAGAATGCTAGTGGGCGGCACATGCTCCACATAGGGTAACAGGTATTGACTGATTGATTAATTGACAATAAGTTGTATATATTTTCTTCTGTTACTTTTTAAAAATGTAAATCATAATCATTAGTTATTTTGACAGCTGTTTCATCTCAATATTCTACTTCTCAGAAGTGTGTATCCTCGATTCTGTTAGGGTATCGAATTTAAGTCCTTCAGATCTTACAATGAATGGTTAGTCATCTTCACCAGTGAACCATTTCCTTTTCTTTAAGTTGGATTTTGACTGGAAAGCAGAATCCAGGATACAAGTTTCGTTTTATTTAGGACTTTTCGGCTGAATATACCTCCATCCTATTGTTAATATTCATACAGGAATTCAAGTTCAGTTCGTTTCGTGCTAAACATCACGGAGTTCACCACTAGGCTACTAAGTCCAAGACAGTCACACTTGTGAAACGGGTATATGGAATTAGAATGTATTTGGATATTCCTGTTGATTTATTATGGACTAACCTCAAAGTCAGACTCTTCGATTCGAACGTGAAGACAGTCCTGCTGTATGGAGCTGAAACTTGCAGAATTACTGCAAACATCATCAGACGGATACAAGTATTTATAAACAACTGCCTACGCAAGATACTAAATGTCCGTTGGCTGGAAATCATCAGCAACAGCTTACTATGGGAGAGGACAAACCAACTTCCAGTAGCCGAAGAGGAAATTAGGAAAAGACGTTGAAAATGGATAGGACATACATTACGGAAACCATCAGACTGCATCACGAGACAAGCATTAACATGGAATCCTGTTGGGAAACGGAAAAGAGGAAGGCCAAAAAACACGCTGCGTCGAGAATTGGAAGCAGACATTAAAAGGAGGAATAGCAACTGGAAACAACTGGAAAGGTTTGCTGAGGACAGAGTTAAATGGCGAACCCTGGTGAGTGACCTATGCTCCTCAGCGAGGAGTAACGGGCATAAGTAAAGTAAGTAAAAGTAGTCGATTAGTCACTGTTGCCGTTTGCACGTCCTGAGATTGCCTCTATATAACAGTAGTTCACAAATATTATTCTAGTTAGATTGTGACTAGCAATCAGAATCCATAACGCGCGTTTCGTCTCACTTAGAATTAGTTGGCTGGATATACCTACATCTCAATGTTGATGTTCTCACCGAGATTCCAGGCTGACCAGTTTCTGTTCATGACAAACCAACATGCAGATACAAGTTCATCTTAATCACATATACTTTTCTGTTTAGAGTAAACAAATTCTTTTCTCTTTCGTTGACATTTTTTTTCTCTTTTTCTTTTTCAAAAATAAACTAATTTAATTAAAATGTGAAACATTTTTACTGGAGGTATTTACAATTTTTCTCTACTGACCCTAATCACCTTCCCCCCCTTCCATCTCCCTTGAATATTCCATCCCCCCTCTCATAACGGTAGGTGTTATTTTTGTCATCGGTATTTATTTAATGTATAAAATTTTTTAAATGTTTAATTGAATGAAGAGAAAACGGTAGAGTAGGAGAGGGAAGTGGGGAACAAGCAGAAGAGGAATGATTTAGAATTCTAGTAATTAAGTAGATTTTAATTATGACACGTAAAATTATAAAAACTATCTAATTGTAATATTAGTAGTAGTATATATTGTCCTACTGCTAATGATAATAATAATGATAAGAAACACATTGAAATCCATGAAATGAACTATACAACAATATTTGTTTAAAAGTCACAAACATACAGATACATAGAAGACAAATGAAGAACTTACATATCTAGAAAGATACATTACTTTGATTCATTTACATAATCAGATTATAGTAGATAAAGTGATAATTAGATTACTATGATGTATACAATAAGCTGGAATAATGCATTTGTATAATCTGATTGTAAAACAATAACTATTTGTTTTATTTAATGTAATTTATTCATTTCAACAACAACAAAGAAAACAACTGATTATAACATGATGGACAACATATAGAGAATATTGTAACTGAATGTTGCAGAGATTGTTGAATGTTAATTTGATATTATGAATTGGTGTAAGTTAGAGAACCACTAATCATCATCATCATCATCATCATCATCATCATTATCATCATCATCATCAGCAGCAGCAGCAACTTAGAACCGGGCACATACGCCCGTAGGTTCAACTTGCCATACCACATTAGCACTACGAAATTACAGAGGTGATGTAGTAACAGGATACAAGAGGGAGGAGCAAAGTAAAGGTGTGTCGCAAATAATAATACAATTCAAGATCTAGATGAAGTTAAAGAGTGAATACACTTGCACCAACCACTAATAATCGGGAATTGGCACTGGACAATTATTTGTCTACTACTACTACTACTACTACTACTACTACTACTACTACTACTACTACTACTACTACTACTACTACTACTACTACTACTACTACTACTACTACTACTACTACTACTACTACTACTACTACTACTACTACTACTACTACTACTACTACTACTACTACTACTACTACTACTACTACTACTACTACTACTACTACTACTACTACTACTACTACTACTACTACTACTACTACTACTACTACTACTACTACTACTACTACTACTACTACTACTACTACTACTACTACTACTACTACTACTACTACTACTACTACTACTACTACTACTACTACTACTACTACTACTACTACTACTACTACTACTACTACTACTACTACTACTACTACTACTACTACTACTACTACTACTACTACTACTACTACTACTACTACTACTACTACTACTACTACTACTACTACTACTACTACTACTACTACTACTACTACTACTACTACTACTACTACTACTACTACTACTACTACTACTACTACTACTACTACTACTACTACTACTACTACTACTACTACTACTACTACTACTACTACTACTACTACTACTACTACTACTACTACTACTACTACTACTACTACTACTACTACTACTACTACTACTACTACTACTACTACTACTACTACTACTACTACTACTA
Organism: Schistosoma mekongi; assembly: GCA_034768735.1. Classification (NCBI taxonomy): domain Eukaryota; kingdom Metazoa; phylum Platyhelminthes; class Trematoda; order Strigeidida; family Schistosomatidae; genus Schistosoma; species Schistosoma mekongi. Next base: position 3,247,769 of record CM068312.1, read on the forward strand.
CTACTACTACTACTACTACTACTACTACTACTACTACTACTACTACTACTACTACTACTACTACTACTACTACTACTACTACTACTACTACTACTACTACTACTACTACTACTACTACTACTACTACTACTACTACTACTACTACTACTACTACTACTACTACTACTACTACTACTACTACTACTACTACTACTACTACTACTACTACTACTACTACTACTACTACTACTACTACTACTACTACTACTACTACTACAATAAGTTGTTCGTACTGCATAGAATTTTTTAGTAATGTTGTTGCTGTAGGTAATGGGTTGCTAACCCCATGCCCAACCCTCCTGCTTTATCCGGGCTTGGCACCGGCAGCAGCCCTAGGAGCTTCAGGTGGAGAATGCTAGTGGGCGGCACATGCTCCACATAGGGTAACAGGTATTGACTGATTGATTAATTGACAATAAGTTGTTCGTACTGCATAGAATTTTTTAGTAATGTTGTTGCTGTAGGTAATGGGTTGCTAACCCCATGCCCAACCCTCCTGCTTTATCCGGGCTTGGCACCGGCAGCAGCCCTAGGAGCTTCAGGTGGAGAATGCTAGTGGGCGGCACATGCTCCACATAGGGTAACAGGTATTGACTGATTGATTAATTGACAATAAGTTGTATATATTTTCTTCTGTTACTTTTTAAAAATGTAAATCATAATCATTAGTTATTTTGACAGCTGTTTCATCTCAATATTCTACTTCTCAGAAGTGTGTATCCTCGATTCTGTTAGGGTATCGAATTTAAGTCCTTCAGATCTTACAATGAATGGTTAGTATCTTCACCAGTGAACCATTTCCTTTTCTTTAAGTTGGATTTTGACTGGAAAGCAGAATCCAGGATACAAGTTTCGTTTTATTTAGGACTTTTCGGCTGAATATACCTCCATCCTATTGTTAATATTCATACAGGAATTCAAGTTCAGTTCGTTTCGTGCTAAACATCACGGAGTTCACCACTAGGCTACTAAGTCCAAGACAGTCACACTTGTGAAAACGGGTATATGGAATTAGAATGTATTTGGATATTCCTGTTGATTATTATGGACTAACCTCAAAGTCAGACTCTTCGATTCGAACGTGAAGACAGTCCTGCTGTATGGAGCTGAAACTTGCAGAATTACTGCAAACATCATCAGACGGATACAAGTATTTATAAACAACTGCCTACGCAAGATACTAAATGTCCGTTGGCTGGAAATCATCAGCAACAGCTTACTATGGGAGAGGACAAACCAACTTCCAGTAGCCGAAGAGGAAATTAGGAAAAGACGTTGAAAATGGATAGGACATACATTACGGAAACCATCAGACTGCATCACGAGACAAGCATTAACATGGAATCCTGTTGGGAAACGGAAAAGAGGAAGGCCAAAAAACACGCTGCGTCGAGAATTGGAAGCAGACATTAAAAGGAGGAATAGCAACTGGAAACAACTGGAAAGGTTGCTGAGGACAGAGTTAAATGGCGAACCCTGGTGAGTGACCTATGCTCCTCAGCGAGGAGTAACGGGCATAAGTAAAGTAAGTAAAAGTAGTCGATTAGTCACTGTTGCCGTTTGCACGTCCTGAGATTGCCTCTATATAACAGTAGTTCACAAATATTATTCTAGTTAGATTGTGACTAGCAATCAGAATCCATAACGCGCGTTTCGTCTCACTTAGAATTAGTTGGCTGGATATACCTACATCTCAATGTTGATGTTCTCACCGAGATTCCAGGCTGACCAGTTTCTGTTCATGACAAACCAACATGCAGATACAAGTTCATCTTAATCACATATACTTTTCTGTTTAGAGTAAACAAATTCTTTTCTCTTTCGTTGACATTTTTTTCTCTTTTTCTTTTTCAAAAATAAACTAATTTAATTAAAATGTGAAACATTTTACTGGAGGTATTTACAATTTTCTCTACTGACCCTAATCACCTTCCCCCCCTTCCATCTCCCTTGAATATTCCATCCCCCCTCTCATAACGGTAGGTGTTATTTTGTCATCGGTATTTATTTAATGTATAAAATTTTTTAAATGTTTAATGAATCTACTACTACTACTACTACTACTACTACTACTACTACTACTACTACTACTACTACTACTACTACTACTACTACTACTACTACTACTACTACTACTACTACTACTACTACTACTACTACTACTACTACTACTACTACTACTACTACTACTACTACTACTACTACTACTACTACTACTACTACTACTACTACTACTACTACTACTACTACTACTACTACTACTACTACTACTACTACTACTACTACTACTACTACTACTACTACTACTACTACTACTACTACTACTACTACTACTACTACTACTACTACTACTACTACTACTACTACTACTACTACTACTACTACTACTACTACTACTACTACTACTACTACTACTACTACTACTACTACTACTACTACTACTACTACTACTACTACTACTACTACTACTACTACTACTACTACTACTACTACTACTACTACTACTACTACTACTACTACTACTACTACTACTACTACTACTACTACTACTACTACTACTACTACTACTACTACTACTACTACTACTACTACTACTACTACTACTACTACTACTACTACTACTACTACTACTACTACTACTACTACTACTACTACTACTACTACTACTACTACTACTACTACTACTACTACTACTACTACTACTACTACTACTACTACTACTACTACTACTACTACTACTACTACTACTACTACTACTACTACTACTACTACTACTACTACTACTACTACTACTACTACTACTACTACTACTACTACTACTACTACTACTACTACTACTACTACTACTACTACTACTACTACTACTACTACTACTACTACTACTACTACTACTACTACTACTACTACTACTACTACTACTACTACTACTACTACTACTACTACTACTACTACTACTACTACTACTACTACGACTACTTTTTGTCACGGTTATTTTTTTAATGTATAAAATTTTTTAAATGTTTAATTGAATGAAGAGAAAACGGTAGAGTAGGAGAGGGAAGTGGGGAACAAGCAGAAGAGGAATGATTTAGAATTCTAGTAATTAAGTAGATTTTAATTATGACACGTAAAATTATAAAAACTATCTAATTGTAATATTAGTAGTAGTATATATTGTCCTACTGCTAATGATAATAATAATGATAAGAAACACATTGAAATCCATGAAATGAACTATACAACAATATTTGTTTAAAAGTCACAAACATACAGATACATAGAAGACAAATGAAGAACTTACATATCTAGAAAGATACATTACTTTGATGTATTCATTTACATAATCAGATTATAGTAGATAAAGTGATAATTAGATTACTATGATGTATACAATAAGCTGGAATAATGCATTTGTATAATCTGATTGTAAAACAATAACTATTTGTTTTATTTAATGTAATTTATTCATTTCAACAACAACAAAGAAAACAACTGATTATAACATGATGGACAACATATAGAGAATATTGTAACTGAATGTTGCAGAGATTGTTGAATGTTAATTTGATATTATGAATTGGTGTAAGTTAGAGAACCACTAATCATCATCATCATCATCATCATCATCATCATCATCATCATCATCATCATCATCATCAGCAGCAGCAGCAACTTAGAACCGGGCACATACGCCCGTAGGTTCAACTTGCCATACCACATTAGCACTACGAAATTACAGAGGTGATGTAGTAACAGGATACAAGAGGGAGGAGCAAAGTAAAGGTGTGTCGCAAATAATAATACAATTCAAGATCTAGATGAAGTTAAAGAGTGAATACACTTGCACCAACCACTAATAATCGGGAATTGGCACTGGACAATTATTTTGTCTTTGTATAGAACCCTTCACCAGTGATCATCACTCCATCAGAGACCAAACCCAAGACATTCTGACTTCGTAGCGAATTCATTACTACTACTACTACTACTACTACTACTACTACTACTACTACTACTACTACTACTACTACTACTACTACTACTACTACTACTACTACTACTACTACTACTACTACTACTACTACTACTACTACTACTACTACTACTACTACTACTACTACTACTACTACTACTACTACTACTACTACTACTACTACTACTACTACTACTACTACTACTACTACTACTACTACTACTACTACTACTACTACTACTACTACTACTACTACTACTACTACTACTACTACTACTACTACTACTACTACTACTACTACTACTACTACTACTACTACTACTACTACTACTACTACTACTACTACTACTACTACTACTACTACTACTACTACTACTACTACTACTACTACTACTACTACTACTACTACTACTACTACTACTACTACTACTACTACTACTACTACTACTACTACTACTACTACTACTACTACTACTACTACTACTACTACTACTACTACTACTACTACTACTACTACTACTACTACTACTACTACTACTACTACTACTACTACTACTACTACTACTACTACTACTACTACTACTACTACTACTACTACTACTACTACTACTACTACTACTACTACTACTACTACTACTACTACTACTACTACTACTACTACTACTACTACTACTACTACTACTACTACTACTACTACTACTACTACTACTACTACTACTACTACTACTACTACTACTACTACTACTACTACTACTACTACTACTACTACTACTACTACTACTACTACTACTACTACTACTACTACTACTACTACTACTACTACTACTACTACTACTACTACTACTACTACTACTACTACTACTACTACTACTACTACTACTACTACTACTACTACTACTACTACTACTACTACTACTACTACTACTACTACTACTACTACTACTACTACTACTACTACTACTACTACTACTACTACTACTACTACTACTACTACTACTACTACTACTACTACTACTACTACTACTACTACTACTACTACTACTACTACTACTACTACTACTACTACTACTACTACTACTACTACTACTACTACTACTACTACTACTACTACTACTACTACTACTACTACTACTACTACTACTACTACTACTACTACTACTACTACTACTACTACTACTACTACTACTACTACTACTACTACTACTACTACTACTACTACTACTACTACTACTACTACTACTACTACTACTACTACTACTACTACTACTACTACTACTACTACTACTACTACTACTACTACTACTACTACTACTACTACTACTACTACTACTACTACTACTACTACTACTACTACTACTACTACTACTACTACTACTACTACTACTACTACTACTACTACTACTACTACTACTACTACTACTACTACTACTACTACTACTACTACTACTACTACTACTACTACTACTACTACTACTACTACTACTACTACTACTACTACTACTACTACTACTAATAATAATAATAATAATAATAATAATAATAATAATATATAATAGCTTTATTCAGTAGTATGTTTAGTACAACATGAATTTTCAGCAGACAGTGTCTTAACAAGTTACTCTTCTTCCATATACACATCTGGTAGAGACAAATTTATGCATTGGTTTATATAATGATGTCGACAAACAAAGAAATAGAATCAAGGCAATAGGTGTTTATGGGTAAATTGTAAATGAGAGTTACATTGCAAATAGGAGTCGTTACATTACATAATAATGCGTATTTTAAGATCACAGATTACTAATTAGATTGGCTTTTGAAACTTTCGCATTACATACATGAGTTGGATATGGAGCATTTTATACTCTTTATTAAGTGCATGAATTCTAGTGTATCAGCGTCACGTTATTCCAAAAGATATACAGAGTAAAAGATGTGAATAATGAAGGTGGCTTTTATCTAATAGAATAACACTAGATAGCTATCTGTAGGATTTCAAATATTTGTCTGCAGCCATATTTATAATGACGTCAAAGGTCACACTACACACCCCACTAACAGCTTTCAATACTCTACACAACACAACACAACACAGTCCTTTTTCCAAAGTTCTGGGAAAAGGCAATGGGGAACTGTATAAAACAATCGGTAATCTACAAGAACTAACAAATTATAATAATAAGTGTTTGGTAACACCAACAGTACGTAATCGCCCCACGTAACATATGAAACGGACAAACTTCTTTCCTGTTAACAAAGCATTCAAAGACCAAGATCGATCAGAAGGAAGAGTTACAACAAGATAAGTAACATTCGATGTAGTCTTAATTATATAGTCACCAATTTTACAAACTTCATGTGAATTCACATTGGTATTTAGGTACTTTTCATGTTTTGCACTGAAAGTGACTATTCGGCATTTACAAGTATTAAATTCAAGACCATTTAAACTAGACCATCGTTTAACATTTGCTAACAAACAATTTATTTCAATACAATGTAAAGAAGAAGAAACAGGTCTATAAATCCCAAAATTATCTGCAGGCTTAACAAAGCTAATTAATTTTTATAGAAGATGGTAAGCTATGCAAGAAAAATGAGGAAAGAAGAGGCAAAACAACAGTACTTTGAGACACACCAACTTTGGCCCTCAAAAAGAAATCTCCGTCGCATTACTGAATCTCATACGTATAATATGAATAGAATAATAAATGATTTAAAGACACGTGCTATTTGATTTGACACATTAATTGAAGAATTGAATGTTGAATACGATTCATCAATTTTCTACAACGTGTTTAACTAAGAGAATTCGAAACTTCATAAAAATCTTTGTCCAAATCTTTAACAAAGTAAATATTTGAATCTGATATCACGAAATGGTCTGAGTTAGATAACAGTGAAAACCAGAGACTGGAATTGGATAGTTGCTTTGTCAGTTGATAAATAACTGAGTAGGCATTTCGTCTCAGCTCTCTTTCATCAACCAGGTAATTGTGTCAACTTTAGTAGATGGCATCTACATGCAGTATCGAAACTAGTTTTGTATCAATTAGACATAAGTTCTATGGAATATGTTCGGTGGAATGTGAAGATGAATGTCATTATTGTCATCCTGATATATGTGCATCAGTAAGAGCATATAAATAGAAAAATATAGTTAGAGATGATATTTAATGGATATTTGCCTCTCTTTGCGTATTACTAAGCATTGTTATGTGTATATTGAAACCATTTACCTAGTTTGAAGCTGCCATTAGTTAGTAATCAAATTTTTGGTTATGTAATCGTATGGTTTTCAGTTGTATTGATAATTTGACATTCCAAACTATCGATTGATTCATTTCGGGTAAAGATCAATATCAGACAAGGTTATTGGCTCTCGGCATTTCTTTGTCTTCTACTGATCCACTGGATTATGAAGACTACAATGCCTCAGGGGAAGCCTAAAGATACAATTGATAGCATGGGTTTACCTAGACGATGTGGACTTCCCAAATGACCTAGCTTTTCTATTTCACAAGCAGCAACAAATGCACGTGAAGACAGACACTGTTGGAGCAGTCTCTTCAGCAATAGGCCTCAGCATACATACAGGAAAAAGCAAGATCTGTAAATACAAAGAAACGCTCACCAACCCAATTATACCTATGACAGAGAAATTCTGGAAGGTATGAAAAATTATACATACTTGGGTAGCATCACTGATAAAAAAGAAGGATGTGATATGATGCAAATGTGAAGGCACTGATAGACAGAGAGAGGCGACTGCAGTATTTCTACAACCAGCAAAGAATATCTGGAAGTTAAAACAGCTCAGTCAATATCAAATTACAATTTTCATTACAAATGTCAAGACAGTGCCATCACATGGTGCTGAAACTCAAAGAACTACGAAAAGTACAATCCAAAAGATACATGTATTTATAAATAGTTGACTACATAAAATACTCCAGATTCGTTGACCGGACAACATCAACAACAACCTTCTTTGACAAAGAGCAAACAAACTTTCAGTTGAGAAGTGAATTAGGAAAATCATTGGAGGAGAATAGAAACACTCTGAGGATATCATTAAACTTCGTCACAGGACAAGCGCTAACTTGGAATTATGAATACCAAATGAGAAGAGGTGAACTAGAGAAGACACTATGCGGAGGATTAGGAGTAGAGATGTAAAGAGTGAATAGGATTTGGTAGAAAGTGTGGGATTTATTACTTGTGGTTGGTGAATTTTTGTAATAATAATAATAATAATATAATAATAATAATAATATAATAATAATAATAATAATAATAATATAATAATAATAATAATATAATAATAATAATATAATAATAATAATAATATAATAATAATAATATAATAATAATAATATAATAATAATAATATAATAATAATAATAATAATAATAATATAATAATAATAATAATAATAATAATAATATAATAATAATAATAATAATATAATAATAATAATATAATAATAATAATAATATAATAATAATAATATAATAATAATAATAATAATATAATAATAATAATATAATAATAATAATATAATAATAATAATATAATAATAATAATAATAATAATAATATAATAATAATAATAATATAATAATAATAATATAATAATAATAATAATAATATAATAATAATAATAATATAATAATAATAATAATATAATAATAATAATATAATAATAATAATAATAATAATATAATAATAATAATAATAATAATATAATAATAATAATATAATAATAATAATATAATAATAATAATATAATAATAATAATATAATAATAATAATATAATAATAATAATAATATAATAATAATAATATAATAATAATAATATAATAATAATAATAATATAATAATAATAATAATATAATAATAATAATATAATAATAATAATATAATAATAATAATAATATAATAATAATAATAATATAATAATAATAATAATATAATAATAATAATATAATAATAATAATATAATAATAATAATATAATAATAATAATAATATAATAATAATAATAATAATAATATAATAATAATAATAATAATAATATAATAATAATAATATAATAATAATAATAATAATAATATAATAATAATAATATAATAATAATAATATAATAATAATAATAATAATAATATAATAATAATAATAATATAATAATAATAATATAATAATAATAATAATAATAATAATATAATAATAATAATAATATAATAATAATAATATAATAATAATAATAATAATAATATAATAATAATAATATAATAATAATAATAATAATAATATAATAATAATAATATAATAATAATAATATAATAATAATAATATAATAATAATAATAATAATATAATAATAATAATATAATAATAATAATATAATAATAATAATATAATAATAATAATATAATAATAATAATAATATAATAATAATAATAATATAATAATAATAATATAATAATAATAATAATAATAATATAATAATAATAATATAATAATAATAATAATAATAATATAATAATAATAATAATAATATAATAATAATAATAATAATAATAATATAATAATAATAATATAATAATAATAATATAATAATAATAATAATAATATAATAATAATAATAATATAATAATAATAATAATAATAATAATATAATAATAATAATAATAATAATAATAATATAATAATAATAATATAATAATAATAATATAATAATAATAATATAATAATAATAATATAATAATAATAATATAATAATAATAATAATATAATAATAATAATATAATAATAATAATATAATAATAATAATATAATAATAATAATATAATAATAATAATATAATAATAATAATAATATAATAATAATAATATAATAATAATAATATAATAATAATAATATAATAATAATAATATAATAATAATAATAATAATAATAATAATAATAATAATAATATAATAATAATAATAATAATAATAATATAATAATAATAATAATAATAATATAATAATAATAATAATAATATAATAATAATAATATAATAATAATAATAATAATAATATAATAATAATAATATAATAATAATAATATAATAATAATAATATAATAATAATAATATAATAATAATAATATAATAATAATAATAATATAATAATAATAATATAATAATAATAATATAATAATAATAATAATATAATAATAATAATATAATAATAATAATAATATAATAATAATAATATAATAATAATAATATAATAATAATAATATAATAATAATAATATAATAATAATAATAATATAATAATAATAATATAATAATAATAATATAATAATAATAATAATATAATAATAATAATAATATAATAATAATAATAATATAATAATAATAATAATATAATAATAATAATATAATAATAATAATAATATAATAATAATAATAATAATATAATAATAATAATATAATAATAATAATAATATAATAATAATAATATAATAATAATAATAATAATAATAATAATAATAATAATAATAATAATAATATAATAATAATAATAATAATAATAATATAATAATAATAATATAATAATAATAATAATATAATAATAATAATATAATAATAATAATATAATAATAATAATATAATAATAATAATATAATAATAATAATAATATAATATAATATAATCAATAATATATAATAGATAATAAACCACTCCTATTACTACTTACGAATCCTCATCATGATTACATATTTGGAAAATACAGACAGAATAACGTATTAATTACTAAATAGTGATTAATGTTATATTTATTTATTTAATTTTGTCTCGTGTTGAATGAATTCTACAGATCAAGGTCTCAATATTGAGTGGTAACTAAAGGTGACTGATAGGAAGCCAACATGCCAACAGTTAGTACCTGTGTGTGTGACTAGTTTGTGTAAGCATCTCACTCTTAGTATTGGAACACTAACACTGTAATCTAATAGATACATCCAACCGACAATGAGTTACCTACATTTTCCTTACCCAAACCAATTATATTGAATAAGTTACTTTTAAGAAAGTAATCATGATATCCTTCATCACAAATAGAAACTATCCATCTATCCATGTATCCATGTATACATTATAACCAACTTTAATTTAATGCATACAATTCACTTTTAATCAATGCTTTAACTTTGTTACCATGTTGATGATAATTTCTTAATCTACCAATTGTAACATACTTTCATATTACATTTTATACTACACAGAGATACATTTTCATACAATATGTATATTCTGTCTACCTATGATGAATAGAAATTTGTGCCATTCTTATTCATTTCCTATTGGTTAGGAATCACGCATACTGAATACAACATTTGTTCAGTCCACGATGAAAGTGTGTATACTGTACACTTTACACACACTCCCTATCAATATATTTAATATTTTATTGTATAAAGAGAAATGAATGAAGAAAGGGAGATTAAGATATTGTTTCCAAGATTAAAAAGATTAATATCTACTGATGATATTGTTTTGTAGGTGAATTAATCAACTCATCAGTAACTGGATGGTATCATTGAAGAATGTCGAAAAATTTCTGATATAATGAATAATAATCATAATATACCATATTGGTATAATGAGAATTCAATGAATTATCATTTGGATACAATGAAAAATCATTTGACTATATCACATTATGATAATATATGGGATTATACTTATATGTTACCAAATATAACAAGAAATTCAATTAGTGTAACGTCTGACGACAATATATCAACAATTGAAGCAAATCCTTTTATATGGTTTGATACTAATCCTTCATCGTCGTCATCATCATCATCATCATCATCATCATCATCAACGACATTTCAAGCATGAATAATGATCAAATGTCAATGTCACAACGATTAAAATCATCACCATCATCATTACAACAAACTGTATGGTTAGATAATCATTATGAAATTAATCAACATTCAGGCATAGATGATACATTATTCGATGATGAATATTATAATAGAAAATATTCATCAACTTCAATAAATGAAGTAAATGATTCATTTATTAATTATGAACAGTTGGATATTACTACTAATAAAACTACTGATATGATTAGTGAAATCAATACATTTATATTATCTAATACGAAAACAACATCGTCGACAACATCAGGATCATCATCATCATCATCTGCTTTATTAGCTTATTTAAATTTGGATAAAATGAAGGTTGTTGAAAGTTTGATAGATTCAAATAAAAGTGAGTTTATAATTGTATATTCATGATTTGGTGTTAATCATGTTTGTTGGTTTAAAGATGTGTGCCACGAATTGGCTGAATTGGAAGTATCGACCGTTACGAGCCGACTCAGTGGTCCAATGGTAAAGCATTCGCCGCGGAGCCAGAAAGTCCTGGGTTCGATCCCCGACGGGGTCGTGGATGCTCACTACTGAGGAGTCCCATATTAGGACGAAACAGCTGTCCAGTGCTTCCAGATGATTAATGGTTGTCTGATTCAGATCAATTCGTGATATCAAAATTGAAATTAAAGACATGTATTGGACGAAGGTATTAAGCTAACTGAAAGTGTTCTGTTTTGAGAATGTGGCTAACCTCGATAAGAGTAATCAGGGTAGTTATATGTTTGCCTCAGTTATAACTAGTCTCCAAGGCCGGAATGAAGAAGACAACTGAGTTAACCACTAGACAGTTAGATTATATTTCACTCATCCATTTATACAGATACACAATGCACCGATGGTAAAAATAGCATTTATACAAAACAGAGATAAAAATGACTAGAAGCTGAGAGTACAGATACATAATTAATTGATTACAGTTCCTGAATGACAAATAATGTGATAGCAATTATGGATCTAGTGGAAGATTAGGACGATAGGAACATGACAACAATAGAAATAAAACAATCAATTTATATGTCCTCAAAGTAAGTGTAATCGGCTTCTGAAGAATAATTCGGAAAAGTAGATACTCTTCTTTAATCGCTTTATATAACAGGACGTTTGACGTTTTAACTCTTACTACAATGAAATTACTTGATCATACAATTTGTATACACAATAATTCATGAGACAATCTTGTATGGTACTAGGGTGATATAGATTGAATTCTATCTAGTATGATAGCTAATTTAATCTACTGTACATAAAAATCTAAAGCAGAGTTGAATGCAGTTTGTAACTCATCATTTAACACATTAGATACAATCTTACAAAGAATTACTATTCTCTGTATTATGAATTCGAATGCATATCTTGCAGTATTTTACTTAGACACGTCGACATTAACTTATTTGAATGAAAAATGATTCATATCAATATAAAATGACTAAAACACTAAGATAGGACATTAATATTGTGGAAGAAATGATAGTTAAGAGTAACACAATAGGAATACGTTCATATTATTTTCTCATTTTTTCACTTACTTGGTACCTGTATGTTTATTCAGGAGAACCAACATGTGGTCTCAGTTATTCATGTAACCTACATATCAACATTAAAATGAACTAAGTATTTATCAGAAGAGTTGGGTTGACAGAAGACTTTGCGACGAATGTTGAATTCATCTTAAGGCTGCAGACACTTAAGAAATATCGAAGAAGTAAAGTCAGCAACATATCCAATAATGTAGTGCCTAAAACATAGAAGGTTCGATTGTTGTTAACTCTGCCTCTGACGACCTTCGCAACTACTTGTTTTTGTTGCACTCCAGAGAGTTGTAATCATGGTGATGCAATAAATTTCTTCACGTGACCGCCTAGTAATCGTTTATACATTTGGCAAATATAAGTGACAGGCATACACATTTCTATAACATCCTACATGGGGGGGAGGATGACTATGTTTTACATCCCGATGTAGCCAACCACTTGGCCAACATTGAAACTTCCTATAAATTTTTTTCATTAGAATCACCATTCATAAAGTGACAAACCGTCGCTTTCTTAAATTCTTTTGCATAGTTTCCAAGTGTATTCATTGAGTGTAATGCTACTATGAATAGTATAATCAAGAATAAATTCTCGATGTTAGTTGTAACATAGCACAATGACAATAAAAACTTAACTTATTGTCGGCAGTAGTATAATAACCACTTCTGTCCAAGCTTACAATGCTAGAAAAGTGATCATTCAACTGATATATTTTCGATTAGCACGAATTTGCATCATTTCCGTTGATATGTTATGGACTGAAGATGGTCAGTCACTGTCGCTATATTTGCATCCTGAGTGGATTGCCACAATATAGCAATGAGTCCCAAATAGGATGAAACGCGCGTCCTGGATTCCGCTTGACAGTAACAATCCAACTTAAACAATACTTGATGTATCTCCAGTTTACAGGGTATCAGTAACGAGTCAACTCAATACTATGATTGACTTATCATCAAATATTTGCCCAATTGACCAAAAATGATCCCTAGTTAGGATGTTAAAAAATTCACAGTCTGGATAAGTATATTCAAGAAGATATAACCATAAAAGTACAACTGAAACAGTATACAGTCAACTTCTAAGTACGAGACTTCAAGTTCGATCCCGTTAGTGATTATTAATGCTTATTGCTAATAAGTCTTAAATAATTATTTAGTATAACTTTAATGATTGTTTAACTGATATGCTGTTCATAATGAAAATTATCAGTAAAAAAGAAAAGATGTCTTATAGGAAACCATATGTTTAACAACACGTTTTTATCAGACTGATTGATAATTTCATTCACAATACACCGTTGAACTGGTCATTTTATCACCTTTTCTAATTCAGATAAGATAATGCTGTTGTTGTTGCTGATGATGATGATGATGAGGAGGATTTTGTTTCTGGTTTCACTTGATAATGTCTATTCTATCTTATGTTATATCAACATGTAATTTTATAATCATTGTTTATACGAACAGATAGTTACAATACTACTCTTATAATAAGTAATATCAACAATTGAATTCAGAATGATATCAGATAGCGTAAATCTTTATACTTACTTTTAGAAAACAAAAACAATAATGATATGTACTAAATGGAAGAAACGCGTGGGTTCTTATTGATTTCGTACAGTTTACGATGTGATGAAGTTAATAGATCTAAGGTAGCTGGATTATATAATGGATTTCATTGGTATGGTAATTGTGAACGATATCTCTGATACTCATATTTTAGATCAGGATACTACCACTTGTTCCATCTCAACCAATAGCTGCTTAAACGATTAGACTTGTAGGAATATTGTGTTGTTGGGGGGGGGGGCGGAGACGAGACGAGTGAACCTATGCGTTTTTCTCAGTGGCGACCGGAAACAAACAAACTCAACCGTAACTGGTGGGGGGGGAGACATATTGGTCATAATGATGACAACTATTCGATGGTTGGTATCTACCCAGGAAGTACTTCTGCACTCCCTGGAGTGAAGGGTCACATGTTTAGGGAACTGCGGAAGGAAAAACAGTAAAATGAGATCAGTAAGCTGACTACTTAATAAGCACCGAAGGTGAATTTACACTTAATACTGAAAGCAATCAATCTAAACTAGAAATGTCGAGAGCTTAAAACAGTGACAATCTCTTGATCAAAAGAGATTTGAAATCCGTCACAAAGTAGTTAGTCGCTTAAATCTGACTCAAGTATTTTATTTATTGAGATTATTGTTTACATTACAAACTGATTGTAATTAGATGATAACCGTTGAAAACCTGGTAGTATCAAGTAACTATAACATCTTAGTGAAAAACCATCGGGTTTCAGTCAGTACTCAGAGATTTTGACTAAGATGAAAGGAAAAAAACAACATTTAGACCGACTGGCAAAAGTGTAAACTATAGACTGTTAAGTTAACATCTCATAATTTACATATTTCATGTAGTTAAGATGTTGATTGTTTATGTTAATCATTTGAAGATAGTTTTAACCAGCTTACAACTAATTGTCATTTAGAGAATGATAGGTAATTATTCTACATAAGTCGTTTGTTCTTATCATACAGTGGTCAGGTGATGTATCAAAGACTTCTTAGAAGTGTGAATGTACAACTCCATCATAAATTTATTCCATTCCATTTCAAATATATGATAGTCGATTATAACTTTAACTTTTAATTAATTTGTGACAGAGCAATAAGATCATACATAATATGACTGATAGTATGACTTCTGATAGGTGTGAATAGGTTACAGTTGCTTCTTTGAGTTATAATCTAATTGGTAGTATTGTTAAACTGAAATCACTTCTTTATTGATAGGTAGTAGTAGCTTTACTGCTGATATAAATGATGACAAATATAAAGGTTTTTCAGCTTTTTGCAACATACTTGCATTGTTTTGCCTTAAACTCCGATGAGCAACTAAGTCTACATAACTGAAAACTCGTCATTGGAGATGAAATTGTAAATATTTATAAGGGTATGTAAATTTATTTTGTAGGTAATCAGGGCTTCGGTTAATCAAATCATTGTTGCCAGATGTTGATCTTTGGAGGATTACCTTGGAACTACCTTTAGTTAAAGAATAAACATATAGCAGCATAGAATCGTCATTTTCATTTCGGAGTGTTAA
Organism: Schistosoma mekongi; assembly: GCA_034768735.1. Taxonomy (NCBI): domain Eukaryota; kingdom Metazoa; phylum Platyhelminthes; class Trematoda; order Strigeidida; family Schistosomatidae; genus Schistosoma; species Schistosoma mekongi. The sequence continues at coordinate 3,264,373 of CM068312.1, forward strand.
TAACAGGAGAGTCTAAGCAGCTACTGATAAAAGTCCATCATTTAAAATTTATGACTTCGAATTCAGAAAAACAGTTGAGACGAGAGATGTATGAAGGGGGGGGGAGGAGAACAACTAATTTGGCAAATTCATAGACATAATGAAAGTAATTAGTTGTCTAACTACAGTAATTACGTGATGCAAGCCGTGTAATTGGAGAGTTATCGACCACTTAATTAGCACTTATCACTTTCTGCAGAGTTCGGTTATGCCTCAAGTGTCTAGACCAGGAAGAGTAATCTGAACAGCTAGCCTTATTACTTAGTGTTATTATAACTGAAAACAACACACGACCTAGCCCAGCGAGTTCGGTCAAATTAACTTAGGATGAAATCGGATTAATAACGAAAATGGTAAATGAATAAAAGATATGTAACAGCAATCATAATGGGAATGACTAAAATTTGAAGGTATAGTTCAATAAAATAGAGTTAAAAGATATGTATGACGAAACACTCGAACATCATATTAATAGGGAAATGAAGGGTGAATGCACTTTTTTCCTTTTAACATTTACTCACCCAACTGTCGCAGAACGCTGATCGCGGTTATCATGCTCACTGCAACCATGTAGTCTTTATCTAGCAACACGGTTCAGACAAAGTGTTAACAACTTCATGGACAAATGCAGCATTCTGTTAGTCGCATGACACGTGAACGTTGCTTCGACGATATCTAAAATAAAAAAGCCTACAGCCTGCGCATGACTTTCATATCATGATTTTCGCATTAATAGAGTAATACAGAGATAATTGTAGTGTAGTGATGCCTTTATTGTTAGAAGGATATCTCATCTACGCTACAAATGAAGTAAATTGGCAAAGTCAAACAACATTTTGGAATCGCTGCTAAATATCTGTCAGACTTTAACTAACTAGGACTAATGTAACTTTCAATATGTTTGAAATAATCAATTTACACTGTATAATCAATTTATACAATAATGTACACCAGTTCTGAAAGTATCTTTTCTCGTTTAAAGGTAAAGTAATGCACCTTGAACATGTTTGTATTGTTACTCAAAGTGTTTTCTTTTTATCGCGGGGAGGGGGGGCGACTTTATGAATGTAGGCGCTCTAAGTACAAGTGAATAAATCAGTAAGTACGTTGTTGTATTTTGACTGCATTCAAAATTAATGCGCACACAACATTGATACATCTGAGAATAATACTACTATTCGTATTTTAAAGTCCTTTCAGAGAATATCTATAACACTATAAATCTAATTACTAAAGAGTAATTCAAGACATATCACTCTGTTGATTCATATGTTTTCTATTTCCCCTTCATCTAATTCCTCGAAGAAATATAGACGTGATGACTATATAATTCATTAATTGCAATGCAATGGATAGTGAAGAGAGATAATGTTATAACGATAAGATTGATTACAAACATTAGCTGATAAATATAAATGTTAGGTAATCATACTTGAATTTTCCCTTATATTGTTATTGGGTGCTATGGAGATTTGACATTACGAATTGGTCTAAGTTAGACAACTATTGAAAACAAGGAACTGCTACTAGACAGCTGTTTGATCATAGTATGCAACACCTTAGAGTAAACTATTTCGCTAATCAACTAAGCATACAACCTTCAGGATTTTCTGTGACTGTAATTGGTAGAAGGGGGGGAGGTTGTGGAGATTGTGACTGCCTAACCGTTAGACTACTTAGTCGGTAGGCTTACATTCAACATATATTATTCGGTCTGATATAAATTTATGTGACTTTATTCATTGATATTGGTAGGTTTAATAGATATAACAAGAATATTTTTGCAATGCTGAGAGTTCCTTTTTGTAATCAAACATATATGCTACTGAATGATATCAGTATTGAATTGAGATGGTTTATTGTAGAGATACTTACTAAGTTTAATTGTTTGTATTCATCAACGACTGATATTGCTTGAGTATCACTGGAAACCAGGAAGCATTGGATAAATGTTTCGTCCTAATGTGGGACTCTTGCGTGGTAGTGCGTACCCCTCATTCCGTCAGGTAATCAAATTCAGCATCCTCAGGTATTACAGTGAACAGTTAACCACATGCACCACTAAACTGGCGTTAAATGGTAGAATTCTCACTTTCATCAATTTGTAATATAGAGTGACTATCGTCCATTGTCATTGATGATAACTATTTCACTTTCGACTTATGTGAACTCCACAATCCAGTTACAATAATCAGCTTTTTAATGACTAACCTCAGAATGTTCCTAAAGTTCTAGTGAAGAGCCGTGACTGGTGGAGTTCTGACTTGTCGAGAGTGAGACAACTGTTACCAATCTCAATGAATGATCCTTTCATCATATCACAAATTTATGCAAGTGGAAATCCTACCATTAGACCCAAGCTGATCCGATTGTGCAGGTAGTTAGGCATTTGCCAATCTGAAGAACCTGGGCTGAATTCCATGTCGTAATTCATGGCGTGTACTACTATCGAAGAATTCCACACTAAGACAAGACAGCTATACAGTGGTCCCTGGTTTTTGGTTGTACCTAACTGACATTAATCTGCAATCAATAGAAACAACATTATTTATTCATCATATTACGTAATCAGCTGTTTTTTTTTATCTCTTTCTTGAAAATTTCATCCTTTGAAAACAAATCTTACATCATATTCAAGCTGGATCTAATCTAGTTCATTGTTCTAGAATATTTAAAGCAAATAATAAGTCAACAATTCAATCAAATGAATCATTTAAATTACCAAATAGTAGCAATTTAAAAGATCTTTACAGAGTCAATGGTGATTCTTATCAGAATGTAACTAGTTCATTGAAATCGATTGCATCAGAAGAATTACAAACGCAAAGATTTCTAGCTAATGTTCGTGAAAGACAACGTACTCAATCGTTAAATCAAGCATTTGCTGAATTACGTCGAATTATACCAACGTTACCATCGGATAAACTAAGTAAAATACAAACACTTAAATTAGCTACACGGTAAGTTATGCAAATTATTATTGGCTTATTGTTTCTAACCAGCATAGATTATCCTCGATTGGGTACCGGTGTAAACTACAGAGAATTGAACAGCTGTTTTATTTTAATACAAGACTTGTCAACGGAAAAGTGTAACCTTGATTCCGATAGGAAATTAAATCTAGGACGTTTATGTCTTGCGGTGAACACTTAATAATCAGTGCCAATGTTTAATTGAATAACCTTGTATTTATTGTAACAGACTAATTAGATCCGCATCTGCTGCAAAATGACCTAGTGCATATTAGTATTAATTGATTGAGATAGAATGCTTATTCAATAAGATTATATCAGAAGATGAGCAATAGTAACGAATCACTTCGTACATGTTAGGACGGCTGCTAGAAACTGCATCCAAGCTTTCACAACCCTTGAAAGAGCCGGAAACATTCCATCCAGTCACAGATCGACATAATCCTCTAGAATCTCGACGTGGTATGTTTTGATTGTGTAGTATCTGAAACTTCTTGGTCCGGATAGCATGGATTATAATGATGATTGTACTGTTTCAGAAAACGATAGATATAGGAATATTTTGTCCATAGTTCACTCTCTCTACCTGGAATAAAGATTTCTGTCTACTTGCCGTCTATCTTCTATATTGCAACCAGGAGGGTTCAAGGGGTTCGAGTGCTGAAGTTGTTGGCAGTGAGTGAAGCAACCAAGTACGACTTATAACAGTATATTATCGTATATGACTCAATATACAATCATCATAAACAGACTATTAGGTTTCTAGGGTTTCACGAATTAAGGAAAATACCTCGATACCTGCCAGCGAACGCATGACCAGCGACACAACAACAAGCAAAATAAGCTATTCACAGAGCCCCAGCCCAGCTAACTAGAGGAAGAAGTCCAAAGTCAACAGAAGCGTTTAATTCCACAGGCAGCCTGGCAAACGGAATGACAACCACACATCCCATGCGTATATATACAAAAAAATGAGGACGTCCTTGGAATGTCACAAATAGCGTACCAAAATAAAGGGCGAACCAATAAGATTTAACGTCTCGCTAAGTGGGAAACACAAACTGAAAGTGAAAAAGGAACCTTTTGGCGCGAAAACGAGAAATTTGAATTTACACGAATCAATCACAAAAATAATAGGTTTATCAACAGAATTCTGGGGATCTAACATCCACAACAGAGGTACCATAAATAAAAAAACTGTAATCTGTGCAACAATTGAGTTTTAACAACTAACTAGACAGATTACAACAATTTAGAGGAACTTTTAAAGATTTAGTACAAAATCGATTGTTTGAGTTGGATTGTGGCTGGTAAGTGGAATCGAGGACGTACGTTTCTTTCTATTCTGGACTCGCTTGCTAGATGTGCCTGTATTCCAGTGTTGTTGTTCACACCGGGACTCTAACTCAGTTTGTTTCGTGCCGAATCCCACCGCGCTTACCACTAGCTACAGAGTCAAGACAGCCAAACCTTTGCAACGAGTATTTATATAAAATTGAGATGTATTTAGATCATCTCGTTGATTTGTCGTGAATTCCACTTGCCAATCATAATCCAACCTCAACACTACTTGCGATCTATCGTTATATCAAAGACATCCGCTCAGAATGTACATATGGCAACAAAGACTGATCATTTTCACTCTATGACAAATTATCCAAATGCATCCTAACTATTGCCCTTCTTTGTATGAATATCATTTTGCTTATTAGTCAGCTGTGTGACCAGAATTTATATGTCTAGAGATGAAATATAATTTGTCTCTAGTTGTTGGCTCAATTATCTTGTATTGTTCAATACAACATAGGGACCAGCAATATCAGAGTAGATATAAGGGCATAGAATAAACAGTCTATGTGTATAGTCACGGTATTGGGTGTAGTTCACGACATATCACAACTATTATCATTAACCTCTCATATAAATAGTTAGTGGGTTATGAACTATTTCAATTTACAAATAGTAAGTTCAATGATCAATAATACATGTCTTAGTAATATATGATAGACTTCACGCATTTTGTCTGGTAACTGAAGATAATTTTTCATGTCTCTGTCTTGTATTTAGATATATTGACTTTTTATCGCAAGTACTTCAGACGTCATCATCATCAACATCATCCACGTCAACATTAACAGTGATATCACCATCCAATAAAGATAAGTTGAATGGATTCATAGAAGAGACCTACCCTACTTGCAATAACTGGAATTTGAATGCTAGGCAATTAAGTAATTCATCGTTTTTATCTAATACTACTTCAACTACTACTACTACTACGACGACAACAACAACAACGACAGTGACGACAACTACTACTATTACTAATTACAATCCAATTGAAAAGTTGAAAAATCTGGAACCACATCATGAATATAATTTAGACAGCAGAAGTAATAATGCCTATTTTCAATATGATAATGTTAATAATGATGAAAACAAATATTTTGGAACATATTCTATTCGGAATAAATTCAATTTAACTCACTATAATCAACTGTCATCTCCATCATCGACCTCATCCCCGTCATCATCATCATCGTCTTCATGTTGTTCTTCATCGTCATGTTCTCCATCATCATCAACATCATTAAACATAATACCCGACAGATCAACTGATTATAGTGAAATCAGTACGAATACTAGTAATATTATTATTGCTAAGAAGAATGCTAATAGTAGATTATTATTGAATGAATATTCATTATCACCTACAGAGTTATTCATGTCACAACAAATTATCACATCAGACAGAATAACATCATCTATGACATCATCTACACCAATCACAACATCAATGTATTCAAATCAAGGATTAAGTTATGCATTTTCAGTATGGCGTATGGAAGATGCATGGTTATCAACAAAATAATAAGAAATAAATAAGTTATTAATACATTCGCGAAAATGATTGTGATATTTATTCGTTTGAACATTGAATTTCCTTTGTGTTCATTTTAATTAAAAAAATTATCGATTTAAACAATATACATATATGCCTGTACTTGAAGATTGAATCCCATTTTAATTTGCAGTTACATTTCTAGTTATGAGAATATTAGATCAAATGGCGTGTATTAATACTTTCAATGTATTTTCCAGTGGAGATCTAGTTTCTCTTTGAAAGTGTTCACTGATGTTCTGATAGGGCATTTTAGCCGCTGATTACTCAATCGGAGAGGCGAAATCTCAACTTAAGTTTATTTTTGGTCGTGATTTTAGAACCTTTTAATGATGGACTTGAAGATAATCACTCCTGGAAGAAGTAAAAGATTAAGACAACTTAGTACTGGAATCATCGTTCGAAATACAGAGTACTAATATAAAAACACATATCATTCAACAGTAAGACAACTTGAAATAAGTTTAAACATTCTAGTCATTTCTAATATGGAAGGTCGAAGATCTCTGCTACTACCTTGGTACCCATACAGTGAACCTGTTCAGGAGTATCTGCATAGACTAACTACTTGAATACAATATTCTAGATAAGATCTTACGTAGATGGAAAAGGAATGAGAGTTTTATTCTATCCTTATTGATTTATTCAAAAAAGTTTTCATCATTTTGCAAGTTCTATGTGAATTCTAGAGAAGGGGAAGTGAATTGAAAGAATATGTATGTATGTATAATCAACATAGAACCTGGCACATATGAGCATCGGTTCAAGTTGCCATACCACCATGACACCACAAGATTAACACCAACACTATTAGTAGAAGTTACTTCAATAAAATAAAATAATAATAGTAACAAGGAGTGTGAATATATAGAATATGGATCAAAAAGCGTAGAAATAAAGCGATAGAATAATTTAAAGCTCATGATTTAAGGGAGGACAATGAGTGAATACATCTGCGCCATTGTGACCGATTCTAGGCCATGTCATTCAGTGTTTCTGGCTAATGGTTACGGTAATCGCGAGGACCCCATCCAGGTAGTCTGCAGCTACCGACACGACTTAAACCGGCAGTCAGTGACTTCATGGACTAATGACATGTTTTAGTTCGGCCACCTCTAACTCTCTTCCATCCTCTTCCTATATCAGCCAGCATTGCGCGTCGAGGAAGACGGTGGTTGGGCATACGCAACACATGTCCTAACCACCTCAGTCGATGAAGATTCACAACCTCATCGACTGATTTACCACATTTGCCTAACACCCGCCGTCTAATCTTGTCATTACTTACTTGGTGATCCCAGCTAACGCGAGCGATGTTTCGTAATTGAAAGAATAGCATATGTTTAGTCGTGTACGTATCATGTGCAATCACTCCTCTATCTTTCATTTATACACAGTGATTTCTATTTTAACATAGTTGCTTTCAACAGAATTGCGAATGTATAATTCGTTCCATATGATATTCATATTTAAACTTGAATTCTAACTTGGTACTTATTAAATTCAGACAACTGAACTGTTATCATATGATAGACGCTGACTTGTTCAACCAGTATGGTGTTGTATTTAGACATTGTCGACACAATGAGGTTAACTACAGTCGGTAGTTGAATATGTAATATCAGGAGTAGAGGGATTTTTAGAGATAATCTAGACAAGTTAGCATTGTTGATTTACTAGTTGTCAGCTTTTAATTCCAGTGATTTTCAAATCGTTACTTCGAGTCATAGATGTATGTTGATGAACTTAGATTATTTCAAGATTTGGAGATGCTCATGAATACGTGGTGAGTCGTTTTTTCATAGTTACATGTTTACTTCCCCTTGTTGGAATTGTTAACCTTGTTTATGATTAACTAATGGCGTAACATCGAGATATTATTCGCCAGTTCCACCCTCACCATTTGTTATAAAGCTGTGTGTAACTGATGTCCATTTAAGAAAATGACAGATTTAACCTTGAGCATCTATCACTTCGACTTAGATTAACTTTCATGTAATCTAATTTACTTTTCCACCAATTAGTAAACAGTTATCAATGTAACAAGTAGGAAGCGTAACATTAGAACCAATCAGATTTCATGTCATATGTCGTGAACTGTAACCAATACAAATTTTGACTACATTAAAAAAAAATAATATTCATACAAAAGAAAAACGGTAATGATAAGAAACTGAGGAGTAAGTAAACAACTAACCAGTTGCAGTTCGTGAATGCAAAAACAGTTAATCGGTGTAACTGGTAATTAGAGTGGGAGGAAGTGCGTAGTAAAGATAAAAGAAATTATTTTTACTATTATTATATACGGAAACTCACTCCAGTCATAATGATACAAAAGAATTAACTCCCACACAAAGAACACAAATTTAAAAGAAATAAGTGTATGCATAGCAATAACGCCAATAATATACAAGATATGTATGTAGTGGTGGTGGTGGGGGATAACATAGGAATTTGCATCGGTTCACCCCCCTAAGCCTGATGGTACTTCGTAATCCTGAGGAGAGATTGTTCAGGGATACATGAGGAGTAAGATATTTTTCAATGAAAACAACCGATCAAAGCAAGGAATGTCATAAGTGTAAAACTACGGTAGCCAAATAACTGCAAGTTGTTTTAAGTAGTTATTTGAGGCGTCCAGTACAAACATGAAATAGAGTAGACACTGACTCGTAAGGGAAAATCCAGTTTGACCAGACAACACTCGATAGTACCAACGCCTCATCCTCCTTGACACTGGCGCTGTAGCCATCATCAAATATTGATCCATAGAATATAGCTCAGTTGTGTACTGAAGACCTAGGTCTACAAAAACTTGAAAAAGTCAAGTATAATACTTAGACGCATTCCCATCTCATTTTCTGATTAGACCATTGTTTGTGATGTATCTATCAATAATCCTCCTAAGTCATGTGTCTATATTATAAATGTAGGCAAGGATAAAATAAGCTACAAAAAAGATTACAACTTAACTGATCATTCCGTCTGCACAGCTGGTTTGAACTAATGTTGCACAGCATGATCTTGGGCTGAGTAAAGTCGATTAGGATTCGACTTCCTTACATGTCAAATTGTATGCAGTAAACAGTGCTCACTACATTATATAACATGCACTCTATATTACCGATTGATACGAATTGCACCGATAAGTTATCATTTAGACTGACGATCCACGGACACGTTTGTACACTGCTTGAAAGTATGCCGGAAACAGCTTCATGTCTTGGAGTCCCCACCACCTACGTTGACAGCATGGCCTAGTCACCTCGAAATAGTTACTGATGTTTTTCAAAGGGTTTCTGCAACATTCCTCTTTTATTATAGAATCTATGGACCTTGTCTCGTAGAGAAGTTACATTCCAGTCTGACCGTGCCTGTAAACTGGTATGATGTCATGCACAAAATAATGCTCGAGAATAAAAACTATTTATTTATTTGTTTAAGTACACAGGCAGGCTTCATGTAGGATCTACTAATAACCTCTTAACTGTAGTAACTTTAGTATTGTACTGTAAAAATGGTTATTTGGATATAATCAAACACTATGGCAACTCTGAAATGATCGGAACACAGGTATGTCTTTACACTTATACTTAACAGAATCCCTTTCACTTTCCTCTTCCATTACCACTGTTTTTATCTAACCACACTTACTACCTGACTTAATAAACCTGAGCTTTTCGTATGTTGCTACAGGCCTAAACGACTACCTGATCACCTATTAGGTCCAAAGGGAATCCAAGAAAAAATTTTTTTAGACTCAAGTCTAAACCATACGAGGAACGCCTATTATCACTTAGAGGTGATCTGAAAATGACTTATAAGATCCTAAATACTCCTGAGTATCGATTGAAATATTAATTTAAATTTTCAGAACACACCTCAAAAAAATATTTATAAACCGGGGGTGTAGTACAGTAGTCTAAATTGGTGACATGATTTATCTACTTTAAAAGTGATTAAATCATGGGATTCTTGAATTCAGACATACTCTAATCTAGTTTCACTGAGGTTGACAAAAAAGACTGAATATATTGTTACTTAAACAAACGAACATTTTCTCAATAGGAAACAAACTATTTACAGAAAATGATAAGGTAATTGACTATGAACTCACCCTTAGACATTCCTTTCCTAGGTAGTACGATATATTACTTGATTTACTCTGTTAGCTATCTCCAATATGGCTGCAACACCAGTTTATACTTAGAGACGTATTTTGCTGGAACATCGGCTCTTTTTAGTAAGAAAATTGAGGTTAGTCAATTGTCTCTGCAAGGGCATTGTCAATAACGACCGGTTTACAAATATGTAACTAGCGGTAAGATACAGAATATAAAGCAGGACATGTACGATATTTAGGAAAAAGTGGGGTCATTGGGGTAGAAGGCGATGTCGGGAACATGGGAAGCCACAACCCATTTTCGGTTATTCGAATTAAAACTGTCGGATAGTAAGTACTATTAACCTGAGTAGATGAAATAAATGAATAATCTGGATTGAGTGCAATATCACTCGTTATTTTAACCCTGCTGCAAAACCCGAGTTGAAACACGTTTTTAAGGATCCGGCATAAAAGATGAGGCATAATATCCTGAGGAAGTATGTCAGCTGGTTTCCCAACACTAGGCTGGTGAGGTTGTTGAGTAGTGGTTGCGTTAGGATCAGCCAAACGTAAAATCCACGTGCATTTACTTCTCATTTATAAATGCTCCTCCTTCCAACTTAAGTTCACATATCACTCTATGTACAGATGATCCCAAGATTCGGGAGGGGGGGGAGATTTCAATTACTTCTGATATCTTAACTTTCCATGAAGATCTGGATGTGATATAAATTTGGGCTATGAGTAACTTGCTTCTACTTAATAACAATAAATGTAAAATGCTAAAGGTGAACAGTTGAGCTAAAAAACTTCGAATACAGTCTTAGTGGGTTCGATACGATTTTCTCTACAACAGAAAAGTCCTATGCATAAGGCTTTGCCATACTCTAAAAGTTTATCCCTTATGAGATTCTGCAGCAAAGAAAGCCGACACTGTATTTCTCCTTAGAACTTTGGAGAGGCTCGGCTCTTGGATCAGTCATCACTGTTATGAGTACATAAGTAATATTGCTTTTTGAACGGAACTTTTGTGTCGTGCACACCTATTTACAGAGACACTGCTAACTTGTAACTTGTTCGAATAAAAGCTACCTAGAAGGTAGTATTGTAGCAACATAGCTTGACTAGTTAAAAGTCCACTTCAAAACTTAAGCATACGCCAAAACAATTAGGCTCCAGTATTCATTTACTTCCTTATTTTGCATAGGGATTATATTTCCTATTAGCTTATATTGAACGTTGAGAATTATGTGTGTGTTTGAAGAACTAGAACCGTGCTCCACTGTCTCCTGCCCACGCTATTGAATAAAGACCTATTCCCATAATACTCTGGATTCTTGTGTCACTAAATCGGGATATACCTAGGCGTTAAACTGGTGAGCCCTGTGTTGAATAAAATATTTCATTTCTGTTGTTCATATCACTTTCTTTTTATATTCAGTCATAAAAATAAGCCTTCTGATTTACAATAGTTAAGATTACGTATATATATATATTTTTTATATACATAGTATTTTATTTTTATCACTCATTATTTTTCTGCCCTCATTACGTTATCATATTGTTCATATAACATGGCAGACTTAGTCCAAACGAAAAGCCTAGAGGATAAGTCATCGGTAGACATAGACACTGTTATGACTTCGAAAATCCGACTCCCAGAATTCGATCGTAGTGACCCAGAGTTGTGGTTTGCCCAACTAGAACATTATTTCATCAGACACAACATTAAATCTGAAGGAGTTCGCTATAGAGATTTGTGCTCAATCCTACCCCCCTTAGTAGCCAAAGAAGTCCGCGACTTGATTTTAAGCCCGCCGACACCACAACCCTACACCATCCTGAGACGAGAAATAATGAGTCGTCTATCATTATCAGATGGGCAAAGAATCCAAAGACTCTTCCAAGGGGAAACATTAGGTGATAGGTCACCGTCACAATTTCTGCGTCATCTCCAAGCCTTAGTAGGCGACAACACAGTGGGTGGAGCAGTCCTAAAACAAGGATGGATACAAGCTCTCCCATGCTACGTCCAACACTGTTTGGATGCACAAGATCCCGACACCTCTTTATCTCACTTAGCACGTATTGCAGATAGAATAATGGAAAGGGGTCCCCAAACTGCATCAAGCATGATCCGCTATACTAAAAAAGAAGAATCGGCAAATGACCCAGTCATAGCACAACTCACTGCGAGTGTTAAAAGGCTCACAGAGGCTGGCAGCGAATTGTAGATGGGTCATAGAGACAGGAGCAGGTCACCACAACGACCGAGATTCGTGTCACGGAACAGGCTACAAGGATCCAGACAATCTGGACAATTTTGCTGGTATCACTGGAAATTTGGTGCTCAATCGACCAAATGCAGTCAACCATGCGCCTGGCCCAAACAGACCCAAAAGAATATGGGAAACTAATAACCCCTTCCCAGGTCGCGACGACTGAGGAGGGGTGCCTAAACAGTCGCTTATTTTACGTTAGAGATAAGAATTCAGGCTTGAACTTGGTGGATACTGGTGCTGCACTTAGTATCATTCCTAAGAACAAAACCGAGCTGGGTCGAGAAACTTCCTCAGTCACACTTCAAGCTGCTAATAAAACTAAAATCGCGACGTTTGGGCAGAAAACAATGACACTCGATTTGGGGTTTAGAAGACAATTCCCCTGGATTTTCACTGTAGCCGATTCAGATCTGGCAATACTAGAAATGGATTTCTTAGAGAGATATGAATTTCTAGTTGACGCTAATAAACGACGTTTGACATTAAAAGAAACTTGGAAATATACTAAAGGTACAAAAAGTCGTATCATTTCTCTAAATTTAATACAAACTCCGCCAGTAACAACGGGAAAGTTCCAGGATATACTCGCGGAATTTTCAGAATAAACAAAACCGAACCCTCAACCCTCCAAAAGTAAGTTAAAAGTATGTCATACGGTCAAAACGGAAGGGGCACCTGCTTTCGCTAAACCCAGGAGACTAGCACCCGATAAACTCAAATTAGCTAGAGCTGAATTCGATTACATGCTACAGCTGGGCATAATACGTCCATCTGATAGTTAATGGGCATCTCCTCTTCACATGGTCCCAAAGAAAAATAAAGGCGATTGGAGACCGTGCGGGGATTACAGAGCCCTCAATCGTCAAACAGTACCAGACAGGTACCCGATACTACATATCCAAGATTTCACAAATGGCTTACAGAGTATGAAGATATTTACTAAAATCGACTTAGTGGGCCCTTTACCGCGTTCAAATGGCTTTACGTACCTGATTACATGTATAGATAGGTTTACGAGGTTCCCTATAGCCGTACCGATCGCGGAAATCACAGCCGAAACAGTAGCCAAAGTCTTCATACAAAACTGGGTGACCATTTTTGGTACACCTGTTACAATAACGACAGACAGAGGGGCTCAATTCGAATCTGAACTATTCAGTAACCTGGCTAAACTCCTAGGCTCAAAGAGAATTCGCTGTAAGGCGTATCATCCTCAAGCAAACGGGATGGTAGAACGGTTCCATCGTCAACTAAAGGCCGCTCTTATATGTCACTCAAACTCCAGTCAGTGGACAGAATTCCTACCATTAGTTATGTTGGGAATACGAAAAGCTGTCAAAACTGACTCACAATGTTCAGCGACAGAACTAGTTTTTGAGACCACTCTGAGACTCCCAGGTGAGTTCATTACCCCTCACACCGACAGTAAAACGCTCGACTTAGGAACTTACGCAGACCAACTGCGGGACCAAATGTCTAAACTTAAACCGATTAATACTCGTGAACAATCACGAGCGACATTTTTACCTAAGGATCTAAGCAGTTGCTCGCACGTCTGGATAAGATGTGACAAAGTAAAAGCATCCCTTAGCCCTCCTTTTGAAGGTCCATTTAAAGTTATTTCAAGAAAACCTAAGTATTTTGTAGTACAAAAACAAGGAAACACCGACTCAGTAAGTATTGATAGGCTAAAACTGGCCTACCTAGATAATGAACCACCATACGTGTTATTAGACCGTTTATCTAATCAAATAAACACGGAATCAGCAAATAAGAACATAAAGGCTACAAAGGTAACTAAAAGCGTTAGTTGGGCTAATCCGATTATTCAGGCGAGGATGTCCACAGCTATAGTTTCGGCCTAAAAAAAAAATAATAATAATCACGTAACTCCTGAAATTTTCGAGTTAGGAAATATTGAAAATAAATAAATAAAAAGTAAACATAAAATAAAACGAAAACAAAAAAGCAATATATTTCTTTTTGTCCTAAGTCGACAAACGTTATCGGAATATAAGCACTATTTTACCCACTTCTCCCCGGACCTTATCTTTTGATGTAGGAACGGTAGTCATTTTATTTTTTATTAAATACTGAATACTTAAACTAATTCTTAAACAACTTGGTGAGCAATATAAGTCGTAAACCTGTCAACTGAGGTGAGTGTTGTGAGCATGTTTTGCCTGCAGAACTAATCATTTTTCTAGATTTCTCAATTATCAGTTTACGAAGCCATAAATCACACAATAAACTTCAAAAGTCAGGATAAATTTCCAAAAAAAATCCAGGCGAGTTTCAACTTTTTACCACTTAACTTACTATACACACCTCTAGTACTTGGCATGTATATATTTTGCTTCGACTAGTCATGTATATTTAATGTAAACCACTACTAGAAAAGATTTCTGCTTTGGATACAACTTTATACAGCAACATACTATTCGAAAAAGTGTGTTGTTTTCAGGCGAAACATATTAAGTTCCATATTTGTTCGACTTTTCTTAGTTCTAATTATTTTGGCTACAATTTATAAATATAACTAAGCTAATTAGAGTAACTTACTAAATTTCTATAGTATTTCTAGCATCATTCATACGGTAATGTCATATCTAAGGTTTTAAATTCTGTTGTCAGATTTTCCAATCTTTTAGATCCTAAATAATAAATATGAAAAACATTTTTTCACTAGCTTATAGCAAACTAACACTACAACTAATTACTCATAATAGTTTCAGGATAGCATCATAAAGAATTGTCTAGCCTTGGCAATCACGTAATATGAGTGATATAATTAATGAAACTATTAACAAACCTGGTCGATAAATTTATATAAAATTACCATTAATTGATGTGGTTCCTCCATAGCATCATACAAACAATTATTATAAATCCATACATGATCATAGACATAGGTTAGGAATAATACTTCCCCCGGTTAAACTCTATGCTCTCTCAGATAACCACATAGTTTTCATCCATTTTATCGACATTCGAACTCTTAATTAACTGGAGATATCATCCGGTACCGTTACAATAAGCTTTCTACATTAGCTATATGCTTCGCATTGACTTACAGCTTCATCTGGCCCTAATAAGTTTAAGCATTCTCATATTCTTGGTAATCCATTTTTTTTATTTTTCATAAACGTTTGCTATAATTTTCAACCTGATGGGTACTGTTAGTACCCACTGTTACGAACCAGTCATAAAAGGCGGCTGTCAAATGTTCAAGGGTGCCAAGTTGACCTGACTTCTGGCAAATACACGCACTTATATATATATTCTTGTTTTCTTCAAAAAAATTTTTTTTTAATACGTTTGCGTACACAATATTCTACACCATGTTTATTTTCTTTCAGATAGCCAAGCCTCTCCCGGAAACCAAACACTTACGTAGAAACGAGCACTTATCAATTGTAACTATATATATATATATATATATATATATATATTGTACTTTAAATTTTTATGCAGACAGTGGAGCAATTCTTTAGGTGTGGTTGATTTTCATCGTTTTTGTTTTGTTCTAAAGTAGATTCTTCTTTAATTTTTACTTGAGGGCGACTCAAGAGGCAGGTGAGTAAACACCTGATTACCGGACAGAGCATGGAAACATCGTACCTCACCAACATGGTGTTGGGTAGCCCGCTCGTGGTATTTCCTCAGATATTCCTACTTTATTTTCTTGCCCTCTTACTTTTCAAGCTCCAGTCACTGTTAGAAGATCAAGTTCACCAAGTAATTCTGAACTAAGCTACAGCTACAAAACTGAGATGATTTTGTTTGGTATGTTGATCGAACCAACGTTCCTACGAAAGTCGCTTCTAGGAGGGAGCTAATGTAGCAACATAGCTTGACTAGTTAAAAGTCCACTTCAAAACTTAAGCATACGCCAAAACAATTAGGCTCCAGTATTCATTTACTTCCTTATTTTGCATAGGGATTATATTTCCTATTAGCTTATATTGAACGTTGAGAATTATGTGTGTGTTTGAAGAACTAGAACCGTGCTCCACTGTCTCCTGCCCACGCTATTGAATAAAGACCTATTCCCATAATACTCTGGATTCTTGTGTCACTAAATCGGGATATGCCTAGGGGTTAAAGTCTCACCAATAAATAAACTTCACACTGCTTTGCTTAAGTCAACAAAATCGTGCTAAATGCTAATGTAAACAATGGGGATACATTATCTGAGTATACACTTGTTATTAGTATTACTTACGCAACTTGGGAAAAGAACCTGGGCGCATCACTGCGATATTCTGGAGGTATTTTCCATTTGACATTCCATAACCATTAAAGCTACTCAGTCTAGTAGTATCCGTCTAAATCTTTAGTTAGTTTGGCACTCGAACTTTTTACCTAGGATTTACAATGCATACCTAAGACTTCACATTGAATAAAACTCATATACCATGTGCCTCTGTCATAAGAATTCTATCGCTACTTTGGGACGTGTCCAATCAACAGCAACCAAAAAGATGGCGGGACATTTTTATGCAGCTGTTTAAAGCATTTGTCAAGCAGGCCAAGACTGGCTTCATTGTCCCGATAGCGCAATGCTAATTATTCTAATCCCGCAAACTAAATCAGCTACAATAACACTTGTGATTGTAAGCATATACTATCCAACCAACTACAATATTCGATAATACAACGTTTATAATAGAAACATAAGTTCACTGGCCTTGATAAAGCACTAATAAGTTTTGAAAAAAAAATTGAAAACAATATTCTGCGCTTGTGAACTTATAGTGGCTACCACTTCGTCTTATAAGCGTCACGACCAATTGTACTCGGGAATCATGGACAACAGATAGTGGGTAACGATTCGACTAAACAATATTCAATATTATCAATGCGTCGGCTTCGTTGATAAAATTAAATTTGCACTTTCTTTAATAGGAAAATGGCGAGAATGAACATGATCTTGACATATCACATGGCCCATAATCCTTTTCACCCTGGTAGATCACTGGCAAAATCTAATTACAAACCAGACCTAAGTGGATAACATAATGAGATAGAACAAGAAAGAAAACACAGTAATTCATGCTGACCACTTTATGTTCAGGATGAACAAATAACAGAACTCCTTACTTATTAAGGTTACGTTAGTATCCCTTGCTGAAACTTTCGTAATAAGGCTTGATGCATCTCTAGACTCTGTTAGCCCTGGGAGGCAATATTGTAAGGGCAACACTGTGGATACTCTTATCCTTATTTCCTAATTTAACTTCTTATTTTTCAGTCACAGAAGCAATATTACCAGTGTTGCACTCTTCAAAATCAAGTGCGTTTCTACCACTTAGATGTAGATCGCAAGAAATGCCAGTTTCATAATTCTGTCAGTCAAAGTTTGAAAGCCTCGAATAGCTTTAGATATTTGTGGATAAAACAAATATGATTAACTCCGTTGGATAAAGTGAGAAATTGTGATATACCTCATAGACTACCATTTCACTCAGGGATGCCCGCCGGGTTATCCACCTCAAACATCAGGTTTTTGACTCAAAAATGATCATGCCTGAAACCATGTTATTGAAGTGTTAAGAAAGTGACAAGTACCATATAGTCACCTATGCTGTCACAGATAATGAACTCCGTAATCTTAGACGGTGTCGAAAGGAAAGTCACTAGCAGGTAGTTTGCGGAATCATTTTTCTGGCTTTCGCTTGCCTGGAAATATGCCTTGACTCAGGCTGTAAAAACAGTTCATTGAAGAAGGATTACAAAAATTGGGCCCTCCTCCTTAGGACAGCGGAATAAACTTTACCGGACCAGAAAAATTGAGTTAGTTCAACCATTTCAGTTTTCGAAATAACCCTTCCGAAAGTTAGATTAACTTAAGAGATCATTGTGGCTCTTGAATTAAGACTCTCACTTATGTGACTAAGGAACACCGGTCTAAACGCTAGGCCACAGTGAATGCTCAGAAGCTCTTCAGCACCTATATCACTCTCATTAAGTCAATTTAGACCCACGTTTGCAGGCAATCGCAAAGAAACAACTTCTACAAGAGGAACAAAATATGTTCTTCTATTAGTTAATCTCTCTTGCTTCAATAAAAAACTGATGTGAAGGAACAGAAACGTTCAGTTATCTAGTGTGTATTTTAATTTGTTTAAATGTTTGAACATGATTTATACTCCCCGTAGTTTTTATGTACCCTCTTGAAAATTCATTTTTTTGAGATATGCGTGGTGTTCTTATTTTCATGTATTGCATATCAGGTAAATAAACAGAACAACACACTTACACAAACTGCTAATGAGGCGTCAATGTTTTAATGTTAAATTTTAATGCACTCCAATTTGCCTAATTTTTAACAATGATTGTTCGGAGTTTTCTGGAGCTTAAACTATGTAACTTTAGTTAACATCGGTGATTTACTTAAGATTAATGCGGTTACTTTTTTTGTTCGTAGCAAACGCTACTTTCCTTCTGCAATTTGTTCACAAGTATTTCCGTAAGCCTCATAAAATCGCGATTTCGTAGCCTTGCCGAATTCCTCGCCAAGTAAACATGAAGATGCTACAAAGCGATCACGTTTTCATTTTGTGCTGTAAAATAATATTTCGTTGTCTTATCGATTTCTTATAATCATGGTTTATCTTCAATACATACCGGAATATATTGTATTCTCATTTGCGGTGATAAATCAAAATCTTATTATTAAGTAAACTTAGCAATTTGACTTTTTTCGTCAGCTAATAACTACGAATAGATTAAGAGCTTTACAAATTCTCATAGGCTTTGCACGCAGTCTAATCTATTCGGGTTTTCAAAACCATGAAATCACCCGGTTTAGCTAATCTCGATTATTACACCTGTAGTTCCAGGAAGTATGGTAACTATTAGGCTGGTTATGCCTAAACTAACCGGCATTGTATATGCTACAAGCGATTGCACGTAGACACCTGTTCTTGCATGCCATTTGTTGAGTAATTTTTTTAAAATGCAAAATAAATCACATTTTTTCCGATACTCGTTTACGATTTGCCTTCAATGGACACTATAAACTCATAAGTCAGTAATTAAACCGTCAATAAAAGCTCCATCCTGTTTTTTGAGAACGTCACAATGGTTCTTATAACTCTTGTAAAACATATACACATCATGTTAATAGCTTTGTCAAGTATTTTTTCTGTTCACTACAATAACTAATGTCATTATTAACCGTGTGTAAACCTTGAGTGGTCAGTAACATTAGAGTGGCATTCTATGTACTTAATTCACCTGGAAATGTCTTACGATCATAGGATTCAGTTTTTCATTGTTTCAGCATAGTTATCCATCTTACTGATGACTTATAAGGATAATAATCTAAATAAATCATATTTTGAAGTTACTGTTTATTAAATGTGAGTCGGGTGCTGTTGAAGTTGTTCTGTTTAGTTTGTTGCACTGTTTGTTAGTCGCTTGTTCATCTTATTAAATATGCTTGGTGATATACAGATATTTACATCCTTTACTGTAGCGTGGCATATATAACATTCATGTGCCTTACATGTATGCTCATCAGTTGGAAGACGTTAGCAATATCTCGAGGTCAACGTTTGATTTTGTAACGGGTGAGGGTTCGGACGCGAAATTTAATATTAACGTTCAGTGCTTTGCTACACTATTGTTAAACTCAATTTCTACTCTGGTTAACGTACGTGTAGATTAAAATAAATTTTTTTAATGACCAGACCAAAACGTATCATTCGTCCATGATGTGATTAATTGTTGGCATGATTTATGTAGAGATGCTGATTTTCTGGCTGAAAAACGTTAGTCGTAATCTCTCATATCATGCCACAAATTTAGTCTCGATTATGTAATTACATTCATTACCATTCACTAGCACTTCATTTTTTTCTCTCCACTATATCTCACGCCCGCATCCTCATTATATTTAGGACTATCTTCTCTGGTCTCTTATTTTGCTAGTTACCTCATTGTGCAGATATATATTGTGTAGCAACTTGGACTAGTCCACATCAGTTAGATACTATATTATTTATAAATGACATTTTTTAAATAGTCTTGAGTTGTTTTATTCCACAATTCGATGAATCATATAGGTCTATATATATATAATATAATATAATATAATATAATATATATATATATATATATAATATCCAATTAAAAAGTAGATAATTTGGTGTCTCGATAGATTCCCCTAAATTTCTGCCGTTTTTATTACTTACTGCTGTAAGTCATATATAAGAACTATCAAAGCCGACGTGATTTGTACTGAGGAAGTCACTTGTAGCTAGTTACGAATCTAGGAATATGCTTGTTATGATATCCATTCTTCGTCTTTAAAAATACATTGTTGCACTTAAAGACCATAATTTTCTATTGCTAGTATTTTTATGCTGTAGATTGGTATGGGTTTTTATTGAATGAATTAATTAGGCTTGTACATGTAAATTGAGAATACTTCGTTGTTCTTGCAACTAGACTTGCTAGCAGCTCATAAGCTCATCGGATAACGATCTGAAAGTCTGAATCTTATCACCGATCTCTCCTTTCCATTAGTATTGACTCTGTTACTACCTCCCCTACTCTGGGATTTGATCCGACAATTTAATCTATATCTGCTAATTGGAGCATGGCAACTTGAACTGATGTACCAAGTTCTACGTTATAAGTGACTGACTGACTGAATATGTTTGAGCCCGAGTATATTGTGGAGCATTTGCAAAGTATACGGTAGTGTTGTCAATTATCGTACTTGTAAACCAGGTCTGTCTGCACTTTCTGGACGTACTATATTATTAAATGGGATATTCAAGTTAAGAAAAAAAATGACATACGGGGATGTAGTTTTCATTGTAATACAATTTTTTATGGATTTATAACTGTAAAAGCTGGATGACGAAGCAATTAGAAACACTTGTTCTCTCAGATATTTACTTCTAGTTATCATTGTAATTAAATGTGCTTTATATTACTACACTAGCTCGACCCAAGAGTTTTGGACTTAAGTATTCATATGAAACCATTAATAATAGACTACTCAGTTTAAGTTCATTAATCTTTGTTTCCTGAGTACGATTTAGTAATTATCTACTTAACTTTAACCCATTAAGTAGAGATTCATGTACTTAGTTTGGAGTCATACTCAAATCGCGAGGGTTAATAATGCTGCTCTGCTGCCAAAACCAAGTTTTGCTCAGTCGGTTTCGAACTTACGGCTTAGTGGCTGAAAGTTGAACGACATAGTTACTTAGCTATCACAACATTTACTTTGTATACAAGTTAATTTTTTGATGTACACTTGAAGTATGAGTTAATAAAATATTGATTGTTAAATGTGTTATTTTTTGTATCATCAGTTCTAGCAAACATTTCATTAAACGTCAAATTTATACATGAACCTAAGGACTCCTGCATACCTTGGCGTGGTCAAAGTCAACTCATATGTAAAGTTGATCATCCTAGAGCAACTTATTCCTGGCTAACAATTCGCCATGCACCATTGGATTTAATTTTCCTAGATGGACGTCTCCATTTTTTAAAAGAATCAGATGTATTATTCGAAAAGTCTGAAGCTGTTGTTGAAAATTCTTCATTTATGTAAGAGATTTATTTGCTTTCCATTACTATATTAAATAGATACTGGTTTTGTTACAGTTTATTGAAGGGAATTTAGATTTATTAACCATTTTTCATTGATTTATCTCACTCTTATGAGATACAGATTCATATACTTAGCTTTGTCACGTATGCATGTATATACGTATGATCAACATAGAACCTGACACATGTGTACATCAGTCCAAGTTGCCATACCTCTAACATAACAAGATTAACATCATATAGTAGAAGTAGAATTTACTTCAATGATAATAGTAAAGAAAACATAGAAGAGTGAATATGCAGAATGTGGTTCAGGGAGAAAAGAGAGCGTGAAAAGAAAGTTATGAAATAATTTTAAGCTCATGATTTAAG
The DNA here is from genome assembly GCA_034768735.1 of Schistosoma mekongi. Taxonomy (NCBI): domain Eukaryota; kingdom Metazoa; phylum Platyhelminthes; class Trematoda; order Strigeidida; family Schistosomatidae; genus Schistosoma; species Schistosoma mekongi. The sequence goes on from CM068312.1 coordinate 3,286,624, forward strand.
GGAGGACAATGAGTGGGTACATCTGCACCACTGTGATCGATTCTGAGCCATGTCACTCGGTGATCCCAGCTGATAGGGGCGGTATTTGTCATAATCTAAGTGTAAAAGCTGTTGGCGTACTTGTTTATCCAAATAAATGTAGACAAGAGCTTTAAAATCTTTGGAATATTGGCCTTATCCACAGTCACTGCTCACCTTTTTAAGGACAGTGTTCTATCCCCTCCCCACTATGTCCTAATTACGTATGACCAAACACTGCCTACCTTGACGCACTTTGTAGGCTGGTGTAGGAGTATGATGCAGAAAAACATCATATAGACAAACCAAAACATGACATCAGTTCATGAAGTCGCTAACTGTTTATATATGGAAACCACCTAGTTAAGGCCTGCGCAAATTCCGATTGGTAGTTGGAGACATTATGTGACATGATTCAGAGTCGACTACAATTAGCGGGCGCCTTTATTTCTCATGCTTTTTTTTGAGACATTAAGTTGTATCGTGTTTTCATACATACTTTCATTTCATTCCTTGTTGAACTATTTTATGGTATTTATCTTGTAAACTTCATCACGTCATTTGCTAATATGGTATGACAACTTGAGATAGCACACTTATATATCAAGTCCTACACTCCTTGTTACTGAAATAGTTATAGCTTTGACGTAAATGCTCATGTTAAATGAGATAGAATTAATTAATCATTATTTTAAGGAGTATAATCTGCCTTATTTGCAATGGAAAATTTCAAAGACCCTTTGAACAGTGGAGGCAGGCAGGCTCTTAGCAGGGCAAAACCTGTGACGTATATTTATCGGACGATGGCGACACTATATCAAAACAGTGAAATTAAATTACCAAGATGATTACTAAAATAGTGAAAATAGTAGTATTATCAGTGTTAGTAAAATGGTTAAGCATGGAAAATATAAACTGAATAAAGTAGAATCCCGGTGTGAACATCAACATTGGGATGCAGGTACATCCAGCCGATAAGTCCCAAATAAGACAAAAAGAACATCCTGGATTCTGCACTCCAGTTACAATCCGACTTAAACAATACTTGTGATTCGTTGCTATATCGAGGCACTCATAGCAACAGAAACTGGCCAGTTTCAGTCCATAACAAATCAACGGAGGAAATAAATTCATCCTAATTAGATAGTGTAGATTCACGAAATAAAAAGTATGAAGTCAATTCTAAAGTTAGGATCTAAGTGAAGGCGAAGAGTAAAACCATCTCCACTGATCAATTCTGAGTCATTTCGCGCAACGTTTCCAACCAGTAATTGTGTTTATCACACTGACCTCAAATAGTTAATTTTCATGTACCAACTCAGCTCAGACGAACGACTACTTTATAGGACGATGCCACTTTTTGGTTTGGCCACTTCTAGCTTTACTTTAACCTACTTTTATTCTAACCCACAATGTGCTTCATGGTAGACAGTAGTTGAACATGTGTCATACATACTTCTAACAGTCTCAGTTCATGAAAATCCACATTCTTTTCAACTGATTGATCATCTTTCCTTAGTAAATTAGGCCTAATTTTAACATTACTCCCACAATCCTCCTAACATTCACGAGTAATAATTCGGAGACATCTATAATCAAATACTATTAACCTACGAATATCCTTTTAAAGACCATGTTGACTATGAAATAAAACAACGAGGATAATTTGCATAACTACCTAGTCTTATTTCTGGTACTTCATATACATACGGTCACAACAAATTCATTTAGTTTGGGCATATTTTATTTTAAATTTGTATTTATTTGTAAATGCTTTTTCCATCTAGAAGTATTAACCCTTTCGACGGTCGTCTACTTCTCAAACACCCTACATCGGTCGATAAAATTAATCGATCGAAATCTTTGATGATAAATTACAATTCATGGCTTGAAGGCTCTTATCGATGTAAAGCCTCTATTCCTGGTCATGGGAGTTTGGTTAGTCGTGCGGCAAACATTCGTCTTTCTGGTATGCTTTTATATCTATTTCGATAGTTTTACTGATGTGAGGGGGAGGGAACTTACCGCTTAAGTATTAGTATTTCCCCGTCTTGTCAGCTTGCGTGATTCTTTAGTAGTAGTAGTAGTTCCCTGATGGTCAAATTTCGGAAAATTTTTGCATTCAGCATATTTAAGGCTGCAGTGTGTATTCTTTTCATCTCCTTGTCCCTAAATCCTTGAGGATATTCACTTGATTTACCATCCATTTTCTATGTTTATGGTTTATAGAGACAGGGTTTCATCACTAGTGAACATTTGTTAAAAAGAAACAGATTATCAAACTATTCCACTTTGAAGTGGTGATTGTATGGAGATCCTAGGCCTGAATTTTACACTAGTTGGATTTCGTCAATAAGTCATATCTGCATTCTTTAAGGAACCGATGCTCTATGTAGGATTTGAACATATTTCGCGCAGTCTGGCTTTCTGTGGGATTGAGATATTTACACTGATCAATGAGTAGTGACCTATGCATTGTGTTTTGTCTAGTTTTTAATATCATTGATCAAATTCTATCAATCAAATGTTAATATGGATACTAACTTATGTGACTCAATATTGTATTCGTCAGTAGGAGGTAGTCAAAAAAGAAACCCATTTGACGTGAGCTTCATGCTAATTGCCACAACTGTTTTATTCGTAGTATGAGGCCTTTCAGCTTGAACTTTTAAGCCATTTCTTATTGAGTCAATCAGAACTTGGCACCACATATGGGCATCGGTCCAAGATACCACATCTTATCAGCACTCCAAGATAAACGCTAAATTAGTAGAAGTACCTGCGCCACTATAATTGATTTGGACCCACATCAGCAGTCAGGGACTTCATGGACTGACGCCATGTTTTGAATTAACCTCCACTAACTCAACTCTCTTCCATTCTACTCCAATTTTGGTTAATATCGCTCGTCGAGGTAGGCGGTGGTTGGGGGATACATAACATATGTCTCAATCACCGCAGTTGATGGAGGTTCACGACCTTCCCAACTGATTTACCACCTTTCCTCAATGCCCTGAAGTCTCACCTCGGTAATCTTAACAAAGTCGAGCGGTTTTTCGAAGGCATCTATGATCAAATGCCTATAACCTGCTAATATAATTCACTCTTAACAGCCATGTTTCAGATTCATACTATAAAAGAGAACGGACTGCTGTTCAGTATACTCCCCCTTTAATTAATAGATGGATATTTCGCGTATGACATAGGTGGAGGCATCATTTGACAAAATCCCAAAACGAAGTCTTGAATCCTTGCCAAGATATCGTCAGGAACTAACCTATGAGGGCTAAACAGACTTCCTAGACAAGTGAAGTTGTCTTACTCAATTACTCTTCATGTCATATTGTTTGTTGCTTTTTGTGCACACTGTAATTCTTATCTTTATGAGCTGTAGCTTTGTGGTTAAAGTACATTCAGTTATCAGCCATCAGGTTTTAGGATCGAGTCGTATTCCACCTAGAGTAAATTAGTTAATGGCGTAGCTTACTCACCAAGTGTACATTCGTGTATTCGACTTTAGCTCATACTTTGTACAAAGGATAGTGATACTACTCGGTCACTTAAATCAAGGTTAGTAGAGCAAGACTGATTGCTGTGACCCACTGATTAAAATCTTAACACTTTAGTCACCTCTACTGTTCTGTCTAATCCTCTTCAGTCAACTTGGTGCACTAGCCTTCGTACAATAGTATGTTTTTTCGTTTCGTTTGGCTCACTTTTACATTTGTTAATTCTGTTAAACTTTTATTTCAGATCTCTTTCTTGAACCGAATCTACCAACAACACATGGCCTCCTTTCTAATTCACATCAACCGTTAATTACTGAATTTCAACAATATTCAACGGCTTCAGTTTCAGCAGAGACAATGACAATGACAGCAGCAACGATAGACTCCAATAAACATCCTGGCCTTGGTGGGGGAAGTTTCTATCCAGGAGAATTAGTGGTTTTACGGTGTCCATTGATAACAATAAGTTCAGTTAAACCTATCATACGGTTAGTTGTTGATTATTATGTAGTTTTGATAAAGGGGAGGGTTTCCGAAGATTATTTTCATTTGTAAGTGTCACTTGTAGATTGACCTCGTTAGTAGTGGAACATTTGAAAACCAAAATGTGTTAACCTATCAATAGTGCAAAACGTGTATGTATGTATGATCAACTTGGAACCTGGCTCATGTGAGCATCAGTTCAAGTTGCCATACCTCACATTCATACGGTGAGACAGAGCGAACTGTTGGGTAGTACACTCTTCCTTTCGTTGTAAGACGGATATCTCTCCTACTCCATAGGTGGCATAGGTTGACAAAAGCCAAACGAACTTTTCGAATTCATATTAAGATTTCGTCACTGACCAACTGATTAGAGCTCATCAGACTTCCAAGATAAGTGAAGTAGTCGACGTGTTCAACTACTCCACTCCCTATCTTTTATTCAGGTGTTGATGAAGACCAGTCCTGAAGTAATAGTGCATTTAGAGGGGGGGGGGAACGCATTGGGAACATGCTTGCATTTTTGTTTATTGCTGTTAAAAGATTCTCATTTTATCAGCGTCTTTGTCTAATAGGACTATGTCATCAGCTTATTCTATGTCAATAAATGGACCTCCTGTAGAAGACCGATTCCTGAAAAGCCAGACGATGAAAGTGTAATTTCCAACAGTAAATCGACTATGAAATCAAATAAAAATGGTGACAGTGGGCAGCGTTGACGGACACCACTTGAGGCTACAAGTTCGGCTGATAGTTCGCGATTGGCTCTGACACGACTAGTAGTGTTTGTGCAAAGAGCCTTAATGAGATTTATGTACTTCTGAGACACATCTTTCAATGAGAGGCATTGCTATAGACCTATAGAGTCAAATGCCACTTTCAAATCAAGAAAAACCACCATTGCTGGGCGCCAAAGAGTATGTCTATGCTCTGGAATCTGGCGAATGGTGAATGTTTTATCTATACAGCCGCAGTCAGGTCTGAAAACAGCCTGGTTTACTCGCATTTGCAGATCACGAGTTGTTGTTAAACGTCCGATAATTACAGAAGCTAGTATTTTAGACACTATATTATTCAAACTAATTCCTCGATGGTTATCGCAGGACGACTTTGACCCTTTCTTATATATACTGGTACGATTAACGATCGACACCAGTCAGACGGAATTATGTCAAGTTCTCAAACTTTAGTCAAAATATCAGTCAGCTTAATTGTTTAAGTGGGACCACCATCACTAAAGACCTCTGGGGATAATTCACTTTGATCTGCTGCTTTGCGTCGTCTCAGATTGGCTATAGCTTTTTTGACTTTGACAAGTGTCGGGGGACCAAATTTGACTTTCCACTCTGGTTATATTGAAATAGTAGGAAGTCTTAGAGCTGCTGAAAGCCAACTGAACTGCTCCTTGAAGTGTTCAGCCCATCGTTCTAAACGTCTAAACTAAGAGCTAATAAGCGTCCCATCTTTTTCTAAAATCGTCTCACTAACGTTGGATTTTTAACCCCGGTTCCTTTTATTAACTTGAAAAGTTGTTTAGTGTTATCTATCGCCGCTGCCTTTTCCATTTCCTATGCTTTCGTTACCCACCACTGCTCACGGTCGTTTTGCAGACTTTTCGTCAGTTTATACCTGATTACACGTCGCTCATCATCGTGTTCGGAGCCCGATGGGATGTCTTGGAGAGTCTATTAAATCAACAGAAGCCATTGAGTTCCATTGATTTTTCTTGACATGTTGATTTAAATCCTTGATAGAAGTCACTGTAGATGCCACAGCAGTTTGAACATCTTGTCAAGCAGTATCTATTTAGGCCGCATCTTTATAACTGCCTATGTGATTCCTCAGTTGTTCCTCCAATTTAATCTTGGCTGTTTCATTGCTGAACTGAATTCTAATGGTACATATCATTACCAAAGTTAAATCTGATAATTTTAAATAAATTGAGAATTGGATAGTCTATTTATAAAAATGAGTGATATATATTTATAAAATTCCAATGAGTAGGAATTTAATAAATATATATCACTCATTTTTATGAATTCTATTGTGTTTTCCTGTGGTAATTTTTCTTCGCCCGGTAAGACGCAAGCAAACGCGTACTCGCATTAGAGCGTGGTCGGAATCCAAACATGTACTCCAGAAAGATCGGCAATCTATCGAGCCTCTCCAACGGTGACTAATCGCAATATGGTCTATTTGAGTCCACCGTTGAGTAGGGCCAGGAGGTCGCCATGTTACACGAGGTCGCTCTTTATGCTTCAAGTTCGTGTTGGCTAGAAATAACCGATTATCTGAGCAAAGCTGCAGCAGACGGTCGCCGTTATCTGTTCTCTGAGCTGGAATACTGAAGCATCCACCTAAATGTCTTTCAGATTGGTATAAGCTACCTATTTGGGCGTTAAAATCACCAGCCAAGATTACCAAATCTGAGTGTTTGGCCCTATGAAGTAGTTCAGAAAGTTTTCGGTAAAATTCATCTTTCACTTCATCTGGGCTGCAGTCGGTGGGAGCGTTGGCAGTAACAGCAAAAAGACAACGGCGTGTGTCCTTATCTTTCCGAGTTCTTATTGAACCATTTAGTCGGACGGCACATAGGCGACTGTCGACAGGAATCCATTCAAGAAGCGCCTGTTCTGCTTTCATACTTAACGCAATACCTACACCGGCGAGCCCACGTGAAATTGCTGTTAAGTCGTCAGATAAACGAAGAGTATATCGCGAAGATCGTTTACTCTGACTAGGTGAGGTCAAGTGAATGACCACGCTAGGATCCTGTATGGGTGTTTCGGAGACGCAACATGCATCAATGGCGCGGGATTCTAATGTCTTAGCTAGGGAGGCTTGTTGCCCTATTTGACACAGGGTTCGTACATTGAATGCACCAATGTGAAGTTTGGAGTGTGGTCTTAGTATGCTCGGGACGTTATTTCGTGGTCCGGAATCGTTGTCACTGATGACACAGGAGGAAGTTGAAGATAAGGATTTAGGCTTGAAGGTGGGGGCAGGATAAACCTTAGGAATAGAAGAAGTTTGATTAAAATGACGGTGATCTTGTGTGTTGTCAGTGGTATGAGGGCGGTTATTTCTTCCCAGTTGCCCACGCTATGGAAGGGTTCTTCTTGATGTACCTGAAAAGCAAAATGGGTTAGGGTTGGTCTGAAAGACCTGGGAGCGTGACCGCAGTGCCCAAGGAACAACTGCTTCAAGCCGGTCACACGGCCTTTTTGAGAGAGGTTTTCGTTGTTGTAGCTCCGTAATTGTTGAGGCCTCACTGCCAGAGACGGAAATCTTTGGAGTAAGGTGAGGTGTGCATTTTTAGGGTTGACCTTTTCTAACCCACCCTTCTTCTATGGGAAGGCAGTGTCGCTGTTATTCTGTTTGTCTGTGGAAAACACCTTACTGCCGTCACACCTCTGAACAGCCGGCAGTACTACTTTGTTCTCGGACCCTGTATTTACTGCTTTTAGTTAAACCGCTCTTCAACCGACCTGCCTGGTATGGTTGGACCTTGAGGTACTATAGTTCCAGCTAGTATAGTCCGATTGAGTCGTCATGATAGTCTAGCCCGACCACCGCATCAAGGTAGCAGCGCAGTCGAGCGTGCTTAACGTAGAACTTGTCGCGTACATTCATCGGTCAAAGTTGCCACCCTAATGTTACTGCGAAAGTAGTAGAATTAGTAATATCAGTGGTTGCAAAAGGATTAAATTGAGATTATGATTTGATAAAAACGAATCAATTCTTGAGAACAAAAATACTGAATAGTTTTGAAGCTCAGGAGGAAGACAAAGTGTTGATGCATCTATACTATTGGGACCAATTCTAGGCCGTATCACTTGTCTCTGACTACTGGTTATGATGATTGTACAGTCAACTAGGTAGTCTCGATCTAGTGGTATGCCTCAGATAAGCAGTACATTGCTTTATAGACTTATACCATGCTTTCGTTTGATGCTCATAACTTTCCTCCATCGTACTCCTACATTAGTCATCATCGGGCGTCAAGGTAGGCGGTTGTCGCTCATACGTAATATATGTCCCAAATACTGGTAATTTGCTAATATCTACTTTTAAAGCTTGTATTTCACATCCATATAATGAAACAGCGACACCTGCTTCGTCCTAATGAGAAGACATGCTGAAGCTGTAGGTCTCTCATCATTGGTTATTTCAAAGCACCGCCCGTGCGTGTCGAGCGACCCAAAAAGCAATACCAGATCAATATGGAAACTCGGTTGATAAAGTAATGAATCTTCATAGACTGAGTTGTATTCTTTGACCTTAATGCAGCGTATTTTAACCACCGTAAGCATCAGTATGTGCATGTTTCAGGTGCGAGACATCCGTTTACCGACGAGAGGATGCGTTTACTGCGCAGCGGTTCGGTCTGTTCGGCCTTAGCGTTGTGAAACGTGTCCATTAATGATAGAGGATATTCGTACTCTTCTAGTATTCAATCATAGATGTCTTCGAAGCATTGCTTGTGTTTTCTAGGATCACCCAGTTAGCAATACATGAGTTCGGAATAGAGTACTAGGTAAATATGGCAAATCGATTTATGAAGTAATAAATCTTCATCAGCTGAGGTACTTAGGACATGAGTTATGTATGCCCCCCCTCTCCGTCCTTGACGGGCGATGCTATCTGGTGTAGGTGTAGGCTTTAAGAAAGCTAAGGGCAACCAAACCAAAATTCGGTATCAGTCCATGGAATCATTAACAACTGGACTGAGCCAGGTTAATAGGTGCAGACTGCCTGGTTCGGATGTGCGTGATGATCGTAATCGATTGTTAGAGACTTTGGATGACATTGGTCAAAATCTTTCGCATTTTCGTAGGTGCATGCATTCCTTGTCCTCCTCTAAATTCTAAGCTTCTAAAATCATCATAATTTTCTGTTTACTGAATTATATTTTTTTATAAACCCTATCTTCGATCTCTAGTCCTTCCCATTATTACTAACTCTGTTACTACATCTACTACCGTGGGATTTAACCTGACAATTTCGTCTCTATCTTCTAATTGAGGTATAGCTAGTTGAACTGATGTATCAGGTTATACGTTGTAACTGACTGACGGACTGACTTAGTTGGTTGAGACATGTATTGAGTGTGCCCAACTCACAATCGATCATAGTGGTACAGATGTATCTTGAATTCCATTATTGCATCCATACGTGTCCGACCATACAGTTGCTCCTGACTGGGTGACTAAAGGATGAGGGGTGAAATAGATATACATGTATGATAGGTTATTGGAATTCAAGATCTAAATGATGAATGCATTTATGCTATTATAACCAGTTCTTTACCATTATCTACAACTGAACATATTAGTCCTATATCTTTTTTTTATTTCTATCTACCGTATTGTTTTTACTATTCATTAGTCTAGTTTCCAGAATAGATTATGTATATTTCTATTTATATTACTAATTTCTTTCAGTAATACTAACAATTTACTAGTTTGATTCGTGTGAATGAATATTTTACTGTTTGTCTTAGGTCTCTTGTACAATAATGATTTTGTAAGAATACTATATTTGTAGATGATAGTAATGCAAATATATGCCTTCTGTTTTACGTACTACATTGTAATAATTCAACTGTAGGCATGTAGGCATGGATACATACATCTATTTAACTAGTAAATCACTGAACTACTCCATTAAACGTGATTAAGTTTAAATGACTGTCATATGCTTTACGTTTTCTCTTGTTCTTGTTCCATATGTATGTGTGTGTGTTTGTCATTATTGAAGTGGACAGAGATGGAGTATTCATGTGTGTGAGACAATAGTCATGATTATATATGAATGGTGAATTCACACAGATGAATTGTAATTATATATTCATTAGACTAAATTACTACTTATTTGACAACCTTCGTTAATCCTCTCTACTACTGCTTCTATGGTTAATGTTATTGCTTACATACTATTGTATTTCCCACTACTACTATCACTATTTACATATGCATACATTCATGGGATTTATTTTCCGCTGGAGAATTCATTATATAGTTTCAACTTTGTTTACATTTGACACTCATCCCCTTTTTTTGCCTTGCATATATAGAAATAATAAAGAGATTCGTTTCGAAGGTTGACGAGTGTTACTGCACGTGATTTTTCTCAACAACTGCCTTTACTGCTACTAGTATTGCCGACAATTAAGTGTGAATGACATGTAAGAGAAATAAAGAATACAGTGAAAATGAAGAAGGGAGAGAGCGAATGTCTGGACGGGTAGTTTAAAAAATATTCTTGTATGTATGTGTATGCATGCCTGTCCACATCTCAGACAATAGAAACTATTTGAAGTTTAGATTAAGAGTTGGCTTCAGTTAAGAAACTAATGAAAATTAGCATCTACTAGATGACTATTATATGCTCCACATGGGATTGTATCAATGACCTTTAAAGTGAGCGCTTATTCTTTAAACTACTGAACCGGTAGCGTTCTATTTTTAGATTTTTAACTTTAGTCAATTGATAAAATATACCATGACTCTATGTGTTACTATTAATGACTAACTGCTGCAAATTTGACATTATTAGAATCCACTGGTCACTTCTAGTCAATAGACCTCTGAAACTCCCTCCTAAAGTCAGTTGCTAGTGAACTCTTGTTGATTCTGAATTGATGTTTTAGAAAGCATCCTAGAGTATGAAGAGATATGGCTCAGCAGATCGTGACACACACACACATTATATGTGAAATCTCATGTAACTTTTTATTTTGGGTTGGTGGCCTTGCTGTAGCACTGGATTTATTCACCCAGCAAAACTGTAAACATCCCTTTTTGTTATTTGTATACGTATTATATGCACCAACAATTAGTCAGTCATAGACAGTATAGAGCCTAGAACAAATGCATCGGCTTATATCGTCACACCATAGCCAGATGAAATGACCATCGTGAATGCCAATGTAGTAGAAGTAATAGGTGTGTCGGTAGTCGTAAGAATTATTAAGCTTGAAAAAATATGATCGGATGGGAAAGAATAAACTTAAGGAATAAAAATTATATAAGTTGGATTGTGACTGGCAAGTGGAATCCAGGACGCGCGTTTCGTCCTTTTTGGGACTCATCGGCTGGATGTACCTGCATCCCAATGATGATGTTCACAGTGGGATTCGAACTTATGAAAAATTTGCTATATCGAGGTAATCCGTTTATGATGCACATATAGCAACAATGACTGACCAGCTTCAGTCTATAACAAATCAACGGGAATATACAAGTTCATCCTAATTAAGGAATAAAAGTATGAAGTAACTTGTAAATTCTGGATCTACTTGAAAACAAAAGTAACTTCATTTGTGCCATTCCGACCAGTCCTGACCCATAACACCGGTTTAACCGTAACTGTATGAACCTTTACTAGGCATTTTGCACCTGATAACATGAAACAGACCGATAGTCAGTGGTTTCATACATTGAAGATATGTTTCATCTTGACACCCTCTGGCATTCGTCCAACTTTGTGGAACTCCATCCAACATCACACTTGGAGCTAAATATAGTTAGTCATACTTAATACATATCTCAATCACCTTTGCCGATAACGATACACATTTTTACTGATTAATTTACTATACATGCTTAGTACACTGTCAGACTTCGGGATCGCTCACTCAGTAGTACCAGCATACATGAACGATTCTTCGAGAACGTCTGTAGTCAAATACCAGTAACTTATTTATATCCTTTACTATTAAAGGTCAATTCTCTATATGTAGGTCATTCATTATGCTTCGAAAGCAACATTCAATATGCTTGTTCTGCCCTATTTTTAATTCGTTCGCTAGTTGTGCCTACTACATCCCCCCCCATTAATGTTAAACATCATCTCGTTATCCACTGAGCTAATACGTTCAAACAGCTACACTTGTATAATAGGGATGAATCCTATTTACTAACCACAACCTAACTTTAATCATACCACTGAATTAACGTTGTTGTATTGAGACAATCTACTCTGGATATACGTGTACTAATTGAAACTGTGTCAATGTCAATCTATAGCACCATCAATTGGAAAATATAAATGTCTTCAAACTGAAAATTATTTCTGTCTAAATTAAACACTCATATAGTTAACAAATTTTATTGATCCTCAAAAGTTCCTCTTCTATTACTTTGTTCTATAATTTATTCTTCATTGATGAATGTGCATTGGTAGACAAATAAATTGAATATTTACGATTGATTGGTTGATTAATGAGTAAGTATAGTTTATTAAAATTTTCTTTCCTTTGCCTACCTTCTTTCCTTTGTTCAATCTAATTCACAGAATCTTTTACTTTCTGCCTTATAAGTTCATTTTGTTATCATTTACTCTCATTGTTTTTTTTTATTCCTAGCCTAGTTTGATTGTTCACATTCATAGTGAATCTTTCTAATCTCTACTTAACACATTCTCAATATATTCTTACCCTACTTTGAGAAACTTTAATCACTTCCCTAATTTATCAGTCATCAGAAAACTGTATGAATGACAGTTAAATATTTGGCCATTACTGTCAATCTTTTATTTTTGTATCAATAAATTGTTCTTGTTGGATTTCCTCAACCATATTATTTCCAAACACTTATACTAGTTTCAAGGTATTTGCATTTTTGTTGTTGATTTGTTACTAACTGAAATTGATTAGTTTCTGTTACCATATGTACATCCTGAGCGGATTGCGTCGAGACAGTGGTAGTTCACAAGTAAAAATTCGATTAAACTGTAGATGGCAAATGGAATCTAAGACTCGTGTTTCGTCTGCTTTAGGACTCATCAACTGGATGTTCTTGCAATCCGGCGCTGACGTTCATATCGGGGCTTATATTTCCGTTTTCGTAGCATTGACTGTCAAGCAGTGCACGTAGGGTTTAATCAAATTTTTGTTTATACTTAAATGTTGCTATTAGGACGAATGTGTATCTTCTGGTTGATTTGTTATAGACTGAAGCTGGTCAGTCTCTGCTGCTATATGTACATCTAAATTACAATCCAATTTAAACAATACTTGCGATTTATCGCTAAATCGAGGCAATCCACTCAGAATGCATATGTAGCAACAGAAACTGAGCAGTTTCAGTCCATAACATATCGACGGGGAGTTACAAATTCATCTTAATTACATATACACCCGTTGCACAAGCATGACTGTCTGGACTCAGTAATCTAGTGGTGAACGCAGTGGCGTTTTGCACGAAACGCACTGAGTTCGAGTCCCGGTGTGAATATCAACATTAGAATGCAGGTACGTCCAACTGGCGAGTCCCAAATAGGATGAAACGCGAGTCCTGGATTCCAATTCCCAGTCGCAATTTAATTTAAATAATTAAATATTGTTGATTTATATCAGTAACCCTTATTGTCACTGCAGTATTCCAAGAGAAATCGGTAGTGTTAGTTATTGTTGTTCTTTTCGGTCGCCTATAAATAGTTTAAATGAAGTCGCTTTTCTTATATGCAGTGTTAAATTTGTGTAAATTGGTCAATTCGATTTTTAAGTGTATCTTTATGTGTTTGCGTTTACGTTGTTTCACATTTTAGCCTTGAAAATGAGGTCACTTATTGTTCCATAATTGATGACTAAAAAACATGTCAGGTCATTTGGCTTGTATCTATGTTTATGATTGCCTACATAATAAATATGGATTCGTACATAAATTTAAGCCGACAAATATGAAGTGATCAGTTTTAAGTTAACGAACCTTAATCTAATGGCCACATTTTGAAGATTCATTTATGCTTCCTTAGCTTATTTTACTTTGTGATAGAGGAGGTGTTCAGATTGAGTTAATTTCCACAAATTACTTGCCTCACTAATAATCATGTGCTCGTTAATATGATTAAGTTAGATTTATGATTCTAAGATTCTATTTTGTATAAGCGCATGGATTTATGTTTATGGAAATATGTTTGAGGGTAGTCAGCGAGAAACCTTGGATCTAAGTTCCAAATCTATAAATTAGCATCGATTTCATAAATATCACAGGTAAGCCAACTTGCTAATGAGTGCTAATTAGCACAAACTTAAGTCATGCAGGGTGTCATGACCGCTCGACAGAGACTGGTCCCAAAATATTTCTTTCATACAACAACCCCAGTTTTCCTATCCTTTACACCTAATCTTAGCGTCGGCGAATAATGCACGATGTTGAAGATGTTAAAATGACATTTGCTAACTACAGAAAATACCTGACATTCACCATCGGCATGTGGGGGGGGACTAAGGCTTCCTATAGAATTCTCACCCACGTAACATTACATTGTAAACTACTTGGACAGCATATAACCTGTAGGATTGAGGTATTGACATTGACTTGTCACCAGTTATTGCTTCATCTAAAAGTGGCATGATTTTGTAAATTGTGGTACGAGATAAGTTATTTCTTTCGCTCTTCCTATTTTATTTCTTTTTCTGATAACTCTTTTCCCTTAACTAGGTGGTTTCATGTTACATCAGACGTTATGGTTATGCAGCCTGTCGGTTTCGATACAGATTTAAGTCATTCTACTTGGCCAAATAGTTATGAAGCCATTACCTTAGATGGTGGTCGTTGGCTGGAAATTCATCTGGGATATTTAAACACATCTACAACTACTAGCCAGAACCACCAGTTTGATCAATCAAAGTGGAATGAAAATCTTGGATATTTTGATAATGATGATGCAGGTAAGTATTTTTTAGTCGAGAATCTGATAGTTATTTTTAATGGGACTCTGTGCAGTTATCCTCAAATCACCCAGTAATAAGTGACTTAAGAAACTGACACAATTGTACATCGGCTAAAATTACCACAACGCAGCAGTAAAACAAGATATCGAGTCACTTGAAAACTAATGGCCTCACATTCCAACTTGATTCTGATATTTGACATTAGAGATCAGGCAACAAATGCGAACATCACAATCCTATAGAATGATACTCGAAACCCAAGTAGATTAATGATGACGTTTTAGACTGTGAAACTATGTCATATGGGCACGAGTCTCTCAGGGCCTGTTAGTACGCCTCGTTGATGTATGTGTGTATGTACGTACAGCGTAGAACCTAGCACATATGTGCATCGGTTTAGGGTGCCACACCAAATTATCACTCCAAGATGTACATTAAATTAGTAGGAGTTATGTCAGTTGTGGTAAGCGAAAAGTGTAGAGACAACATGATACGAGGAGAAATAATCCCATCAGTTGTTGCTACCTTGATGTGGTAATCGGGCTTGCCTATCGTGATGACCCAAGCGAGCTATATTGTTTGAAACGCATGTTCCTCCAGGTCCTACCATGCGAAGCAGGTCTGTTGGAGAGCGGTAAGACTAGAGACAGCAGCCTAAGGTCTGAGGGCGAAGTTGTACTTCTGACTGCAGTGGGGTGTGACAGCAGTAAGGTGTTCCCCTCGGATAACCAGCATCTGCAGCAAAGCTAGTTTCTCACATTAGAAGGGTGGGGTTAGAAAAGGCCGACCCTAGAAATACCACACCTCACTTTGCTCCATGGATCTCTGTCTCAGACGGTAAGTCCTTTTAAAGAGCCGAGCTAACATTTCAAAAACTCCTTATAACAAGGTCGTGCGTGATCGGCCTCAAGCAGTTGTCCCTTGGGCTGTGTGATCGCGCTCCCAGGTCATAATGACCAACACTAACCCAGATTCCTTTTCAGGTACCTCTAGAGGTAATATCCTTCCATGGTATGGGCCGCCTTCATGCCTCTAACAGCGTTCGACATCACGTTATTTGAAGTCAAATCCTCCCCTCAACTCTTGATAACTCTATCGTCCCTACGACTAACCCTTCTATCATAACTTTATCACCTCACGCCTCTAATGCTAATTGTTGGAGTTCATGAAACGTTATTCCTGGCCTCCTGAAATCTGGCGCTAAACTACATGTTGAGGCTTTTAGTGCTCGAACCCTATGTCAAGTAGGACAACAAACCTTCTTAGTTATGACTCTAGAATCCCTCTCCATCGATGTCTGCTGCGTTTTTGAAACGTGTATACAGGATCTAAGTACAATCATTTGCTTGACGTCACCTTGTCAAAATAAAGAATCGGTTCGATTCCGCAGACCATATCGCCACTACCTGAGGTCTTCCTGATGTAGGTATAGAGCCAAGTCCAAAAGCCGAACAAGCACTCCTTGACTGGATTTCAATAAACAGTCGCTTGTGTTCTATTCGTCTAAACGGGACAGTAAGAAGTCTGAAATATAAAGACATACGCCGTTGCCTCTTCGTTGTTTCTGCCCAAGCTCCCACTGATTGCAGTTCAGATGAGGTAAAAGATTAATTGTGCAGAAAGCTTTCTGACCACCTTCGAAAAGCTAAGCGCACTGATGTAGTAATAGTGGTTGGTGATTTTAATGCCCAAGTATGTAGACTGAGCGAAACCGAAAGGCACCTAGGTAAATCCTATGGTTTCATGGGTCAACGAACAAATATTGGCGACCGTCGGCTACAACTATGTTTGGATAACCGACTGTTTCTCGTACGCACCGACTTTAAGCATAAGGAAAGGCATCAGTTGACGTGGCGACCTCTACAATCAACTCAACGCTTTACTCAAATAGACCACATTTTGCCAACAACCATCGTTGGAGAGGCTCGATAGAACACTGCTGCTCATTTTTGAGTTTATGTTTAGACTTAGATCATGCTTTAGTTCGAGCGCATATTAGTCTGCATCTTACTGGACGTAAAAGATCCACGACAAGGATTCCTCTTCGAGTTCAGCCTTATGATAAGAAAGTCAATTATACATTTCAGGAACGACAAAAGTCCATTTAGTCAACTATGTAAGCGATACCCACCCCGAGTCAGCTTGGAATGATATCCAAGAAGCTGTTGAAACAGCAGTATTATCTACTAGTAAACTAAACCAAAAGGCTAAGAATAGTCAGTATATTCCAGCTGCATCTACTGATCTGATAGGTGCTCGAAAATTCATGCTGTTTGGCTCTGATGAAGCTTATGCAATGGCCCTGAGCAGTGGTGAGTAGAGAAAGCTAAAGAGATGGAAAAGGCAGCGGCAATAGGTAGTAGTTGACAACTGTTCAGATTAATCAAGGAAACGGGTATCGGAAATCCGATTGCAGGTAAAACTATGTCTGAAAAAGATGGGGCTATTATTGATTGTCCATCCAGAAAATTAGACCGATGGATAGATCGCATTAAGGAACAGTTTAACTGGCGTTTGGCTACCGGTCCCCCAAGTTTTGGTGAGGCTGAAAAGGTCATAGGAAATATAAAGCGAAGGAAAGCAGCAGAACCTGATGGATTAACCCATGAGAATACATATCCTAGGCAACTTGATCGGTAAAGATTCAGAATCTTATTCTCCCATGATCAAATAATTTCAGCCTTACTTACTAAAGGGAGATCATCGAGACCCTAAATTTTTCTTTGTAGATGGGTACCATTCTCTCACATTTTCTAGACTCTTCAAGTTCATTACCAAGAGTGAAGTTCTGTTTATGGCGTTGAAGAAACAAACTATTTAATCTTTGTAACTAATACCCACATTTTTAATGTCATGTTTTCAATCCTATCAGATAAAAAGCTTCATCCAAATGAACACTATTTTCGAGCTGGCTTTGGTGAATATTTCTGTGAAGTTCATATACCAGCGTTACAACAAGAAAATGATATAATCAATCAGTCTGTTAAAATGGGATTAAATAATACTGGACCATATATACCTGTTACTTTATTTACATCTACGTCTTCCCCTTCTGCCTTCTCATCGACGTCGTCATCATCATCATCAACACCTGTCAATAAATCACAGTCTTCGAATCCTAATGGTAATTTATCATTATTATTCTTAACTTTTTTTTTAATTAAAATCGTGATATTTTAATAAAATCAATGATTCAGTTACCATGTTTCAGTTTTCTCCCACTCTTCTTCTACATTGATGCCTGATCTTAGTTGACGTAAGAGCAGACCGAAAGAAAATTTAAAGGAGGTCGAACAGAATCGTCATATTAATTCAAAAGGACATTGATGACTGTTGTTGTGAGCTGTATTAATTGGTGCCGACTACCTTGTCGAAGTTTTCACGACAACTATGATCAGTGGTTACAGACGTTGTATATGATTGTTGATGATTCGGTGCAATTATACAAGTGTATCCACTCTTTATTTTCTAAATTTTAAATTGCATTATTTTTTCTTACATACCTTTGTTTCATTGTCACTTATTGAATTACACTATGGTATTACTCTTGTTAATTGAGCTTCGTTATACTACTTGTGGCATGGTAACATGAGTTAATTCACATTTACTTATGACTAGATAACATCTGCTATCTGAATAGTATTGGATCATAAGTGACTTTGAATCATTGATACTGAAGTTTAGTCCATAATACTAGATAAGAGAGAAAAGTCGATTCATCATTGATTATGAAGTGATTAGGATATGTGTTACTCAGGTTTAGCCACCTCTTTATCCAGCCGGGAAACATTAATTGGTAAAATGAATGAATTGATAGAAATATAAGGGTATGTGTATGTGTAATCAACATAGAACCTGGCACATATGTGCATCGTTTCAAGTTACCATATCTCTATGGCGTTGCAAGATTAACACCACCACCATTAGTAGAAGTTACTTCAATAAAATAAAATAATAATAGTAACAAGGAATGTGAACATATAGAATATGGTTCAGGAGGCGTTGAAAGAAAGTAATGGAATAATTTAAAGCTCGTGATTTAAGGGTGTACAATGAGTGAATACATCTGCGCCATTGTGATTGATTCTGGGCCATGTCACTCAGTGTTTCTAGTTACTGTTTACGGTAATCGCGAGGACCCCATCCAAGTAGTCTGCAGCTACCGACACGACTCAAACGGGCAGTCAGTGACTTCATTGAGTGATGACATGTTTTAGTTTGGCCACCCCTAACTCTCTTCCATCCTATCCCTATATCAGCCAGAATTGCGCATCGAGGAAGATGGTGGTTGGGCATACGCAACACATGTCCCAACCACCTCAGTCGATGAAAATTCACAACCTCATCGACCGATTTACCACATTTGCCTAACACCTGTCGTCTAACCTCGTTATTACTTACTTGGTGATTCCAGCTGATTCGAGCGATGTTTCGAAGAAATCGATGGTCAAAAACTAATAACCTTCGTGTGTCGTCTATCGTTAATGGCCGGGTCTCACATCCATAAGGTGAAACAGAGCGAACTGTTGGGCAGTACACTCTTCCTTTCGTTGAGAGACGGATATCTCTCCTACTTCATAGGTGATGTAAGTTGATAAAAGCCAAACGATCTTTTTGAATTCGTACCGAGATTTCGTCACAGATCAGCTCATTAGAGCTAATCAGACTTCTAAGATAAGTGAAGTAGTCGACGTGTTCAACTACTTTACTGCCTATCTTTAGTTCAGGTGTTGATGAAGACCAGTCCTGAAGTAATAGTGCATTTAGAGAGGTGGAGGGTGGAAACGCATTGGGAACATGCTTGGATTGCTGTTTATTGCTGTTTAAAGATTCTCATTTTATCAGCGTCTTTGTCTAACAGGACTATGTCATCAGCTTATTCTAAGTCAATAAGTTGACCTCCTGGTAGGAGATCAATTCTTGAAAAATCAAACGTTGAAAGTGTAATTTCCAACAGTAAATCGACTATGAAATCAAATAAAAATGGGGACAGTGGGCAGCGTTGACGGACACCACTTGAGGTTACAAATTCGGCTGACAGTTCGCGATTTTCTCTGACACGACTAATGGTGCTTGAGTAAAGAGCGTTAACAAGTTTTATGTACTTTTGGGGTACGCCTTACAATGAAAGACACTGCCATAGAACTTCACAGTCCACAGAGTCAAATGCCGCCTTCAAATCAAGAAAAATCACCATTGCTGGACACCGAAAAGTATGTCTATGCTCTGGAATCTGGCGAATGGTGAATGTTTGATCTATACAACCGCAATCAGGTTTGAAGCCAGCCTGATTTTCTCGTATTTGTAGATCACGAGTTGCAGTTAAGCGTCTGATAATTATAGAAGCTAGTATTTTAGACACTATATTAGTCAAACTAATTCCTCGATGGTTATTGCAGGACGACTTTGACCCTTGCTTATATACTGGGACGATTAACGATAGACACCAGTCAGACAGAATTATGTCAAGTTCCCAAACCGTAGTCAAAATATCAGTCAGCTTAATCGTCAAAGTGGGACCACCATCCTTAAACACCTCTGGGGATAATCCATCTGGACCTGGTGCTTTTCCTCGCCTTAGATTGGCTATAGCTTTTTCGACTTCGACAAGAGACCAATAATGTACAGGATAATTTTTGCTAAAGCTAATCTTAACTGAACAGATTACAGAATACAGAAATTATAATTGTTCAATTGACTGATTGAATATTTGTGAAAAAATAGCTCTTTACTTTTCAAGTACATTGACTGGAAGTACCTGGAATACAAAATATCAAATATAATGAACTTTTCAATTACTAAAGAATATGGTGTTCATAAATATTGAATTCAATAAGGTTGGGATACGACAACAACGACGGTTCTATAACAACTATTGGTTGCATTCTCTGATAATCATCTTCCAATTAACCCCATTAAGTAGTCTTCATTTATAGGTAGGTACCTAATCTAAAGATGTGTATCATGCATAAAGTACCTCTTTGTGGCAAATTCAAAGTGTATTTGAATCAGGCTACTTTCTCTTATAGAAAAGATTGAGCTTGATTTTTTTCCAAACTCATATCAGGAAGCTACTCGATATTAGTCAGAACCAGTCACAGTGACTCAGTTACATTCACTTTTTATCTTCCTCCAGAGCTTGATTTCCTTCGTTAGTTCATATTTAACCTTATATCTCTTCTTATGGAAATATATTCTGAAGAGCGACAATCAAGACTATAAAATAATTAGTTCGCAGAGATTGGTATTAGGTTTCAGTTGATTGAATTCGTTACAAATTGATGTTGGCAGGGTACCATTTAAAATTAAGGATCATTGGATAGCTGTTTTGTTCTAGTTGAGGGCTCTTCGGCAGTTCTCATCCACGATCCAACTCAGGACCCCCTGGCTCCATGGCGAACGCTTTACCATTAGACCGCTGAGTCGGTTCCCGACGGTTGATATTTCTAATTCAGCTATCTCCACAACACCTAATTATAGTCAATATTAACTCATTAGTGACTAACTTCTCAAGGTGATTCCTAAAATTCTAGTGAGAAAGGGTGACCAGTGTAGTTCAACCGTGTCAGGTACAAGGCAGTTATCCGCTAATGATAATAGATTATGTCTTGCAAACGTATCACAAATTAACTGAATCAGTAATCTCAACGATTAGGAGCCGGCTCATTGGCTTAATAATAAGGCGTTCACCCCGGAGCCAGAGGATCCTGGGTTTGATCTTTGGTGGGGTCATAGATGTACACTACTGAAGAGTCCCATACCAGGGCGAAACACCTGCCCAGTGCAAGTTCCTAGGGATCAATCGTTATCTAGTTTAGACCAATTGGTTAATATTATTTAGTGAAACGAGCGTAGCTCCTATTTATTCAACGTATCTATTAGAGAGTGTATTATATATTTGAATAGGTTAATATTAATTGTTTTGTTTAATATACTGGGTATTCAGAAATGCCATTTTAGTTAATCCTGATAGCTTTACTCTGTGTAAGTGGCGTACAGACCTGATTTATCTCTGTTCCAACTAAATTACCGAATTACCCCTACCATTACACCACCTCCGTCGTTTTCTACATCATTATTATCGTCTTAGTAGTCAATTAAATGACTCATATATATTAGATACTAATACGACTATATCTCTATTTGTTTTTGTTTATTTTCTCACAGTTTTGTTTGTCATAACTTCTGACATCACCTTCCCTCACTTTGAATTCTCCTCCCCCTCTCCCGTCCTACGGTAGATAAATGATACAAACTAAGCAAATTAAACTAAATTGTCATGTTGTAAGTACACTGCTGGATAGATACTGTGTATATATAATGACCCTTGAATAATTAGTCTCTTTTTTCCTATGTTGTTTCATGTTTGTATCCGGATTTATGACTCACCTTTGACGTTG
This sequence comes from Schistosoma mekongi, assembly GCA_034768735.1. Taxonomy (NCBI): domain Eukaryota; kingdom Metazoa; phylum Platyhelminthes; class Trematoda; order Strigeidida; family Schistosomatidae; genus Schistosoma; species Schistosoma mekongi. Next base: position 3,308,715 of record CM068312.1, read on the forward strand.
ATAATGATGATGAAGTTCATATTTCCAATTGTAAAAAATACAGTAAATAACGCTACTTCCTACTGTTCTAATAGGTTGATTAAGTTTTATACAGTACAGTTGATCAATTCAATTTCAATTGACATTTGACATTTAATCCTCCTGTTATTCTAAAATGAACTTACTTTTAATAATGATAATAGAAATTGGCTGTTGTTCTATATTTTTTTTTATCAAGTGTATATCCACCGTCTTATTAGTTTGGTACTTATCACTAAACTGTATCTATAATCTTAATGGAATTGATTTCCTCATGGAGGGGGGGGGGTTCGAACATAGGTCGACTATTTTCAAAGCTTCAGTGGTTACCACTTAACCATCATGTTACAACTGACCTCCTGTAAGAGTAATATATCTATGTTGATTAGTGATTAATTAATGAATGATGTTATGCTTGTCTAATTCTTAGTGTAGGTGATCAAATTCTGTCGATCATTTAAGTAATACAGAGAACATAGTTTAAGTGAATGGATGTAATGCACACTAAGTTTTTGATACTTATTAGTGATTGAATGTAGTAATAACAAATAGCACACCCTTGTGTTTGGTGTTTACTCAGTGGCCTGATTGTTAAATCCAACTATTTCAGTTTAGTAAGCCAGATATAATTCTACTACGTTTTGTATATAACTAAAATTGACTTAAATCTGGATACTTGAATGAATCACAAATGTAAGTATTGATGAGTACACGTTGCTGTACCGCATCAGCAGAGTGAGATGAAATTATCATCATGAATGCTAAAATTGTGATATCAATATAAGTAGAGGTGAACAAGAGCAAATATATAAATGGTTTGTGAAGAATAAATTTATTGATGGTATTCCGAGTCTATATTACTTTTAAAACTTAGGATCTAAGGGTATATAATTGGTGAAAACAGCTGTACTATTATAGCCCATTCATACCTGTGACACCTAACGTCTCGAACTGTCGGTCACGTTAGTCTCGCCGACCCCGACGAAGTAGTCTCTATAAATCAAAATGCCTCACATCAATTATTTTCACAGACATAATATATGTCCCTATCACAATCGTATCAACTAATTTACTATCTTTGTTTAGATCTATACATCTGACTTCAATATTCCTTACTAAATGGTATCAACAATTGCTAGCATTGTTTCAAAGGCACCTATTATCGATTATTAGTAGCTTACAAATATCTTCAACCTTTAAAGGCAAAGTTTTAAGCTTCTAAAATAAAACAGCTAAATATTACTCGGATTACTCGTCCATTATTTGTTCAAATGGGCATCTCCCTTATGCCAATAGTGAAGCTGATTATTAAACACGCTTCATGTTGGTTATGATTGTATGATTTACTGAATGACTTTTTTTCAATTTTATATTACTCCTTGCATCTTCCCAAAGTTCAAGTTCAACCCAACTACATGCACATAACTTCTATTGTTTATTTCCTCTGAATATTGTATCACTGTATTAAGCAGAAATTGCACACAATTGTAAACGGTAGTTAATAATCTTGAGTAGCATGTTGAATGTTTTTGCATTACACTTTCTTTCAACGAATCTGCATAGAACCTAGTGTTTGTTGTTGTTTTTCTATGAATGTGAATAGATTTCTTTGTTGTCATGATGATAACAGCCTATTGAAGTTATGTACTGTTCAAATTCAACTGCAGAAATTCCCTACAAATATAATACATCTCATAAGTTGGAATGTTCTCTTTTCAAATTAGTTTTCATTTGTTGTTTTTATTCATTACATATTGATCTTAGTTGGGTTACATTGATAAACAAGGAGTATGGGACAATTGTGTCGCTTTAGTATTGTACTTCTCATTATTTGTACTCATTTACAACTTCACTAGGGATCGAACCTAGGACTTTCAAATCATAAATTGATTGAAATGAAAATTTTACTAGTAAACTTCGACCTATTGTAACCAATGCTTATGCATTTACCACGAGACTTTATGATCTTGGATTCTTATTTCATCATCATCATCATGAACAAGGTGAACTCGTGTGCTATTAGAGGTATATGAGGGCGGTTATCACTTCCCGGTTGCCCACACCGTGAAAGGGTCATTCTTAAGGAACCTGGAAGAGAAAGAGGATTACGGGAGGTCGTGATGACCTGAGAGTGTGATCGCAGTGCCCAGGGGACAGCTGTTTGAGGTCGGTCAAGTATATTAATTGTTGCTCCGGTTGTCAGAAGGGGGGGCATCGGCCTCATGGCTTCCGAAGGAGCTCGGTTTTCACCACGAAGCGTCATATTAGTCCTTCCAATTCCGAGGGCAGAGTTAGAATGGTTATAGGGGTTTTTACTCGTAAGCTGTTTTTTAGCATGGTAGTTGTTTTACGGGATGGGGTTGCTAAACCCATGCCCAACCCTCCTCCTTTATCCGGGCTTGGGACCAGCAGCAACCCTTTTGGGGCTCAGGCGGAGTTCGATTCTTATTTGCGTCGTAGGTTTGCACTATATTAACTGAGTCCACTGGTTTTCATTGACATTCCACTGAGATCAATCTCTACCGAATATAGACAACAAATTATAATCACAAATTGATGGAAGTGGGAATCCTATCATTGGATACCGACTCAGTGGTGCAGATGGTTAGACGTTCACCGTCAACCTGAAGCGCCTGTTGCAGAATCTTAGGTGCTCACTGCTGAGGAGTTCCACACTAGAACGAAACAGTTGTCCAGTGCTCTTTGATTTTCAATGATGCCCTGCCAATATCAATCTGTGATATATTCAATCAAATTATAATCAATTTTCATAATATATTACCTCAACTTAGACTAGTTCATGTCAATGTTATTTTTCTAATTGTTAGGATTTTTCCAACATTGATATACTGTGTGTAGTAGTAGTTGATTACAATCTGTTTATTGTTTACAACAGTTTTTGTTTATTTAGGTTTCCATAAAAGTGTCATTGTTCATATTGATTTTTCTTTGCCTTAAAACTAATTGGATTATTTTTAATGTGACAAGTCAGTTCATTGTGATTACCACTTATGTATTCATCTGGGTTTATTTAGTTCTGATGAAAAGTTACGATGTGAACTTTTTTGAAATGTTTTTTTCTTTAGATTATGGTGGTGGGTGGGAATAATAATAATGATTATGTAATAGTCATGTTGATAGTATTCATTAGGAGAGGTAGCATTCAACTAAGTAGGTCACAGGTTCAAACCTACCTAATCCTACCAATTTCAATTTTTGTGAAAAATAGATAGTATTCGTTAGTGTATCGATTTTGGTTAGTAGCTTCCATTAGACTTGATGTCCTAATGTTGTTCCACCGTTTCATGGATTGTATTTATAGGTCAAGGAGGTGTAGTTATCTACAGAAACATATGGCTGCGAAACGTGGGCCATGAAAACTCAAAATATGCGTCGACTCCAGATATTTGACCATAGGAATCTTCGTAACATCGCTCGTATATCATGGAATAGCCGGATTAGTAATAGTGAGGTTAGACAAAAGGTTCTTGGGAAACACGGTAAATCAGTCGAAGAAGTCATTAACCTTCATCGACTGAGATGGCTAGGACATGTATTGCGCATGCCCGACCACCGTCTACCCCGTCGCGCCATGTTAGCTAGGGCTGAAGTAGGATGGAAGAAGGTTAGGGGCGGCCAAACCAAAACATGGAGTCCATGAAGTCCTTGACTACTGGCCTAAGCCATGTAGGTAGATGTAGACTACCTGGTTGGGGTCCGCGTGATGATCGCAACAAATGGCTGGAGACACTAGGTAATATGGCTCAGAATCGGTCACAGTGGCGCAAGTGTATTCACTCTTTAACCTCATCTAGATCTTGAATTCTATTGTTATTTTCTGGACATCTTTACCTTACTCTTCTCTCTTGTATTCTGTCTGTACGTTACCTCAATAATCTCGTAGTGCTAGTGTGGTATGGCAACTTGAACCTACGGCGTTTGTGCCCGGTTCTACGTTGCTGCTGCTGCTGATGATGATGATGATGATGATGGTGATGATGATGATGACAGAAACTATCCATTAGTATTTTTGTACATCGGCAATATATCCCAGTCCATATGCGATGATAATGTCCTCACAAGATTACTGCGTTATAATATTACTATGCAATGTGTTCTCCCTTTCATCGTTAGGGGACATACTATATAAATTGAGCAAATTTGGTTATCTAGGTCAATAATCTTTCTTTTGTAATGTGTAAAATTCTTTCAAATCCTTGTTAAATTTCACTTTTACGAATACAATTTTGAAACCTGTTACATGCAGTATTTAATGGTTATGTAACTTATGGTGATAATATTATTACTGTTGATATTTGATAGGAAACTGTAAGTTTATACCATATATTTATCAACATTCAACTACATGGAACGTAGAAAATTGTCTCATTTACATTACAACTCCAGATTTTGCGTTTACTAGTGTTGAATATGTATTGCTAGGCGTAGACGTTTCGATTGGAACTTGCCAGATATTCATGCAGAAGTTACTAGTAATCGATCATAGGTGTTTTCGACATTTTCGTCGTGTTTCTAAGAGCCGCCCAGTGTGCAGTACTGAGAATAAACCCATGGTACTGGAGAAATATGCTAAGTATACTGATAAAAATGTGCATTTCTACCGACTGTACTACATATATCCAACCACCACCTACCTTGAAGTGGGTTACCTGTTGGTGCTAGAATAGGTTGTGTGAAAGTTTTAGGGCGGTTATATCAAACTTATCATCAGTCCATAAAACTATTGACTGTAAGTATAAGTAATGTCAGCGAATTCAAGCTACTTGCTTAGGTTTTATACAAATGTTGTAACTTATAATTGGTGGATTTAGATTATACTTCTTAAAAGATGTCGCTCTGACTCAATTTTATCCACTTTATTTGTTCTCTTAATCTCGAGCTTTAATATATTTATATGCCGTATTTTCCACAAACTAGTTCTTTCTTATTGAGTCATATTCTCTATGTACAATCTGTTTTACTAGCACTGGTGCCATATTTTTTAACTGGTACGTTTACTATTTTGTTATTCACTTGTATCGGTGTGGTGTAGCATGTTGGACTGATATAAATACATGTCAGATTCTACGTTGCTTATGGAAGATAATACTTGTAACCAGTCATTAGATACTTTGATTTGGGCAGTCGAGTATTAACATCACTACCTGGTCATTTGTACTCGAGAATCTCCATGTTTGTTTATGTATATTTCCCATTTATCGTTCGGCTATTGGTACTTGAAGCTTAGCTTAGTAATTTTTTTAAATGAACTAACTTCTTAAACGTTGCTGCTACTTGGTAATTGTTGATATTCTGTTCAAGCTATATTGGTGGAATAGTTGTTTCTATATATACTCCCATGCCACATACTTAAGAATAAGATATATTAAAGCGTGATCGGATCGAAGTACTGTCGACTATTCTAGACTGTGACGTCAATGATATGTTGCTCTCAGACAGCTATCATCGGTAGCAATGTTGCGTTTGCATAATAGATGGAGAGGATTAGATACGGTCGGTTCTAAAAATAACACGCTTCACATTGTATCATAATTTTCCACTGTTGACATTATTGCCTTTGACACACTATAATAGTGCATTAAGTTTCACTACCACTATCCTTAATTCAGGATCACTATCATCCAAGTTACATTTTCAGATCCTTAATGCGAAAGTATTCTCTCATGAGGCGTAGGCAATGGGGATGACTGGCAATCCCCCACATTCGTCTTACAGCATTGATTGACGTAGGGTGGCGGGACTTAACTTTGCTGGAGAGCTCGAGACGTTTTCTAGCCAATGGGAGGACAGTTTCTAGGCAAGTGATTATATTTTCTGAAAAATCGCTAAAGAAAATTAGAAGGAAGCAAAATTGGGGGTAGGGAGGCCGTATTTTAACGTGTTTACTAAATTTAGGAAGGTTAGGAATCGGTTGATTCATTTTGGAATTAGAATATATCCTGTATGAGAACTTATCTGTATGGCTTCAAATCATATTATTTCTGGAACCGTGATAAGTCTCAGGAGCACTTTTATACAAGAACAGTACGTGTTTATATTTTGCATGTGCACCACGGTGGTTGGACCCAAAAAGTGTTTCTCATGGACTATGATTCGGTGTTTATGACCAAATCTTTTAAGGGCCTTTAAAGGTTATTGGCAGGCCAGTTATTTTTCTAATAATCTGTATATATTGTTGTTTGAGAAAGAATATACCACTCCGCCTTCATGCTTCCTCTATTATATTTTCTTTTCTTTATGGGTATTTCAACAATTTTAATGGTTTTGCCTGTGTCTGCTAATAACAGTTGTAGACTCAACAATATTTTTGTGCATATATATCGGTAATATTGGTACGATTGTACTCCTGAAATTTCGTTCACGTTCGTAAGTGTCGATGCCAAGATAGGAGGTATCTGCACTATCCATAAAACAACCAAAATAGGCAGGCACTACAACGTAGAATAACTCCATCGCTAGTATCTCCTGATCATAATACTGTCGTATTCAGTCCAGAAACAGAAGTTGATGTTGCATAAATCAATTCAAGAGCTTGTAAATTACGTCTTCATTAAAAATTCCAATCAAATGATCCAATTCAAGCATATTTGATTCGAATACTCGCGTGACCAATGAGGTTTGAACCTTCACTTTCATTGATTTCATCAAGTTCACTAGAAAAGTTTAATTCCCCCTCCCCCCTTAGAATTATTTTATCATCGATTGTGTTTTTACATGTTATTACCTATTTCAATAGTTTCTACTAATACATTGAAATGGTAGTTTGCTTCATGTGTTGTTTACATGCATATAATCTACTTATAATAGACTACTTGTAATAGACAAATGGAAGTATTCACATTTTGTTTTATTATCTCCCGTTCTCACAATTGAACGATTTGATTCAGACGTTTTTGTCATCATTGTGAATGTCTTCATCGACTCAAATTTATGATAGGAATTAGTTATGCGATTCTCTTCACAAATGATTAACGCAGTTTGTTCTGTCAACCGTGAATATGACTGATTGTCGTTAACATTTATTCTGTTCTCATTTCTGTTAGAAGTTTAAGTCAATAAAGTCGTTCATAATGAAGATAAAAGCTGCTCAATTAAATTATTCAACTAAAAGAATGGAGTATATAACCATAATTATCCCCCTCCTTTTAGATTATATCCAAGTTTTCTTTGTTCTTTCAATAAAAAAAAACCTTTTATCTCGTAATCTATTTCTCTGTCTTTATTTTTATCTTTCAAATAAACTAATGAATTGATGCTTGCTTGATTGCATAACAGCATCATTAGTCTGTTTGTTTCTATGTGGTTCCATTCTCTTTCATACTCGAGAAAATTGAAGCTAACCATGTACAACATGTTTGATGATGATGATGATGTGTGTGTGTGTATGTGTGTGTGTGTGGGTTTCTTTTCGTTTGTTCTTTACGATTTCAATGATTTTATGCTTATCATATTTTGATGGACATATCTGTGTTAGATGTATTAGATTAATACAATTTTTTCCTATTATTTTTCATCAGTCAATCTATACTCATTCTGTATGTGTTTGTTCTACTCGAATAGGTCTGTTTATCCATCTCTCTGTCTGTCTTCTTTCTGTCTCTGTAATCACTTAGACTAACGAATGTTTATCCTGTCTTAGTAACTGTTTGTTCATCTCTCTATCTCTGTGTAATAATCACTCAGATTCATTGATGTTTATCATATTCTCATCTAATGGTTACTTGTCTATCCATCTATTTATTATCAATCTAGTTGTCTGTCTACGTGTTATTCGTCTGTAGTATTCAGGTTATTTACTTATTTCACATGGCATGCCGTGCGTGATGCCTCTTTTTCATTCCCTTGGGGCGTTTCTCGTAATGAATTAGTGTATATGAGTTTTATGACTCATGATGATGTTTTTATGAAAGAAAAATCTTGTTTTCAATTCACTATTCTATTTTTTGTTTGTTTGTTTGTTTGTTTGTTAAAGTTTAATAATATGGATGAATTTGAAGGGTTTCAACTGTAGTGCAGCATAATCTTCAACAATTCTTTAACTATGGTAATCATTATAACTAATCGACAACAATTTGGAAAACTAAAGGCGCTAATCAAATGTATTTATGTTAAACATTCATAGCTATTGCATTAGACATTGTTGTGCTGGATGTATCATATATAAAGATCTGACCAGCAGAGTTCAACGATATGGTATGGAGTGTGTAACAATTACTCATCGATAGAAATAGATGAAGTCGCGCAAATATATCGTGATTTGACTAAGTTGCAAGCATCAGCCATTTAGAAGCTGGTTCAGTGGTCTGGATTCGATTGTGGATGTGTATTACTGAAGAGTCCCAAACTAGGACGAAACAGTTGTTCAGTGCTTCCTGGTTTTCAGTAGTTGTCTAACCCGGAGCAATTTGTGATATCTAATTCAAATACAAAGTTTTTGCCAAGTAAACAATGTTTGTAACACATACTAACCTTATTTTTAATACAAAACCATAAATCTGAGCTAATTCTATCCCTACTCTGAACCCCAATCCCATCCTTAATATTAACTTCTTTGTCTACTAAGTATTCAATTCCAGTTACTGTCTTCTGATTTAACAAAACCGGTTATAAATTCACTATGTTAGTTATCGTGTTTCTAGACTCGGATTTCTATAATCTATGTTGTTTGGTTTAGACAGTTTTTCATCGCGGATTACTTAAGTTCGCCCTTTTATCATACTCTATCCGGATGAGTTTTGGCTGTACTCACTGTGTCCTCGATAAATAATCATTTTGACCAATCAATTAAACTTTGAAGACTTAAGCTTTATGACATGTTATAAAGCTGTTCAAACAAACTGAATCATTGGCGTTTAGTTCAAGTGAACTCCCATTAAGTTACTTGACAACATATCAGAACTAAAGCCAATTGCTATCATTAAACTATTAAAAAAAGCGTCTAGGCTTGTATTTATCAGCCATATAACATATGCATTCTGTAACCTTTAGATTTGCTTATGTTTCATAGTTCAAGTTAAGTGGTTAAAATTCACGTGTAAAGTTAATTTGTGTATTATATATACACTATTCGGTTATCAAGAATGTAGCATTTGGTACGTTCAACAACATCTTTTTTCCAATAGAATGTAAACAGTTAATTTGTATACATTATGATTGGGTATATTGGTTACTTTTCGTTACATATTTCTCATACTCGTTTGTACAATTAATTGTAGTCTATTATTTATTCATAATATAAGAAATGAAAAAGTTTGTTGACATATCTATCTACATATGATGAACATTTCGAAATCAGTTCTTCTCAACTACAATTATTCACATATTCACTAAGTTTGTTGTATTCAACAAATTTGGACATGTTTCAGTTGTTCTATTGGGTTAATATAGGTAAATATTGGGAGGTGGGTGTGTGGTTTTCATCAGTGGTTTCTTTTCAAGACTTGACATATTGTGAGCTGCACTTCTCTGGCATGTTCCTAGAAGTTAGTTATAGATAACCTCAAATAATGGCAATAGCATTTTACATAAAAAATTGTATTGTAATATGTAGGATTCATTCAACAAATGGCAGTAATATTATTTGATATCCTAGATACTGTACTCAGGGAGTACACTGACAACGATGCAGAAACAACCTCAGCCAAAATAGAAATCATTTATTTTATTGATTACCTCTTCCTTGTATTAGTGTCTAAAATGAAATACTTTATCATTTTCTGAAAAAAGAATTAAAACCACATAGCTTTTTGAACAAATTGATACGTTACATACATCGCTCAAGTTTCTCGCACTTTATTTGCATAACAGGATGATTACGTCAGTAATGTTATGACGTGAAAAAAGAGAGGGTTTTGGTTGATAGACGCAAATGCTAATGGAATGTGCCTAGTTGATAATGCGCGACTGACCTAAGTTCACTCACCCCCAGGCCGATAATAGAAGAACCGGAAAACGGAGATCTGAGAACAGAGAACCGAGAACTGAGAACGTATTGTATTTTAATCATGCCTTTATATATACATAAAATCAGACCACGCAGTAAACCAATCACAAATTAAACATTGATACAGAACAAGCAGAATAGTGGTAGTGAATGGGGACAGGGTGTACACAATTAAATAATCGTTGTTCGTAGTAATAAACAATATACTAAGAGTAAATATACTAAACGAGAGAACCGGGCATTGGAAACATAACAGTCATAGAAATGAAATGATTACATTGTCCACAGTTATAATAAATGAAATAATGTTCTAAAACACAGTTCTCGAAGATAATCAATCTTCATTAGGTGCCTGGCATATCAAGCAGTAGAAGTAGTAATAACATCAATTGTCATATAAAAGATTGGATATAAAAAACATATCGATATTAGGAGATTAGTTCATGGAAGAAAGGCTATATTAACATTTCAAAACTCAGAATTTGAAGTACTCAAAGAATGAATGTACATGCTCCATTTCGATCAATTCTGAGTCATGTATCATTCATTGTCTTCAATCATTGTTACTGACAATCATGCGAACCCTAACCAGGTATTCTATACTTACTAACAAGTTTCAAACTAATAATCAATGACTTCATGTATATGTGATTTAAAGCTAGATACTTATTGTAGTCAGTGAAAAGAATTACATATCACTCATTGACACTTATGCTACATTTAATAGTTTTCAAAATTATCCACTGGTTATTGTTTACAGTACACACTCTTCTTGTTGTTTTCGTTGTTACGTTGGAGACAAATAAACATCATCCTCATATCTGTGTAAATATGAATAACACCACGTTTATTCACTGTTAAATTCCATTCAATTATGTTTGATCTTCTATCTGTTTTAAACAGTAATAACAAATAATCGCTATCAACTGCTTTGAAGTTGAATTGAAGTGGTTTGTGAAGATTGGTATTAAGTTTTATTTGATTAAATTTATCACAGATTGATGTTGATAGGGTACCATTAAAAACTAAGGAGCACTAGATAGCTTTTTCATCCTAGTATGGAACTTCTCAGTAGTGCGCACTCCCTAGATTCCGCCTCAGGAGCTTCAGGTCGACGAACGCCCAACCCTCTGCACCAGAATAGAATGTGTGATATAACTCTTCATTTTCATTTTATTAACTGTATTTTCTGACCGGGGAACCGATATTCATAAAATTGTTTAATCAGTAGTAGTTAAAGTCAAGATATATTGTTTTTACACTTTTTTTTAAAAACAGAATATACAATAGTTATTTTTTTTCATTTTTGTTACTATTGTCGCATTGTTTTCCAACTCTCTCTGTCTCCACCTATACGCATACACATGTGTGGCCTGATGCATTGATATACAACATCTTACTAAACTGACATTGATCATATTAGCTTGTTATTTATTCTCCACTCAAACGAAATGATCTATTTTCTGCCTTCTCATCTTATCTAGCCTAATAATAAAATGTAACAACATAAATTGTTTGAGCATATTTGTCCAGTAGTATACATCAAGTCTTTAATTGAGCTCTGGTATGGAGGCTGGTAGGTTACCATATTGTAATTAGAAAGCACACTACCAAATACAGTACCCGTTACACACTCAAAAACTTATATATAGCTGTTTTTTTCAAATTACTGCAACGATTCAACTCATCAAAGCAAAAAAAATCGAGGAATCTGCCGTTTAATACAAACAAACAAAGATAATAATTGTAAGGCACACAATTGTAAAATGCTGGGGGGGGGAGGCTAGGGAACACACATTCCTACTATCAAATAGTGGACAGTTGTATAATCTGTACATGTATGTGTTTCTATTGAATTCAGTGTTGTCAAGGTTTGTATGTATAACTGTCAAGTGTTTTTGTTTTGGGAGTGGGGCAAAGTAGAAGGACTGCGTATATTCCTTGTTTTTTGGAATGCTCACATTTTGAAGTTCATTATTATTGTTTAAAAATGATTCGAATAAGTCGCCACTCACCTTCACAGTTTAAAATTTCTTTTGACTTGTCACTTTACTATTAAATTTTTTCATTGTCATCCGCTTTCTTCTAACCTGTGATTATTAAGCGAATTGGAATGGTCATTGATTAAAATCTTTTCTGAGTTTGGAGGGGAAGGAAGGCGGCGAGAGTGACAAGGACAATAATAAAAATAGGAAAATTAGTAAAAGAATTTTAATAGGGAGAGAAAAAAGGTTTTATCATTCTAATGTCCTCGTTATTTCACTATTACTGTCACTGTTTATCTAGTCGATAAGGTTGTAAATATTCACCGACTGATATAGTCATAACATGTATTACACCCATGAAAACCAATTTTAATAAGCCAACAGTTTCACTTTAGTGTGTGACTCGCTAGCAGTATTCGCTGGAATGTCAACAATGATAGATCCTATAACATTTACTGGTGTATCTGAATTAGCATTCAGTGATTTATATTACTAACAACTACAGTCAAATCGCAATATCAAGCAGCTTGCATCTGTTGGTACTAGTGATATTTTTCACAATCCCAACATAGTTATTTCATTCAAGAGTGCATGTATGTATGTATTTATAATCAACATAGAACCTGGCACATGTGAGCATCGGTTCAAATTGCCATACATCTATGGCACTGCAAGATTGACACCACAACCACCATTAATAGGAGTTACTTCAATAAAATAAATAAATGTTAGTAACAAGGAGTGTGAACACATAGAATATGGTTCAGGAAGCGTGGAAAGATAGTTATGGAATAATTTAAAGCTTATGATTTAAGGGAGGACAATGAGTGAATGCATCTGCGCAATTGTGACCGATTCTGGGCCATTTCACTCAGTGTTTCTAGATACTGTTTACGGCAATCACGAGGACCACATCCAGGTAGTCTGCAGCTACCGACACGACTCAAACGGGCAGTCAGTGACTTCATGGACTGATGACATGTTTTAGTTTGGCCACCCCTAACTCTCTTCCATCCTATCCCTATATCAGCCAACATCGCGCGTTTAGGCAGACGGTGGTTGGGCATACGTAACACATGTCCCAATCACCTCAGTCGATGAAGATTCACAACCTCATCGACTGATTTACTACATTTGCCTAACACCTGTCGTCTAACCTCGTTATTACTTACTTGGTGATTCCAGCTGATTCGAGCGATGTTTCGAAGAAATCGATGGTCAAAAACTAATAACCTTCGTGTGTCGTCTATCGTTAATGGCCGGGTCTCACATCCATAAGGTGAAACAGAGCGAACTGTTGGGCAGTACACTCTTCCTTTCGTTGTTAGACGGATATCTCTCCTACTTCATAGGTGATGTAAGTTGATAAAAGCCAAACGATCTTTTTGAATTCGTACTGAGATTTCGTCACAGATCAGCTCATTAGAGCTAATCAGACTTCTAAGATAAGTGAAGTAGTCGACGTGTTCAACTACTTTACTGCCTATCTTTAGTTCAGGTGTTGATGAAGACCAGTCCTGAAGTAATAGTGCATTTAGAGAGGTGGAGGGTGGAAACGCATTGGGAACATGCTTGGATTGCTGTTTATTGCTGTTTAAAGATTCTCATTTTATCAGCGTCTTTGTCTAACAGGACTATGTCATCAGCTTATTCTAAGCCAATAAATGGACATTCTGGTAGTAGATCAATTCCTGAAAAGTCAAACGTTGAAAGTGTAATTTCCAACAGTAAATCGACTATGAAATCAAATAAAAATGGGGACAGTGGGCAGCGCTGACGGACACCTCTTGAGGTTACAAATTCGGCTGACAGTTCGCGATTGGCTCTGACACGACTAATAGTGTTTGAGTAAAGAGCGTTAACAAGTTTTCTGTACTTTTGGGGCACGCTCTACAATGAAAGACACTGCCATGGAACTTCGCGGTCTACAGAGTCAAATGCTGCTTTCAAGTTAAGGAAAACCACTATTGTCGGGTGCCGAAAAGTATGTAAGATCTCAAGTGTACAGACTAGCACATCCAAGACTACTTAAAAAAGCCTCAAGTAGTTGTCTTTGGAGTTTTGTGATCGTACTTTGGACAAGATCAACCTAAACTTAGTTTTCGTTTCTTACTTTTGAAGAAGTGTCTGACCATGATGCAGAGAACCATAAAGTGATGCAACAACAACTGAGATCATCAATTTGTTCTCAGTTTAATTGCTTATGCTCTAGATTCATTTATAATGTTAAATGTTTACTGCACCACTGTTTACTCTTTATTTTTTCACTTGAAACTTCTATTGCAGATATAATTCACTGGTCTGTTCAACCTGTCGAATTAGTTCAAGTTGAATTCCCATCTACATTTATGCATTCAGTTGAACTTATTTCAACTGCATTTAGTCGTAATGTGAAAAATCAGCAGATACATTTGGATCAACTCCAACAGCAAAAGCAACCTTTTGAATTATGGCGTAAAGTGAATTCTTCAGTTACTCTATTATGCGCAAGTAATATTCGTCAGTTTAATAGTGATAACCGAAAATTGCATCGCTCTGGCGCACTTTGGTTTAATTCAAGCCGATTAGGTGATGGTGGTTATGGTATCCAATGGACGAAGGACGGTGAAGTTTTATCCGATAAGCTATTTCAAACGACCTATAGGTAATATATATATATATATATATATATATATATATATATATATATATATATATACCATGTACAGATGTGTGTACTAAGCTTTACATCGTATTCTAGTTAGATGATGACTAACGAAACTACGTAGTTGTTTAGTCTGAAGTCGGTGTAACAGGGTTTCAACTTGCAACTCACATATCGGAAGACGACTGATTTATCCAATACGTCACAACTCCATCAATCAAGGAAATTTTACCTTCCACATAAGCATGAATTTAATGTCCCATGTTTTCTTATACTTGTTGAATAACCTGAAATTATTAAATTGATGTGGTCAAGACTTTCAGCAATGGGTATTAACCAAATAGAACTTCATTTCATTTGGCTTAAAGTCATGAGGATACATAACGTAATTATTTAATGAGTTCTGATTCGTGTACTTAATTTTGGGCTGTTCTTTTTGTGTGAAGGCCAGTGATACTACTCAGCTACTCGGGCAAATTGAAGTCGAATGAGATTCGAAACTACGACTTAATGATTGAAGTTGGTCCACCTTCAATTCTACACCACCATTCTACAGCGTAAACTCATAATTTTTATTTGCGAATAATAATGTTACATGTTTATCCAAATCTAACTTATAGATTAGAGGATTCGAACTCTAGACCCAAGAGTTATAAGTCGATTTTTTTGTCAATTAAATAATATTACTCCTAAATAAATCGACTTACTGTTGTGTAATTACGCTTTGATTTTTTTGACTAGTTTAGTAAATGATGGTAGTTGAAGGACAGTAGTCCACATGTAACTTTATTGATCTAGTTTCTATGTTTGTTATCATTCGTCAGAAAGGAGGAACCTTCAATCTTGAAAGGACTGCTGATTTCTTTTATATTCAAATTAACACCACACAGTGATACAATTACAGTCACTGCTTCTGAGTTATTTGGGCCACGATGTCATATTTGTGACCATTAGTCTTATTGAGTTGATGTAATTCGTTTATCAGGCATAATTACTAACCTTTTTTTTTTATGTCTGTTGAGAACATTATTTATTTGTTATTATTTATCTGAGTACATAAAATTTGGTAGAGATTGGCGCCGAAAATATAATCACCGCACAAATACAAGCGTAATATCGTGTAGAAAATGGAAAAAGCAATCATAGGAAAAGTGTACAATTTACTAAGACAATAAATGAATTACAAAACATGAGATGCAGTTTGGATCGAAATACAGAGAAGATTTCATTCCTATTAGGAGAAATCATAACACTTTTATCAAGGTTTCAATAGGAAACTGTAGCAGGATTTCAAATGGCTCCTATTCTTTGTTATTCGATTAGGTCTCAAACCACTGATTTGCGCTGTCTCTAGGACCCCAGCCAGGAAATCCGGATGAACCGACAGATACTAGTCCCATACAGCTTTCTTTGGCTCCATAGTGCTATATCGTAAACTGATCACTTCTCTGCCTTTTCCAGCCAGTTTCATCTTCGACAAATAAAGCACGATATAGGCGCCACTGAAATGACATTTGTAAAACATAACCAAGCAACCGAAGCTGTTGTTTTAGAATTTTATTACCGACTTAATTTGTGTCGCTGTACCCGAAATCACACTACGGAACCTCAGCGTTACTAATGTGATATTCTCACCAGATGTTAGTGATTCTTTATAAGTAACAATGATGAAACACAGAGAGTGATACCGAACAACTTCAGCTCAGAGTGACCAAGTTTCTCAAGCACAGAAAAAGAATCGCTTTCACTGAAGCGTTACATACCCAACTTCTCACAGGCAGACCTCATATCACGACGGCGCCAAACGTGACCCAGTTTAGCATAAACCTATCTAACTTTATTATGAAGATATTTGATTAACTTAACCAATAAACTTTTATTTTGGGCATACAGTTCCATATTTCATCAAGTATCTGTTAATGACTAAACAAATGAAAATCCAGTTTTAGCAATGTTATTCATTATTTTATAGTATATTGTGTTTATCTATGGTTTTTCACTTCATCCATTTGCTGCAACATATAGAAAAAATGTATTCACTACCTATTTTTAAATGTTATTATTCTGTATTTGAAAAGAAAAAAAAAACATAACATGTAATCGGTTACCATGTTAATGTTTTACTATCCTGTTGTTTTATGATTTATTTTTCAAATGAATCAATTCCTTCATCTTCTTCATCTTCTTTTACTGGATGATGTTACTTTTGAATACAGTTGTTGTTATCAAGATTTCGTTAATAGCTTTTTCTAAAATATGATTTAATTATCTACTGTACTGTTAGATTTAATGAATGTTTTTTTTGTTTTTCATACTAAATCTTTATGATGTATAACCTGGTTAGTGACTGTTTAGGTGTAGATTTATGTGTGAGTAAGGAGAGAACAGCGTAGATTGTTTTCTATTTTTATTCAACTTCTTTATTCTTTGTTGAGGTAGTTTTATGGGGATTTCTTTTAATTTGTTGTGGATATTTGTCATACTTTGATCTTCTTTCTGATACTAATGAAAGCTAGGAATTGACATTGAATAACTGTTTTGTTGTAGTATAGGACACAGTAACAGTACGCTTTCATGACCCCACTAGAAATCGAATTTAGAGCAAATGACGAGTGCTTAACTATGACAACCGGGCTGGTGTTTAATAAAAGGATTCTAACTCTAAGTTATATCTTCATGGTGTTTAATTTTGTTTGAATATTGATTGCATTGAGAGAATGGTATTTCCTTATGTACCGGTAGTGAAGATTATTGTGTTTTGGGGAGGGGAGGATTTTATTGGAGAAGTTCCACATGATGTGAGATTTATACGTCTGTTATATTCATTTGCATCATCCTACAGATTCAGGAGTTTGTCTAGCCATTCATCTATGTTGTGATATAGGGGTTGTGATATATGCCATACCACCAAATAGTTTTAAACATTAACTTGGACACTAAAGAAGTAAATTTATATGATTTATATTTATGCTGGTTAAAAAGTTACTAGTAATCTTCATTATTTCTCCAATCATAGACCTAGAGTTTCTGTGACAGAGCTTGTATTTAAAGGCCATGTCGAAAACATGTATAAACTTTGTGATGTTGTTTTTTTACTTAAATACTACTACGTATTTAAAAGTAGACAACATTTGTAGGCTAGTAGTATTTGATCATAGGTGCCTTTGAAGTATAGTTCTTGTCAGTTAAGAGTCGTGGCGGAAATCCTGAGGTTTGTGGCATAGTACTAACAAAGATAGTTATGGATGTTCACTGGCTTATGTGGTTTGAAGGTGCATTAAACACGCTCAGATGTTACCTATATCAATACAATCATAACGGTGGATTAGCATGGGAAAACGATATGAGCAGTAAGATTAAAACTTATCATCAGTTCATTGGGTCTTTAAATTGCAGTTTGAGCAGTGTTGTTAGGTTCAGAATACCTGATTGTCATTTCGGCGTATATAATAATAAATGGCTATAGAATTTGAATAACATGGTTCAGAATTGATTACAACTGTGGAGGTGTATTCACTATTTCATTAAGTTTTAAGCTTTAAATTTATTTCGTATCTTTATTTTGGCAAACTAATCCTTTCTTTAGTGAACTTATCTATTTACCTCTCCCTCTCTTCATTGAATCCAGCCGTTTTCGTGTGGTTGCTAGTGCTAGCCTTTTAATAAATAATGTTCAACATGTGGATACGGGTGTTTATTCATGTCAGGTTGTAAATCGTATATTGAATTCCGTTTTCGATGAAAGGAGTATCAAATTGATTATTGGTAGTTCACCCGTGTTAATCGATGCTTCGTCAGATGAACTGCAAGCAAAATTACATGTAAGTTGGTGGATAAATATGATGACTTTATTATTGATTTATTTAATTTTTCCCAAGGAAATTAGTCACTATGGAGTGTAAACAAGTAGAGAATGCACCTAAATGATATGGTCAGTTTAATTCAGGCATTATCTAATAAAATAAACTGATGGTTGTGGTATCCCGGACAATTGAAATTGTGGATCATTTGATGGATAATTCAATGCGTTAAAAGGTAATAGACTCGATTCGAGGCCTATTATGACACAAAGAAAATTGGTTGGTTTATCGAACGCCAACGAGGTGTGCCTAGTTGATAAATGCGCGTCTGCCTTATGCCCATTCGCTCCCAAGCCGGAGATAGAAGAATTAACCAAACAGAACCAGAATCGCAGTTGGAATCGTATTGTATTTCATTCATGCCTTTACATATACACATAATCAGACTACACAGCGAACCAATCAAGAGTCTAATATTGGTACAGAACAAAGGAAATAGTGGTAGTGAATAGTGACAACTTGTACACAACCATGTAACTATAGTTCATAGTAGTAAACAAGATACTAAGAGTAATATACTAAACGGGAGGATCGAGTAAGAGGAACGTAACAGTCATAGAAATAAAATGTTTACATTATCCACAGTTATAATAATTGAAATAATGTCCTAAAACACAGTTCTCGAAGATAATCAATCTTCTCTAAGTGCCCGGTGTATCAAGGCCTGAATATCCTAGGTTCAGTTTCTAGAATGTTGAGTACTCACTTTTGATGGGTCTAGTTCTTCCTTGTTTTCATTTGTTTTTTAACGGATTTTTTATTAGACTGAAGTCTTCAACCTGAATAGAAGTAATAACCGGAAATCGGTTATATGTAGGAAGTTCTTTTAATATCAATGCATTTAAACAATTTTTGGATGGAGTTCTATATGCAACAGTGCTATGCGTATTGACACTATTCAGTTGGAAATGTATGGGACTTAGAAGACACTAATGTCATACTGCAGTATCGTCATGGAAATACTTTATTCAACATTGTTGTTTCTTGTTTCCATCGTCCCATTTTGTATGCATATTGTACTTCTACAACGAGTCCACTTCAAATCATATAATTTAGTCATACTAAGTATCATTGGTCATAGTTTAGGTACGTATGGGTTTGAATTTCACAGTATAACATCCAGGTCTTTCGATACTTGAACGTTTAGACATTGACTTCCTAATTTTCAATAATCTCTCATGTGCGCAGTATTTATTTGATTCTGTTTGATTTTGAGTTTCTAGTAGCCTCTAGAAGACTTGTTAATACGATAATGGTTTCGTCCCCGACCGTAGCTGCTACCTTGACGTGGTGGTCGTGCTTGCCTATTGTGATGACCCAACTGAGCTATTTTGGCTGGAACGCTTGTTCCTCTAGGTCCTACCATGCCAAGCAGGTCTGTTGGAGAGCGATAAGACTAAAGGCAGCAACCTAAGATCTGAGGGCGAAGTCGTACCGCTGACTGCAGTGGGGTGTGACAGCAGTAAGGTGTTTCCCTCGGATAACCAGCATCTGCAGCAATGCTAGCTTCTCACAAAGGAAGAAAGGGGTTAGAAAAGGTCGACCCTAAAAATGTCACACCTCACCTTACTCCACGGATTTCTGTCTCCGACAGTAAGGCATTCTAAAGAACGGAGCTAACACTTCGAAAACATCCCATAACAAGGTCGTACGTGATCGGCCTCAAGTAGTTGCCCCTTGGGCTCTGCGATCGCGCTTTCAAGTCACTATGACCAATACTAATCCAGTTTCCTTTTCATGTACCTCAAGAAGTAATATTCTTCCATGGTGTTGGCAGCCAGGAAGTGAAAACCGCTCTCATACATCTAACAGCACCAATAGTTTAATCATGGTATTATACCTAATTTATTAGTTTCTAGAATCCCATGCAAGTTTCTCAAGAATACTGTGGTTGGGTGGGGTGGGAGGTGGGTTGGCCGATTAAACTTTTGTCCCACTTGTATACGCGACCCAGTAACTGACAGCTTATCTCATCCTTAATAGTTCCACTCTAACGTAACGATCCAACTAAATGATCAAGAATCAGATGAGTTGAACATGACACATTATAATAAAGATAAAAAATAATATATATGGTGTTTGTAAGTTACAGTCATATCTTTTCTGACTATCTACCAACCAGTCACTTGTCTTCATCCAAACATGCCAAATACTGGCTGGTCTGATGACTATGGATGGCTGATAGTCAACAAGAATTATCATTACAAATTATCCTATTACAAATATGTCGATGTAACACAGTCCAACATGCTGGATCAAACATTTAGGGGTGGGGGTTGAAATTAAATCCTCAGTGAAAATTCCACTCTAGAATTTAGCACCCACTGATTAAGCAGAAAAAATGACCGACAAAGTTAGTGAACAGTAAGAACTTTGCTGGTTAATACAGTTTCAATGGCGAATTCACAAAAAATTGCAATCTATCTCTAGCATTCATGATATGCAATTCAGATACAATGATCTTCAAAATATTCACTAGTGATTAATTTCAGTTGGCAATTCCGAAGCTGTAGTGAGAAGACTTGACTAGTGGAGTTGATCTATATCTAGCTGGTGAAAGCTTCCAATTAATGCTAATGGTTGAAGTTGCACAGTGTATATCATGAATTGACTCAAGTTAGTAAAGTAAACCATTGGATGGAAGCCATCTATGTGGTCTAAGAGTTTATCATTTTTCACGAAGTCTGAAGAGCTTACCTCAATCCCTAGTAATGTGAATAATAGTACGTACTGCCACTCATACTAATCATTCTTCACAACACGCAATCATAAACCATAAAATTGTTATAGGTAATTAGGTAATCAATTACTCTTTCTTATTGTTTGTAATCGTCAACCCAGAAATCATCACTAGATGACTGTTTCTTTCTGATGTACAACACATTACGACCTCATCACCGTTGTAATCCAGATCTTTCAAGTTTCATTATCAAGACGGAACAATTATTCAATGCTCCTTAGTTTTCATTGTTAACATAATTGAAATCAATCTGTAATGAATACAATTAATCTCTATGAGACTATTTTAACCTACTTGATCGATTTTTTTTTTCACTAAATTTTACTTGGCTCCAATTTTTCTCTCATTGTTACAGTTTGAACAATTAATCTGGTGTAAATTTAAAAGTGATTATGTAACAATTATCCAATGGCGTAAAAATGGTGAATTAATACAAGATAGTGAATATTTTCGTATAATAAATAATTTTACTAAATTTTTCAATTCATCTAATCACAATGAAGAGATTATCACACAGATTAAAATACAACGAATTCTACAGAATGATTCAGGTTATTTTCAATGTTTAGCAGAAAACAGGTAACATTTCATTGTATTGTTTGATCAAATATTTATTTTCTTTGATATCTTTGTGTATCATTCATAGTATTTACTCTATGTAGTGAGGATAGTAGGTGATTAGTTGAAGCATTCAGCTTTAAACTAAGTGCATCGTGTATTGGAACCTCACTTCATTTAATTTGATTTGAATAATCGAATATTATCATTAACCGTTATAGGTATTAAAGACAGTTTGGTTAATGTTAGGTAACTGAAAATAATCAACACCAGATTGTATGTTGATGAAGATTTCATAATAGTTTTTGTACTCATCAACAAGTCGTACTTGGAACTTTGAAAGAACACTGATACTCCCTGTGAAATTCGAGCATCAGTCATTCTAACTTGTAGGATTTAGCTATTCGCGATGATTGATCACTGGGTAGTAACTGATGGTATAGTCTGATTCTATAGATCAAGCTTCTACGTGTTCAATATATTTCGATATGTCGTAGATGGTAGTTGATAAGTGAAGGTAGACAGGACTATAGTTCCACATTAGCTAGCACTTGTCATTAAGGTGTAATTGCATTCTTGATGAAACTGATACTCCCTATGAGGTTGGAATCTGCATTACTCAGTTTCACAGTCTGATACGCTACCATTGAGTTATTCGGGTTGCAACCCTGCTCCACGTAGATTTGGGCTATCGAATCTTATCGTAAGCGATTTAAACGTACATCAGTGTGGTGAGTTATATTCCTCTTTAATGTTCTTGGTAGATCCGACATATTATACTGTTTCCATCTTTGAAGGCTTCTAGTTGTATCGTTTACTCAACAACAGTTTCGATTCATTTTGTTACTTTGATTTCAACTGTTGAATAAATATTTCATACTAAGTGGGAGTTAGTTCAACTTAATATCGTAACGTAGTGCATGCAAAGCTAAGTCACTTGAACTAATTGGCAAGATCTGGGGAGTTCGATTAACATAGAAAACATAATAATGGTCATTAGAGGGTTTTATGCTGACTACCATCAGTCACCAATGCAACCACGTTTGGAATGCGTTTCTCCTGCTCTAAATGCACTGTTACTTCAGGACTTGTCTTCGTCAACACCTGAACTAAAGATAGGGAGTAAAGTAGTTGAACGCGTCGACCACTTCACTTATCTTAGAAGTCTGATTAGCCCTAATGAGTTGGTCAGTGACAAAATCTCAGTATAAATTCAAAAATCTCGTTTGGCTCTTATCAATTTACGTCACCTATGAAGTAGGAGAGATATCCGTCTCTCAACGAAAGGAAGAGTGTACTGCCCAACAGTTCGCTCTGTTTCACCGTATGAATGTGAGACTCAGGCATTAAGGTTAGACGACACACGAAGGTTATTAGTTTTTGACCATCGATTTCTTCGAAACATTGCTCGAATCAGCTGGGATCACCAAGTAAGTAATAACGAGGTTAGATGAAGGGTGTTAGGCAAATGTGGTAAATTAGTCGATGAGGTTGTGAATCTTCATCGACTGAGGTGGTTGGGAGATGTGTTGAGTACGCCCAACTACCATCTGCCCCGACGTGCTATTTTGGCTGATATAGGAACAGGATGGAAGAGAGTTAGAGGCGGCCAAACTAAAACATGTCATCACTTCATGAAGTCACTGACAGCTGATTCGAGTCGTATCGGTAGCTGAAGACTGCCTGGTTGGGGTTCTTGCGATAACCGTAACCAGTGTCTAGAAACACTGAGTGACATGGCCCAGAATCGGTCACAGTGGCGCAGTTGTATCCACTGATTATCCTCCCTTAAATCATGAGCTTTAAATTATTTCATAACTTTTTTTCTACGCCAAATCTCTTTTCTCCCTGAATCACATTCTGTATGTTTACTCTTCTTTGTCTTTATTATTGTTTTCATTGAAGTAACTTCTACTTCTACTATGTGATGTTAATCTCTCTGTGCTTTAGAGGTATGGCAACTTGGACCAATGCACGAATGTGCCACGTTCTATGTTGATCAGCCACTTTGGATCAGTATATATGATTTTCTTACTTTCTACTTTAATTTTTTGATATCTTTTATTTTTTCAGATTTGGTTCTATTCAATATACAATTAATCTTAACGTTGTACAGTCTAATTCAATTGATTACATAAATGGTATGTTTAGGTTTATTGGCTTTTTAATGAATTCAGGAGCGTTTGAGTTACATTATTAGAAATTAGACTCAGTTCACGTATTTTGTTATATTTAGGACTCATCAATTGGTTATACATCATTATCCCAGTGTTTATATTCGTAGTAAGACTTGAATACGGTACCTTTCGCTTCATACAGTAACGCATTGTCTATTGAGGTACTAGTTTCTAGCCTTAGTTTGAACACCAACATTCAGGTATACATAAATGTAGCTAGCAGGTAGCTTTCATTTCTTTAGGCGTATACGGAATGATATCTCTTCGAATAATCAACCTACTAATTAGTTGATGTTACTGGTGTTCACGATACAAATGGTGTACATCGTAAATCCACGATTAGTGACAATGTCAGCCGAGTACAGTCAGTGAACATAAAGAGTTAAAAGTAATTTTTACATAAAATTACCGTAGATTATCTATGCAAGACCTAGCATAGAACATTTTTTCTTATCCATATTCAATATGATTTTCAAGAATCAGCTTCACTCTACTGTAGTTTTGAAATGTAGTGACTTGATTATATTTTGGATCACGCTTAGACCATTGGAATCCTGGATTATTGTGTCATCCCATTTTTAAGCTCGTTAGCTGGATATCTACATCTATGCATCTCAATGCTCATGGTTCACATTATGAAAATTTGATCCAATACCCACTTAATATTTGAGAATCGCGATTATAACTTCAAATGACCTTGCTAGTGCGAGAGAGGGTTTGGGTTGTATGGCACATTAAGCGTATTAAATTATGAGTGTCTAGATTCCAGTTTAAATGATTTTCATTATGTTTAAATTACTCTACAAAACCCGCATATAATCAAGGTCTTTGATGAGGATAGATGCGTGTTAATTGAGATTGGTATGATTTTATGTCGATAGAAAGTCAATAAGTTAACCCCAACGTATTGTGATTAAATTGCACAGACGCTGGTCGTCTAACACAGGAAATACTTGACCAACGTCTCTCACATGAGTGAAAGAAGACACAACTAACCTTCCAAATAGTCATTTAGTTACTTGGTTCAATTACTTATATATATATAAAGACATAGCTAAGAGATTTGTGTATAGACATGGCGTAATAAGTTTACGATGAAATTACAATGGTTAGGAACATAAAATGATATTATAACTGCTAGTGAGCTCCTCAGGACCTTGCAAGTATCTTATTTACTAAATGTTTAGCACATACAGTTTAAAAATACAAATCCTGGTAACATAATAGCGAATCCTTCAGATTATGATTACTGGTTATTCATCCTGCTGTAACATGAATTTAATAAACAGTGATTGTAATAACTTTGTACTTGAATGCATAGTCCACTGGCTTCTTTTTTTCATCTTCTTTTCCAGGACAAGTATGGAAAATGCTTCACTTTTAATATTAATTTATGTATAGAAAGTGAAGTCATCTATGAGATTATTTATATGACCTTGGGATTGTAGGAACCTTTAGGAAACATATGAAAATTGGTAACGATATTACCAGTGATTGTCCTATCAGAAAATGATCTGATCCACCGTTACTTAGAACTTTGTTTGAAGTCTCTACAAACAATTTTGATTAATCGAAGTAGTTTTAGTACATGTTTTCTTGATGAATTACCAGAAGCACCCAACGTATTGTACAATTCTATGCCTAGAAGTATATTACAATATTACTGTTTTATCAGCATTTTATTGAAATTTCCTTTATTCTTTTTGATTAGATGGAATTGATAACAGTATGTTTATGATTATACCAACTAATGTCAGAGTATGGAATATCAGTGATACACATGCTTATGTTATACACAGGAAAATACTTGACCAACGTCTCTCACATTGAGTGACAGAGGACACAACTAACCTTCCAATAGTCCATTAGTTACTGGTTCAATTACTTATATATAATAAAGACATAGCTAACGAGATTTGTGGATAGAACTGGCGTAATAAGTTTACGATGAATTACAATGGTTAGGAACATAAAATGATATTATAACTGCTAGTGAGCTCCTCAGGACCTTGCAAGTATCTTATTTACTAAATGTTTAGCACATACAGTTTAAAAATACAAATCCTGGTAACATAATAGCGAATCCTTCAGATTATGATTACTGGTTATTCATCCTGCTGTAACATGAATTTAATAAACAGTGATTGTAATAACTTTGTACTTGAATGCATAGTCCACTGGCTTCTTTTTTTCATCTTCTTTTCCAGGACAAGTATGGAAAATGCTTCACTTTTAATATTAATTTATGTATAGAAAGTGAAGTCATCTATGAGATTATTTATATGACCTTGGGATTGTAGGAACCTTTAGGAAACATATGAAAATTGGTAACGATATTACCAGTGATTGTCCTATCAGAAAATGATCTGATCCACCGTTACTTAGAACTTTGTTTGAAGTCTCTACAAACAATTTTGATTAATCGAAGTAGTTTTAGTACATGTTTTCTTGATGAATTACCAGAAGCACCCAACGTATTGTACAATTCTATGCCTAGAAGTATATTACAATATTACTGTTTTATCAGCATTTTATTGAAATTTCCTTTATTCTTTTTGATTAGATGGAATTGATAACAGTATGTTTATGATTATACCAACTAATGTCAGAGTATGGAATATCAGTGATACACATGCTTATGTTATGTGGGATGAACCACAATGGTATTTGTCAAAGCCGTTAATGTATTTTTTACAGATTGAATCAGATGATAGTTCAGGGTAATGAATAAAACTGATTATTTTTCCATTTCATATCATTAATATTTTTTCATGATTGTTTTGTATATAAGTGGTACTATGTTCTATCTGTAGATCTGTCTTGAGGTGGTCAGGCTTGCTTATTGTGATGAATCAGTCTGCCTGTACCGCGTAAACCAGCTGTTCCTTTAAACATATAGGCAGAAGTGTAATAAGACTAAAAGCAGTAAAATCGAGGTTCAACAATGATATTTTATTACCAGGTGCACAAGGGTGTTACTTTCGTAAGGATTTTCTATCAGATAATCAATATTGCAGAGATTATGCTTTCTCATAATGGAAAGATAAAGTTAGAAATGAAGAGCCCTGAAGTGCATACTTTACTCCATAGATTTTCCTCTCTAGCGGTACGGAGCTAATCCACCTGGGTTAACTGATATAGAAATCTTGTGCAATTTGCTTATGGCCACACTCCCAGGTCATCAAGACCACTCTCCATTCGATCTCTTTTACAGATGCCTCATGGGAAATAAACTTTCGTTCTTACGGTCAGCCGATTATTGATAACTGCTCTCATAACTTTAATAGTACTCATGATCACCGTTTTCACATATTGTATCCTCTTAAAGAAGCTTTCACCATTCATCATGACTTCCTGTAGGTTTAGGCACTACTATGGTTGCCCAAAATGATAATGAAAGCCAGCTGTGTTGTAAATATTTTCTAGCATTTTATGTTGCACATCCTTTGTTGTATGGCTTTTACTAGAATTTTATCGTTAGCAAGCCTCACATTGCTCAGCCAGTCATAATCAATGCAGATCTCGGAACAAATATGCGTCGACCCAGATCAAGGAGATGAAATTAACACGATGAATAGCAATGAAGTTGATAATGTGTATCACAAATATTTGGAAATTTGGTTCAAGGGAACTGAATGAAAAGTTTTGCATGAAGTAATATTGAAACCCAAGATCTAGAGCTAGAGCAAAACATACAATGCATATTTTTCCACTAATAGGGCTAATTTCGTTTATAATCACTCCTCTTAGCTATTACACAAACCCCAACGAAGTATTTCTTTCTTATCAGTAGTGCTCTGATAGATAGTCACTGATAGAGCTGTTACATTATTTGGTTTGAATTTCCCTAGCTTCCTTTCATTTATTTCTGCTACTCAAGTCAGCACCTCATTTCTGAGGTAGTATTTTTGTTGGGCAATAAAAAAAGGATTATAATTAGTAAATGCTGTATCTAATCATGGCTTCATCTGCTTCGTTTCGGTAAGCAGGATAGTATCGTTAGTCCCTGTAAAAACACTCTTTCTCGGTAATTAATAGTCACACTTAAAAAAGGCCACTTATTTTGATGACATTATGGTTCACTGGTTTTTCCTGTTCGATGGATGTAGTTCTACTGCAATAAAATTACAAGGTCTTTTAGATTAAAGAAGTCAACTTACTCATATTTCTTTGAGCCATTTTCAGTAGTTCTCCAATCTCTTATCAAGACGTGTGTTCTTGACTTTTTAGATACATAAATACTGCTTATCACATTACAAGTGTTTTATTATCTATGTGTATTCGGATGACTCACGTGTTATTTATAAAGCCTTACGACATTACTTAGTGGTGACTAATGTTATGTTTATACGATGTACGCAGTTTTAGAGTAATGACCACGCTCATACTTCTTACAGCACTCAAGATCACCATCTTTGAGTTAAAATTCCTTCTTTAGCTCATAACATTTCGTTTTCTCTTCAACTATTGGCTTAAAATTTCTGTCTTCGAATCCCTTCTCATTTGCCACTATTATCAACGATTTTGTTTCTCGAAATACTATCGAACGTCTGTTGAAATCGCACTCCAAATCGCGCATTGAAAATTTCAGCGTACGAACTGTGTGCGACAGAGGACACCAGCTCTCTTTGGTTCTGACCTTAGAATGTCGTGCCAATACATTCATGCATATGATCCTGGCGTGGTCATTCAGTTGACCTCACTTAGTCAATATGGAGAGCCGACGGAATATATTCCTTATTTATCTGGCAACGCTAAAGCAACTTTCTCGTAAGCTAGCTGGTGTAGGTATGGTACTGTGTATAAGAGCAAATCAAACACTTTTTGGTAGTCGTCTAAGCGGTGTCTGATTCAGTAAGTATTTGGAAGAATACGGACACACGTCACTGTCTTTTCTTCATTCCTTCCAATGCTCCTACTGATTGCAACTAGGACTAATTGAAAGGTGAATTTCTCGGAAAGCTTTCCGGGCTTCTTCATAGTGTTAAGCATTTATGTTTAGTACTCATAGCAGGTGATTTTAACGCCCAAGTAGGTAGCTTAAATTAGATTGAAAAAAGTTTATATGTGTTTCGGTGTTGCAGCTCAGAGAATGGATAGTGGTGATTACCTATTTATTTTTAGCAAACACCAACTTTAAACATAAGGGGAGATATTGTATGGCATTACAACTCCCTACTTCAACATTGGTGTTTATCAACACCTGAACTAAAGATACGGAGTGAAGCAGTTAGGTGTGCCAACAATTTAACTTATTTTGGGAGTCTGATCAGCCCTGATGGATTGGTTTCTGATGAAATTTTGATACTGATTCAAAATCCCGTGCAGCTCTTCACAACTGTACGCATGTCATATATGTCGATTAAATACGGGGTATTCTAAACAACAGTCCGTTCTGTTTTACTGCATGTATGTGAAACGTGGCCATTAAGATTTGATGACCATTCATTAGTTATTAGTATCTAGTCATATATGTCTTGGAACATTACTCACTGACAAGCCCTGTGAAATTTGTGTCCAAATCACTCAGTTTCACAACCTGGGAGGTCATCATTGAGCTATTTTGTTGGATTCTGTCAATCAAGTTGGAATGAGGCCACTGGTTTTCTAAATGACTCAATATTTTGCTTTGCAGTTGTGTTGTGGCAATTTGGTCCTATTCTTATACTTGCTCGTTCTGCATTATACATACGATATATACAACGTTATATTTGCATAGTCTTCAATGATATGGTTCGAATTCTATTGACCATATTGCAATTTGACCAGTTGTTACGACGACTTGACTTGTATATAGTTTAACTAGACAAAAATACCATTATTTATTACTCAATAATCACTCAATGTTATTTTATCCATTGTAATAGGCGGTTAGTTGCCATCAAAACGACGTAACTAATGATAACATTTGTGAAATGGCAACCTGGTTATAGATTGGGTTCGAGTCTCGCATAAACTATTAGTCCTCATTCTTTTCCACCTTACGTTTCCTTATGACTAGTTAGTTAATTTTAAAGGTTTTAGTATCAAAATAATTTCATTTATTTACCAGCTTAATTTTATTTATGAAATTCTGTTTACATTCTTTATTCTTCACTTTCAGTCATCTCACTGTAAATACAACTAAGTCAGTTGTTCTCTTAGCTGATCTTCAACCGGAAACCAAGTATACATTAAAAATATTCCCAGGTTTATCACAAGATTTTGGAGAATTATCAAATAAAAATAATAATTTTGCATCAGTCCATTTTATTACAAAACCATTGAGTATGTTTTATGTTTCTTAATCTATGTTATTAGTTTATTTATCTGTATTCATTTGGATATTTGTTTGTGTTGGCCTCATTTTTTGTACGTTCGAGCACTGTACAAGTGTTTGGTCTTAGTACTGAACTTCTCAGTATCACTGCACAGTTAGGACTATATCAGGGATCAAACTCTAGGTCTTCAGGTCTTTCAGGGAATGTCTGAAAATCAGTACAACTGGATAGGCGTTAAGGTTTAGCGTTCGGTGAAGAGATTCATGCTTCAATCAACTCGTAGTATTGCGCTAGTTTCTATAATAGAGTTGAGGTTGATTTTTTTGGAGATTCATTAAAATTTGTTGTTTGTATTTATGACAGATTGGTCGAAAATTGATTAAATCTCACCATTGTTCACTGTTGTGCTGATAGACGTTCGCTTTCACACCTGGAAGTGCTAAGCCCGATCAGCAATGTGGCCATTCGTGACGAAATATCTGTTTTACAGTACTCCCCCTTGATTTACAACAATGTTCAGTCGAAATCAGTCTGACAAGTACAAATATTAGATTTTAGTTGCTCCTTCTTCTGTAGTTTCTGAATGTTTTAAGAATTTCAGTATTGGACGTAATTTGTGACGGAATTCCACCCAAGCTTTATGTATCTTTTACTTTCCATCGTGTAGTATACATACTTTGAGCTGGGGTGGGGGTGGGGGGGTTGATAGAAGTTTTTACTATCTCGATGATAATAGGGCTTTTTATAATTTTTCTGACGATATTTATGGTGCTGTTTGCAAATACAATTAACAACAACTAATCACCGAAAACAATTTGCAGCACTGACTCCAACTTAGCA
Source organism: Schistosoma mekongi (assembly GCA_034768735.1). Taxonomy (NCBI): domain Eukaryota; kingdom Metazoa; phylum Platyhelminthes; class Trematoda; order Strigeidida; family Schistosomatidae; genus Schistosoma; species Schistosoma mekongi. The sequence goes on from CM068312.1 coordinate 3,339,761, forward strand.
CTCTTTATCATCCAATAAGTCTTTGCTCATTCTTTCAGTTATTACATAACGTTTGGAAACAATTTACTAATTCTTAAGCCTAGACTTTCTCTTATATCTTTCAGCGCTGTTGTTACGTAATTTACTTGAATTCCTTTTTATTACAATTATTATCGTTACTAATATTTACACATAGTTAAATCATTGGGATTTATTTAATATTGAAATGTCAAATTATGTATATTACTGTCTAGCCATTATGATTATCTTAACATGGTTGCTGAGACCATTAGTTCGCTAATCTATTATCTTGGTTTGTTGTCTACGATCTTACAACCAATTCTTGCTTCATTGTACTTCGCCATGGATGTGTCTAGCCTCAACATTGTATATTTGGTACCTCGATGACGTATGTATGTATGTATGTGTGGTGCGGTATGCTTAGAAGATGAAATCCACATGTCTTCTATTTTCATTATCATCGTTGTCGCATGGTTAGTTCGTAGAAATGTCTACCGTTGATTTGAATATTTTGTCTTTTTACTTTGATTTCGTTAATTTAATGTGGTATGGCACAGTTGTGTGAGACTCCAAGTTTTTCATTACTTACTGACTTCTTAACGAATTGCAATTAAATCTTACTTCATTCTGATTCATCGGATAGTAGTACATTGAAGCCTCATAGAAAAACTCACGGACCACCTAATTCCTATTTTTTTCTCTTCTCAAGTTCATCGTCCTGCAGCAGTAAAAGATATAGTCGCTGAGTCGTGGAAATACGGCACACTGACCATCTCATGGAAGACACCTTTGCCTGATGATGCTGGTAACGTGTTAGAAGACAAAATTGCTTCGTACCAGTACGTTCCAGTTCATAATATATATGATAAATTGATGTCTATTCATTTCTATATAATGTTATGATGCTAGTCGCTTGAACTCTAGCTTATTGACATTTAATTTGAAGTCCTTTGTCCGATTATCATAGTTTGAGCACCGTCACAAAATTCGTTCGGCCCGAAATATTGTTATATTAATGTATTCATATAGTTTTATAGAATTTAAAATATCAAGATAAGGAAGGACATTTGAATGAGCCAATATTCCAGTAACAAGGAGTATTCTATTTCATATAATTGTTTATAAATTTTCATGCAAACCCAGAACACACAACAGATCAATTAGAATAGTAACATTAATGCAAATCAGTGATAAACATGATAGGGAACTTCGGAATAGCTAGTGCATAATTAATTAGTTTCAGTTCATAATAAGATAATAACGCTGAATTTTGTCACCATCTTCACCCAATCGAACTATATCACCTGTATATTCCAAGTCAACAAGTTTATCTCCTGGAAGGAGATCAACCCCTGAGAGGTTAGACGAAGCAAATATTTGCTCTAAAAGTTTATCGATGATAAAGTTGAATAAGTATGGGAAAGCTGACAACCTTGGCGAACACCTTTTGAAGTAATAAATTCCGAGGACAGTCCGCCATAAGCTCTGACTCGACTAGTAGTGTTTGAACGGGAGGTGTGTATAAGATTAGTGTACTTGATTGGTACGTCTTTCAATGACACATTGCCACATAACCTTCACGGTCGATAGAGTTAAATACCACCAAAGGTCAGGGTATACAACTATTGTTGGACGTCTAAAAGTGTGCCTATGTTCCAGAACCTGTCGACGTGTGTACATTTGGTTTATATAACCACATCCAGGTCTCGAGTTTGCGCTTCACGATCTTTAGTTAGGCGTTGGTGTATTATTGAGACTAGTATATTTGACGTTATAATCGTTAAACTGATTTCTCGTTAATTGTCACAAGAGAACTTCTGTCCATTCTTAGAGACTTGAACGATTAGTATTCAAGATCAGTCATATATGATTACATCCAGTTCCTAGATTCTAGTCAAGATCTCAGTTAATCTTGCTGCTGAAACTGGACCACTAGTAGTTAATAATCACAATAGTTATTAATCATTCCGAAGAGAGTAATTGTGAATGGAAATTATATTATAAAAGATATAGAGATTGCATATGATGAAAGGGAATTTTACTATTTTAAAGTACAAAGAATAGCAACTTGAATATCCATTGAGATGGAAGTACATAACTTTCATATTCTTGAATGTCTAATTGAATATCCAAGTAGCATTTTTGACGTCTTTATATTATCTCTCAACAGAGTTTAGGGTTAGGAAGAACTTGTATATTCCCGTTGATTTGTTATAGACTGGAGCTGGTCAGTCTATATGTGTATCCTGAGCGGATTACCTGGATACAGCGGTTATTCACAAGTATTACTTAAGTTGCATTGTGAGTGGCAAGTGGACGAAACGCGCGTCCTGGATTCCACTTGCCAGTCACAATCCAACTTAAGAGTTTAGGGTTATGATTCACGTTAGTGTTGATTTGTATTACATACACTTAATACCTTAAACACTTTAAATTTTAGCGTTTATCATCTAGGAGTAATTTTTCTAAGTAATTTTGGCTAGTGTACGGTATTGGAACGAGCAAACGTGTTACTTGAAACGTTAGTCCTCAGTTTACGAATGTATCAATCATCAGTCCTGTTCATTATCCACTTTAAGTCAATAAGGTGACAGTATTTATGATAGGTAACACTGGACAACGTTTCAAGTTAATAAAAGAAACCGGGGTTAAAAAATGCAGCGTTAGTGAGACAATTTAAAAAAAAAATAGGACTCTTATTAGTTCTCAGTCTAGACGTTTAGAACGGTGGAGTGAACACTTCAAGGAGCAGTTCAGTTGGCTCTCAGCTACTCTAAACCTTCCCACTATTTCGAGACAGCCAGAATGGAAAGTCGACTTAGGTTCCTCGACTCTTGTCGAAGTCAACAAAGCTATAGTCAATCTAAAGCGAGGCAAAGCAGCGGGTCCAGATGGATTATCCCCAGAGGTCTTTAGGGATAGTGGTCCCAGTATATAAGAATGGGTCAAAGTCGTCCTGCAATAACCATCGAGGAATTAGTTTGACTAATATAGTGTCTAAAATACTAGCTTCTATAATTATCAGACGCTTAACTGCAACTCGTGATCTCCAAATACGAGAAAATCAGGCTGTTTTCAGACCTGATTGCGGTTGCATAGATCAAACATTCACCATTCGTTAGATTCTAGAGCATAGACATACTTCTCGGCGTCCAACATTGGTGGTTTTTCTTGATTTGAAAGTGGCATTTGACTCTATAGGTCTATAGCAATGCCTCTCATTGAAAGACGTATCTCAGAAGTACATAAAACTTGTTGAGGCTCTTTACTCAAACACCATTAGTCGTGTCAGAGCATATGGCGAACTATCATCTGAACTTGTAGCCTCAAGTGGTGTCCGTCAACGCTGCCCACTGTCTCCATTTTTGTTTAATTTCATAATCAACTTACTGTTGGAAATTACATTCTCATCGTCTGACTTTTCGGGAATTGATCTCTTACCAGGAGGTCAACTTATTGACATAGAATAAGCTGATGACATAGTCCTGTTAGACGAAGACGCCGATAAAATGCAGGATCTTTTGACAGCAATAAACAACAATCCGTGCATGTTCGGAATGCGTTTCTCCCCTTCTAAATGCAGTCTATTGTTCCAGGACTTATTTTCGTAAACACCTGATTTAAAGATAGAGAGTGAGGTAGTTGAACACGTCGACCACTTCACTTATCTTGGAAGTCTCATTAGCCTTAATGGGTTAGTCTGTGACGAAATCTCAGTATGAATTCAAAAAGCTCGTTTGGCTTTTGTCAACTTACGCCACCTTTAGAGTAGGAGAGATATTCGTCTCTCAACGAAAGGGAGAGTCTACTGCGCTGTAAAGCTATCAGATCATTTTTTAGATAATTTACAACATGCCTTCCCTCCCCCATCATGAAAATTTTTACTTAAAGGTAAAGGTTAATCCATAAATGGGTGCACATCACAATGGCTCCAACCATATAATATGTAGTTTTCATTAATGTTGCAAAAATCTATTCCCAAATAACAGTGCAATTATTTTTGGTGTATGATTAGATAAAACTTAATATGAAGACAGTCGAAATGACATATCACGGAAACCTGTTGGCAGTGTTGCAAAGTCCATCGTGTTCCACCCATTTTTCCCAGTATTTTGCATACTCTTTCCTCAATGCTATGTGATTTTCCACTAGCCATTGATTCCCTTGGTTAGTTTCAGTTTCACTATGCTTAGGATATAAGGCTGGGTTGCCTATGCTAATCCAGGCGATAGTAGTATCTCAGGTGAACTAACACAACTTAAACCTCTCTAGTAAAGTCTGTGTGTGATAGGCTTCAAACAGTTGTTTTTTGGGTATCGCAGTCACCCTCCTAGGTCTTTAAGGTCAACCCCAACCCAGGTACATCGAGAAGAAATCTTCAACGGTGTCGGCAACCGGGAAGTGATGACTTCCCTCATAGTTGTAACAACACTAGAGATCATCGCGTTTGCAATCAAATCTTTACTCTTTCTAATTGCTCTTCTACTTTGACTCCAATCCCTCATTTTTCACTTCTCCCACACGTGCCACTAGTGACCCGATTCCATGAAACTTGAAGGGACATATTTTTGCTTTGGTGGAGATAGTAATATTATCTATCTATGTAAAACATAGTATACAGATCTGTGAATTTCTAATCTGCCAATATATGGCAAAATATTTTAATGTATTAAGGTCTTATTTCCATCTCCCAATATACTCCATATATGGCTTATTTACGTCATTCTTTGTTACGACTCCATGAAAATTCTTTAGAATAGACTTTAGCGGCTAGAAAAATGTCTGTTAAATACTTCATCTAATTAGTATTTGATATAAACATCCTCATATATATCACATCCTAAATGAATAATTACCTATTTTGTTACTGATTTTAACATGTTTTTCTATTTAAGTTTGATGATCACACAGACACTTGTACCTAAAGTAACTTTGAAAACAATGTTACTCTTTATAGTTTCCTCTTAGTAGTTTTCGTAACTTCAGTGTACGAGGTTTCTAATGAACTGAAAAGAGGTTAGAGAAAGTCAATGTTTAATATTTAGTTACTAGACGTATAATTGTAATTATTTTCAAGTTTTGTTCTATCTCAGACCGTCCTCATACGACGTATACGTTGTTACTTTCTCATGTTTACTAGGATTATACTTCGCTCACTTACTTCTAAACCGAATGATGATGATGATAATAATAATACTGCCGACTTCGTATCACATAAACCGATTGGAATTAATGTACGTACATCAGAGTTAATTACACAGGATGACCGGCTGAGCTATACAGTATTGGATTTAACACCAGATGCTTTCTATCAAATTACTGTATATCCTATCTCAGAAGGAAATATTACTGGTCGTGTCGCCTATTTAACATCTTCACCACGAGTTGCTTCTAGACCACCGTCGAAACCACCAATGAATGTAAGATTTTGTTTATACCGTTTGTTCTCCTTTTTATGAATATATGATATATCGTCACCTCAACTGAGTAGAATATCACAAACTTTTTGAGTATGGTACCATTGGTCAAGAGATTTGCGTGTTCTATCAAACCGTTTAAAAGCAGTGTGCTGTAATCGGTACCTTGTCATTTAGTCACATTATATATTATTGAATCACTTAATGTACCATTAGTATTTCTCATTTAAAGTATGTATGCTACTCACCAGATAGATTCTCACTTATATGTACAGTCGGTTGAACTGAGTAGCCTTGATCTGTTATACAGATATTCTTTCTATTCAATAGCCACTATTCGAATTAGATCTTGTGGCGAGTCGTGATTACCAACCTCCAGTTTTGTTAATCTGGACTGACCTATTTTCCTCCTTTTTATTTAACTTTGTCATTAATACTTTTCTAGAAACAACATCCTCCCCGTCTAACTTACCTGGGATTCACCTTGTACTAGGAGGCTCATTTATCGATTTAGAATATACAGATGATAAGTCCTACTCAATGAAGATGCTAACAATATGAAGTGTAAATGTCTTGAACAACAATGCTTAAGCTTTAGGTCCACCATAGGTGTCCTTCAATCGTCACTCCCATGTTGTGCAGCGACAGAGTGTTGGGATTAGACATAGTGCTAAGCTAATATGGAAAATCAGTTGGTGAGTTTACGTATCTTTATCAACAAAGGTGTGTGAGACATGTATTACGTATATCCAACCACCATCTATCATACTGTCTTTTTATTCCTCTTTGTCGAGTTAAATTGTAATGTTAATCTTTTTATCCTGAATTCATTTTACTGTGGTATGGCAAATCATGTAAACGCTTGTATGTACTAGACTGAATATTCATATTCCTGCCTATCGATGTGACTGTATTGTTTTTTTGTTTCATTCAGTTCATGTAAATGTTTTCTTTTTGAAATTTCATTTTATTTTCTCTTGTTTTACTGATACAACATTTTGTATCAATTTGATTTATTTATTAATAGGTTCATGTACACTCGATTGGTGCCCATGTAGCTACTGTATCTTGGCAACCACCTCCTATGAAGTATAGAAATGGTCAGTTGATTGTTTATCGTATCAATATTTCATGTGAAGATTGGTTACGTTCACGTTTTATCATGGTACGAAATAAATTAAGTCAATTAATACAAGGTATGTTGTATTCCATCATGCATTGAATAATCATTGTTGTAATTATGTTACATTGTAATTGGTCTATTCTCTCCCAGCAAAGTTCACCAGTTTACCATGGATTTGCTGATAGGTGACTACAGTCAGATTGTTTAGTGTCATTCATATCTTTAAAAATGGGTTTTCGTAGACTCTTTTGAAACTATCTGGGGATCAGCTTCCTTTCCATCAAAACAATTTGCATGCCTCCTCAGATTGTGAAGGTCCTATTAGAGATTGACTCGAGGCTAGTTTATGATAATATTGTGGTTGTATATTGTTTGTAACTGTACCCTTCATCAAGTGTTAGAGCAGCATCACGCCTATTACAGATCAACAGTCGTTGCGTTTCTTGATGTCAAGGCTGCCTTTGGTTCGTTGGACAGGTCCGTTCTCTGGAATTATCTGTGATAAAAAAGTATGACATAGAAGTTTATCAACAATTTGAAGGCTCGTTACACAACCATGTCTCTCCATTGTTCCATTCCAGTATTGGGGTTAAACAGGGTGAATTGTGAGGATGTTCATCTGTTATATGAAAAAAAACTTGAGTATACAAATAATACTATCTTAATGTACAATAATACACAAGGGATCCAAGTTACACTTAATCAATTAGCAATTAGTATCCAGAAACTAAACAATTCCTATACATTAGTCAATGAGGAACATATTATTATTTACTTCATTCTGTTTCTTTTTATATTTATTTGTGTAGGCTTAACATCTGGCACAGAATATGAGCTAACTGTTTCAGCCGCAACACGAGCAGGAAATGGTCCAGATTCAGAAATCTTGACATTTACAACAATGACTCAAAAGAACGAAGCTGATATTGATGCAGAGAATAATAAGAATACTGATGGATATATGCTATCCAATGTAAGTATTTTGTTACTAGAGGTGCTAATATTTTTTCCACTACTTCATTATTGAATTTCCTAGAAGTGACACGTACTAGGATCATTTATAATTCAAAACTTCGTCATTAGGTGACACTTTGAAGTTCGTAGCGATGATACTAATTTATTTTATAGTAGGAATACTAGCCTATTTAACGTGATGTATCCAATTGTTATTATCTCCCCCTCCCTTCTTAAAAAGAAGGGGTGCTAAACACCTTGATCCAATTATTAGTTATTACTGGAAACAATCTTGAGTTCTTTTCAAAGGGTAGTTGTGTTAAGGTATTTGATATTCATCTAGTGAGTTGCATATTCTAGTCTTTTTGCATCTACTTTAGGTTGAGCTCAGTACTTAGTGGGTTGATTAGCAATTCTATTCCTCAGTACTTTCGTTTTGTTTTAAAGGATGATCATCAGTCTTGCTTATTTTAAAAAAGGGATTGTCTATATAAGACTTTTAGCGAATTATGACATTTTCTTTGGTTTATTAACCAGAGCCCAAGGAAATATTGTTTGACAACCAGTTACTTTCGACGTTTTGTAAGTAGTCTTTGACTTTTTTTCAACCCTATATTATTTATAACTTACTGTTAAATATGGAAATCCACGGCGCAATATAAGGTACTTTATATTTAGAGATGACGATTTTTGCCAACCCCTCTTTTTATTGTGGCGAGTCAGCGTCACATCATTTGCTGGCAGTCTGCGAATGTTATTTTGTTGATTGTCTAAAATTTCTCGGACAAAATACTCCACTCCGCTTATTCCAAATTGAGACAGGAATCGCGCAGCAACATCATATATTCCAACAAACCTGAACCACAAAGATAGAGTAATTAAAGCAGGGGATTATTTAGATTTTATGATATAAGCTTCTGGGATACTTTCTATCCATCTGTTGGCTTTGATTGGTCGGAAATATGCCAATCGGCTTATTCCGATTAGAATCTCATCTAATCATGCAATATTCAATGTTCTTTCCTGTTAACCGAGGAAACAACTCACTACCACCACATTAAGATACAGTTGTCAATACGACTTCAATTTCAGACCTTATTTTTACTGCATTGATCTTACCACTTCAGTTCATCTGTCTGACATGCTATGACCTAAATAGATCAACATAATGTTTATAATTAGTTTAATCTTTCTTATTTGACAAGTGTTCTTAAAACCTTCTTTTTGGTTGCCTTTAAGAACTACAATCAATCTGATTCTCTCTTTTGGTATACGGTAATTTTGAGTGGATCACCTTGATATTGCGACTTATTCATAAGTTCTTGTTGTTGTAGTAAACTTATGTGGTGACTAGTAATAGAATTCAGAACACGATTTTCATTTCAGTATGATTAACATCAACTCTATGATGTATGTTCCTCCGCCTCAGGATGAGCCTGAAATAGAATGAAAGATGCGTTCTACCCAATTCGTAATCCAACAATAATCTTATTTCCTCGTCTCTCAACACTTTGTTACTTTGTTAGTGGTTTACAAGACGACATTTAGAATTCTGATTCATTTATTGCTATCCTATTTTTTTTGCTTATAAGGACGCTTTATCAGAAGATTTTGCAACATCGATTGTTGATCATCATCAGCAGCAGCAGAAAAAACAACAGGCTCAACCTTCATTGTCAGATAATAAGCAATCGGCTAGTTCTTCATTAGGACCAGTAAGTTGAGCGTTTTTTCTGTATCGGTGATTTCGGGTTAAGTTGTTTATTATGATTTTAATTGTTCACACAGGCAAGCTGTACTCAGGATTTTCGATCATTTTCCTAGTCATTTGATAGGTGAATGCCGTATATTTAAATGTAATTACTGTATATTTAACTTTGAAACAGACTATAAGTTCGCGGATTAATTGTACTACACGGTGATCCAAAATTAGGTAGATGAATCGAACCTGTAACTTGTTTCCTGTAAGACTAGTTTGCTAACCGCTATTCTCAAATTCAGTAGAGGAGAGTTTAAATCGTCAGTTAACTCAAAGTTGTAACCGCATTATTTTGATGTATATTTGCTCATGAGATGATAAAGAAAGTTTGTTACTCATGTAGAATGCTTACATCGAACAGTTAAACACCAACACAGCTGGGATAGCCGACGGGCATACAATAGTAAAATTTCTACTTTAATCAGTTTATGTATTGTGACAATCATTCAGTGGCATTGGCGATAACTGTCTCACTCCCAGTTTATCTGAACACCTCTAGTTACAACTGTCTAAAACTTTGAGAAAGCCTTGAAGTAGCTCATTAGTGAACTTATTATTGTATGAAGTAGTTTAGTAAAAATTGGTTTTTATTTGTTGTTTATATTCGTTACAGATTGATCACAGACTGATTAGAATAGGCATTGTACCTTGGGGGGGGGATACCAGGTTTGATTCTTGATGCGGTTGTGGGCGGGTAATGCCACTATGAACTGTCATACTATGATGAGACAGCTATCCAGTGCATTTGTTTCAGATCAGTCTGTGGTAATAATAACAATAAAATTAAAAAAACTCCATACAAAACCACATCAACTTGGCTGCTTCACAAGCATTGAAAGCAAGTCAGTGGTAAATAGCATAGAGCGCGGTATATATATGTTTGCTCAATTCATTACTTTACATTGACATGACTAGATTGACATCACAGCATAGTTTGACAGGAAGTAATGAAAAGATAATATGTATGATAGAATAATGCAACTTAACATCAAGCATAAAATCGAGTGTAAATGCACCTGCTCCACTGTAACCAATGCTGAATCATCTTACCACCTAATGCATTCAATCACTGATCCACAATAATCAAGTAGACCCTTACCAAATAGTCAACATGGTGCAGAAGTCGTTAATAAATTTATGAACCTATGCTATATTTCGGTTTTACAATCTCTAGTTTTTTTTTTCATCCCACTCTTAAACCAACTAACATAATTCGTCGAGGTGGACAGTTCTGCTATTTCTTTCATGTACATCTGTCATTCATTCATTTACTTCATGTGTTGTTTTATTTTTTTAAGGTTGAAAATCTTAAATGGTTAGCTGAAGAACATAGTTTATTGATAATGTGGTCACCTCCTGTTCCTCGTATGCCTAGTAATAGTCGTAAAAGCATTAACACGCATTTTAATCCTCCACTAAGGAGTAAGGTTCGCCGTGGTACAAATATATCACATTACATAGTTTCTTGGGGTAAAATGCATCCAGGACCAGATTCTGTGGAATTGCCAAGAAATCAAACAAGTTATTCAATACAAAAGTTAGGTATGTGTTATTCTATATATATATATATATATATATATATAAAGTGTCTACACTGTCCATTGTAGTCTTTTTTGGAGTAGGTACAATTTAGTTCAGAGATAATGCTGCATTTGTCGTTTTTTTTGGGATTGCTCAACTTACTATACTAAAATAGCACGGTGAGATTAAATTGACAAGATTAACATCACAATATAGTTTGACAGTATGTAATGAAAATATAGCATGTATGCAAGAATAATGCAACTCAACATCTAGAGTAAGATAGAGCGTAATTGTATCTACTCCACTCTGACGAATACTGAGCTAACTCACCACCTAATGTATCCGATCACTGATCCACTATAATCGAATGAACTTTAACCAATTAGTCAAGATTTGTTAACAAGGTTCAACAGTTGTTGATGAGTTGATTTATCCATGTAGAAGGTGTGACCACTCAATCAACCGATCTTAGTGCTCATCAGCAAAGCATACCTACGACCTTGAGGGAACTTATATACTTTAGAGGCTTTGACGTCCGCGTTCATAGCGTACGTGATGTGGAACTATGTAAGCTAGTGATCACATTGCAACTTTCTCTATAAGATTCTATCATTTACAGTGTTGTGTTCTGGTTATCATAATACTAAAAGTCTCTTATTAGGATTCTGTTCCAATGTTCTTTGATAAAGCCTATGTCAAACCAGTAGAATCGTTGTTGTAATTGAAATCACTTCGATACGTTCTTCACTATCAGTGTTTTGATAGTTACAGTGCTCTTTTTTCAATTTAGTAGATCACATGTTCGAATACGATTCTCTATCTCCATTTACTTCATTTTGCATAGCGATATAGTAAGTATAGCTTAAATATGTAGTTGGTGAATGATTTATGTCTATTGAATCTGCTACAAGACACGGTGGTTCAGTGCTGTTCAACTTTCAGTCATTAAATAGGAAGTCCGAACCCCCCTTCACTTACTTTAGTTTAAAAAGCTGGGTAGTAGTATAACCTGTCATCACTTTTTGAAGCGTGGCTGAGGGCCATAGTACAATAATCTTTTTTTGATAAGCGAGTTTAGTGAGTGACATTATTCTCTATTACCGTTAATAAGATTAAAAGGAAGTTACGTAATAATCTGACGGTTATAAGAAAATAGTAATTAGTGGCAGAAATATAAAATAGTATTGTTAACTTGACGAACATATAGAAGAACGAATATTGGAGTGACAACTGGTAAAATTTGAAAGGGAAGTAACCAAACTATGACAGAAGAGAAGGATTAAACACATCTCTTTTCTACATAGAGATCAAGGCGGAGTCTATGCTTTGTTACAACTTCAGCCATGTACAAATCTAGAATCTAACTCCCATCTATGGCACCTATTTTGTTATTGTATACGATTTTAGACGATAATTCTAATGGTAGTATATTGCCATTGGTGACCATGTATTCAACATTTTGATAGGCTAACTATGCGGCGTACTCTTTAAGTAAATGACATCATAGAAAAGTAAGTTTATTAAGCAGTGTTCATTTTATTTTTAGCCTTTTTTTTTACACCAGAATCATTGTTATTTATTTAAGAAGTTTCGTTAATTAAGCATAAGTAGTTGGCGCTAATAACATCGCATGAACGACAGTGAAAGCTTCACAGTCGAAGTGTCTAGCTCAAAGAATTCAATAATACTATCATAACAGCTTGTTGTTCCTTCGAATATAGTGCAAATAACCTATAATTTCGTTGTTTTTTGTTTTTTTTCTTCACACTCATTTAGATCAAGATACTACTTATTTTATCAAAGTTGTTGTAGTTGGTAAAAATCAAGAGATGAAAGAAGCTTTTATATCAGCTAGAACCAAGCCTAGTTCTCGTAAGTTGTTGTTTTCTAATGCTGTTAATGCTTTATTTAACTTTCTTATCTTCATTACCTTTTTTACATAATCACATCATAGACAGAGTGTAGTTAAACAATTATTGAAAACCAGGATTCATTTCATAGCTGTCTTGTTCTTGTATGGAATTCCTCAGCGGTGAACATCCATTATAAGTTTAATAATCTTCCCAACCCTCTTATACCAACACTTACCATGTACTCACTGATGACTAAGTTCGTACGAATACTCTTGGAGTTCTAATAAGAACCCGTTACCAATGGAGTTCAACCATGTTGTGAAAGTAAAACAAGTCATCATTTGGAATGGATGATAATCTTGCAATACCGCGAATTGACTGAATGCAAATACATTAACCATATAATCCTATCTCATCAGTAGAAAAATTAAGTGCTTACTACAAGATCAGGATGTTCTGTATTCAAATCCTGGTGCAGTCATTAACTTTTCCTGTAAAAAAAGCCCTGATCAAATGTCAATATTTTTACCCAGTGCTCACTTTCTTAATGGTATCTCAGTTGACATCAATCCGGGACCTAATGTACACATAATAATGGTCATTGTCAATTTGAAGCTTATTTTCGTCAGTAATGCACTTTTATGATGTCTTGAATGATCAAAGTCAGGACTGTTTCAAGAGCGAGGGATTGGATAATACTATATTATCTCGCTTAGTGACTTAAGCTGGAAGTGTAGATGATTGAATTCTATCTCATTAGTGTCCTTAGGTTACATGTTCGCGTAGAGACATGATAGTTCTTCTTGATTAAAGTTCGTATTAAGTTACGGGGGGAGGTGATACTCACTGCTTATGAGTTCATTGTTCTTTGGGTATATCAATAGTTCCATTGTTTCTACATCGATTTGCTGCAAAAATAAATTGGAATTCAAACAAATATATACGGCAGGGGTTATCCGCAACGTTTTTAGTTTTTATTATGCTCAATATCTTCGGTTATTTCTTGGACTCGTTTACTAGATGAATTTTTCATATTTTAAACGTAGCTTTTGTGGTAAATTTAATTTAAATTGTCTATAGTTATTCTCAACTATTTGCTATACTTCCTGGAATTTCGAATGGTAAATGATATGTCACTTACTTACTACTTACTTACATCCTTTACTCCTCACAGAGGAGCATAGGCCGCTCACCAGTATTCTCCATTCAACTTCGTCCTCAGAAATCCTTTCCAGCTGTTTCCAGTTACTGTTTATCCTTTTGATATCTGCTTCCTATTCTCGACGCAGTGTGTTCTTTGGCTTTATTTTCTGTTTTCCAACAGGATTCCATGTTAATACTTGCCTCGTGATGCAGTCTGATGATTTCCTCAATGTATGTCCTATCCATTTCCAACGTCTTTTCTTAATTTCCTCTTCGGCTGAAAGTTGGTTTTTTCTCTCCCATAGTAGACTGTTGCTGATGGTTTCTGACCGACGGACATTCAGTATCTTGTGTAGACAGTTGTTTATAAATACTTGTACCTTTCGGAGGATGTTTGCAGTAATTCACGTTTCAGCTCCATACAGCAGAACTCCACCTGTAGCTCTCCTAGAGTTACTGCCGGTCCCAAGCCCGGGTATAGGAGGAGATTTTGGCATAGGGCTAGCATTTCCATCCTGTAAAACTCATGCTTGCTAAAAAAAAACGCTAAGCAGATTAAACAAGCTAAACCATTTAAGTGATATATCAATCACTTATAAATGAAAATTACACTGTAATATGTAGAATTCATAAATTGAAGATGTAAACTAAAAGTTCTGAGTATGATCTACACTTATTAGTAGTTGTGAATAACCTCATCCACCTTAACAAATGACTTACAATGAAACATTTAATAATCAATTTCTTTATATGTTATTATTCTTTTAATTGAATAGCTAATGAACATCTACCAATTCCCTTGAATTTACATGTTTCTTCATCTGATTCAAATTGGGCAATATTAACATGGGATAAACCAGAATGTATTCAACAATCACAAAATACTTATAATAATATAAATGTGGATAGAATTATCCTAGAGAGAAGTCAACCAAATCAATTGATGAAAGCATCACTTACCAAAGCGGATTGTTCAAAGAACAATAATAAACAATATTTAATTAAGTTTTATCAAGTTGCTTATCAAATAATTGGTTATGCATCAAATCGAACTAAAACTAACAATGTCAATGGTAGAAATAATGTAGCTGATGATATTGGAGATAAGAATGGTGTAGAGTTATTATCAAGTACATATACATTTGCATGCATTTATGTATATGTTAGCCACGCAGTCATTTATAAGCAAAGTTATAACCTGTATGTTAGCTCATGTTGGTTTATCATTCATAATACGTGTCTCAACCACCTTTGTCGATGGCGACTCACAGCCTCATCATCCAATTTAATATATTGGCTTAATACTTTGCAGCTTATCTCAGCATTACTTATTCATTTTTTCCATGATACATGAATAATGCTGGGATGATATCTGCATTAATAGACCTATAGCCTTCTTCTGTAAACTATGTTTCATAGAGAAAAGTTAATACAAAACGGACTCGTTTTTTTGGTTGATAGACGCATAGTTCGCTTGTGTCACAAGTGGCGAACCAAGTTTAATAAACCAGACAAACTTTCTATATATGTGTATCTAGTTCGATAGAATAGTGAATATTTCTTTATCTGCGTTTGTTGCTGTTGTCAAATTTTTATTCAATTGAAGTGTCTTTCTGTTGATGAGTAATTTTCTTCAATTAAAAGAAAATCTAGTTCTGTATTATGCACAATGCTTAAATGTTGTCTAAGTATATTCAGGTTACAATTTTCATGTCATTATACTGTTCGTTTAGCTAGTGATATCCTAATATTGGCGTGTAGTCACTATGAGTGATTTTGTTTCAAAGGGTTGGCATTTACTAACATAGGTCTCATATGAACATATTGACATGGATAGAAAACACAAATATATTGATGATTCTAGCATGTATTTAAATCTTTAATGAAGATCATTCTCTAATATGCGGTACTCATCAACCAAACGAATGTAAATGATGATCTGAAGTTCTGTTTACATTAAAGAGAGTGAACATTGAAAATGCTGTCATTAAAGTTTTTGCTAGTAGTTGATAATTTTAACATCATGGACTTGTTTCAATCGGTATTGTTTTTACTTCAAGTTTATGTATGAAGCCACCAATCTGGAATAGCGACATTTTTCGATGGCGGTGAATAAGTGAAGATATATAAATGAAATCAAACTCATTTGAATCTTATGCTTAAAAAACGTGGTTAATAAATGAGATGTGATTTACAATAAGAATAGTACAGTTAATTATGGGCAAATGTGGATGGAAAGACTGTTAATCATATGAACTATCAAAAGGGAGGCGAGCGTCTCTCATGAATGACGTTATCCCATCAGTGTCTATTAAACTTAATGTCGTAGTGTCACCATCGTTTGAATTGAGTGATGTAGCTAATTCTATCGGCGTATATACACTGATTAAATGTAGAGTAGTTGAGGGCTAATAATGCCATATGTGAATAGTGTTACTCATCATACTCTATTAATCAAGTCTAATTATAACCAATAATCTGAGTTCCTCAATATCATGTTCTCTATGTTTTAGTTTATGGTGAGTTAACAGTAGTCAGTAGGATTTCTATTTGAAGATTACTGGTCGAATCAGGGTTTATAGGGAACTGTCACCAGAGGTATTGACTTCAAGTGGTTTTCGTTAAAACTCATCTTTATACCTCTATTTATTAAATTTCGTCATGGATGTCCTCTTAATAATTACACTTTCTCTAGCTAGGTTTTCAGGAATTGGTCTTCTATCAGGAGGCTTACTTATCGATCTAGAACCTGCGAATGATTTAATTTTATTAGTGATGATGCTGATAATATGCAGAACTTCTCGAATGCCTTAAATAACAATGCAAGCGTGTTTAGAATGCATTTCCGTATAAATATAGTATGTTACTTCAGGACTTGTAAAAATTATAGCATGCATTGGTCATAAGGGGTAGAGTAATTAAGTACGTTAGCCACGACTTACCTTGGATATTTGACCATTCCTAACAGGTCCGTGTGACTCTAGCAAAAAGTAACTAGCTTTCATGAAAATGATTTTCGCTGTGTGATGCAAACCTATTTCACCCATTTTCATTGTTTGAGATGTTACGTTGAGCTATTCCAGTCACAAATGATCTTCCGCATATTTTTCTGATAACCACTTCCGTTGGCCTGTTCGTTTTCCTTTTGTTTACTGTTTGTCACATTCCACTACATTTTTTTAGGTTTGAATAAACAGATTATCATCATTGAGTGTTATTGGGATTTTAGCATTGAAAATTAAGAACTGAAACTTAGTAGCTTTTTCGTCCTGGTATAGGACCCTTGAAGAATGCGAGCTCGTGTCCTCACGACTACGAGTCGAGCCTACGACCTTCAGTTTTCTTAGTGAACATTCGACCTTTATAGAACCGAGCTAGAAAGTTGGATTCGTTGACATTTCTATCCTACATCAATTTCCAATTATCTCTGGTGTGTGTGTGTGGGGGGGTAATTGCTGGTCTCTGGACACGGTCAAACTGGACGAAGTTAAAAATAT
Source organism: Schistosoma mekongi (assembly GCA_034768735.1). Taxonomy (NCBI): domain Eukaryota; kingdom Metazoa; phylum Platyhelminthes; class Trematoda; order Strigeidida; family Schistosomatidae; genus Schistosoma; species Schistosoma mekongi. The sequence goes on from CM068312.1 coordinate 3,357,031, forward strand.
TAACCATTGGTTCTTGCTAACTCAGTGGTCCACATGTTAAGCGTTCGTCGCAAAGCCAGAAGGACCTCGGTTTTATCCACTCTGGTGGGGATATGAACGTGAAGTGCTGTAGCATCCAATTCTAGGATGACATATCCGTCCACTCTTTCTTGGTACTCAATAGATTGTCTTAACTAGCTCACTTCATGATGTCTCATACATACTAAATTAGTTTTAATGGCCTTTTATACTGTGAATATGGGTCATGGTCTCCCTCCAACAGATTTTGGGAGTCCACTTTCAGTTACATAATTTGGTCTTGTCAGCGTCATAAATAAAAAATACCAAACAATTGATATTCAGTCTTAAAGCTAATAAATTCTTCTGAGAACCGAAATGCTCAACTTTCGATCCCTCGCAAAATCGTAGATGGTATATGTGTATAGTCCATAATGACATATGGATTACGGTACTGGGAGATTTTTCAGTCGTATTCTATGTGATACTTCATTTCTATCTATTGTAATAACATTCTTAGGTCGTCTTACATGAAAAGTTTGTTTTCATTTGATAAAAGTATTGATTCAGAGTTAAGGCTTAGTCATAGTCAAAACGGAAAGATCTTAACATTGGCTTTCTGAGTGTCTAAATTTCAAAACACTTAGTTACTATCCAATAATTTCATTTCTAACTTATATAATATGCCTTTAAGTCAATATTTGCATCAAATATTTATCTTGGGGGGTACTTTTTTAGAACCCAGTGATTCACCACGAGATATTTTTTCTGATAACCACTTCCGTTGGCCTGTTCGTTTTCCTTTTGTTTACTGTTTGTCACATTCCACTACATTTTTTTAGGTTTGAATAAACAGATTATCATCATTGAGTGTTATTGGGATTTTAGCATTGAAAATTAAGAACTGAAACTTAGTAGCTTTTTCGTCCTGGTATAGGACCCTTGAAGAATGCGAGCTCGTGTCCTCACGACTACGAGTCGAGCCTACGACCTTCAGTTTTCTTAGTGAACATTCGACCTTTATAGAACCGAGCTAGAAAGTTGGATTCGTTGACATTTCTATCCTACATCAATTTCCAATTATCTCTGGTGTGTGTGTGTGGGGGGGTAATTGCTGGTCTCTGGACACGGTCAAACTGGACGAAGTTAAAAATATTAACCATTGGTTCTTGCTAACTCAGTGGTCCACATGTTAAGCGTTCGTCGCAAAGCCAGAAGGACCTCGGTTTTATCCACTCTGGTGGGGATATGAACGTGAAGTGCTGTAGCATCCAATTCTAGGATGACATATCCGTCCACTCTTTCTTGGTACTCAATAGATTGTCTTAACTAGCTCACTTCATGATGTCTCATACATACTAAATTAGTTTTAATGGCCTTTTATACTGTGAATATGGGTCATGGTCTCCCTCCAACAGATTTTGGGAGTCCACTTTCAGTTACATAATTTGGTCTTGTCAGCGTCATAAATAAAAAATACCAAACAATTGATATTCAGTCTTAAAGCTAATAAATTCTTCTGAGAACCGAAATGCTCAACTTTCGATCCCTCGCAAAATCGTAGATGGTATATGTGTATAGTCAACATAGGACCTCGCACACGTGTGCATCGGTCCAAGTTGTCATACCTCAAAAGCACAACGATTCTGAGCCATATCATCCAACGTTTCCGATTACTGGTTACGGCATTAGCTCAGTAGAAAGTAGTTGACGAGAAATCCTGTATATCGGCCTTAGCTTTATGAACTTAGGAGGGTATACCTGCAAACTCGAGGGAATTGATCCTCTTCATGGTATTTCACCCTACTTCATGTGTAGAAGTCGATCGACATTAAAGGTCAGACGAACAATGTTATTAAAATAACACACAGTTATCTCGTGATACTTGCAAAGTTGTTATCACAATCTTTAAATGAGTAGTAAACTTTAATACATAAATTTGTCTGCATTTCATTAGTGTAATATTAATGATTTTATTTTACTTCTTTCTCTGCTCATATTTTCATTTCAAGATGTAAATCATCAACAAGTATCTCGTCCTCCTCTTGATAAAACACAATATATGATTAGTGTAACAGAGAATTGGGTTAAATTAGAAAATTTACAATTTGGTCGATTATATTCTGTAGTTGTACGAGCTGTTGGTGAAAAGAACTTAAACAATCTACAGGTTATTACTACTAATGATAATCAAGAATTGAATAATTTACTGTATAGTGAATGGAGTTTAGAGCAAATTATTGAAACACCAGAACAAAGTTAGTCAACTTAAACAGCTTTTTTTTTTCGAATTCTTGCCAGTTGATCTTTCTTTTAAGAGAGTTTATTTATGTTATAGTTTAGTGATTCATGAAACCATTGTCTCTAAATCCTGATGTATAAAATGTAATCAGACCAAGAACTCATTGATTGAAAAATAGCTAAGATGAGTGCTACGTGTATACTTAACTACTACTTACTTCATGATGAAATGTTGTGACTTAGAGTAAGGTTCAGTTAGAAGAAAGTTGTTAATAGTCAAACAAATGACAGTGTATGGAATCATTGAATATTTATCTAAGTCAATTTGTTTGATTGTGGCTATTATGATAGCCTCTATTATTTCTCAAAAGTCGGTGTTGTGACAAAACTTTGAATTGATTAGATTATCTTTGGTTTATTCGCACTTTATATTCTTTTGTATTATTCATTTGAAGATAGTTTCATGCAACAACGTATGTGATCAATCCAAGTTGCCACACCTCATCAGCACAACATGATGAACACCAAATTAGTAGAAGCTGTAGTTGCTTCAATAATACTAAGGAAAACGTAATGACATATGGATTACGGTACTGGGAGATTTTTCAGTCGTATTCTATGTGATACTTCATTTCTATCTATTGTAATAACATTCTTAGGTCGTCTTACATGAAAAGTTTGTTTTCATTTGATAAAAGTATTGATTCAGAGTTAAGGCTTAGTCATAGTCAAAACGGAAAGATCTTAACATTGGCTTTCTGAGTGTCTAAATTTCAAAACACTTAGTTACTATCCAATAATTTCATTTCTAACTTATATAATATGCCTTTAAGTCAATATTTGCATCAAATATTTATCTTGGGGGGTACTTTTTTAGAACCCAGTGATTCACCACGAGATATTTCTCTGATCGGTCTCACTGGTGTTGGATCCAGTGATCAACAACAGGATCAACAGTCAGTCAGTATACAAATCAGTTGGCAACCCCCTTTACATCCTAATGGACCTTTAACTGGCTACTTATTGTACTTTACCATGAATCATAGCTTACCATTATTAGATTGGTCTAAACGACGTCTTCCACCGGATAGTTTAAATACAGTTATCTCAGGACTTTCATACAACGCTATTTATGCATTTCGTTTAAAAGCTACCAATTTATTTGGTGATGGTCCAATATCATCAGTGAAATTCTATCGTACACCAGATAGTAAGTGATTTGATTTACATTCATCGTACTCGTCTTACCCAATCCCTTATCTATACGAAGCTGCTATGACATTTTTGTTTTCTTATACGATTAGTTTGTTGATATTCAAACACTATACATAAAAAGATCTGGGAGAGTGATTCGCTGATTGTCATGTATATGTGTAAATGTTTACAATCAGTCTAGCTACACCTGCGACATATATATTACAGTAATCGCCTCTCGTTTCGCCATGAGACAGTAGGAGTCACTCATGAACAGCACAGGATCTAGCACTTAAGTCCAAGTCGTTACACACTACAGCAGGTCAACATGATGATTACCAAAGTTGTAGAAATTATTAGTAATATTAATGGTCATAATGTAGATTATGTACAGAGAATATGGTTCGAAACGTTAGGCATAATTGGTGAGAAGAAAGACATCAAATAATTTCTTGTTTTGTAACGCATAACTTTAGCCAATTCTCTGGATGGACACATACATATTTTGTTATCCGGTAATTTGGATTCTTAAACTAATGGAGCGTACTGTTATTTGTAGTATAGGAAGGTTGTAGAGTTTGTTGATTGATCTGTTTGCCGTGTACTCACTATGAATTCAAGAGGTGATTCCCATAGTTCTAGTGAGAAGCGGTGACCAGTGGATCTCAGTTATTTTTCCACTATTGATAAGTGATACTTGTGCTTTATCGCGAATTGATTGACAGGAATTTAAATATTGGTAGCTTGAGAATAATGCTCTTATTACGATGCCTGAAGATCGTGGGTATAATCGTAGACAAGGTTTTAGATACGCACTTCAATTAATGAGTTCCATATATATTAAGACAAGACAATTGTTTAGTACTCTCTGGTTTCCATTGATTATCTAGTGTCAGTCTGCATGTTCGAATTTCATTTGACTGCTTTTAGGAAAAATGTATTAGTATTATTAGCTCTTACACCAAAAACATTGCTTGAAGCCAATTACATTATTCTGTATCTTATACTTTACAATTCTTTTTATTCTTTGTATTTTCTAGTTTACGGTCAAGGAGGTGGTACTCTTACACTTAGTGATCATGAATATGCGAAATTACATTCAAGTATTTCATCAACTTCATTAAAACAGCATCTTGACGATGATGATAGAATTGTTAATTATCCAGCGGATTTAATTTTTGTTAAACAACCTATAAATGACGCAAAAAAACATCGTAGTAATATGTCAGCAATCGGAACAGTTCTGTATTCACCGGTGAAAAATTCTTGGTTAATTATTGGCATTATGATTGGCTTCTTAATAATAATTCTTATCATTATTATGATGTCATTATTGTGTCGAAAGCATCGACGTCATTTTAGTGGTCCATTGATGAAGTAAGTTATTATTGTTTGAATTTCTTTATTTTATGATATAATGGTCTATGCGATGGTAGTGATTAGTTGGTGAGACAGTAAAGATGGATATACAATGTATCACATTTGAGTGAACTGACCTTTACAGCACAGATATTTTCTTCTCTGGTTTATGTACCTATGATTTGTGAACTTTGGATATCCTGCATACTGCTAAACCATTCGAATGTATTGAGTTGAGAGTATCTACATTTCAGTTCAAGTGGGGTCTTATCATCTTTTAATTACTTGACAATATATCAGATAGCCAAAGACATAATTTCCCATGTGTGACTGCTTATGATTATGTCAATATAGTATATTCAGACTGGGACAAATGTATCTTAGCCTAAGTTGTCATACCATATGCTGCACAATGAGATAAAGTTCGCAGTAGGAAATTTTGGAACTCAAAGTTTAGGTGAAGGCATAGAGTAATCAGTGTCACTTAACGTATGTAACCACCGATTTCGGTTACCTTACGGACTATTCAATGTGAATCCACTAACGTAGTTTAAAATAATTGTTAATAAAGTTATTAAGTGGCACCACCTTAATTCCCCTCCTACGATTATTCGACTTATTTGATACTCACCTTGTTAGTTTCATTTCCTTGTATTGTCAACTTGTGCTAATGCACGTATTTCATTAGTGGTTTAGTGATTAAGTCATTCAGCTTTCTTTCATTAACTTAAAGGTTCATTCAATTTACTTTGATCTCACTAATGTGTAGTATCACTAACTCTTACATATATTGTCTCAAATCACTCTTAGTGTTTTTGTAGATCTTAAGTTCGATTATTCTTTCTGGCATACGTTAGTATCATTCCCTCCTTCTGAATTCCATTGTCATGTTGGTCTTGTAAATATGATTTCATTGTGTTAATGTGGTATGGCAACTTGGACCCATACACATATGTAGTAGGTTCTACGTTGTTCATGACCAACTGATTGTTATTATATTATCGGACAACAAATTACTTAAAACGGTTGCTGTATTTTTTATGAATTCACTAACCGTAGAGGTTTGGGTAGTTAACTGAAAATAAGCCAGGTAGTGTAAACTGAAATGGCATTTCATAGACACATCGTTTACTCATGATCTTTAGTATTTCCAGTGCTTATGAAAAGACAGATTAAATCAACTGAATTTCACATGAGAATGATCTGTTATTAGTAAGGTTTGTTTTTTTCTCGTTGTTGACATTTAGAACTAAGTTGTTATGAGTCTTTCTAGTTACTATCTTGATTTGGTAGTTTAGATCTTTGGAATTTGATGACATGAGTGTAGAATTCGATTCCCATTGTGGTCATCAACATTAAGATTTATGTACATCATATAACTGTTGAGTTCTAAATATGACTAAATACACATCCACCACCCCAATGTTACCCACAATTTAAAAATTTAAAATCTCGATGGAGTTTGTAATGGTTTCCGTCTGTCGATCCAAAAAATTCGAGGTAACGTTTTAATTGTGGTATACAGAGTATTAGCTTTATTTTTACCGAAAATAACGTCTTGTTAACGTGTGGTAGCTATCTCAAGATATATACTTTCAAGGACTCCTCATTTAGTCGTATGACAATTTAATAGGTAGAATACATTGAGTGCTAATGAGACTAATAATCAGTTGGTGTATATGCTTTTTTTCTCCACCATGTATCGAAATAACAATCGCGATAACTGCGAGTAGCTCTAAAAGTGTTGACCTTAACAAGTTTCTACCCAGTTACTAACCAATCACTACTCTGGCATAACAAATGAACAACTTATTACAGTTAGCCAATAAATAGAATTCGTGTTAGGTTTGTAAAAAATGTTACTAGTCATATAGATAAATATGTATCCATTTAGTTCTTTTATTTCAAATTTCAAAAAAAAAATTAAATTTATTTGTTGTTTGTATTCGTTGCAAACTAATCTTTGTTGGGTACTTTTGGAAATTTGGGTTTGGGACTGGGTAACTTTTTCATTCTTATATGGGATTTATGAGTCTACTGATCCCTCTATGATGAATGCAGAAAGTTAAATTATAAACAGTATTCACAAAACTACATCAGTTTCAAGATTTTCTGGAAGTTTTAGTGAGAAAATGGTAACTGGATAGTGTTAAGAAATTTAGGAATGAGACAATTATAGAAATTAACAATGCTTTATAGCTAATGTGTTGAAATGTGAATTCTGCTATTATACGCTGATAGACTGGCTTAACTGTACTGATGCTTAAGTGTTACTAGCAAAATTTGAACGTTTTTTTTACTCACTTCCACCTCTGAGTTCCATTCTAGAAGGAAACAATTGGTCAGTTCGAATTCCTGGTTTCCAGTTGTATTTGAAATTAGTTTATATAGGACACATACAAATTAAAAAAACATAGGCCTTCACAAGGCTAATTCAACTTGAAGTTACTGTGGAAAGTTTATTCTTTATTATATTTTCTATGGTAAATTAATCCCTTTTTCAAATCCACTTTACAAATAGCTCAAATTCGTTCCCATTCATTTATCTTGTCAGGTTTATAAATTTTAAGCATGTTAATGAGTAAATATTGGTACGTTTTACTTATGTGTCACATAGCAAAGTACAAGCTAACTGGTTTTCTGATTATGATTTTGAATTAAGTAGGAAAGTTCAAGAAGTAGCTATCTTTAATCCATTTAGTCCCTCAGTGGATTTATACCGTCATTGTTTTGGATATCCTACATGTTGTTAAGTAATTGAAATGAAATACAATTAGAATTTACTTGAACTAGTAGAATTCTCATTCACTTGCCTTAATCCAATTGAATAGTTTAGTAACATAACAGTATATCTAAAGTCATGTACTGTTTAGTTACTTTGCCGACGTATTCTCATTTACCAAATATAAACTGTCTTTATGTGTCTTTATGGCTTATAACTAATGCGTTTAATAACAAGGGGGGGCATATTAATGATTGAATGTGATTTGAATAGAAACCCTGGATATGTTAGTATGTAATTGATAGTGTCACTATGGTGATGACAGTATGCATTTCTAACTCCCTCTCCCTCTCTTATTTTATTTGTCTGCCGTCTTTTTTTATCATCATATATGATTATTTTCCCTGAGGTGGTTAAATGTCATAATGAGTATACAACACACAGCTTATTATTTATGAATATTCCTACCGGCAACTATTATTCTGTCAAAATATATTGTCATGTTCCTTTTGTACTCTAGATTTATTTATTTAAATGCACAAAATTTAATACAACCGGGCATCAAAAATGCTTACGTCATACATAATTATATGAGGGGGGGGATACTATCTAGATGATCAAACTGAAGCAATTGGTTTTCCTATGGAGCAACTCCTAGAGGTTTAAACTACAAGAGAGTAGAATATCGCCAGATCATGTAATCTATTTGTAGTTGGTGGCCAAAATAAGTTCATACACCGTTCATTTCCCCAGGATTCTGGATTATATGCACACCAGTGGTTTGTAATTATGATTTTCTAACTGCCCTAAATGATAACTCCGTATCCGTCAACCTGGTCTAAACGTATTACATTTACTGTCGTCCTTTCACCTTAGTAAACAACCCCCATGCCACGTCTTGACAGTAGGTAAAACCTTCATAGCACAAGTTATAAACACAAGGCCATACGAAGGTATTTTGAAGGCCTGGTTGAACGCTCCCCACCCTCCACAGTACCAGGAGACATTTGTCTACAAGATCTACATGCTATCTTAAGGTGACTGATGAGCTCTATTAAGGATTCGAACTCACCCAACAGCCTGTGACCGTTACCATTGACTAATCAGTCTGCGACTGATCTATAGAACTGAGATATTTACATTAAATAAACATTGAGTAGTGTCCAATATTGTGTTTGTTTGTTTCTGTTTAATATGAATCAAATTCTACCAACAATCGAGTTGTGATTTTAATGACTCATCCTCGTGTACACTATGTTTCTAATGTAGTGTGTTGATGGTATTCAGCAGATAACGTTGTTTGATATAAGTTTCGTGTTAGCTAGCATCCATCAAGAAGATGTATAAGTAATATGTTGATATTGATGATAAAATTATTTGTTACTGTCTGTTATTATTCTTTTTGAAGTTATAAACTTGGACATAATTTAAGTCATCTACCTGAAGGAGATAATTTAACTGAGTCTAATACAGCTACTCATCGGAATAACACAAATAATACTTCAAACAGTTTAGCTATTCAATCATTTGGACGTAAACGAAAATGTCTTACTAAATCGTCATTTGGTGCTGGTGCTATAGCAGGAAATCAAGATGTTGCATTATTGATGAGTAATGGTGAAGCGTTACTAGCTGCTTCTGATTATGGTGGTGTTGGTCAACAACAACAGTCACTGGCATTATCATCTAATTTAATGGTTAGTTCTGGTGGGCTTTTAGTCACTACCATGTCAAACATGTTGACGACATCAATGAATTTATCAGGAACTGTTGGCGGTGCTTCGAGTGGCGTCAGTGGGAGTGGTGCTGGGCAAGTCTCATCTACTGCCATTACGCCAAATCAAGGCATTTTATACAACAATAATCAAAATAATATAAGTAAGTTTAATTTAAATATAGATTGTTCACTAGCTAGTAATCATGCTGTATGGCAACTTAAACGTATGCGTACGTATGGTGGGTTCTGTGTTTTTGATAACTGGCTGACTTAAGTAGTAATCAATATCATGTTTATCTACTCTACTAACTTAAGTTCGAATTCTACAAAAAGCATGCCACTTCACTTAATATTGTTGATGAGTGCCAATAACAACTTGGGACCTATTCCAGTCAATACAGGGTTTCATATCGAACCACCCAGAAATATGGATTTATTAAGAAAAACCTTTTCTACCGACTTCAGTTTCAGAATCCGAGTGGTAACACTCGCTTTTACTTTTTGGGTTTAACTTAAAGTCAGGCATATGAATTTTAATAAGCCTGCTGTTTGAACACTTTGATACTGATTTCCCAGAATTATACCTCTCTCGAACGTGCAATAGAAGTAATAAGAAACAGAAAATCTAAATAGAAGCTTTATTCCCAAATGTATCTTTTTTGTAGAAGTTGTTAATGAATACTAATTAGATGAAGCAATTTCAATATTTTCGAATCATCCGAGGTGACGTTTCTGATGAGTCTTGACGGCCTTCAATAAATCTGTACTTAGTAAATAAGTTTCTTGATTTCTGTGGAGTGCTGGCTCCATTGATAAAACATTCAATTTCTATGCATTCTACCCTAGACTCGAACTGTCCTTCACTTTTATTTGGGCAACCAAGTAGTAGTATCACTTATCTCCATATTTATGTCGTGGCTCCAAACTATGTAAACGAATTTGTACTTGATAAATGGGATGAAATTTCTCCTAACTTTTAGATATTCCATATCCATAGATTTTTTGTGTGTGTATCTTTCTAGTGCTTTTTTTATTGAGAAGTGTTGTTAATTGTTGTAATTTCCATTACGAACTGACTATAACCAGAGATCCATTAAGAATTGTGGAGCGTTGAGTATCTGTTTCGTCAAAGACTTCATTTTCAAAAATCATACACAGTCCAACCTGGGACCCATTTTCTGTAGACTTTGTGATGATCACTTTATCTTATGGAAAGCTAATGAGCCAACATCCAATGGTTTGTATTCCCCACTTCAGTCAATTTGCGATTGTTGTTGTTTTCTATTTTGTTAAACTTGAATTCACAGTTATTAATTCTTAAAGCTTTCTATACTTACTTGCACTATAATGTAGATGCTGGTTCATATTCATGGGATCATGATTCTGATTCATTACAGTTTGCTTCTGTATCACAAGAACGTACAAGGGATAATAGTGGTCAGTCGCCTAATATCACTACAGGCCATGGACAAAATACACCAACAAATGCTGGTAGTGTTGGTGGAAGTACAAATTCAGCTCATGGTAGTATTGGTACTCCTACAAGAATAGTGCCTAATTTAGCTTACCATCATGAAGTACATGGTTTTCCTGTAGGTTTTTGATTCTTTCATGTTTATTGCCAAAAAGTTTATTCTAAGTGTATTATCATAGAATTAAAGGGTTATCCGTCCTGAAACACTCCTTCTTTTAGGTTGTACAATGACATGTAGGTTGGTTTGAGAGCGATAAGGCTGATAGTAGCTGATGGTTGTCACCTTCTGTTTCCGTAAAATATGTAAAGCCAATATGTATTGAGGCACCTTTAACAGAAACTAAGTTAAAAGTAGTCCTGTTGATTTGGAAGTATGACTTTAGTGCTACGAAACAACTGCTTATGGCCTATTAAGCACGGATTTTCTGTGAGTGGTTCTTAGTACGCATAGCTCGCAAACCTGTGGACTTCAAGGTCGATGGTAGAAATGTGTAAGGGGGGAGAATGTTAAATGTATAAATTGTGGAGCCTGCCGTTTCTGACTCTCTCTTCCAGTTGTAGGGTGGTGGCATCACCATAAGTACTGATTATCTGAGTTAAAAATATATCTATCGTCACGTACCTATGCAGTCGTCAGTACACCTTCTTACTCAGTAGGATTGAGCCTAACAGAAAGAGTATTCTAGCCAATATAGGTCAATTAGACCATTACAATAGACAAACTTTAAGTAGTAGCTGCATTCGGACAACAGAATAATCACAGAATAATCAAATAGTGTGTTGAAGTTCTTTTAAAATTAAAAGGCCCAAAATTTGCATTTTAGTACAGTTTGTTAACCTGTTATCATTTTCTCCATATATTGTATGTATCTATATGTATTTCAGAATGATGCAGCTTTAGGTGGCTATTCTTATCCTACAGTTTCATTAATTCCAAATATTGTAAATCCTATGCTTGTTGCATCACGTCCACCATCGAATAATAACAACAATTCAATTGCTGGTTATTACCCAGGTCATTTAGTTCCATCTGTGATACCATCAAATAATATTAATAATTATTTAGTACAATATTATCCAACAACATCCATGTTTAATCAGCATCCTTCGAATTGCAGAATGCCAATAGATCGATTTCCGTCTATGGTTGCTTCTCCTCCACCTCAAATGGTTTACACTGGACAATCATCAGGGAGATATCCTAACGCTATGCCGTTTAATATAGATCAATGTAAGCAAAGAAATATCTCTGTTTTGTTTAAAAGTAGTTTGTATTATGCATGTACATTTTAGTCGTGTATTCTAGTTACTGTTCAATTCCTTATTTTGTATTCTAACCAACTGACAAGTTTAGGAAGTACAAATAGAGAGTGGATGAAAGAATATATGTATATGTAGCTAGTAGAATGTTGTCTCTTTTCCAGTCTTGTCAGAGACTAAGATTTTGAGATGATGTCGAATATTTGTAGCTTAGTAGAAACTTCTAGCTGTTGTGTTCTATGGGTTAGATGGCTGAATCTTGCTCGGCGTGAAGTGTGTCCGGTGTCATGACCACGCTGTTATAACTCTTAGGTATTGGTGTTATTCACTGGCTCGAAAAGCCACCTCTACCACTTCCAAGCATCCCAAAATATACAGTGACAATGATAGACTAGATATTATTCACTAGGTAAGTTGCGCAGATCATTAGATGGAGTAAAGTAACCACTGTCTCTCTCTCCACGTTTACAAAAACACGAAACGGCTATTAAATACCATGTTACTTCTAATTTATGTTTAAAGCTTGTTTCGATGATGCTGCCTAAAAGTAGACTATGAAGGCTTTACAAGTGCTACTCTATTAAAATCAGCTTCATGGGATACAATTTTCCATCATCTCGAGTTAGCGAATAATATTATATTGGTTTTGCATTAGCTTGTATTAGCTTTCTACAAAACATCATTAGCTCCTATTTCATGTAAAAGTAAATGTTTTGTTTATTTCATTATTCAATTTGGATGGTTATTTTTGTGGAGATTGGTTATTTATTTGATTGAATATATCACAGATTGATGTTGGCAGGGTACCACTGAAAACCAGGGAGCACTGGACAGCTGTTACGTTCTAGTGTGGAACTCCTCAGCAGTGCGCACCCCAGATTCCACACAGGGGCTTCAGGTTGACGGTGAACGCCTAACCATCTGCACTACTGGGTCAGCATCTAATGGTAGAATTCCTACTTCCATCAATTGTTAAATTAATGCATCCAAATGACTTTGGTTGTAATTGCTTGTCTTCATAAGTTTTGATACCTTCATTTGTTCTTACCTTCCTGTTGACTGCGTTTTTCAGTTGACATCTGACTATACGATTTATTTGCTTTACTTGCCTCTAATGATCGATTGGTTCCATATCCCATGATTTTAAAAGTTCTTAGAGTATCCTTAGAGTTTCGCAAATATCTTCGACATTTTTTCTTATCGAATTCATATCCATGGTTATCAACTTACATTAAAATCAGTGATTATGTGTCATATTTTTTCATTGCTAATTTGTATTCATGTCGGTAAAGATTACATATACTTTACACTTTTGAAAGGCTGGGAGAGGTATACATCTACTGTTACTCATTCTAGTGAACCGTGAGAACTGTTCGTTTATCAGAGTAGTTGTATGGATGTTGGTGGTGGCGGCTAGATCAATGCACTCTTGATGAAAGTCAGAGTAGCCTATATTATTCTGAGTCGTTGTTGTTGCTATGGTGATGTGAATTTGGCTGTTGGAGTTTGATGATAGTTGTTCTCTTTTATGAGTGTAAAACCTGATGTCTCTGAGCTGAAGATGTTTGTTTGTTGGTATCTCAAATGATTTGATAGAGTTCAGTAGCAGGACCATGTTAGTAATACTTAGACTTAATAATGTGTATTCTGGCTCAGTGACGGCAATTAAATAGGTCTCATCATTTTGAAATATCATCTTCAGAAGATCAGTCATATTTTACGTATTTCATTTCATCAATCTTCTGATGTATTATTTACTGACACTAGAATTATATGAAGAAAGCGGAGAGGTGGTTAGTTTATTGCCAGATGTTGTAGTATGAAAGAAGGCTACATAGAACTCTATCCTATCGGTCTGTTACGATTCCTTGACTAGTAGTTTCAAAAATAGTGCAATTCAGTAAGTTGCGATGTTGTTAAGTATGTCTCTGAATAGAAACTACTAGTAATTCTGTTGTAGTTACAATCTCTCATTTCTTTGTAATACTATCGAATACAGTGATGTTTAGTTTTATTTCATTTGTTTCATTTTTTACTTACTCAGCACAAGTGGCCACATATGCTCATGTAATTAATCCATCTTATACAACTAATCAACCAGGATTTGTTAATGTAAATACACCTCGTGTAAATGCAGCTGAAATTATGTCATTTACAAGTTCAGGTAAGGAGGATATATCTCTTTCCCCCCCCCTGTACATTAATAATAGTTAGCAATACATACTCGAAACTAAGTAAATTTATACTTTGTGATGGATTCAATGTTACATTTTTCATGTTCACAGTCTCTTACTGTTATCATGGAGTTATCTCGGCTATGATTGACTTTTCCTGGAGCTTAGTTATTTATCTTGAGTAGTGATCAATGCGACGTTTGGCTATTTTCTAGTCGAAGTAATTCAAGATCGGGTGTACTATATTTTGATTCTAAGTGATTTAAGGAGGTAAAAAAATCTGTATTGATATACTTTTCTTCTTAGTTGACGTTGGTCAACATAGCATACTTTCACTCTTTATGAAGTGATGCTTTCTGTTGTGGTGTTCGAACTTCTATCATCCAATTAGTTTTACAGTTTGAGATGTTACCACTGAGCTAGACTTCGATCAACACTGAGCGCTTGTGATTCATAACATTTTGTCACGAGAAAGATTTCAAAGGTTTCGTGTTGATTGTGCTAGATGGTTTAGTTTTAAATGTTCCATCAACTTACTAGCTGGCATCAAAACATACTTCAGAGTAAATTGATCTTTTAGAATTTATCCGAAATTAACAAACCTCTTGTTCTGTTGATCTGGTATTTCATTGGTTGTTGTCTATAATTGTATTATTACTGTAGTTGTTAATCCTTTGTCTTATTAGTCGATATATTGAATCGATTTCTGTATACCTGTTTATTAATAAGTAACTTGAGTTCTTGGTATTCTTTGTTTTCTCTGCTTAATATTTTGTTTTTATCCTGTTGAATTTATATTCGTAATTGTCCAATGCATCGATATTTATGAAGATATTTGATAATGTTTAATATCTTCTTGATATTCGTATAACGTGTGGAATTGGAAACAGCCGAGGAAGAAGTTAGGAAAAGACGCTGGAGATGGACTGGACGCACGTTGAGGAAACCATCAAACTGTGTTACAAGACAAGCACTGACTTGGAATCCTAAAAGCCAAAGAAACAGAAGAAGACCCAGGAACACATTGCGTTGGCAATCGGAGACAGACATGAAGAGAATGCCGAGTACTTGGGAAGCGCTATAAAGGAAAACCCAGAGCAGAGTTGGTTGGAAAATGTTGATGGGCGGTCTATGCTCCACTTGGGGTAACAGGCATTGATTGATTCGTATAACTTAAAGGTTAAGGACGTCTAGCTCAACTTATGTAATGATTGTCATAGTTTTAAGTTCTCAATAATTCCTCTTGTGGCCTCTACAATCTATAGGGCGAAGACAGGTGAAGTCATCATTTCATAAACACTTAGACGAAGTTGGATCATTTTTCACTTGGCATCACCCATCACCATGGAATATTTATTATTAAAGTTTCATAGCTTAGTCCCGCAAGTCTTTCATCGTCTGATCTCTTTCTTTTTTCATTACCTTTCCTATTACAGAAGATATAGGAGCGGCAATGTCAGGTTCTGTAAATGAAAATGATTGTAAGTCATAAAATTTCTTTTTTCGCTATTGTCGTTGTTGCTTATTTCTCATTGTTTAGTTGTGTTCGATCGGATTTAATCAGTCATCGTTCAAATCACCGTAGTCCTGCAAGTAGAGCAAAATTTTAATTGAACAGATCAATTGCAACGTTTCTGACCTTTGACACTAAGTAACTCATGTCCGAATCCTATTGAGACTACCAGTTCTTGCACGATTGAAGTTATACTTGTAGAAATAGCTATTGTGAGACGACCAGAGAACCTGCCATGTGAATTACAGATTTTAGATCGTTATTGTATTATGTTCAGCTAAATATGGATTCTATGTACATATAATTCTCGTATATTAATTGACTTCACTCACATATGCGGTTGATCAGATGCACGTAGACAAAGAAGTCAATATGAACAATTAGATAGGAATGTATTTCCTTAACTAAAATAATCTAACAAGCGGCCAAAGTTCAAATAGACTGGAAGAGACGCCAGTCCAACTACAATTTCAATATGCACGCACAAAGTTATGTGCAATTTCAAAGTTGATATGTCTCTTTAATGAATATCAGTTAATGCGATAAGTACTTTAATAACTATCTACTAATCTGTTTTAACTACTTCGAAGAGTAATATAGACAGCTAGTCTTTCCTTTTAATATCATCAGTAATCAGCTTGTAACCAATTGGTTTCGGTTATTCCAAGTGTCTTCAGGTTGTATCTTTTAATTTCTTCAGCTATTTGGGTGCTTCTCTCTGTCTCGCACATCGTGTGAACATTTTATATACCTATATTAATTGTTTCTCTTGTTGTCAGAAGGGGCATCAGATTCGTGGCTTCCGAAAAAACTCGGCTCTCACCATGAGGCGTCGTAACTCTTCGAAATGAAAACCTTCCAACTCTGAGAGCAAAGTTTAAATGATTAAGAAGGTTTTTTCTGTTTAGCGCTTTTTTAGCAAGGGAGTTTTTAACCCCATGGCTAACCCTCCTCCTTTATCAGGGTTTAGGACCGGCAGCAACCCTAGGGGGGTTAATCACCCGATGCAACATACATAATATTTTCTTTTTTTAAAAATACGAAAATAAGATAGCTGATTAATTGTCTAATCTAGTCTAACATAAAAATGACGTAACAATACTGTGTGTTTTATGCTTCTTGTAATTTTGAATGTTGATCTTTACTCGTAACTTTATTTATTTTAAATTATTAGTTATCTTTACTTCTTTGTCTGTGTCTTCTATGAAGGTCACTTGTAACCTAGTTGTGGTTGTATTGACTAAACATTCATCCTTTATTCAGGTTCTAGATCGTAGGTATATTAACCAATGTCGAACAGTGGTAATATGTTTTGACTTTAAATCAACTTCGTGAACTGAGAAGTTGTGTAGTGGTAGTGTTGTGGTTTAGTATAGTTCGCGATACACTGCAGCTTTAGAGTGATCCGATTATATATTTGATGCTCTAGACACACAATATGATTACTACGAACGTTTTTCCGAGATAATTATGCTTCAGACTAGATACCACAACTTGTTCCTTCCAAGGTACATAAACCTTGTAAGGACTCTACTCAAACATAATTGATTGAATTAAAGATTGTGGCTAACTGTCTTCTGAACGTACTACCTCAAGCGGCATCCGTCAAGACTCTGCTACCCCCATTTTTGTTTATTTTCATCACAAGCTTCTAGGAATAGCACCATAGTTTGACTTTTTAGTAATCGATCTTTTGCTAGTCGGGCTACTTATTGGTTTAGAATATCGAAATGACAATCGTGTTTGGTAAAGACACAGTCTTTTGATCGCCTTGAGCCACAATGTAACCATGTTTGGGATGAGTTTATTGCCCTCTAAGTGCAAAATGTTACTGCATGACTGGTCTGCATCAACTTCTGAACTAATTGTTGAGAGCGAAACATTTGAATGCGTTGGTCATCTCACTTAACTTCAAAGTCTGGTCAGTCCGGATTTACCAACTGGATGAGCTCATCATAACCTAATCGTACAAACTTCAGTGCAAATTAAGATAAGCTTGTATATTCCCATTGATTTGTAATGGACTGAAACTGGTCAGTCTCTGTTGCCATATGTGTATCCTGAGCGGATTGCCTCGATATAGCGGTAGTACACAAGTTATATTTAAGTTGGATTGTGACTGGCAAGCGAAATCCAGAGACTGACCAGTTTCAGCATTCACCACTAGGCTACTGTGTACAGACAGTCTCACTTGTGCAACAGGCATATATGTAATTAGGATAAGCCTGTATTTTCCCATTAATTTGTAATGGACTGAAACTGTCTGTACTATCTGGACACAGTAGCCTAGTGGTGAACGCTGTGGCGTTCGACACGAAGCTGACTGAGATCGAATCCCAGTGTGAACATCAACATTGGGATGCAGGTACATATTAGCCGATGAATCCCAGAAAGGACGAAACGCGCGTTCTGGATTCCACTTGCCAGTCACAATGCAACTTAAATATAATCAGTGCAAATTATTATGGATTGGATAGTGAATGCATGATGAGGTGTAATGTTAGTTCCCTCCTGTTATATTGAATCTACTATCAATTTTCCTTCTACACTCTCTTTTATTTTCTTTGTTACATAATCTATAATAGCTGAGAAATTTCTATCTAGCAATGGCGATGATTATTCACGAAGTAAAACACATAATAATAATGTAAACTATACACATACTACACCTAAATCAAGACGTACTTCATCTAGTGCAACTGGTTCACGTTCCATCACATCACCTAGACGTAGGCCATTACCGAATTCCAATCGAAATGAACGAAATACTGACATACATTCCAATGGATCTATTGCAGATCACCAAAATCCCATGAATCGTAGTAATAACAGTAGTATTAATAGTAATAATGCAGGTAATAATAATACAATGGTACACTCTGTGAAACAAGGATCCAATCGTAATTCTGTAATTGTAAATCATGATGGACCAGAAGGTGAACACGAGGTGAGCTACCATATATAGCTACAGCATGACTGTTATTGATGGTATTTCTATTATCCATTATGTGAATTGACTGTTTAGTGTTTAAATCGTTCACTTTCGATGAAGGATATTTGGATCTCATTCTACTTGCTTTGGTTGGTAGATGTAGACTACCTAGTTGGGGTTCATATTGCAACGCGAATAATACTATTAGATTATGAATCCACAATAAAGACTAAACAGATATTACATTGGATATTAATATTCAGTAATCTATTGCTGTAATATTCCAGCTGTTCATTGGCAAAGTCTTGAAATGTGACGGGTTAAAATCCCACATAGCGCATCAATTCCTTCGTAATATCGTTTGATGATTAGTACGTAGAAACACAAGATCTAGATGAAGCTGGGTTTCATGCCAATTACCTACAGCCGCTTAGCTTCAAAATACAAAAAAATTAAGGCTAATACGCAGATAGTAAGTTTGTTACTATCCTAAGCTATTCATATTATGGTTCACTTACAGAGAGCTGTGATTTCTTCCGTTTGGTTTCGTTTGATTATATATCTTAGCCCAATTACACAGAGTTGGTTTAATCTGTGAACTATGAATCTATGTATATATAAGTTGTTGTTTCCATTGTATATTGGGAGTTCGTTCTCCAAGGTCCACAAGACTATTACTAATTCAGTTTTGTTTTTAGACGCCTTAAAAACATATTTGGAGGGAGTTAACTGGAGTTTATCTCAACTGATCATAGGTACAAAACGTTCTTATACTACTGAAATGAATTAACGGAGAGGTTTAAAAAATGTATTTACAATTAAGTTGAAGTAGTTTTTTTAAGATTGGTTTTGTTTTATTGTTTGTAGTGGTCACAGATTTATCTTTACTGAGTAGCAGTTAAATCCAAGGAGCACATGGCCGTTGTTTCGTACTCTTAATAGTTAGTATGCACCCATGACGCTATCGAACCGAGAATCTTCATGTCTAGCAATGAAATCTTAAATAGAACTCTATATTACAAATTGATTAAAAAGGGTATTATACCATTGGAAGCTAGGCAACTGTTGCTGGTTGTTAGGCGTTCATGCGTACCCTTACAGAATTGTGTGTTCACACCACTATTAATTAATTACATACGTAACAACTGTATACTGCTTTCTGGTTTTCAAAGCTACCCAACCGAGACCAGTTAATCATCATCATCATCGTCGATACCTGTTACCCCAAGTGGAGCACAGGCCGCCCACCAGCATTCTCCAACCAACTTTGTCCTGGGTTTTCCTTTCTAGCTCCTCCCAAGTGCTCTTGATTCTCTTCATGTCTGTCTCCAATTCCAAACGCAATGTGTTCGTAGGTCTTCCTCTTTTCTTTTGGCCTTTAGGATTCCAAGTTAGTGCTTGTCTTGTGACACAGTTTGATGGTTTCCTCAATGTATGTCCAATCCACCTCCAGCGTCTTTTTCTAATTTCTTCCTCGATTGGAAGTTGATTAGTTCTCTGCCATAGAAGGTTGTTGTTGATGGTATCTGGCCAATGAATCTGAAGCATCTTACGCAGACAGTTGTTTATAAATACTTGTATCTTCTGTAGGATACTTTTCGTAGTTCTCCAGTTAATAACAAATACAAATAACTAATGCATTTATATTTATAAATTATAATTGTTCTTGTTACAATTTATTACAGGGTGTTCAAAAGGCATTTAGTAGTGAGGAACTTTCACAAGAAATGGCTAATCTAGAAGGTTTAATGAAAGATCTTAGTGCAATAGCTCAAGAAGAATTTAATTATTAATGATGATAAATTACCTGCACACTTCTGTATTCTTCCTTCCATTCACATTGTTATTGATTTCTATGATTTAAAACCAAATTGTTTTCTCTTTACTAATTATGTCTCTCCGGTTGTTCATTGTGTGTTCACTGGAGAGCATCATCATACAATATGATGTAATTCAGCATACCTCACTAGGATCGATTCTATTCTCCGTTGGTTCATATTGACATATCATATGTCAGTTATCCCAACTTGTTTATTCTTTTATGTATATCTAGGGTTATATTGAGAAAGAATTTAAACAAGCTCCCAATTGTGCAATTCTACTGATGTTATGACTATTTATAACTTTTTTCTGTCTTTATTGAATGTTTCCTTTTATTTTCCATCATCAGATTGTTTCCAGATCTATTTTCCATTCATTCATTTATCTTTATTTTATGTAAATATCCAATCTATGTTGGCATCAATCTATTTCTCTGGTATTTTTCATTGTATCATGAAACTTATTTCTATATAGGATTCATACTACTTATTTGATTAATAAGTAACATAAATGGTGTGTTAGACTAAAAGCAATTACAAATTTGAATTATTACTCGAATTATGTATTTATCGGTTTTATTTTGACTTTATGGTACAGCATTTTCTTGATTCTTCTCCTTCTCTTCCACAGAAATCAGGGTTTCGATACTGATGATATAATCCTTCCTGTCAATGACTGTCACTACTATCTCTCTATCTGTACATGTAGAGTTATTCGTTCATTTTGTGATTGTTCATAGTGCATTTTCCTTGCCGATTAATCAACCTCTCAATGACTTTGTACACTTTGCATAATTTGCCATTTGTTTGTTGTTTTCTAACAAAATATTGATATTTACTTGAGCGGTGGTGTGTGTGTGTGTGAATGTTTGGTTTGTATTGAGTGCCAGACACTACGTTTGTACATATTGATGATATACAAGATTAATGTTGTAAGAGAGGAAAGTGATTGTGTTGTTAGTGTTATGTTATATGTAGCATGTAGTTTTACAGGGAAAGTAGTAAAGATTGGTGGGGCGGATGTAGTGGGTGGGTGGAGGGTGTGAAAGGGAAGAAGGTGTAATATTAGATGATTTGTGGTTTGGTGTTGTTATGTGAGGTAGAGTAATTTGGAGTAGAGTGGTGATAGTTTTAATGTAGATGGTGTGATTGCATCATTGCAACTGATTGTGACCTGCCTAACTAACTTAATATGTGTAATAATTGTGCACATAACATAAAACGTGATGTTGGATGTATTGATGAGGTTGTGAATGTTGATGAACTGAGTTGATTGTGATGAGTATTTGGAATACTCCATCACCTGATACCTCATGGATTGATGATTGGTGTGGGTGGGATGTAATGAAATGAATATGGTGCCAATTAAAGATGGTATGAATATATGAATTGATTGACTGTTGTTGTTAGGGTTGTTAGTGTGTGAATTGTACTTGGTTGTGTTGTTCTCGACAATTGCCTTCATTATTGTAAGTGATTAGATGACATGGTTTATAGTCGATCACCTTGCGTCAGGTGAATTCACAGATTATGTTACTGTAGATGTCAAGTTTCACTTTGTCTAGACCAGGATTATTGTATCGAGACCAACAAAGTTGTCTATCCTTAGCGAATATGATTCACTTCATGAATCATTTAATCCATAGCCTAATTCTACATCTTTGTTTGTCTGCCTCATTTTTTCCTCCTATTCCTGCTACGTCATGAGATAGCGAATGCTCTGGCAAACGCTTAACAAGTGTCTTAATCACCTTATTGGACGAGGAGTCAGTACCTCAACTAGCAACTTACTATCTATTTCTAATATCTTATGTTTAGCATCGACATTTTTCACACATTTGAGGATGATTACATAATTATGTACATAGTCTGTAAGTACTAGTCAACCTTGATATGCTCAATCTTATATACTCAGTTTATGATGCCCGATAATTAATGTATAGATAAGTTAGTAAATAAGGATGGTTGTCTTAAAAAGTCAACATCATAATTACAAATCAATTATACCAAGACATCATTTACCTTCTACTTTTGCCTTTCGAATTGATTTAACTTCTATTTTCCAATGTTATTCAAAATTGCCAACTACCTGGATGACAACTACATCCTACTTTAGGTTGTCAACTTGAACATTGAATGACTGATGATCTGAATCTTTAATCTATAAATCATTAGTGTACCAATTTCAGATTTACACACGCTAACGATATTATTTGGTTGCTTAAAGTCGATCTAAGAAGTAATGTAATTAGGATAAGCTTGTATTTTCTCGTTGATTTATAATGGATTGAAACTGTCTGTACTATCTAGACATAGTAGCCTAGTGGTGAACGCGGTGGCGTTTGGTACAATGCATACTGATTTCGAATTCCAATGTGAACATCAATATTAGGATGCAGGTACATCCATCCAATGAGTCCCAAATAGGACGAAACACGCATTCTGGATTCCACTTACCAATTACAATCCAACTTAAATAAGAAGTAATGCTGTTTTGAAACCTATGATCAACCAAATGATTGTTAGATATTAAGTTACAAATATTGCATAATCATTTTCTAAAGTAAACTATTAATAGAGCATTAAAGCTAAAGTAAGTTTAAGTAGTTATAATGTTAATAGTCAAATGAAAATAATAAAAGTTCATCATTAAGAAATATGTTTATATTATCAATATAATAGTTATTGAATGTTTCTACTAATCAATTCTGTTGATAAGTAATAACTTCTCACTAAGTAGATTATCCGGTTATGTTGAATTACTTGATTCACTCACTACTACAAAAAAATATATATGAAAAAAAAATGTAATTAAGTGTTGTAAAGATTGTTGAATGTTAATTTGTAATCTTGAATCGATTTAAATTAAACGTTCATTGACTGCTAGGATAACGGTTTCGTTCTAGTACGAGACTTCTCAGCAGTACATATTCACAACTCTACCTCACTAGAAATTCAATATCAGCTTATTGGTGAATAATTTTTCGAGGTAATGCCTAGTAAGAAGAGGTGACAATTAGAGTTTAGACATGTCAGATGTGAAGCAATCACCCACCAATGTTAGGGGCGGGGGGGGGTGAAGTCGTGCAAATATATCATGAATTGATTGCGTTAGATATATCAACCATTGCGAGCCGGCTCAGTGGTCCACTGGTCACGTGTTCACAGCATAGCCAGGAGGTCACGAGTTCTATCTCTGGTGAGTTCATGAGTGTGCACTACTGAGGAGTTCCATATTAAGATAATATAGCTGTCCAATACTTCCTGGAGATCAGTGGTTGTCTAATTCAGATTAATTCATTTTTTAAAATTAAAAATCAATGATCACAAAATTCAGTTGTGATATTATGATCACTGATTCTTAAATGACCTACAAAAACTGGTTTGTAACGATTAGTGATGATTTCAATGAACTTTGACCTTATTTATTGTGTCACATGTTTTGTATATAATAATATTGCTTTGTTATGGAAAGCGACTCATTTACTGATAAGTTATTCTGTCAATTGATTTTTTCAATTAAGCAGGAAGAAATTGAACTATTGAATTAAGCATTCAATTAGATTTGTGAGTAGTTGACACTCGGCTACGATCAGTTCAGTATCAATGTATCAGTCAATATATTTTCTGCAGTCGTTACCTCCTTTATAACAATAATAGAATAGTAGGCAGTATTCTGTTATTTACACTGGAACAATTTTTTTCACTTTCGTATATGATTCTTCAGTATTAGTATTGATTCATTACAAATTAAGAGTTGAATTGAATGGATTCAGGTCCCTGACAATGATTAGTTGGTGAATTTTCAAGTTTAATGATTAGAATGGTCTATTTTTAATCACTAGTTAGTAGATTTGAGCCTACTTCAGTTTAGAATAGTAGGCAGTATTCTGTTATTTACACTGGAACAATTTTTTTCACTTTCGTATATGATTCTTCAGTATTAGTATTGATTCATTACAAATTAAGAGTTGAATTGAATGGATTCAGGTCCCTGACAATGATTAGTTGGTGAATTTTCAAGTTTAATGATTAGAATGGTCTATTTTTAATCACTAGTTAGTAGATTTGAGCCTACTTCAGTTTGGTCAATTGATTTTTTCAATTAAGCAGGAAGAAATTGAACTATTGAATTAAGCATTCAATTAGATTTGTGAGTAGTTGACACTCGGCTACGATCAGTTCAGTATCAATGTATCAGTCAATATATTTTCTGCAGTCGTTACCTCCTTTATAACAATAATAGAATAGTAGGCAGTATTCTGTTATTTACACTGGAACAATTTTTTTCACTTTCGTATATGATTCTTCAGTATTAGTATTGATTCATTACAAATTAAGAGTTGAATTGAATGGATTCAGGTCCCTGACAATGATTAGTTGGTGAATTTTCAAGTTTAATGATTAGAATGGTCTATTTTTAATCACTAGTTAGTAGATTTGAGCCTACTTCAGTTTGGTCAATTGATTTTTTCAATTAAGCAGGAAGAAATTGAACTATTGAATTAAGCATTCAATTAGATTTGTGAGTAGTTGACACTCGGCTACGATCAGTTCAGTATCAATGTATCAGTCAATATATTTTCTGCAGTCGTTACCTCCTTTATAACAATAATAGAATAGTAGGCAGTATTCTGTTATTTACACTGGAACAATTTTTTTCACTTTCGTATATGATTCTTCAGTATTAGTATTGATTCATTACAAATTAAGAGTTGAATTGAATGGATTCAGGTCCCTGACAATGATTAGTTGGTGAATTTTCAAGTTTAATGATTAGAATGGTCTATTTTTAATCACTAGTTAGTAGATTTGAGCCTACTTCAGTTTGGTCAATTGATTTATAGTATCATCGTACATAAATCTGTGTATATTAACGTATACTTTGTTAAAGAGTTACATAATCATTCAACTCATGATTGAAGTATGATCATTAAACTAAACAACTTCATGTCATTATCACAATCACATTGGAAAAATGATAAATTATATCCAGTTAGTCCAGGAAATCTACTGGTTAACTTATTAGAAAATTTGACGTTATCTTTCAAGAGTCAATTGAGTGAACTATATTCAAATCTTTGTTTGTACATTTTATGGCAACGTCAAATGTAAGCATGAATTGTCCATTCTAAGTGAATTATGCATTTATCGTATGTGTACCCATTACGTCAGTATTATGGTTTAAGTGGTTTGTTCTGATTAGTGCTTTTTATAACAAGGTTGTTTTTTACATGATGGGGTTGCTAATCTCATCCCCAACCCTCCTCCTTTGTTTGGACTTGGGATCGGCAGTAACACTAGAAGGATTCCAGATGGATTAACAAGAAGGATCTAGTGTAGATGTGAAAGCATTTATTGGCTAGGCAACGGCAGCATTTATACAATTGAGAAACATCTGGAACTCAAACCACCTATCAGGCAACATCCAAGTCAGAATTTTTAATACAAATGTCAAGACAATTCTATTGTATGTAGCTAAAACTTGGAGAACTACGAAAAGCGTTACAAGTATTTGTAAACAGCTGGTTGCAGAAGATACTTTGGATCGGTTGAGATCATTGAGATCATCAAACTGTGTTACAAGACAATCACTAACCTGGAATCTTGAGGGCCAATGGAAAACAGGAAGACCTAAGAATACATTGGAGCCAGATATGAGACGAATGGACAGTACTTGAGAAAAACTGGAAAGGAAGCCAGGATAGAGCTGGTTGAAGAGTGCTAGTCGGCGGCCTATGCTCCACATGGGGATAACAAATATTGGTCGATCAACCTCAGTATTATGTGTCTATACGTATGATTTATATGTACACATATTTGGCTTTTGGTGAAAACTCTCTGACGTAGTCATAGTTTTCTTAATCCTGAACTCAAGAGTTATGAGTCATGTATATTAGGACTGAATCGTACTTGGAAATCATAACAGACAGACAGTCTACAACTTAGAAAGCATCCATATCTTCTCGTTGATTTGTAATGCAGTGAAATTTTATTTGTCTCTTCCATATGTGCATCCTAAGCAGATTATTTCGATACAACGTTAATTCATAGTATGGATCAAGCTGGACTATGGATATCAAGTATGTATGTACAATCAACATAGAACCTGGCACATATGTGCATCGGTTCAAGTTGCCATACCACCATGGCACCACAAGATTAACACCACCACCACTAGTAAAAGTTACTCCAATAAAATAAAATAGTAATAGTAACAAGGAGTGTGAACATATAAAATATGGTTCAGGAAGCATAGAAAGAAAGTTATGGAATAATTTAAAGCTAATGATTTAAGGGAGGACAATGAGTGAATACATCTGCGCCATTGTGACCGATTCTGGGCCATGTCACTCAGTGTTTCTAGACACTGGTTACGGTAATCGCGAGGACCCCATCCAGGTAGTCTGCAGCTACCGACACGACTCAAACGGGCAGTCAGTGACTTCATGGACTGATGACATGTTTTAGTTTGGCCACCTCTAACTCTCTTCCATCCTATTCCTATATCAGCCAGCATTGCGCGTCAAGGGAGACGGCGGTTGGGCATACGCAACACATGTCCAAACCACCTAAGTCGATGAAGATTCACAACCTCATCGACTGATTAACCACATTTGCCTAACACCCGTAGTCTAATCTCGTTATTACTTATTCGGTGATCCCAACTAACGCGAGCGATGTTTCGAAAACATTGATGGTCAAATAATAATAACCTTTGTGTGTCACCTACCCTTAATGGCCACGTCTCACATCCATACAGTGAGACAAAGCGAACTGTTGCGCAGTACACTCTTCCTTTCGTTGAGAGACGAATATCTCGTCTACGCCATAGGTGACGTAAGTTGGCTTTTGCCAACTAACGAGCTTTTTGAATTCGTACTGATATTTCGTCAGAGACTAACCCATTAGGGCTAATCAGACTTCCAAGATAAGTGAAGTGGTCGACGTGCTCAACTTCTTCACTCCCTATCTTTAGTTCAGAGGTTGATGAAAACCAGTCGTGGAGCAATGGTTTTCATTTAGAGGGGGAGAAACGCATTCCGAACATGCTTGCATTCGAGCTTATTGCTGTTAAAAGTTTCTGCATCGTATCAGCGTCTTCGCCAAACAGGACTATATCGTCAGCATATTCTAAGTCAACAAGTGGATCTCCTGATAGATCAATTCCTGAAAAGTCAGATGTTGAATGCGTGATTTCCAACAGTAAGTCGACTATGAAATTAAACAAAATGGGGAAAGTGGGCAGCCTTGACGGACACCACTTGAGGTTACAAGTTCAGATGACAGTTCGCCATATGCTCTGACACGACTAATAGTGCTTGAGTAAAGAGCCTTAACAAGTGTTATGTACTTTTGGGGCACGCCTTTCAATGAAAGACACTGCCATAGAACTTCACGGTCTGCAGAGCCAAATGCCGCCTTCAAGTCAAGGAAAACCACTATTGTCGGCCGCCGAAAAGTATGTCTGTGTTCTAAAATCTGAAGAACGGTGAATATCTGGTCTATACAACCGCAATCAGGTCTGAAACCCAGCCTGATTTTCTCGTATTTGGGGATCACGAGTTGCAGTTAAGCGTCTGATAATTATAAAAACTAGTATTTTAGACGCTATATTAGTCAAACTAATTCCTCTATGGTTATTACAGGACGACATTGACCCCTTTTTAATATACTGGGACGATTAACAATCGACACTAGTCAGATGGAGTTATGTCAAGTTCCCAAACCTTAGTCAAAATATCAGTCAGCCTGGTTGTCAATGTGGGACCACCATCACTAAAGACCTCTGTGGATAATCCATCAAAACCCGCTGCTTTGCCTCGCCTTAGATTGTCTATAGCTTTTTCGACTTCGACAAGAGTCGGGGGACCTAAGTCGACTTTCCATTCTGGCTGTCTCGAAATAGTGGGAAGATTTAGAGTAGCAAAAGGCCAACTGAACTGTTCCTTGAAGTGTTCAGCCCATCGTTCTAAACATCTAAACTGAGAGCTGATAAGCGTTCCATCTTTTTCGGAAATCGTCTCACTAAACGCTGGATTTTTAACCTCGGTTTGTTTTAATTACTTGAAAAGTTGTCTAGTGTTACCTATCGCCGCTGCCTTTTCCATTTCCTATGCTTTCGTTACCCACCACTGCTGACGGTCGTTTCCTAGACTTTTCGTCAATTTATGCCTGATTACTCGTCGCTCATAATCGTGTTCGGAGCCTGACGCGATAAGTCTTCGGGAGTCTATTAAATCAACAGATGCCATTGAGATCCATTGATTTTTCTTGAAATGTTGATTTAAGTCCTTGATAGATATCATTGTAGATGCCACAGCTGCTTGAACATCTTGCCAAGCAGTATCTATTTGGGACGCATCTTTATAATTGTCTAAGTGATTCCTCAGTTGTTCCTCGAATTTAATCTTGGCTGTTTCATTACTGAACTGAATTCTAAAAGGTTTTCCTGTGGTAATTTTTCTTCGCCTGGTAAGACGCAAGCAAACGTGTGCTCGCACTAGAGCGTGGTCGGTATCCAAACATGCACTCCAGAAAGATCAGCAATCTCCTATCGAGCCTCTCCAACGGTGACTAATCGCGATATGGTCTATTTGAGTCCACCGTTGAGTAGGGCCAGGAGGTCGCCATGTTACACGAGGTCGCTCTTTTTGCTTCAAGTTAGTGTTGGCTAGAAATAACCGATTATCTGAGCAAAGCTGCAGCAGACGGTCGCCGTTATCCGTTCTCTGAGCTGGAATACTGAAGCATCCACCTAAATGTCTTTCAGATTGGTTCAAGCTACCTATTTGTGCTTTAAAATCACCAGCCATGAGTACCAAATCTGAGTGTTTGGCCCTATAAAGAAGTTCAAAAAGTTTTATGTAAAATTCATCCTTCACTTCATACGGGCTGAAGTCATTGGGAGCATAGGCAGAAACAATGAAAAAACAACGGTGTGTGTCCATATCTTTCCGAGTTATTACTGAACCATTTAGTCGGACGGCACATAGGCGACTTTCGACAGGAATCCATTCGGAAAGTGCTTGTTCTGCTTTCATACTTAACGTAATACCTACACCGGCGAGCCCACGAGAAATTGCTGTTAAGTCACCAGATAAACGAAGAGTATATCGCGAAGATCGTTCACTCTGACTAGATGAGGTCAAGTGAATGACCACACTAGGATCCTGTATGCGTGTTTCGGAGACACAACATACATCAGTGGCGCGGGATTCTAATGTCCTAGCTAGGGAGGCTTGTTGCCCTATTTGACACAGGGTTCGTACATTGAATGCACCAATGTGAAGTTTGGAGTGTGGTCTTAGTATGCTTGGGACGTTATTTCGTGGACCTGAATCGTTGTCACTGATGACACAGGAGGAAGTTGAAGATAAGGATTTGGGCTTGAAGGTGGGGACAGGATAAACCTTAGGAATAGAAGGAGTTTGATTAAAATGACGGTGATCTTGCGTGTTATTAGAGGTACAAGGGAGGTTATCTTTTTCCAGTTGCCCACGCTGTGGAAGGGTTTTTCTTGATGTACCTGAAAAGCGAAATGTGTTAGGGTTGGTCTGAAAGACCTGGGAGCGTTACCGCAGTGCCCAAGGAACAATTGCTTGAGGCCGGTCACATACGGCCTTTTTGAGAGAGGTTTTCGTTGTTGTTGTAGCTCCGTACTTGTTGAGGCCTTACTGCCGGAGACGGAAATCTGTGGAGTAAGGTGAGGTGTGCATTTTTAGGGTCGACCTTTTCTAACCCCGCCCTTCCTTTGTGGGAAGGCAGCATCGCTGCTATGCTGGTTGTCTGAAGAAAACACCTTACTGCCATCACACCTCTGTACAGCCGGCAGTACGACTTCGTCCTCGGACCTGGTATTTGCTGCTTTTGCTTTCACCGCTCTTCAGCCGACCTGCCTGGTATGGTTGGACCTAGAGGAACGATTGTTCCAGCCAGTATAGCCCGATTGAGTCATCACGATAGGCAAGCCCGACCACCACGTCAAGGTAGCAGAACGGTCGGGGAATAGCAAGTGGAATCCATGATAAGAGTTTCATTTTAATTGTGACTTGTTGACTAAATGTACCTAGATTCAAGTGTTAACATCTGCATTGGGACTCAAACCCAGTCAGTACCATAACTTTGTATGTTATTTCCATGTATTTTAGTCTAGATTAACTTTAAGTTTTATCTAAATCAGATTATGAAGAAAATGAAATGAGACTTTTATTAACTTACTTATATTTCTTCAACTAAGAGCGAAGTATATTTACTGTAGAATTTGTTTGCCAAATTTACTGTGAAGCGTCATATTCACCTTCTTCATTCTAGATGTTGACTCTTCAAAAATCATTGAGTTTGTATAAGGTGGAAAATATAAGTGAAGTGTAATAGCAGTTTCTGTTGTACTTGGATTGTGTAGTCGATGTATTCCAATTTTATCTGGCAAATAAATTGTGAGTAACTTAGTATGAGTATGAGAATCTGTAATGTGATTTTGATATTACCATGAAAGGTTTCATATAATCATCACCTTAAAATAGATTTTGATGAACCGCACTGTTCTCAGATATTTTAGCTAAAGTATGGGAGTTGGATATAATCCCATCCCACTGGTGTCGATAGTTCATCTTTTTAGTACATAAGATTTACTGCTTGAAAAAAGCGACTTATTGTTCACATTTTAAGTAACTAATCTCCTTTAGTGAGAATTCGTGACGAATAGAGTTCAGACTTTTCGAGAACGAGACAGTTATCACCGATGACAATAAATGGTCGTCCCGCCATATATCACAGATTGATGGAACTTTGAATTTTACTATTGTGAGCCGTCCCAGTAGTGTAGGGTGTTAGGTTTTCACCAACGTGGAGCTCCTGGGATAGGATTTAAAGTACGCACTGCTAAAGAGCCCTAGGACAAAATATCTACTTGGTACTCCCTGGTTTATAAAGGTACCTTACCAACATCAATCTAAATTACTACTAAAATGAGTAGTGTTTTCCTTCCTAGGATCCTCAAAGTCTTCAGTTATCATATCAACATTGATTTCTGTAGTTAAACAAAATCTAAACGTAACAAAACAGCAATTAGTATATGAGAGTTTTCTACAAATTAAGTCTTTCTACTAGTAATTACTATGTGTCAACAATGGGTAAGGGACTTTTGTTTTAATCGATTAAGAACATTCTTATTATTTAAATCTAATAAATTCAGCATAGCAACACATAGTAGATTCAAGAAATTCAGCCTTAGATTCATCGTTTGATATAATTTACAAGATTAAGAGCCTCACATCTTAATTTACTGTACATTATAGAAGCTATAGCTCTTTTAAGCTTAAAGTTGTACATAAAGAAGACAGTTTGTTGATGTTTTCTTTAAAAGACGGTTTGATTTTGTTCTATCTTATCAATATTATCATATCTTTTCATTACTATCCAGAGCTATAACATCTTCACGCCAAACCCGACGATAATCACAGTTACTGTGACTGTATAAACCTAGGATATAACTATGATAAACTAATGAAGACAGTATTAATGATGTTAGCTAACCTATAGATGTGAAGTGATATGCTTATCATTGTGTTATATATACAAGTATGTCAAAAATATTAGAATTATCATCTGGTGGTGTTAGTAGAGTTGTTGAAATTAATGGATGCTTTATAAGTAAACGAAAACATAGAAGGGAAAGGAGGATAATGGAAGAATAAGTAAGTAATAGTACTTGTTAAATCTGATTCTTGCAATTTTTAGTTTCAGAGATAGAAGCTACTTTCAGAAGGCTATGATACCAGTTATTTTTAAACTGATTCTATCAGGGACCGCAATATATTCATATGACTGTCGTGCTTATAAGTGACCTTCACGTATGGGATGTGACCATTGTGAAATTGTACCCAAACATCCTTTTGTAGATACATACACTGATGTTTATACAATATTATTACTACTATATTCTCCAGACCTCGAAAGCTTATGAGGCACATAAAGGAGCTTCTATATCCTTGTTACATTCTTTTTCACAACATCCTTACAAAACTGTGATACATCTATTAACCATACGTAATATTCAGATCCCCTGTAATGTGTATTTTCTTCTCAATTAACTAGTAATTCATATGTTACTTCTTGATCGTCTAGAAGTCGTTAATGAATAGAAACGTTAATTGAGTTGTTTATTAACTCAGAGCGGGTTTCAGATCAATTTGTATTTCCATATTGTCATTGTTTGGCGCTTGTATCACTTTATATTTCGATCAGCTCACTCTTTTCTTTAACCCTTCTTATGCGCGTAGCCACATACTCCTTGGAATACAAAATACCTTTTGAGTAGATTCAAACCGTTACATATAATATGCTATATGTAATTAGGATAAGCTGGTATTTTCCCGTGGTGAACGCGGTGGCGTTTGGCACGAAGCGGAATGATTTCGAATCCCAGTGTGAACATCAATACTGGGATGCAGGTACATCCAGCCGATGAGTCCCAAATAGGACGAAACGCACGTCCTGGATTCCACTTGCCAGTCACAATCCAACTTAAATATAATATACTATAGTACAAAATTCTTACATTTATTACTTGACTTACAATTTATCACTAGGATTGCACGATGTTGACGAGGTAATTCCTAGAGTTCTAGTAAGATGATGTGACCAGTGAAGTATAGCCAAGCCTGATGTTAAGCAGTTATCCACCAATGGCTATGGATAAGGTCACATATATATGTAGTGAAATTGACTAGCCTTCTCAGTGGTCTAGCGGTTAAGTGTTCCCTGTGAAGCCTCAATGTCATAGGTTCGACTCCTCAATGGAGTTGTGATTGGTCACTGAACACTGATGAAACATCTACCTAGTATTAATTCTTAGTTTTCAATGATTGTCTAATTCACACCAATTCATAGTATCAAATTATGATTGAAGAAGGATTTCTTCATTGAATAACTAGAAAAATAAATGACAATAAACAAAAATAAAAGAGAATACAATTTTCAACAACAAAGTAGACCGATTGAATTTACCGTGCATATAGGTGACTTCACCAGGTCTTACTTCACTAACTGACTTCACTGTTAAAGGCAAATCAATTTGATTGATTGAATCATTAAATTTTCCATCAGTAAAATATTTTGGCCATTCAAATATGGTTTCTTTTATACAACCTACAAGTGTTGAATAGATACAAAATTGATCAATGTACAATATAAAATTAAAATAGAGATAACAATTAACCAATTAATTAATGCCTGTTACTTATCGTAGAGTTTACGTCACTGACTAGTATTCTTCAACCAATACTGTCCTGGGCTGTCTTTCCAAGTTTTTTCTAAGCGCTATTCATTCTGCTACTCATGTCTGGCTTCAGTTCCCGGCGTAATGTGTTCTTTTGGCTTCCTTTATTCCGTTAGCCTTGAAAATTTCAACTTAGTGATATAGTTTGATAATTTCCATAATGTTTGTCGTATTCACTTCCAAACACTTTTTCCTGATTTCTTAATCAGCTAAATCTTATCCTGGGTATCAACAG
The DNA here is from genome assembly GCA_034768735.1 of Schistosoma mekongi. Taxonomy (NCBI): domain Eukaryota; kingdom Metazoa; phylum Platyhelminthes; class Trematoda; order Strigeidida; family Schistosomatidae; genus Schistosoma; species Schistosoma mekongi. The sequence goes on from CM068312.1 coordinate 3,390,951, forward strand.
ACATCCATTCTTTTTGATGGTTGTTCTTGCGGTTCGAAACCTCCTGTCATGTTGAAGTTAATGCTTTATTAATCCTTTTTTCAGTTGTTTTCCACGATAGTTTCTTCTTATAGTGGATTATGTAAACTTCGGGACGTATTGCTAAGATCTTTCTTAAATCTGTTGAGTATGTTAGTATCCTGAACTTTGACATTACCAAAGTTTGATAATGCTGTTGCTCCAGTTATTGAATACTTCCTTAGTTTCTATTTCATCTTGGCCACCACCTGGTTGGGGTCCGCGTGATGATCGCAACAAATGGCTGGAGACATTAGGCGATATGGCTCAGAATCGGTCACAGTGGCGCCAGTGTATTCACTCTTTAACCTCACCTAAATCTTGAATTCTATTGTTATTTTCTGGACATCATTACTTACTCTTCTCTCTTGTATTCTGTTTATACGTTACCTCAATAATCTCGTAGTGCTATTGTGGTATGGCAACTTGAACCTACAGCGTTTGTGCCCAGTTCTACGTTGTTGACGATGATGATGGATGAGGTAATGATCTGAAACTATATCAATCTCCCTCTTTATTCTTACGTCATTCATGGTCCTTCTAAATTTCTCATCGATGCAAATGTAATCGATTTAGGCAGTGTGATCTGATGAAACTTTATACAGTTTCTTGCATGCAACTGAAGTTTGTTATGTCATTGAAGACGAAAATGAAACAGAACAAAGTTGAAAACTACAATCTGAAAAATTTACTAATCAACTGAAGAAAAGAGGTGGAAAATCGTCTTTTTTCAAACAATCCCTAGAGAAAACTATAAATTTCTTTTACTTTGACAATTTATCATTCAAAATATTAATGATTCTTATTTAGACTGTCTGTAGAGGAGTAAGATAGAATGAAGAAACATTCCTATTCACTTAGTTATTCGTTGAATTGAGGCGGCTTTATGCGGATTGATATAAAGTTTAGTTGATTATGTCCATCACAGATTGATATTGGTTCAGTAATAGTGAAAAACCGGAATCATTATTTAGATAATTCATTCTTATATGGGGCTCATGGGTATTACAGTTAATTTAGGATTTACCGTGAGACATGAAATCGCTGGGTTGCATTCCCTGACAGTATCAAGAATGCCCACTACCGAGGAGTTCTATACTAAGAAAAAACGTCTGTAAACTAATTTTTCATCATGTCTCAACAGTACCTTTAATAGATTAACGGATTACATAATAAGGGATATTGTGAGGCAGTATGATAACAAGTCAGTTAATAAGAGTAATAATTACGCAAGAATTAATATGCCAATAGCGAAACGACCTAATTACGTAACGATATCTGATGCTTGATTTGTTTTTGGTATCACGAATTAATCTGAATCAGACAACCATTGATCACCTGGAAGCACTAGACAGCTGTTTGACTGAATTGGAAATATCAACCGTTAGGAGCCGACTCAGTAGTCCAATCGTAAAGCGTTCGCCGCTGAGCCAGTAGGTCCTGGGATCCCTCCCAGGTGAGGTCGTGGGTGCACACTGCTGAGGAGTCCCATACTAAGACTAAACAGCCGTCTAGTGCTTCCAGGTGATCGGTGGTTGTTTGATTCAGATCAATTCGTGATATCAAAATTGACAGTTAACTGTCTCCACAATACCCCCCTAATAGTAGCTTGATTTATTTATTGATTTATGAATAAAGCTGGGGCGGGGATTGAAATAAAAATTATGTATATGACTAAGGTAAGGATAGTGATTCCACGAGTTTATTTTGTACAAAAGGGTCCACTTTGAGGATATGAATATAATTTGCCACGTGTGTATTCTAAAGCTAAATTCCTAAACCATATGGACTATGCATATGAAGTATATAAATAAATGGAACTTTATAGAAATCAGGGTTAGATGCTGATGACATAATCCTCGCTGTCAATGACTGTCACTACTATCTCTCTATCTGTACATGTAGAGTTATTCGTTCATTTTGTGATTGTTCATAGTGCATTTTCCTTGCCGATTAATCAACCTCTCAATGACTTTGTACACTTTGCATAATTTGCCATTTGTTTGTTGTTTTCTAACAAAATATTGATATTTACTTGAGCGGTGATGTGTGTGTGTGTGTGAATGTTTGGTTTGTATTGAGTGCCAGACACTACGTTTGTACATATTGATGATATACAAGATTAATGTTGTAAGAGAGGAAAGTGATTGTGTTGTTAGTGTTATGTTATATGTAGCATGTAATTTTACAGGGAAAGTAGTAAAGATTGGTGGGGCGGATGTAGTGGGTGGGTGGAGGGTGTGAAAGGGAAGAAGGTGTAATATTAGATGATTTGTGGTTTGGTGTTGTTATGTTAGGTAGAGTAATTTGGAGTAGAGTGGTGATAGTTTTAATGTAGATGGTGTGATTGCATCATTGCAACTGATTGTGACCTGCCTAACTAACTTAATATGTGTAATAATTGTGCACATAACATAAAACGTGATGTTGGATGTATTGATGAGGTTGTGAATGTTGATGAACTGAGTTGATTGTGATGAGTATTTGGAATACTCCATCACCTGATACCTCATGGATTGATGATTGGTGTGGGTGGGATGTAATGAAATGAATATGGTGCCAATTAAAGATGGTATGAATATATGTATTGATTGACTGTTGTTGTTAGGGTTGTTAGTGTGTGAATTGTACTTGGTTGTGTTGTTCTCGACAATTGCCTTCATTATTGTAAGTGATTAGATGACATGATTGAGGTCGGAACATGTTCCATTATTGCTGTTTACATTTTTCTAAATTTTGTTGTTAAATTACATTCTGGTATTAATCTTGTGTATTTGATGTCGTCACTTTGATGATGTAAAAGGAAGCTGAGCTTGTATTTGGATATGTTATGCTTCACACTACTCACAAGTATATGACTTACATGATATTCAACCTTGAGATCGTGTAACAAACGTTTTTTTAAACTAAATTACACTTTGACAAGTAAAGAAGTGTACATCTGTAATAATTTGAACGTGTTGTATTTCAAATGGATGCATTTTCGCATAGTTTTATCCTTTGAGATGAGTGGTTTCAATGTGAAGTCTCCATTATCGTCGTATACAATTGGCAACTACTTCAACCAGAAGTACACTTACTGTTAATTCACCGTCTTCTCCCTTCCCCCAGAGTGCTTAATTCATTCATTCTATTAATTTTACATATGATTATTTGTCTCTGTGTAATTCATTTTTTCCATGTGTTGCTGAGTTCTTGTTGACTATCTTGAACAGTTAACCTCTATCATATGTGTTTAACAGATTGAATTTATTGAACTGAGATACTTTTCGGAGGTTGGTATTTAGTTTAGTTGATTGGATTCGTCGAAAATTGATGTTAGCAGGGTACAATTATAAACCATCAGGCAATAGACAGGATTTTCGTTCTAGGACTTTTTAGCAGTGCCTAACATTTTACACCACTGGGGTGGCGTCCAGTGGTAGAATTTAAACTTTCAATGATCATTAATTGACATCGGTGATAACTGTCTCGTTCTTAACAAGTTTGAACTCTATCCATCACAACTTCTCACTAAAGGAGATTTGGTTTCTCAAATTGTAAACGATAAAGTCGTTTTTTTCTCCAGCAGTAAATATTTTTTTGGAACGATTAGTGATCAACACTAGTCAATTATATCTAGCTTCCATACTTTAGCAAAAATTTCTGGTGCTACTCATGACTTATCGGGAATGAGACAGTTATCATCAATGAAAAATTGGACGATCGTCGTGATATATCACGAATGAATGGAAGTGTGAATTCCACCATAGGTTACCACCCCAGTGGTGAAGATATTAAATCTTTGTCCATATGTATATTGTATATTTATTAAACTGAATGTCATTTCTACGTCTTTATTAAGAGGTAATTTTGTTGTCCTCAATGATAATGTGATCTTAGTTGAATTATTTAATTTGGAAAAGAGGACCATTTATTGATTAGCTTAACGTTCGATACAAACTTATAAAGAAAATCTAGACATTACTGAGTATGATTAAAGTATGACTGTTAATAGCAAATTGTAATCTAAAACTGTCATTCTGTCCGCAGTCAGCAATTCACAAGGTGCCATTTAAAGTGAATAGATTGAATATGAATTGCTATGTGAATATCAACATCGGGATACAAATACATTCAGTTGACAAGGTATCAGTAACAATCTAACTTTAATCAAACATGTAAATTAAAACACTGTATAGAGATAATCATCATCATCAGCAACGTAGAACCGAGCATAAACGCCTAGGTTCAAGTTGCCATACCACAATAGCACTACGAGATTATTGAGGTAACGTATAGACAGAATACAAGAGAGAAGAGTGAGTAAAGATGTCCAGAAAATAACAATAGAATTCAAGATTTAGATGAGGTTAAAGAGTGAATACACTGGCGCCACTGTGACCGATTCTGAGCCATATCGCCTAATATCTCCAGCCATTTGTTGCGATCATCACGCGGACCCCAACCAGGTAATCTACATCTACCTACATGGCTTAGACCAGTAGTCAAGGTCTTCATGGACTAATGCCGTGTTTTAGTTTGGCCGCCCCTAACCTACTTCCATCCTACTTCATCCCTAGCCAACATCGCGCGACGGGCATGCGGAATACTTGTCCCAGCCATCTCAGTCGATGAAGGTTAATGACCTCTTCGACTGATTTACCGTGTTTCCAAAGAACCTTTTGTCTAACCTCACTATTACTAATCCGGTTATTCCATGATATACGAGCGATGTTACGAAGATTCCTATGGTCAAATATCTGGAGTGGACGCATATCTTGGGTTTTCATGGCCTACGTTTTGCAGTCATATATTAAAATGGCGCGGAGTGCTGCGCAGTACACCCGGCCTTTCGTTGAAACACGGATATCTCGTCTGCGCCACAAGTGCCGTAAATTGGCAAATGCCAATCGGGATTTCTGAATCCGCGCTGAGATTTCGTCAGACACCGACCCACCAATGGTGATGCGACTTCCGAGATAAGTGAAACGATCATCGCATTCAATTACTTCACTCCTTATAACTAATTTAGGAGAAGAAGCAGACCAGTCCTGGAGTAAAATTGTGCATTTGGGAGGAGAGAAGCGCATCCCAAACATGCCTACATTGCTACTCAAGGTGTTCAAGAGACTCTGAATACTGTGCACGTCTTCATCAAATATGACTATATCATCTGCATATTCTAAGTCGACAAGAGATAATACACTAAAGAAGTACATATAACAACAAGAATAGATTGATTATAATTTTAATCCTTAACAATGAACAATCTAGAATTTCATATTAAACTCTAATCAATATATTACCTTTAATAACTTTAACATAACAATGAGCTCCTGTATGATCGTGTATTCTTGTACCTTGATCTTTACTCCAACATAATAAAAACAGATTATATTTCCCATTGCCTTCATCTATCAAATTACGTGTATAGCTAATACATATAGGTGTATATACATTAAATCATAAAAAGAAAAAGAGGAATACAAATAAATATAACTCAATAAAATGAAGTGATATGATAAATTGAATTCAATTAAAACAAACAATTTAAACAAGGAATCCTTGGAAGATCAATACATTCCATTAGAAGAAGGTTCAATTTGATCACGAGAAGAATACAACACTTTCACGTTTTAGAATGTATTTATCATATTAAAACAAAGGAATAGTAGTTATAATCTATCAAGTTCATCTCCATCGTGTCACTATATCACAAAATGATGAGAGAGTCTGCATTCTACTATTGAATGCCACACTAGTGGTACAGAGGGTTAGGGCAAAATCTAGCTTACCAGTCATAATTCATTTTAAAAGCAATACTTGTAAATGACAACTATATCGAGGCAATCCGCCTAGAATGCCTATTCAGTAACAGAGACTTACCAGCTTCAGTTCATAGTAAATCAACGGGAAGATACAACTTCTTCCTAATAGACTAGTTTACTTTATCTAACTGATATTTGAAAGGTAGAGACTTAAAAGAGTGAGAATCTACCATCGACTTATATTGTTCTCTACTTTGACTAGTTTATAAATCGATCACTTTGACAAGAGTTTTGTAAAAGTTATTCAATTTGAAGTTTACTGGTTTTATGAACTGGTTAGATTATAGATACACGTTGACATCGAGAGAGTTTTATACTAAGATGAAACAGTTAATCAGTATTTCCCAGCTGTCAATAGTTATTGAACTGAAGTCATTTCATGATAAGAAACTTCAATGATAATCAATTACTTACATCTCTATAAAACCACAAACTTGATGATTATTAATTTAGTATCATGAATTCGTGTGAATTAGACAATCATTAGTCACTACGAACTAGCAACGGATAACTGTTTCGTGATGGAAACTGACACTTCAGCAGTGTGCTTCCACGACATTATTACCCGCCCCGCACATACACACACTGAAGGGAATGGATGAAGTCATGCAAACGTATCATAAATCGACTGAATTAGAAATATCAATCGTTGGGAGCCAGTTCAGTGGTCTAATGGTAAAGCTTTCTCCACGGTACCAAAATGTTTTGGGTTTGATCCCTAATGGAGTCACTGATGTGCACTACTGAATAGTTTTATACTAGGACGAAAGAGCCGTCTAGTGCGTCCTGGTAACCAGTGGTTATCTAATCCAGACCAATTCGATATGCTAGATTAACATCTAACAATCCCCACAATAACCAATTACTCATGATTGTTAATTTGGAACCACTATGAATTCAGATTTGTATTTCATGTGATTTACTACTTAAATGAAAATTTAAAAAATGTTTTCTTCATCTACAATTTTAGCAAAACAATGAAATTGTTTTCTATTTGAACTGATTTTATTTTCTATAAATGAGAACATGTTACTTCAATTGTTTAACTTGTTCTTGATCGATAAAACTATGTATAGTGTTCACAGTCAGTTAAGTTCTGAACGTATACACTGTTCTTTCTTAATTACCGCTACTGATAGATTGCTTGATTGAAACCTAGACTACTGTCGTGACTTCTGGAGTAAGATATTTATCACCAACGACAATGAATGGTGACAGTGATGATGATGATGATGATGACCATTCAGCTATATCACAAACTGATTGAAATAGCCATTTTACCACTGAATAACATTCAGTTTAGTGATACAAAAGCTCTGAATTGAATATTTTACAGGAAATTAATATCTCACACTATTAAAACACAGTAGAACGAGTCAATTGTCTCAATCAAACACTAATTAATATTAATGAATAATAAACAATGACTGACCAGCTTCAATCTATAACAAATCAACGGTGAATATACAAGTTTATCCTAATACCAATGTGCCCGTTGCACATGTGTGACTATCTGGACACAGTAGCCTTAGTGGTGGACACGGTGGCGTTTGGCACGAAGCGGACTAAGTTCCAATACTAGTGTGAACACATCAACATTGGGATGCAGGTATATCTAACCAATGAGTCCCAAATAGAACGAAACTCTTATCCTGGATTCCACTTTCCAGTCACAATCCAATTTATATAATTAATTTAAACATTATTAACTTACTGTATTTTATTAAAGTAGATATATTTTTGCCATTCTGTTAGATCACATTGAAAATTATTGAATAGTTTATGTATTTCATTAATATTAATTTGTTCTTGATTAAATAATCCACGAATTACTTCAATTAAATTATTCAATGTTGTAATATTTTGGAATGATATCAATTGATTTGACATGAAGATATAAATATTCACTATTACTACTACTACTACTACTTCTACTACTTATTTCTTGATAATTTTTTAAGTAGTAAATATACTAGTTAAAATTGTATTTGTATTATTTATACACTTATAAACTGTGTATTAAATTAATATAATTGGTTAGTAACTGTAAAAACAAATAATCCTGGAATTAAAAGATAAACAATTTACAAGATAGAAAAAAAGTAAAGTAGGACATAATACATACAACTATGAAATAAAACTCCAGCCAGTCCCCCTCCCCCCCCCACACACCTCCTCCCAGTAACCATCATTCATATAGTTATTACTTACGTAGAAAATGTTAATTCACTCTTAACCAATGTTGTGTCTAATTTTCAATTATTACTGTCATATTTAAATGTTACACTGATGATTATAATAAATTTAAACAACAAATCATATCTTAAGAGAACATAACTTATTTATTGATGATTAAATACATCAAGTGAATTTTACAAAATCGCATGACCTTGAAGACAAGTTTAAACATGATGATCAATTGTAATTTAACATAATAAAAATGATCATAAGTATTATTAAGAAGTATACAAATAGATTGTTTGTCATATGAGTAGTATAGATAGATAGATAGATAGATAGATAGATAGATAGATAGACAGATAGATAGGTAGATAGATAGATAGATAGATAGATAGATAGATAGATAGATAGATAGATAGATAGATAGATAGATAGATAGATAGATAAATAGATAGATAATGATGTCTTGATCCTATACATCATAAGATGAATTCATTTATTATGAATGTATGTAAATCGGTCAAATGTTAACTTTACATGATCATTGAATTATTTGATGATGAAAAGAACAATACATTGAATGTTAGACAATAAATAATGTATAATGATTTGTTTATTCAAATGTATACATTGAGTTAAATTGTAATCAGTAGTTGTATAAAAACATTGTTTCCTAGGTAAATAAGCATCCTTTAGGTAACATTCACGTATCTATGTTGATTAATATGTTAGGTTATTACGATGATAAACTATTCTATTAATAATAATCTGATCATCTACAATGGAATTATATGAGTTGTATTAAGTAGGCTATATGGATAATTGTGAGTAGTTGTGATTATAAGCCTTCGTAATATTAGTTATTATGTTATCTTAGAAGGTAAATCAACGACGACGACAACAACAACAATAACACATGTGATTGTCGACGTATATCATTCAATCAATCAGAATACTTAATAATTCAATATTACAACAGCAACACAAATTAAATGATCTTGATAAGACGAAAAGAAGTCTAAAATAATAAGTTTATAGATAATATTCTGTACTTCTAAACGTATATTGGTTACCACTTTGTTCTACAAGTGTCCTGATCAATTCTACGCGGAAATTATAGAGGTTCAACAACGGACGATAATTCAATAAGACAGTGTCTAGTATTATCAATACGCCAGCTTCCTACATCGAATCTTCACAATCGACATTGTACACATTTTCCGTTATAGTAATAATCAATAATATTTGGAAATGACATTAATTGAGTGGACTTAGCAATAATGAAAGCAACATTATTCCTATGTGAAATTTAATAATGTAGTGGAGTTGGAAATATCAATCGTAAAGCGTTTGATCCCCGAAGGGGTCGTGGGTGTGCACTACTGAGGAGTCCCATACTATGACGAAACAGCTGTCTAGTGTTTCCAGGTGATCAGTAGTTGTCTGATTCACATCATTTCGTGGTATAGAAAATTGATAGTTGAATATTCATCAAAATGTCATTCAAGACAAATGAAGACAATGAAATATTAAAAAAATGACGTAAATTGTTCGGATAAAAGAGTTATTTGATTATTTACAGTTTAGTACTAAGGAAAATGTAGAGGATGAACAAATTCTATTTAAGTTGGGTTTAGACTGGCAAGTGCAATCCAAGACGCGCGTTTCGCCCCATTTGGGACACGTCGGTTAGATATGCCTGCATCCCTATGTTGATGCTTACAGTGGGATTCATCCTAACATCTGTCCGTCTGTTGCATAAGGGTGACTGTCTGGACTCAGTAGTCTAGAGATGAAAGCGGTGGAGATCATATACATCCAGCCGACTAGTCCCAAATAGGATAAAACGCACATCCTGGATTCCACTTACTAGTCACAATCCAGCTTGAGCAATATTTGTGAATAATCGTTAAATCGAGGCAATCTGCTTAGGATGCACATATAGCAACCGTGACTGACCAGCTTCAGGCTACAACAAATCAACGGGAATATAAAAGTTCATACTATGATGAATAAATTTGTTTTGATGCATAATTCTGACTTCAGTACGCATATAGCTAAGGTTATATATATAGCTTCAGTAATCTGATGTTTATTTTATTATGATAATCAGGTATGACCACTTGAATTGATAATCAAAAGCAACTAATTTTACTCTGTACATGACTGACTGACTCAATAGAGAATTCTAGAACATTATGAGTCAGGTTTACATAAATCAACTAAGAATTTAATGTTTATTTTTTGTACCGAAATTTGTACACTTTTCATAAGCGACATCTTTTACCAACTCTAATCAAAAAGTCAATAAAAATCAGTGGATCTTGGAGACGTCTGTCGAGTTGATGAACTCCTGGAAACTTATCGCGTCAAGCTTCGAACTAGATGAGGAGCAAACAGAAATCAGATCTAAACTGCCAAACGTCTGTGAAACGATCGTGAGCAATGTTGGGTAACGGAAACAAAGGAGATGGAAAAGGCGACGGCGTTAGGTAACACTAGGCAACTTTTTAGACTAATAAAAGTAACCTGGTTTAACAAGTTAAATGTTAGGGTGATAACTTTTGAAAGAGATGGAATATTTATCTGCTCTTAGCCTAGACGATTAGAACAACGGGTTGAATACTTCAAGGAGCAGTTCAGTTAGCCTACAACTGCTTCAGAACTATCCACTATTTTAATGCAGCCTGAAGTCGACTTATGTGCCCCGACTCTTGTCGAGGTCGAGAAAGCTATAACTAATCCGTAATGAGGTAGAGCAGCTGGTTCGGATGGGTTAACTCCAGAGGTCTTTAAGGTTGGTAGTCCCACTTTAAAAATTAGGCTGACTGATATTTTGACTAAAGTTGTGGGAACTTGACACAATTCCATCTGACTGGTGTCGATCGTTAATCACCCCGGTATAGAAGAAAGTTCCAAGTCTTCTTGCCATGACCGTGGGGGAATTAGTTTGATTAACATAATGTCGAAAATACCAGCTACTGTAATTATCGGACGTTTAACAACAACTTGTGATCTACAAATACGAGTAAACCAGGCTGGTTTCACACTTGGTTGCGATTGTATAGACCAAACATTCGCCATTGGCCAGATTTTAGAATATAGACATAATTTACAGCGCCCAACAATAGTGGTTTATCGTGAATTAAAAGCGGCTTTTGACTCCATAGGCCGAGTAGTTCTATAGAAGTGTCTGTCACTGAAAGATGTACCACAAATGTATATAAATTTCATAAAGGCTCTTTACTCAAACACTATTAGTCGTGTGAATGTATGGCAATATGTTATGCGATATGGTTCATAGTCCATCGCAGTGGTGTAGGTGTATCCATTTATTGTCCTCCGTTAAATGGTCAGATTAAAATTAACTCATAGCATTCCTTCTATTTTGCATTGTCTTCTTCCTGAATCATATTCTATTTGTTTACTCTTCTTTATTTTTGTTATTATTATCATTGAAGTAACTTATATTTCTACAAATGTTGTGTTAATCTTGCTGATCTCTTGAGGTATGGCATCTTGGACCGATGCACATATGTGCCAGGTTCTATGTTGATCATGTGCTTTTCATAATTTCGTAGGCATTAACACTATATTTTTCTGTACATACACTAATCATAAAAGTAAATTTTTCTCTCTAGTTCATCAAGACTGATCGATTCTAGGTCATAACAGCATCAACTGGAAGATATGAGTACTTACAAATTATATTTGCATCTCGTTGCACACGTATAGATGTATGAAATTACTAAGGCCGTGACCTCATGCCTCATCTTTTGGTCAATCGCTCATTCAAGTTATCAAAGCAGAGGACATCAAAGAACAATCTACTTCCATGAATCATTGTTTTTCACACTACCGAGGACATAACAATTATGATAAGTGATTGCCCATTAACTTTGAATAATCTAGATAGTCAGTAATTTGCTACAGGGGTTAATCTTCTCAAGTAATTGTAGAATCCGTCAAAGTCACTCTTATGCTATAGCGCAGCATAAAATTTACTTATAAGGAAAATGTAGACAAACAAATCATAATTAAACAATTATGTGTTATGGTGACCGTTTCGAAGTTTAATAATTAATCCTTCATAACCCTCCCCCCCTACAAAAATAGTTGTGTAGGTTCTTGTCACTGGTGCCGACTATGTTTGTTTTAGTAGAGGTAACTAGCTTAAGGTACGTGGTCAAGTATCACTAACAGATCATGACACGACACGTCGTGGTAGATGACGGTCCCCCCCGTATAGTCAAGCAGCATAGACTTTTCACTACCGTTTACGTTCTACATACGATCAGACAAAGCTTCCTCTTCACTCATCATGGGCTTCTGTGTTATCAATGCCTGTGGGATTAATAGTTAGAGGCTACGTGGATATACCACACGATTAACTTTGCTGTATACAGAGTACGCTTCAGTCTGATCAATGTATATCGTTGAGCAGTCGGAACCCTTTTGTTGGGTTGTGTTGATTTTGTTTCAGCCCATTCATATATCCCCACACAGTAAATAAATGTCTGAATTATCCTATACTAGGACAAAATAGCTGTCCAGTGTTCTCCAGTTTTAAATAGTACTGAACTGAAATAAATATTCACTGGATATTTAACGTTCAAGTACTGGTAGTTGTAACAATTCCGAGTAAATAAAAATAAATCTAATTGATTGTATTCGTCACATATTGATACTTGTTTGATACAATTAAAAACCAAGGGACACTAGACAACTGTTTTGTTCTAGTATGGGACTTCTCAGCAGTATGCATCCTTCATTCAGATATGGAGTCTATGGTAAATGCAAACAACTAAACTTATTACCTATCTTTAAAGAATTACATCAATTAAGTTACAACAAACAGCTTACTAATGATTAACTTCAGAATGTTCCTGAAGTTCCGGTAAAAAATCGTGAATAGCGGAGTTCAGATATATCAGACGTGAGACAATTATCATAAATGTCAATGGATGATCATTGTGTTATATCATACATTGATGGAACTGGGAATTTTATTATAAGGCTCTGGTCAGCCCAACGTTGTAGAAGATTCCTAAAGGAACCATGAATATGGACTACTTAAAAGTCCTGTACTAGGACTACTTCCTAATCTTCAGTCTTACCCAATCCAACCAATATCATTGTATGAAGAACACAAACAATTATACTTAATGCCTATCTCCACAATAACACCACAAGTCAAAAACTAACCTTATCAGTAATAATAATAATAATAATAATAATAATAATAATAATAATAATAATAACGATACTGGTAATAATGTAGCATTTATTTTAAAGTAGAAAAATAATATTTTTTTTATTAAGTTAGTTTTACTGATCATGTATCTATATATGTGTGTATGTATGCATGTTTGTTTGTATGTATGTATGCACGTACGTACGTAGTGTGTGTGTATGTATGCATGTATGCACGTACGTATGCAGGTTTGCTGTTTTGTATGTATGTATGTATGTACGTAAGTGTATGTAAGTATGCTTGCATGTATGCGGGTCTCTCTGTGTGTGCATGTATGTATTTATGTATATATGTATGTATGCATGTAGGTAAGTATGTTTGTTTTTTTGTACCTATGTATGTATGTATGTATGTGTGTGTATGTAGGTAGTATGTGTATGTCTGTGTATGTATGTTTGTTTTTTGTGTTTATGCATGAATGTATGTATGTAAGCTTACATGTATACGGGTATATATGTGTGTATGTATGCATGCATGCAATTATGTATGTATGTATTTGAATATATAATTTGATCGACATCTTGAAGTTGCTTTCATCTATGGTGGATTTTTTCTTATCTTCTTCAATGAATGAAAATGATGAATTCAATGAATGAACTGTTATCTTCTTTTCAAATGTTCATGACTTTGTTGTATTAGTCTTTTTGATGAATTATTTTCTTGTGATTGTTGTTGTTGTTGTAGTTGCTTCTTTTGTTGTTGATTTTTTTCTACTTCAATTTTTTGATCCATTGAATTATCAATAACTTGACCAAGAATTTGTTCTAATTCTTTAATAACTGACTATTAATTGAATAAAGAATAGGATAGTAGATTAGATTTTGTTTTGCTTTTCTTTTTGGTATATTCTCAAATGTGTATGACATAATCAAGATAAACTCAATAGTAGGTGAATTGAAGTTGATATTAAACTCAATTATGTAATCCTGTTTACCTAATATCGATTTATATATTCAGCTTAGAGTTAAACAATTAGTCGATCGCCAAAATCAAATGTAATTAGAACATGCCATATATCTACAACTTAGTTGTTAACAATAAAACTCCTTAACAACTAAGTAATCTACTCACGATACTACAATATATGGAAGATAGTGAAGTCGACTGAACTAACTAAAATGCGAACACATCTGTATGTATGTATGTATGTATGCATAATCAACATAGAACCTGGCACATGTGTGCATCGGTTCAAGTTGCCATACCACCATGGCACCACAAGATTAACACCTACCACCATTAGTAGAAGTTACTTCAATAAAATAAAATAATAATAGTAACAAAGAGTGTGAATATATAGAATATGGATCAAAAACCGTAGAAATAAAGCGATAGAATAATTTAAAGCTCATGATTTAAGGGAGGACAATGAGTGAATACATCTGCACCATTGTGACCGATTCTGGGCCATTTCACTCAGTGTTTCTAGCCACTGGTTACGATAATCGTGAGGACCCCATCCAGGTAGTCTGTAGCTACCGACATGACTCAAACGGGCAGTCAGTGACTTCATGGACTGATGACATGTTTTAGTTTGGCCGCCTCTAACTCTCTTCCATCCTATTCCTATATCAGCCAGCATTGCGCGTCGAGGAAGACGGTGGTTAGGCATACGCAACACATGTCCCAACCACCTCAGTCGATGAAGATTCACAACCTCATCGACCGAATTAACCACATTTGCCTAACACCCGTAGTCTAATCTCATTTTTACTTACTTGGTGATCCCAACTAACACGAGCAATGTTTCGTAAACATCGATGGTCGCAAACTAATAACCTTCGAGTGTCATCTACCCTTAACGGCCACGTCTCACACCCATACAGTAAGACAGGACGAACTTTTGGGTAGTACACTCTCCCTTTGGTTGAGAGACGAATATCTCGTCTACGCCATAGGTGACGTAAGTTGGCTTTTGCCAACTAACGAGATTTTTGAATTCGTACTGAGATTTCGTCAGAGACTAACCCATTAGGGCTAATCAGACTTCCAAGATAAGTGAAGTGCTCGACGTGTTCAACTACTTCACTCCCTATCTTTAGTTCAGGTGTTGACGAAAACCAGTCGTGGAGGAATGGTTTGCATTTAGAGGGGGAGAAACTCATTCTGGACATGCTTGAATTCGAGCTTATTACTGAATGCAAGCGTGTTCGGAACACATCTACCCTGTGCTTATTAGTCATGAAGCTGAAATAAAGAAAATCAGACAACTGAGCCAACCACTAGACAAACTGTCAGATTATATCCCACTCATCCATTTATATACATACAAAAGCCTGACCACTCAGTGCATAAATAGTACGAATAATGACTAGGGATGGTGGGTATAGAAACGTGATTGATTATTGTTCTTGAATGATAAATGATGTGATAACAGGGTCCGGTGGCGAAGTACTAGATTATAGAAATAGCTCCATCAGTTTTGGAAATAAGATTGTTATCATAAATCATATTCGAAGTGCATCTTACTGTAATGCCAGGAATCACTTTCAGACGTTAGTCACTGAAAAGCCAATAATGATTATAATTGGGTATTGTGACTGGTGACTAAATACTGAAGAAAATTTCTGGCATTTCATTAGGAAAACTTGACCGTTGGTGTTCAGCCATGTCAAGTTTGAGACAGTTACCCATCAATGTCAGTGAATAAGGTTTCGCAAATATATCGTGAATTGACTGAGGTAGTGATATCGACCATTAAAAGCCATCCTTCTCAATGGCCTAATGGTTAAGCGTTCGTTCTGAAGTCTGATGAACATAAACATGATTCTCTAGTGGGGTAGTGGATGTGAACTAATCATGAGTCATACCTATGATGAAATAGCTGACTATTACCTCCTGGCTTTTAATATTTATCTAGCTCTAACAAACTTGGGATGCAGAGTTTCACTTCTAGTAGTCTCCCTAACACCCAATCACATTTCGTCGTTATTATCACAACATCTAGAGAACTTGCTGGTCAAGTTAATATTTACTATAACTCTATTACTAAATTCTTAACAGCTTATAGAGCCACGCCCAACCCTACCGTCCTAGAGGGCAAATCTCCTGCTGAAGCTATGTTCGGGAGACGTATCCGGACTACATTTGACGTCATGTTGCCACGTAAATGAGTGGATGGTTACAGTCTAAATGAGACAATCCAGAGCTTTAACAAGGGTGACAGAGTGGTCATCAAGTCATACCTTGGATCCAATTGTTGGGAACCTGGAGTCATTGAAAAAAGAATAGGAAATGTTTTGTACAGAGTACGTGGAGAATTTGGAACCTGGATGAGACACATCAATCAGATACACAGAGATAGAATAATCCTTAATAAAGTGGATAAACAAATAAAGCTGCCCACTGGAGATAATTTCAGATAGCACAATGATAAGAACTTCGACGGACACTCATAATCACTGGGTACCAAGGAAGTCGAAACGCATTAAGAAACCAGTTATCAAATCTCAGGTGAATACGAGGAAGAAGTCTTATTTTTTAAAAGGAGGGAGGTGTTGGGTAGGTTCAGAAAACCCCTGGAAACAAGCTCAAGATGGTATAGAAATCATTATGGAATATTGTGTTCAATCAGCACACAGATAGTTTTTTATCAGAAACTTCTAGACAATGAGAAGTCACGTACTACGTCTGCGAGTGGACAAGTATCTTATCACTACTGTGTTTAGTAGGTTACAAAAGTCTCTAGAAGCTCGAAGGACATTTACGATAATATAAATACCCTAATTTTCCGTACATAACTGAACTCTTGCAATAAAGTGTTTTTGCAGTATTTCCTGTCTTCTCTCTCGTGTTCCTGTTGACGGGTAGTTTCAGGCTGGGGATCGTATCATAGGTTAGGAATCGAATCAATCGATCAACCTAGACAAAATAACAATTGACGACGGAGATCTCGCGGATGATAGACAGATCTAAATCACGCGTCACAACATTAATATCATAATGTTAATGACTTGCACACAAGTGAATAATCGTTTACTCTTTGCTTGAAATAAGAAATTTACCCCCCCCCCCCTGAAAACATAGTCTACCTGATGAATTTTAGACAAGACGAAACATATATAGCTTAGATTAAAGATAATCTACCTGAAAATTACTTATTCCAGTCATATTTGGTGTTGATACTTCTTTATGTAGAATTTTTAATGTACTACCAAATTTTATTAATGCTTTTTCAAGATTTTCTGAAACTGATCTAAAAACAAATAAAGTGGAATTAATTATACAAGTAACTAATTGTAGAGTTTTTATTGAAGTTTCATTATTATATCACCATGACAACGAGAATATGATTCAATACGAGATAAGAGATATAAAGTAAGATTGAAACTGTATTAGGTGTACTTCTATCGTTTATGATTGACTTTAGTTTATTTCAGTCAATATCTTATACTACTGATCATATGGTTAGCAAGAATTCAAACCAGACAGTCAACATCTTCTAATATAGTTGAGATTAATAGTCTATGATTTTGATATGCCGGGCACCTAACGAAGATTGACTATCTTTGAGGACTGTACTTTAGAACATCATTTTAATTATTATAACTGTGGACCATGTAATGTTTTCATTTCTATGATTGTTATGTTCTCACGTTTGTATATTTACTCTTGGTATATTGTTTATTTTCTATGAACTACGTTTACTTAATTGTGTACAAGTTGTACTCATTCACTGACACTCTTTCCTTTGTTTCTGTACAAATGTTAGATTTGTGATTGGTTCACTGTGTAGTCTGATTTTATGTATATATAAAGGCATGACTAAAATGTAATACGATCTCGGTCCTGGGTTCTCAGCTTTCTCCGTTTCCCAATTCTCAATTCTGGTTCTGCTATTGTCGGCTTGAGGGTGAGTGGGCTTAGGTCAGTCGCGCATAATCAACTAGGCACACTTCATTGGTGTTCGCGTCTACCCAACCAAAACCCTCTCTTCTCTCTTTCTTCACGCCCTAACAGATTTCATGAACAGCTATTATAATTCTAATCAGCAATTCCTTATCAGTGTACATTTATGATGTCAAATGAATTTGAGAAGAGGATGTATGAACCTGACTATAAATCTCTTGTCACCTTCTACAGTCCATTCAAAAATCTACGTGGTATTCACAGGGGTACTGTATCTGATGTCAGTTGATGATGAAATGTAACTTCAAATAGTGAAACAATCTTTGGATAAAAACCTCCTTCCTTATCTTTATATGTAATTTAGTAAAGATTAAGTAATCAAAATTGTAAACGATGTAGTTGATGTTGGTGCTTAACAGTAAATCAATTTATCGTAAAAGAGAAATTGATCTATTAATTGATAATTAACTAGTCAACAGTCCCAATTCACTCTGATGCTTCTCACTGTGTTGTATATCCATGACTCTACAGAACGTCCAGTCAATAATCTTTACTTCGATACCACAGATTGGTGTGAA
This sequence comes from Schistosoma mekongi, assembly GCA_034768735.1. Classification (NCBI taxonomy): domain Eukaryota; kingdom Metazoa; phylum Platyhelminthes; class Trematoda; order Strigeidida; family Schistosomatidae; genus Schistosoma; species Schistosoma mekongi. The sequence continues at coordinate 3,409,679 of CM068312.1, forward strand.
ATAGACAACCATTAATTACCAAGAAGCACTGGAAATCTGCTTCGTCCCAGTATGAGACTCTTCAATAATACTCAACCACGACCCCATCAGGGACATCTCAGTGAACGTTTAACCATTAGAGCACTGAGGATGTTAGCTCCCAACGGTTGATATTTATAAATCAGTTAGAATATATTAGCGACTTCATCCATGGACATCGGTAAATAACTGCCTCACACTCGACATGGTTGAACTCCACTAATCACGTCTTCTCATTATATCTTCAAGGATTAACTCTAAACGTTAGTCACTAGTGGGCTGGTTTGGGTTGAAATTATGTGTTGAACAGATTGTTCATGATATCGAATTAACATTTAATAACCTCCGCAACACCGAACCTTTAGATCACCTGAAGAATATGATAACTAGGATCTGCTAATTAAGTATTTGATAGCTTCCATATTAAACATTTTTTAAAATTTGTGTGGTATTATGAATGAATGCAGCTGAGAAGTTCTAAATTAAGACGAAACACGTGTACATCAGAGTTTTGCTTGGTATATCAGTAGTTCTCTAGTTGACATTGTAACATTTCTTTTTATATAAATAGAATGTATTCAAATCTTCCCATTGATTTGATATAGATTGAATCTGATCAGTCTCTGTTGTCATATGTACACCCTACGTGGAATGCATTGAGTTCCAGTGTGAACAACAACATTAGGCTGTTGGTACATCCAGCTAACAACTCCCATATAGGATGAAACGTTCATGCCAGATTTCACTTATCAACCACAATCCAATTCAAATAATGCCTCTTTTTATGTTATTAAACATATATATATTCTACAAGACAACATTATTTATTAATAGTAAACAAAATATATCCTATTGAATACTTCTTTGAATAATAAAGTAATCAATAGAAATATCTTGAATCGCTTACATCAATGCTAAACGATCTCTTCGATAACTATCCATTGGTGCAAATAATACTCCTTGTCGTTCCTAATTAACAAATAAATTTCATAATTAGAAAGAATTATACACATGTATATACTTTTACCAGTAGGCAGATTAACCTGTGAATGCGTAACATGGGCCACAGAAATAGTAAGCAACTGTAGATGCTAGATCTTTCACCATAGAAATTTTCGTATTACCTTCAATGTATCATAGAATGTGCGGATAAGTAATGTTAACGTTAGGTATAGAGTACTAGGGAAACATGGAAATCAGTCGAAGAGGTCGTAAATCTTCTTTTACTATGATGGTTGGGATATACGTTGCATATGCAGAATTACTATCTGCCTCGTTGCTCGACATTTGCTGGGGTAAGAGTAGGAGGGAAGATAGAGGTGGTCAAATTAAAAAAAAATATATTGCACCAATCCATGAAGTCTTTAACTGTTAGTCAAACCCAAGTTAATAGATTACAGACTACCTGGTTGGTGCCCACATGATAATCGAAAAGAGTGACTAAACATAGTTGGCAACATGGATCATAATCGATCAAAGTTGAGCAGGTGTATTCACTTTTCATATTCTTCTAGATCTTAAATTCCATCATTCTTTTGTATATGCGTTGGTTTCATGCATTCCTGACATATAATATTGTGATGTTGATCTAGTTGTGTTAATGCAGTATGTCAGCTTGGACCTATGAGAACATGTTCCAAATTCTACGCTGTTCATGACTAACCAACTGACTTTTACTCATAATAGAGATAATGAATTTTGTATTTTCTCAAGATGCTGATTTCTAGTTCCATTATAAAACATCTTCGAATAGCTGTCTGTATAGCATTATAGAATCCATTATTTCTAGTTAGTCATAATCATAATCAATAAAGAACTTGACATATTCAGAAGTTAGCTCAGTTTGAAACAAATGTTTACCATAATCGTAGCTCAACAACATGAAATGAAAAGATATACCTGTAAGAATACTGTAGAATATGATCTAGGATTTTTGAGCCATGTTACTCGATAATGTCTGAAACCACTGATCGGGGTCATTATATAAAAAACCTTAACTAGGTTGTTTATACTTGGCAACGTTATTCAAATCAACAGATGTTGTAGACTTCATGGGTTAATGTCAATTTTGGTTTGGTAGCCTGTAGTTTGATTCATTTTTGCACTTAACCGAGTTAACAATGTATTTCGTAGTATGCAGTAGTTGAACAACTTAAGACATTTTCCAACTAACTACCTTACCCGATAAAGATTTGTAACATCTTAATACTGGGTGGTTGGATATTACATTCGACTACTCGGTTGTTCTACAATACAATTCTTCGAAGACACCCATGATTACTGACTCGTAGCCTACACTTAGTCTTTATTTCTGTATATTACTTTTCTCACTTCATACGATTGGCGCTCAGTATACTCATCTTTTGATTGGCAGATGCAGAACTCTCATGCATCAAAAGTGATGGAGTTTCGAAAAAACAAACAGTGTTGTAAATCCGTGTCGAGATCTAATCAAGCACCGATCTCATAGGGCTGATCATATTTTAAATTAAAGTAGTCACCTCACTCATATACTTTACTCCGTGCGATATATGATTATGTAGATCAGTCCAGAAACTAAAAGCATCCAAGATATGTTTATATTGTAATTCAATTTGTTTGGGAGATTCATAATATTGCCGCAGCAGCCATCATCATCATTGTAACTCAAGGAAATTATATCATCTGAATATTCTAAATTGATAAGTAGACCTCATAGTAACGTGTCAGTTTCCCTGAAGTTAGATTAAGCATATGAATGTACTCTGTATTTCATGTTACTAATTGATCCAGTATGTGATACATAAACCATTGTTTTCACCCAATGTACGATTTGGTCTTAGCTCTTATTCGTCGGTGTTTGTGCTATCAATCCATCCCCCTGTGGAAGGCTTTCATCACTGATGCGTCGTGCCAACAAATCATTGTTTATATGTCTATCAGGTGGTAGTTATAGCACAGTTTTCATTGGCTTATTATCCCTTTCCCTCCAGGTTACTACAAAGCCATTTTAAGCAGATTTAATCAAACATTAGAAAGTACGTACATTGTGATTATATTGGATTTACAGCATAACGCATAGTACTGAAAATATAACCTTTATGTAGAAAGAGAGTGTGTGAATTTTTATTTAGAAAAAAAGATCAACCTCGCCTCTACTTATAACAATCCCTGACTGAATTGTGGATGTGGACTTCTGCTGAATTCCGTATAAGGACAAAACAGTCGTAAAGTATCAGTTTCTGGCTTTTAATAGTTGGGTAACTTAGGCAAATTTGTGATATTACAATCAAATTCAAGTTTAATTGTTTACCTTTTGTCAATTTTGATATCAAGAATCAATCTAAATCAGACAACCGTTGATCACCTGGAAGCACTGGATAGCCGTTTCACCCTAGTACGGGACTCCTCAGCAGTGTGCATCCACGACCCTAGCGGGGGTCGGACCCGGGACCCTCTGGCTCCGCGGCGAACGCTTTACCATCGGACCACTGAGTCGGCTCCTAACTGTTGATATTTCCAATTCAGTCAATTCGCGATACTTTGGGCGACCTCCTCCATGCCATCGGTGGGTTACTGCCTGACACCCAACCGTTAGGAGCCAACTCAGTGGTCCAATGGTGAAGCGTTCGTATCGGAGCCAGAGGGTCCTGGGTTCGATCCCTGATGGGGTCGTGAATGCGCACTTCGGAGTAGTCCCATACTAGGACTAAACAGCTGTCCAGCGCTTTCAGGTGATCAATGGTTGTCTGATTCAGACCAATTCGTGATATCAAAATTGACAATTAACTATCTCCATAAACACCCCCCCTAGTTGTTTACCTTTTGTTAGTACGCAAATTTACTAAGATTATTGATGATAACGTTCTGATAACTACTCAGAACATGGAATTACTGGATATATGTAATGTTCTAGTATAACAACTCCTTGACTGTGTACACTTATGATCATATATTAGAATTAATAAAATTTTCAAATGCTTAATGATGATAAACTTTTAGAGATTTCTTCAGAGATTTCTATTTGACAAGCTGTAACCAATAGAGACCAACCACCTTAAATCTGAGTCATATATCAACGTTGTCGACGATAGAATCATGTAATATTGTGAAATGACTAAAGTTAGAAGTACAAATTTCTGAATATCAATTCAGTTTTCTGAAAATTAAGCTCTACATGTCTACAGGTCGTGGATTATATTTCTGACAAATTTATGCCTGATCCGGAAGTTTCAAGCGTCCAATACTTAATTGTTTGTATTTGTCTCAGATTGATAGTGGTTAGGCATCACTGAGACTCTTCAGAAGTGCTTACTCTCGATTCCGTCAAGAAATTCAACACAGACCCTTCAAGTTGACGATTCCCTAACATTCTACACCACTAGATTAACCAGAATTACCACTTTCATGATTATCACTTGTCATTGGTGATAATTGCCATAATCTTAACAAATTTTCAATAGGAATGGTTATTTTTGTGGAGATTGGTTATTTTGTTTGATTGGATATATCACAGATTGATGTTGGCAGGGTACCACAAATTGATGGAAGTGGGAATTCTACCATTGGATGCCGACCCAGTGGTGCAGATGGTTAGACGTTCGCGTCAACCTGAAGCCCCTGGTGCGGAATCGTGGGTGCGCACTGCTGAAGAGTTCCACACTAGAGTGAAACAGCTGTTCAGTGCTCCCTGGTTTTCAATGGAACCCTGCCAACATCAATCTGTGATATTTCCAATCAAATAAAATTTTCAATAGTTGTTTAACTTAAAGTGAGTTAGATTGTTACGGATAATTACAAAGGTAATACACATTAAATGATAGTTTAAAGTGTTTGTTACATAACGTGTTTTTTTTGTAACATGTACAATGTAAACCTTTAAAAACGGTTACAATTACAATCACTATAACATATCAGAGTTACATATCAGAGTTCTATTTGACCTAAAAGAGAATGATCTCATCATTTAAGGTTATACAATGTTTGGATTTTATAGTTATACTGTGGTGGATACTACTTATAAGGTCATCAATAAGTAGTAGGTAGCAGAGCGTCAAAGGGAATTAGGAAGAATCAGTAAACAGCATACAAGGCGAGTTGCGAGGTTGCAGAAAAGTAAAGCATGATTAAAATACCGAGAAGAACCGAGAACAACCAAGAGAAGCAAGCTAATAAACGACACAGTCCAGAGAACACGGAGGATGTGCAAATTGATGCTTGGAAGTAAGATATGTAATATTGTATGACATACTCTGTTTTCACCAAATAAATCATTACTTGCCCAATTGGTCTTTTCACATTACAACTGAAAGATGTCAATAAGTCATAGTTAATAACATTTTAATTACGAATATGCATCAATTTGTTAAATATGATCCGTGTTTGTTTACACCACCTACTCACTTTCATAAAAATCTACTTCTGATTGATAGTTTTTTTGTTTTTAGCATTTCTCAACTTTTCATCATCTACAATATATACAGTCTATTTAACCATATCGAATGTGTGAGACAGTTGCCCACTGATGATAAAGGATGAGATCGTGTAAACATAGAAACCAGTGAAAGTTGACATGTTCGGTGGATTTATAGTTAATCATTCCTTGTGAATTCAGAATGTCTTATTTTAATCACTCATTGGGTCGTAGGTGGGTATTAGTGAAGAATCTCATATTAAAACAAAACAACTGTTCATTGCTACATGATGGTTATTTCATGTTCAATTCGTGATGTCAGTCGTAATTATTGAATAGTTTAGATACTGTGAGATTCCATTTAGCCTTTATATTCATAACGTATAGAGCCTTTGCTTTAACTGCCTAGTTTATTTGGTTGTTATATTTTCTAGATCGATAACAAGTAATCAAATCCAAAGTTAACAGAACAAGCTGCTAGTCACTCGCGGAGAAGACCTCATAAGTCACTTCTCTCAGAAGTTTTCACCGATGAAGTCCTTGAGGATGATGATGAAAGCTCGAGGTTAAAACTATCCACTTCAGAAAATGCAGCATAACTATAATTCTCTGGACAACCCAGTTGCCAGCCATTGGTTAAGACAACCGGGTGGACCCCACCATGTGAACTGCATCTACGAACACAGCTCACACTAACAATCAGTAACTTCGTCGAGTGATGTCATTTTTTGGTTTGGCTGTTCCCTCTTTCAGCTTTATACCACCGCACTCCATAATCAATTATCATCACTTGTTGAGGTAGACAGTGGTTAGGCATATATAACGTATATCACAGCCACCTCAGTCAATGACTGTACTCGACTTCACCAACTGAATTACCATCTTTCCCTAACACCTAGTGTTCAACCTCGTTGTTGCTAACGCGGTTATCCTAGAAAACGCCACTGATATTTTGAAGGTATATATAATCGTATACCAATGACGGTGGAATGCCATCTACTCTTCATGGTCAAGTTTCAGATCCATACAGTAAAACGGAACAGACTGCTGCGCAGTATACTCATTTTTTAATTGATAAAGGAATATCCCCCCTACGCCGTAAGTAACATAAACTGGTTAAAGCTGAAGGAGGTAGTGAATTCATACCCAGATTCCATCAAAAACAAACCCATCACTACTGATCAAACTTCCAAGGTAAGTGAAGTAATCAACGCGCTTAACAACTTCACTGCCTATCTTTAGTACAACTGTTGACACAATCCAGTCCTGAAGCATTTGTTTGAACTTATGGGAAGATGAACAAAATCCGAATATATTTGGATTGTTGCTCAATAATATCAACAGACTTCGCATTTTATTATTGTCGTCATCAAACAGTACAACGCCATCTGCATATTCTAAATCACCTACATAGTGTTATCCTTATCGAAAATTCTGAACACACTTCTCTACCATATAGGCATCATGGAACATGTATGACCTCATCGTTGCTAGTAAAGATGATCCATCTGTTACTAGCATTTAAATGAATAAGAAGTCAAATTTTCTAGAAGCTTCATATCTAAACAACTACCACTAGACTACATTAACATTTTACACACTATTTATAGCCTGAATTGCTTCTATGAAAATAGTCCAATCAATCAATCATTTAAACAATCAATCATTTAATCAGTCAATCGATCAAGCGAGCAAGCAAGCAATCAATCAATGCCTGTTACCTCAAGTGGAGCATAGACCGCCCACCAGCATTCTCCAACCAAATCTGTCCTCAGCTCTACTTGCCAGCTCTTCCCAAGTGCTCTTCATTCTATTCATGTCTGTTTCCAATCCCCACCGTAATGTGTTCCTGGGTCTTCCTCTTTACATCGGGCCTTTAGGATTCTAAGTTCGTGCTTGTCTTGTGACACAGTTTCATGGTTTCCTCAATATGTGTCCAACCCATCTCCTATGTCTTTTCCTAATTTCTTCCTCGTCTGGAAGTTGATTACTTCTCTGTCACAGAAGGTTGTTGTTGATGGTATATGGTCAACGGATCCCAACAATTTTACACAGACAGTTGTTTATAAATACTTGTATCTTCTGAAGGATACTTTTCGTGGTTCGCCGTACAAGTTTCAGCTCCATAAAACTGAGCTGACTGTCTTCACATTTGTATTGAAAATTTTGACTTTAATATTGACTGACAGTTGATTTGAGTTCCAGACGTTTTTCAGTTGTAGAAATGCTTGCCTTGCCTTTTCAATCTGCGTCTTCACATCTGCATCGGACCCTCCTTCTATGTCGATGATGCTGCTCGAATATGTAAACGTTTCAACGTCCTCCAGAATTTCTCCATCAAGTGTAATTGGGTTGGTGCTTGTTGTTTTGTATCGAAGGATCTTGCTTTTTCCTTTGGTACTTACTGCTGCCGAGGTTGCTGCTATGTTGTTTGTCTTCATCTGCATTTCATGGTGATCTGAAGCTATGTCAGTTCCTCTCCCTGTTCTTACGTCTTTCATGGTTCTTCTAAATGCTATATCGATGCAGATGTAGTCGATTTGGTTTGCCTTAATGTGGTCCAGTAAAACCCATATAGTTTTGTGTATACGTTTGTGGGAGAATATGGTGCCACCTATAATCACTTTGCCCTGAGAGTTGGAAGGTGTGTTATAACAATAGTCCCTTCTATTATAATTACATTATTATACACTTACTGTTGAAATTAACATGTAGACAATCAATCATCAATATATATCTTATTCTTAAAAAAAAAGGATCTTGTAATCTGATTGGTTAATCTCTATACTGTTTTCATTCATAATAATCTAATTACAATGAATATGATAGATTTCATCTTGAATTACAATTAACTTGTAGTGGCCACTATTACTCTTAACATTATAATGTTTGTGTACTGTATACTTATTTATTGATATTTATACTATAAAGTTAGATTACAGTGTTCGTTAGCGCATTGTAGAATTTATGATACTGGATTCTTTCAGTTCATTAATATGTATATCTGTTACATCTTCATTCCAGACTTCTTGATCATATGCGTAGTTAATGATTGTTGTACGTGTATAAATCTTGTTATTAACAAAAGGCGAAATTACTAACAACTTATCTAGTTATTGGTTTTAACAAAATTACAAATTCAGTAAAGTAAATCAGTCTCATAATTTAAAGGTTACAACAAATTAGATTCAATTAGGAAGGGCTTGTATATTCCCGTTGATTTGTTATAGACTGAAGCTGGTCAGTCATTGTTGCTATATGTGCATCCTGAGCGGATTGCCTCGATATAGCGATTTTTTCACAAGTATTATAGAATTTGGATTGTGACTGGCAAGTGGAATCCAGGACGAGCGTTTCGTCCTATTTGGGACTCATCGGATGGATGTACCTGCATCCCAATCCGTTCAGGATACACATATAGCAACAATGACTGATCAACTTCAGTCTATAACAAATCAACGGGAATATACAAGTTTATTTTAATAGATTCAACTTACTTTTATATCATAACCAATGGAATTAGCTCTACATATTTTAAAAAATATTGAATATTGTATCATTGTTAAATTAGAATGTTGTAAACGTGAACTAACAACAGCATAACGTTTCATTTTCTACATAAAATAAAATACATTTAAAAAATGGTGAACTGAAAAAAACTTATTGAATAGATCAAAATAGATTATGTAACTAAAATTATTGATTTAGAAATGATTGAATAATTTGTATTTATTTGATTGAATATGAATGTCACAGATTGATGTTAACAAGGTATCATTGAAAACCAGGGAACACTGAACAGCTGTTTCGTTCTAGTGTGGAACTACTCAGTAGTGCATACCCTAGATTCTGCATTAGGAGGCTTTAGGTTGACAAGTGAATGACTAACTATCTGTACTATTGAATCAGCATCCAATGGTAGAATTCCCAAATTTCATCAATTTGTGATATATAGCGAGATGATCATCCATTGTCAATGGGGATAACTATCTCACACTTAACAAGTCTGAATTCCACCAGTCACGACTTGTGATAATTATGATGATAGTTGAAGTGGTTTCTAAGGGCTGCCTACTCTCACCTTTTCTCTTCCTCCTAGTGGTTAACTGGATCATGAAGGCCTCCACATCTGAGGGGATGCACGAAATTCAATGGACAAGCAGCATGCAACTCGATGATTTAAACTTCACGGATGATCAAGCTCTTTTACCACACACACACACTAACAAATGGAAGTGAAGATAACCAGTGTAGCAGCAACTTCAGCATCAGTAGGTCTGTACATACATAAGGGAAAGAGCAAGATTCTTAAATACAACACAGGGAGAACCAACCCAATGCAACTTGATGGAGAAACTCTGGAAGAAGTAGATACTTCCACGTACCTAGGAAGCATCATCGATGAACAAGGAGGGTCCGATGCAGATGTAAAGGCAAGGATTAGCAAGGCCAGGGCAGCATTCCTACAGTTGAAAAACATATGGGACTCAAAACAAATATCAACCAACCTCAAAGTCAGACTCTTCAATTCCAACGTGAAGATAGTCCTGCTGTATGGAGCTGAAACTTGGAGAATTACTGCAAACATCCTCAGACGGATACAAGTATTTATAAACAACTGCCTACGAAAGATACTGAATGTCAGTTGGCAGGAAACCATCAGCAACAGTCTACTATGGGAGAGGACAAATCAACTTCCAGCCGAAGAGGAAATTAGGAAAAGACGTTGGAAATGGATAGGACATACATTGAGGAAATCATCAGACTGCATCACGAGACAAGCATTAACATGGAATGCTGTTGGTAAATGGAAAAGGGGAAGTCCAAAGAACACACTGCATTGAGAACTGGAAGCAGATATTGAAAGGATAAACAGTAACTGGAAACAGCTGAAAAGGAATGCTCAGGACGGAGTTAAATGTAGAATAATGGTAAGCAGCCTATGTTCCTCTGTGAGGAGTAACAGGCATAAGTAAGTAAGTAAGTAAGTAAAGTAAGTAAGTAAGTAAGTAAGTAAGTAAGTAAGTAAGTAAGTAAGTAAGTAAGTAAGTAAGTAAGTAAATAAGTAAGTAAGTAAGTAAGTAAGTAAGTAAATAAGTAAGTAAGTAAGTAAGTAAGTAAGTAAGTAAGTAAGTAAGTAAGTAAGTAAGTAAGTAAGTAAGTAAGTAAGTAAGTAAGTAAGTAAGTAAGTAAGTAAGTAAGTAAGTAAGTAAGTAAGTAAGTATTCTATTCAGAGACAGCAGAAAAGATTTACAATTCAGTTGTAATGTTTTGATATACTGTCATATCTAAGCTACATAGTTTAATTACGAAGTTCTCGTCGTTATTCTAAACAACTTCATCAGCCTAGACTACTAACATTAGTTGTCTTCAATGAAAATAACAACTTCACAATAAATCCAATCCACTAAATGACTACAATAATAATCAAAACTCTTGCATAGATATAAAATTTTAACAAATTTCGGTAGATCACTTACATTTCTTTCTTTTTCAATAGATTTATCATTTGAAGCTACACCTTGTTGTATTTTCATGTTGATAATCTTTGATGATATTGTTGGTAGTTTTGTTATAATTTGATGTTCCCCAGTGATAGGATGAATTTCAAATTCTGTATTATTTGAGAATAATACTAATTGTGTCATTGCTAATAAATCTGTATAACCAGGTTTTATATCAGTTATCCATAATATTTGTTCATTCTATGAATAGAAAATAATCAAAATAACAACAGTTAATCAATGTAGTAGTAAAATTTTTTATGTTGATTTCGTCCTAATTAATATTCATCAGTTAAATTTATATTCATTGGTAGATTGAACATCATAAAAGTAATTTACAGTACCAGGAAAGGTCTTCAACAGAATGTTATTAAACAGAATAAAGGACCCAATCGACGCCCAACTCCAAGATCAACAGGCAGGATTCCGTAAAGATAGATCGTGTACCAACCAAATCACTACTCTACGGTTCATTGTTGAACAATCAATTAAATAGAATTCACCACTTTACATTAACTTCCTTGACTATGAAAAAGCATTCGACAGCGTGGATAGGAGAATATTATGCAGCTTTCTACGACATTACGGCGTACCCGAGAAGTTAGTCAACATTATACGGAATTCTTACAATGGACTACATTGTAAGATGGTGCATGGAGTTTAGCTGACAGATTCATTCGAAGTGAATACCAGTGTCAGACAAGGCTGCTTATTCTTGCCCTTTCTCTTCTTACTGGTCATCGACTGGATCCTGAAGACTGCAACATCTGAAGGCACTCTTGGAATACAATGGACAACGTCGACGCAACTAGATGACTTGGACTTTGCAGTTGACCTAGCTCTTCTTTCTCACACATAACATTGAATGCAGATGAAGACCAACAATATTGCAGCAACCTCGGCAACAGTAGGCCTAAACATACATAAAGGAAAAAGCAAGATCCTTCGATACAAAACAACAAGCACCAACCCAATTACACTTGATGGAGAAATTCTGGAGGACGTTGAAACGTTTACACATTCGAGCAGCATCATCGACAAACAAGGAGGGTCTGGTTCGGACATGAAGGCGCAGATTGAAAAGGCAAGGCAAGCATTTCTACAACTGAAAAACGTCTGGAACTCAAATCAACTGTCAGTCAATATTAAAGTCAAAATTTTCAATACAAATGTGAAGACAGTCAGCTCAGTTTTATGGAGCTGAAACTTGTACGGCGAACTACGAAAAGTATCCTTCAGAAGATACAAGTATTTATAAACAACTTTGTGTGTAAGATTGTTCGGATTCGTTGACCATATACCATCAACAACAACCTTCTGTGACAGAGAAGTAATCAACTTCCAGACGAGGAAGAAATTAGGAAAAGACATGGGAGATGGGTTGGACACATATTGAGGAAACCATGAAACTGTGTCACAAGACAAGCATAAACTTGGAATGCAAAAGGCCCGATGTAAAGAGGAAGACCTAGGAACACATTACGGTGGGGATTGGAAACAGACATGAATAGAATGAAGAGCACTTGGGAAGAGCTGGCAAGTAGAGCTGAGGACAGATTTGGTTGGAGAATGCTGGTGGGCGGTCTATGCTCCAGTTGAAGTAACAGGCATTGGTTGATTGATTGATTGACTGGTAGATTGGCGAACATATTTTGATTTGAACTTTAATGCCTATGATTTTAAACATCAAATCTTAAATCTACCATAGTTATATCCTAGTATCAGTCGACGTTTCACAGAATAAAAAAGATGGAATAACAAATAAACTTCAATACATGCAACATGTATACTTTAAGTTTCATTAAAAATTAAATGTACTTAATTGGCTATTTGCGTCCTCTCGCCCTGTTGCTTGTTACTTTTCTTTATCTTTTTAGTTCCCGTTCCATACTAAATAGGGAAGTGCATCTTTGTGATCTATTCACCTACGTGGTGCTGTTCACACAAGGTCATGTTAATACTCGATGTCACAATTGACTATTTCAAACAACCGTCTAGTATCTAAATCTTTTTTGTGTCGCGTTTTTCACACTTCTTTTTCTTGAACTGATTACATGTATGAATAAATGTTTTGTATTAATGCTTCCTTGAAAACTCAGGATTGAAAAGTATCTTCCAGTTGTTGGTTGACGGTTTTTTTGTTTACATTTAATCTTACTGCATATGAATTGAGTGTCTTGTAAATGTTATTATTAATCAAGCATTCATTACGGTAAAACTTTGTATTCGATTGTGTAAGACTTAACCTTTCTGTATCATTATGACCATACCTGTAAACTGGCGTGAATTCTGTACTAAATTTCAGAATAATAATAATAACTTATTATTCAATGAGATTAGTTTGAATATCAATATCTTGATTCATAGATACATGTAACTAACAAATAAAATGAAGATAGTTAGGCGCTCACCGTCAACCTGAAGCCCTTGGTGCTGGATCTGGGGTGCGCACTACTGAGGAGTTCGCCATTAGAATGAAACAGATGTCCAATTCTCCTTAGTTTTCAATGGTACCCTACCAACATCAATCTGTGACATATTCAATTAAATAAATAACCAATCGCCATAAAAATAACCATTCAAAAATAAAATTTACTTTTTCAGAATTTCGCTGTTGGATACAATTCAAAATTAATAACTAACTTTGTGAACTGTTCGCCTAAAACGAATGTTTCATGTGTATTCCCAGTACACGTATATCGATTATTTTTATTTCTATTATTGTCATGTTCCCATTACTCTAACCTTTCATTAGACTCACAAACTGTTTTCATATCATTTGTTATTCAGAACCATTAGTAAATTAATTGTGTATTTGTACCCCACCCGTCATTTAATCACTAGTCATTATTGTTCCCGTTTTGTATGAGTGTTATTTACCTGATTGATGTGATGCATGGTCAGGCATTGTATGCATATAAATGGATGAATGAAATCTAATCAGACTGACTAACTGACTGACTATCTGATGCTTGGTTTAGTAATGTTGTGTTCTTCATTGAGGTTTGTAGACTACTAGTTACGAGGTAGATGTATGCATGCACTGATTGGTACTATTGAGGTTATTTTTATTCCATATATTATGATTATCCAATTTTTCACGATTTAACAAAACTCATGACCAAATGTCGTCATCCAAACAATTTGCTAATAATGAGCGTATACTAGCAGAGTGATTGAACAAATGGAATCAATATATATATAATGTAGATAAGTAATTTTCATTTACTTATTAGACGTGAAGATAGTTTTCATCACGAACTCACATCTTCTGGCAAAGCTTTAAAGAACTGGGTTTTTTTCGGTTTTTGGGGGGGGGAGGCGCTGTACAACTTCCAAAGCAGTGTTTGTCATTGTTTAATAGGAAAGGAGTGTTCATATGAAATCCTATACGATAACTTACCTAAAATTTTTGATCATCATAGTGAGTAATATACCTTTATTGCGGTTGTCACATACTGTTCTCAATGTTTCCATCCACTTATTAAGTTAATATTACGTACTACAGCATAGTTTTCATTGACAGTTTTCTTTCAATCTGTGATGCTTTTTTACATTCATATCTTCACTGTATATGTTATCATTAGACAGTTGAAGATTACTTTGAACTAGGCAAATACACTCATCTACCAAATATTAAATTAACTGGAAGTATTGAATATAAGAGATTTAGCAAAACATGGAAAACGTTGCGGATAGAAGTAGATACTTTACAGTACTTACTTTTTCAGGATGTATGAATGTTAAAAAATCAATGTTGACATAACCAACAACTCCTTTATTGGCCATTAATGAACCTAATTCGATACTCAGATAATTGATCCATAGCGGTGAAACTGATGTCATTGGTACTATAAATAGCATAGGAAATGCTCAATTTAGGTTTTATAAAGTGTACTACTTTTAATTGTGTTAGTAGTATAAATATACAAATAACAAATTAAAACTCTGTTTGTTACGATTACAGATTGCCATCAGTTGGGTATCACTGAAAACTAAGGTGAACTAGTATAGAACTCCTGAGTAGTATGTGCCTTTATTTCCGCCAAGAGATCTAACCAAGAATCTGTGTATCACACGACTAATGCTTCATCAATTAGTGATATGTAGCAAATATCATAATCATTTACTGTCGCTGGTGATAACTGCCTCACTTTTAATAACTCCGAAATTCACTGGTCACGATTTCTCACTAAAAATTTAGGAGTATTTTGAAGTTAATTACCAGTAAGCTGGCTGGATCGAGAGTGCGCACTGTCATGACGTCGTATATTAGGATGAACTAGTTGTTTAGTGTTGCCTGGTCGTCACTGGTACCCAGCGAATATCAAACTGTAAGGAATACAGACAGCTAAACCAATCTCTGTGAAACCACCTCATTGCAATAAATAATATAAGACTTAAGTTAAGACAAGCACTTTAGAGAGGACAAGCAATAAACTACTGTTTTATAAGGTGACACATTCAAAATATGTGACAAAAATCCCAATATTCATGTTATCATCAGATCCTTCAATAATTGACACCGATCAATGTAACTAATAGTGGAACATGAATACGATTCACAGTTACTATTACTTGAAGTTCACTTGAGTAGTGAAAAATGATGTATCGCTTCAGAGATCGAGTAATAGAACAAAACCTAGGTACACAGTTTCCTGCCGACTACCATCAGACTACCTTCCATATCATAGACTTGAATACAAAATTGATACTTTAAAACACTTCTATCTGTTTTTTCAACAAAAATATCGTTCTACTTTATCTACTAACCGAAAGATCACTTATAGAAAACACCTGAATTTGATTGTAGTAGAATATTGATAATGGAGATTTGTGAAAGATAAAGTGATGGTTCTATGCTTAGATGTCACTGTGGTTAGTATGAGTTATCTATGGAAACGGATTGATTCTTCCATAATCATTTCAAGTTTAGTTTACTATGTTTTAGATTTCTAAGTACCCAGTATCATATGTAGACAAAGTTTATTGTAGAATGACGAAATATATTGAGACGTTTACAGTTTAATCATTCTCTGTTGCTACAAGTACATACTGTTTGAATAGCTTCAATACAACATTAGATTACAAGTATTAACTAAACTTCGTCGAGAATCGGAAGCAGATATTAAAAGGATAAACAGTAACTGGAAACAGCTGGAAAGGATTTCTGAAGACAAAGTTGAATGGAGAATACTGGTGAGCGACCTATGCTCCTCTGTGAGGAGTAACGGACGTAAGTAAGTAAGTAAGTAAGTCTGTTCGTCGACTTATATTCTATTTATACCGATTTGGAACTGACTAAACATCACGGCAGAAGTGACGGCATCGACGTGACAGTCGAATGTGTCATTGATTGCAGTAATTGGTGCGTATAAGGTTATATGAAGCAACTGTTCGTACCGACGCATCATAATACACATATAGGACAAGTCAAACCTCCTGGATTCTACTTGCCAACCACAATCCAATTTCACTAATAACACCGCTAGACAAAATATAGTCTGTTCGTTTAGTATATGTAGTCTTTATAGCCATTTTAATACAATAAATTCTTCTAATAGACTATTCACTGTCTATTGATGCCTTTTGATTGGTTGAAAGTGGCAAGAGGATCAAGATACTTCATGAATCACTTGTAGACTAGGCTTATGCAATTCTCTTCGTTTCTACATTATGCTTTAGCCTCCCCCACTCCTAGTTTACTATTGAGTTTATACAGTACTGGTATAAATTAAACCATTTCTAATATTTATTAAACTAAATCATTTATATCACCGTATGAATGGTTATATTCAATGTTCAGTATGTTTAGTCACTAGGTGGTAGTAGTAAAATGATAGTTTTCCAATTACCTGAGAATCTTTCAAATCAATTTGTAGTTCACTTGTTCATAACATTCAAAGAAGAACCTATTGAAAGGTAATTAGTTCTGCTATGATTGAGCTAACTGGATAGTGATTAATTATTAATAGAAAAGAACTATTTACATGAACTAAATAGCTAATATTGTTTGAGTTGGATTATGATTGGTAAGTGGAATCCAGGACGAGCTTTTCTTTCAATTTGAAGCTAGTCAGCTAGTTGTTTTTCAATCCCAGTGTTAATAATCACACCGGAACTCAGTCTGTTTTATGCCAAATGCCACCGCGTTCACCACTAGGTTACTGACAGCAGACAACCACACTCGTGCAATTGATATGTAATATAATTCGAATGTATTTGGAACTTTCTTGTTGATTTTTCATGGACTAAATCAAATCAATGGAAAGATTCAACTACATTCTAATGAAACATCTAATACTTAATGATTTAATTTTTTATTCATAAAGTTTTGTTATGTAACTAATAAAGTAGTATCATAACAGTAGTAGTATTATAGCAGTTAACTTACTTGTTTCGCCCCATGTATGAAATTTATCATCTAAATGTAGATGATCTCCACTAGCTACTATACGAATAGTTTTATTTGGAAGTATTACAATCACAACAGAAAGATTTGTCCATTCATCAACTGGTGGACATGCTTCAATCACACCACCTAGATTTTTGTGTAGAAAAGATAAAAATGTTTTAAGAGAATCTCTTCTTTTCTAAAAAAAGAATCATTAAACAATTAGACATTTAAAGAAAGAAGTACTAAAGGGGGGGTAGTTGGTAATAAATCCTGGACTTAAAATGCATTTACGTAATTTTTAGGGAACATACACTCCTTGGTGGATTCGATTGTAGGTCATGTAGCTTCAACGTTTGTAACCGTCACCACTCAGTAGTCTTCGAAAATGTTATAGTACACTGTTTAGTACCAATTCAAAAAATGATTTTCAAAGTTTCACTAATCAGTTTGAAGTAAGAAAGAAGATGAAACTACTGAGCCATAGCCAAAAGTTAAGCAAATGTCACATATTATTTATTACATAATCATTAGAGATCAAACTACAACAAATCGGGTTTACAGACACTTAAAAAACGAGTTCAACTCAGTGAATCATCTATTTACTCACTAAGACTTCGAAAATGCATCATCTTTAAAATCTTTGACGTGAATTCATCTACGAAGAATCTTTTTCTACATGTGGTATCAATCATTCGCAGTTAACATGGTTGGCTCCTAATGACTTTCCTCTCTCCCCCCCCCCGTTCAGCACAAAATGTATAAATATCCACGTATTTTCCCATTTATTAGTTGAAATTAGGAGTAAACCTAACTTTATGTTTCCCTCTCAGTTTACTAGTTCCTATGTGTGTATCCTAACCAAGGTGAGTAAAACGTATACCACTTAAGTAGTTGAAGAAAGGCAATACGGTTTGTATTAGGAAAGGAATAGTAGAAACTTTTGTCATCACTAGTCAACAGATCCGCTGAGATTTATCTTTTTCAAGATAATTTACAAAAATAAGCAGAAACCTGAACAACGATATACGTTCCCATCTCTTATCATTATGACAGATTGTTATCTACACAAAGAAAGTAGAACTTCGTGTACCGAAGGAAATTGTTCAACATATTTAAGTTGGTTTGTGACGGGCAAGTGGAATCCAGGACGCGCGTTTCGTCCTATTCGGGATTCATCGGCTGGATACACTTGCATCCCAATGTTGATGTTCACACTGGGATTGGAACTCAGTCCGCTTCGTGCCAAACGCCACCACGTCCACCACTAAGCTATTGTGTCCAGTCAGTCACATATATGCAACGGGTATATATTTAATTAGGATAAGCTTGTATTTTCATGTTGATTTGTAATGGACTGAAACTGGTCAGTCTCTGGATTCCGCATGCCAGTCACAATCCAACTTAAATACTTAACTTATGTAATATCGCTATATCGAGGCAATCCGCTCAGGATGTATATATGGCTACAGATACTGACCAGTTTCAGTCCATTACAAATCGACCGGAAAATATAAGCTTATCCTAATAAAATTGTTCAACGTTTCTGATAAACTTTTAATGTAATTTATTGCATAAATTAATGGGAACAGGAATTCTACAGTCGTACACCAGCCCAGTAGTACTAATGGTTAATCTTTTGTCGTGCAATATGAAGGCTTCAGGTTTGATTCCATAACACAATCAATGGTGTATACTACTGAAGAGTTCCATACTAAGGAGAGAACAGTTATTCAGTCTCACGAGAACCAAACTGACACTTATCTGTAACGAATACAAACAACTAAGCTTAATATCTATGCCCATAAAATTACCTCACATCTATTAAGTATAACACAATATATTTTGGTTTCTAACATGAATTATTCATTTTTCTTCATAGGTTATTTTTAAGTAGTATATGAATAACTTGCAGCACGTAGTAAAACGAGTGCTGTTACCTATTGACCAGTTGCTTTAAACACAGCTTTAGCAAAGGTTATGTATAAAAACAGTCAACGAATCTCTCGGTAACAAAGTTTTCTATCAAGTAGATCCTGTGATGTTAACTTAATGATTGTATGCAATAAATGGGCACTGTCAGTAGAACACAGTTAGTTTGTGTATGCAGCTCTCCTAGATTTCTTTGAAGTACTGAACATTGGAAAAATTTGCAGTCAGTGTGAAACAGTGAGTGTCTAATGAATTCACTAAGTGACTTACCATGTGAGAGATCACTTAGAGTCAAAGTTTGCTTTGATCTGTTTCGTTCGTTTACAATGACTAGAAGAGTGCTAAAATGTTTATCATACAACTTTTTTTTCTCATTGTTTGTAAATGACTTACCTCTTACCTTAGATACGTAAACCTTTCTATACATAAAACAATATCCCTCTGATACCTTGACTCTATAATTGCACTAAGACAGCACAAATAAGTAGGCTACCGGAAACTTTCTATCACATGATGCCGGTAACTAAAGTGGTGAATAATTGAGATTCAACTTCCATGTACTGATAGATCGGAACACCCAAGAACAATGATCAAGTTTCAGAACTGTTTTTTCAGAAGATTATTTCAATCATTTTGGTTGTATGTAAATCGAACATTTCATTTCTGTGCCTATAATGTTCCCGTCGCCATAACCTACCATTAAACCTATTAATTGTTGCCATATTATCATCTATTAGGGGACTACAACTAATTAATTGCATACTTCTCCCTACCTCCCAGTTTCCTATCATTATTATCGCTGTTTTATATGAATGACATTTTGAGGATTAATCGTATGTGTGGTGAGGCTTGATATGTGTATTCGTGTATTTGTTTGTCAGTGAAATATCAACTGACTCTCGTTGTCAACTTAGTTATCTTGTGTTCTTATCTCCAACTTGGAACTAGTACAATAAAGTCAGACTTACTGTTTGCGGTCACCATATAGGTTCCAGCTTTAGGATATCAATAATATAGTCAACCGTTGGTTGGAGTTTACGGTATATCAGTAACAGTATTAGTGATTCTAGTATCACTCTTTCTACTTATCGAAATGACTACTGTTAACTAATCATTAGTTAGGTAAAACAGACTATATGAAAGTTAAACTAAGTCAAAATGATGGATGTTCAAGATGCAAATGATCATTTCCTTTGAAATGGACATAATTTGTATTCAGTTGATGAACAAATAGAGAGGGGGAGGGAGACGGTAACATGACAATCATCTCTCTATGTTACATCATTATTTAAATAAGGAATATCAATGGGAAACATGATTTATGGTACCAGCGAGGGAAAGTAAACACATCATCTTGGAAAAACTAACGCATTAATGAGAATGTAAAGAGAAATAATAAATTTTTATCTGGAAACAAATCAAATTGTAACATATTTAGTGACATCAGTTAACTTCAAGTAGCAATCCAATCAACCATCAACAGAAAGAGAAAGGGTGAGAGAATACAGCTTTCTTAGACACCAGTTTTCACTTTGATTGAGTCTGTGAGCTGACCTCCATTCAGGATTTTACAGTATAGTCTATCTTAAAAATTCCGTATAATACTGATTATCTTCTTAGGTACACCATAATGTCAAAAAACATGTATAATGTTTGCCTATCCACGCTGTAAAACGTCGAAGAAATTGATGAAAAGTGATGAGTTCCATTCGACTGATTATTCAACAATGAACCATAGAGTCGCTATATGGTCGGTACACGATCGACTCTTAAGGAATTCGGCTTACTAATCTCGAAGCTGAGCATCGACTAGATCTCTCACTTGGTTTAATAGCACTTTGTTGAGGACATTTCCTGGTACTGAAAGTAGAGTGATCGCTCTGTAGTTCTCGCACTAGTTAGGATCTCCTTTCTTTGGTACCTTCAAGAGATATATTTTTTCGTGTCTCTTGGCACCTATCCTTCTTCCCAAATTTTTCCGATGAGAATGTGGAGTATTTTTGCAGTTGCTTCTATATCTGACTTCAGTACCTCCGTTGGTACGTTGTCTGGCCCTGCTCATTTGGCGGGGGAACCATTTTGACTTCTAACTGTTGGTAGGTCGATACTCATAGAGAGATCCGAGAAATGGTGCCTCGATGACTGGTGGGTTCAGTGAGGTTGGTCTATTTAAAAATTCTTCGAAGTGTTCTTCTTACCAGTTACGTTATTCTTGGGTTTCAGTAATTGGTTTACCATTTTTGTTCTTGATTGGTCGTTCCTGTTCATTGTATTTTCCAGCTTACTTCTTCATTGTATCGTATATGTGTATTATGTTTCCTTTCTTTGCAGATTATCCGCTGTCATAATTAGGTATCCGACAAATTTCCGGTTATCCTATCTAATGCTTCTCTTCACTTCATTCTTGGTTTTTGCGTATTAGGCTTGTCTTGGCACTCTCTGTTCTTGTTAGAATGTTATTAATTGCTGCCTTCATTATAATCCCCTCCTTCTTTTCCTTTTTATGATCCTAAGTTCATGAGGTTCCCATCCTATAATTGCTTTCCGTGATACTTTGAAGGCAGTATTAGTGCTACACTCTTTCTATGTGTGTGACATTTTCTGTGTTAAAGTAGCTATTCTTAGTTTGCGTTTTTCAGCAAGGTTATTTTTAACAGTATGGCGTTGCTAATCTGATGCTGAACCCTCCTCCATTATCTGGACTTAGGATCGACAATAACCCTTGGAGGATTCCAGGTGGAGTTTCCCTTGAAATTTCGGATGGTCTAAATGGGAAAATTATATTCCTGAATCTTGTTACTATGTCCTATTATCTATGGTAATCATTTTAACTTACACTTCTGTCATTTTTGTTACTATGGTTGACCAGTTGTTATTATATTTTAGCATCATATGTACAGACGATTGTGTAGTTATAATAGTGAAACTACCGACAAGGAGATAACAACATCACTGAAAGAAATTCTTACTTTTTATAACTCAATGAGTGTTTTCCAATGTGATTAGAAATACTTTCAAGGACCCTTCAAAAGTAAAAGAACTAACTTGGTTACTATATGTTTTTAATTATCAGATTTGCTAAATTATGAGTAAAGATTCGATTCCTATATGACCGACAACATTATTAAACGTGGGTACCTGACATTTGGCAGGTTGGTGCTACGTTGACATAATGGACATCTGAATTCAAAAACTCTTATGTAACAACTGAACATCGATAGACAGGACTTATACAATAGAACTCGAATGGCTATGAAATGAAGTTGAGACTTTAATCAAAACAAACCAATTACTACTCTGTAAAGAACTGGAATGAACCACTTTTCTCCCGAATTCATGAGGTTTATTAAAGAATTTTAAGTAAAAACTGGTTGTAATGGGCTTCTAGCAACTCATGAAAATTATATAAGTTGGAATGTGACTGGCAAGTGAAATCCAGGACGCGCGTTTCGTCCTATTTGGGACTCATCGGCTAGATGTAGCTGCATTCAAATGTTGATGTTCACAGTGGGATTCGAACTCAGTCCGTATCGTGTCGAACACCACCACGTTCACCACTAGACTACTGAGTGTAGGCAGTCACACTTGTGCAACGTGCACATTGGTATTAGGATAAACTTGAATATACAAGTTTATCTTAACCCATGAAAATTTTTTTGCGAAAGGTAAAACATGCATCTGCTCAAAAACATAACCACAATTCAACCTTTCTTTGAGATTTTAAGTGTGGAAGTAAATGACACCTAACTCAACTCTACAGCGATTCAATATTATTCGTATGAACTTGCATCGATAAGTCAACGAAGTATTTCTTATGCATTACGATCTCCATGGACGTAGTATATCGTTGAATGTACTTCATAAGGTTTCTAATTGTCACTATATATTGCTGTTTTAAGTAGAAGGTTTTTTTCTACCAGTCTACGCAGAGTAGTAGAAGATAGGTCATGAATCCTTTCTCAATGTCGTTTCTTGGATGTTTTTTCTAAATCTTATATAACAAAAACCTACGAATATTTTTGAAAGGAAGCATTAACCTAGTCATCTTTAACCTGCTGTCCTCTATTGTACATTCATTTATCAAGCAGCCTTGGTTACCTTAGTCTTATTGACGCATTCGTTCGTTGATAGAAAGATTCACTTCAATTCTTATTAGAAACGAGTAGAAAAGGATGCATTTTGGTGAAATTCTTACACTAACATTCAGTATATCTAAAGCAATACCAATCTCAACTTTCATAGGCTTGTGAAACAGTCATTTCCTTTCCATATTCAAAATTTAGTGCTGATCTTAGCAATACCATAGTTTGTATACAATTTACACGGTTTTAATCACTAATTACATTGAGACGATAGTCTATCGTCAATAAGATACTTTCAGGTGTCAGTTATGACTGTTAAATGTTTCGGTTGTTCCTTATTGACAAGTCTGTATAAGTCATATTCACTTCAATATCTTGTAAATACCCCACGATTCTTTCAGGATTAAAATTACTTATCAACTAGTCGAGCATGTTAACATCACTTCGAACGACTTTCATCCTTGATTATATATGCAACGACCTCGAAACCAGTAATTCGCTCACGATTGTTCATCGGGACTAAGTCAATTACAACCGACAACCATATCATTAAAATTTTTATATATATGATACATATAAACTAACGTTGTCGGTTCGAATCCATAAATATGTAATAAGTAAATCCGTTACCTATTAAGAAGTTGTGGTGGTATATAAGCTAGAATTGAGCTATGAACACCATTCAATCGGTCTTTTCCAAACCATAATGGAAGTTATTCAGTCATTCGCTGATTAAGTTGCTCAGTTTTATGCTCCACTTAGCGTGCTCCATATGAGTAGTTGAATTGATGTTTTAGCATATGGAAGAGGCGAATCCAGGTAACTTATCCTTAGTTTGAATAAACACAACTGGACGATTTAAAAGTGTCAGACATTGTTTTACTGAATAAAATGTTCTGAACGGTAAATGCATGATAACCCTAGCTATAACCTCGTTGTTCACGAATGTACCCTTAATTAGGACAGTTGACCAATTCATTATATCAAATTGACATTCGACAATCTCCACAACACCCAATTACAATCAGTATCAGATCATTAGTGACTAACTTCTCCAGGTAGTTCCTAGAGTTTTACTGAGACGACGTGACCAATGGATTTCATCTGTGTCAGGTGTAAGGCAGCTACCTACAGATGGCAATTGAACGAATCGCGTAAACGTATCACAAATTAACTGGATTAGAAACATCAACCGTTGGGGGCCGACTCAATGGTCTAATACAAAGTATTCATCATGGAGCCATATAGTGACGAGTTTGACCTATAGTAGGGTGGGGTCACGGATGCACACTACTGAACAGTCTCAAACTAGGACGAAGAAGCTGTCCAACACCAGTTCCTGGCGATCAGTGGTTGTCTAATTCAGATCAGTTCATGATGCCAGATTGGTATCAGAAAAACAAACAAATACTGGAATTTCGAAGGTTATTCTCAACGAATTAGTGAAGCACACTTTATCTTCAATAAAGTGCACCTTAAAGAAATTGATGGAGCAACAATGAAATCACCTTTAGATACAATCTTAGCAGATATTTTCCTTTCCAGGTTAGAAAATGGACCCTTCGAAGAATCTATTGTTGAGCTACACTTTTACTGTCGTCATATGGATGATACTTTGTTAACGTCGATCAAGATGTATCCAGATAATCAATACTAATCCAGTATAACAATTTACACCCATCAACCACTTATACTTATGAGAACGAATATGACAGCATATTGTATTTCCTTGACATTTTATTAAACAGATGAGAAGATGGATCAATAAGCAGAAGTGCATGCAGACAGAATTCTAATGTAAGCCAATACACTCACTTCTATAGAATCACTCTATTATATTGAGCAATTCAAGAAGAATAACTAACTTCCCAAACTGTTTTTCAGAAGACTATTTCATTTATTTTGAGATCATGTAAATCGATTACTTTATTTCTGTTACTGTCATATTTCCCTCCCCGCCCAATCCACCCACTAGACTCATAAACAGTTATCACATCGTTTATCATTCAGGAGCTATAATCAACCAATCACGTACTTGAATTTTCAGTCCTTAACCATTATTGTTCCCGTTTTATATGAATGTTATTCTTATTATTGGTACACTACGTAATGAGGTTTTGTATGTTTATAAATGGATGAGTGAAATATGATCTGACTGTCTAATGGTTGGCTCAATTGTCTTGTATTCATTATTCCAGTTTTTGGGACCAGTAATCACATGACAGTTGTGTGTACACCCTGATTGGTACTATTGAATTACTGTTTTCTACACATTGTAATTGGCAGTAGTTTTCAAGATATAACACTCTGTCATTCAGTACTAAAGAAATCTTGTTAGATACCTAACTAACATGGAAAAATAGTTCCAATCACAGGAAGGTATAAAGCAGGAGCAAAAGTTCATCAGTTATATTGTAACCGAAATAGGATATCCAAAAGCATTTGTAAAGAAATATATGAATGTAAAGAACAAAATGTCCTTAACATGAACCGCCAACAAGAAACCTCTATTTATGAGATTACAACTTAACAGAGTTATTACTAATGATGTCATTTACAATGGAATGGTGAAGTTAGTAAGACGGACACTTTACACAGCAAAACTCTGTTATCCAATTTCAAATCGACCAGTTGTGTTCATTCCAAAAAAGCGATAAGTTACCTGGATTCACTTCTTCCATGTGCTTATGATCAATTCAGCTACTTTTATGCAACAAGCTACATATGGCGTACAATCGAACCACATAACCAATCAATGAATGAACGCCTTCTAATATGATTTGAAATGATGTCTGAAGTTCTATTCCAGCTTATTTGATAGATAACGAACATTCACAACTTCTTTATAGTATTCAAGTTGGATTGTGAAGCGCATTTCGTCCTATTTAGGACTCATCAGCTGCCAGTCACAATCCAACTTATGTAATACTTGTGAACAATTGCTATATCGAGGCAATCCGCTCAGGATACACACATAGCAACAGACACTGATCAGTTTCAATTCATTACAAATCAACGGGGAAATACAAGCTTATCCTAATTTATCTATTACCCTTTATATCTTATTAACTTAACATACTACTACTCACTTACCATGCTTTAAAAATGCTTGTAGAAAACTTTCTGAATCTGTATAAAAACTATTTGAAAATAATTTCAAATGTTTTTGTAGTAAATTTGGAACTTCAGAAAGTATTTTAACATAAGTGTTTTCCTAAGTTCGAAAACAAAAAAAAAAGAAGAAAATGAAGATAGTAACTACTTTTAAATACATTTAATACATGTGTATACTTTGAAGAACCACTACATTGAATTACTTTAGAGGTATGGAAGTAGTCGTTTATAAGTAGATGATGTGTATAAGTGATTAGTCTCTAGTCATGGTTGTTTTTGAATCACTAACTGTATACGTTGAAACTAACAGTTTAGCAATACAGAGATGAGGGAAGGGGAAGTTACATTGTTATACAGGGCGACCTAATCAACATGTAGACATTCAGTGAAGGCATTATTGCATCACTTTATTATAGCTACTCAGTAGTACTGTCAAGAATACATAGCAACCAAATCAACAACATCAACCCAGAGTTAACTGATGAAGCAGTCATTGATACTATGCATGAGATTGATTCACTAATTCTAATAGCTTCTTCAACAAAAACGTGTCCCTTTCTACTTCCTAACGACGCTACTCCAATGACCTCGCGTGATACACTAAAGAAGTCTGCCTCAATCATTTCAAAGATGAAGTAGAAGCATGATGAAAAGCCCAATTCTAGTCCATAAATTTATAACAGTAGTATCACTTTATCATGCCAACAAATTTGCAAGAGGAAACGTCACAAGTCTGAAACAACAAAATTCTTTCATTGGCGTGCATAAATAATACATTTAGTATCAGAAGGAGACAAAGTATTCAACAAAAGAAGCATTATACTCTGTGAAGCTGATACAAACGACTAAAATACAATACAAACATAGTTGTATTATTGTCTTTATTATTCATGAAGCCATAACAGTATGATTTTTGAATCGACAAATACTCCATGTAACAAAGTGTCTTTTCTGTTACCATGATAGTATTATACAACTTTCCACCAAGGGTTGGGGGGGGGTAGAAGGAGACTAGTAATGGATTATAATTGCTTAGATAGTCTGTAACCAATCGTTTTTATATTTTTTTATTGAGTAAACTGTAGTTGCTACTGTTCTCACCAAAATTTGAGTTGAATATGTAGGATTTACATTTTAGGTAAAGAGAGGTGTTATATCAAGCGACTAAAGAAGTACAACTGACTTTCAGAACTGCTTCGTAGAGAGATATTTCATTTATTTTAAGTGTATATTAATCGGACATTTAATTTATATTCTTCTTATGTTTCTCTCGCTCTAGCCTCCTATTAAACTTATGAACTGTTATCATAACATTTTCCACTTAGAAATAAAACTAATTAACTGCATACAGGCCATACCTAGCCCCCACTCCCGAGCTTCCTGGTATTACTGTCTTTGTTTTGTATGGATATCATTTTCTTTATTAGTCAGTTATGAGATTAAGTTTTGTATGTACATAAACAGATGCATAAAATATTAGTTGTCTCCGGCTGTTGATTCAATCATCTTGTGTTCTACTAAATGACTTAGGCATTAGAATTGTCAGGGCAGACTTACAAACATAAGACAAACAATTGAGGTATTAGTTCCTAGCAAAGTCATATGTTTACCGTATATCGTGACTAACCATAGTTCAACTCATAGTATGTGATTAATGTGAATTCACTAAACTTAAACTATGTTACACTTTAGATGTTGGTTATAAAAAGCTGTATAGATTATTCTAACTTACTAAGACTAACAATCGTTTATGCTCGCAGTTTATATACCGAGTAAAATTCATAGCGTACAGTATCATGAGTAGCACGATATCTATGCATGTAATCTGATATCTTCTTAAATATATATTTGTCTTGTGAGGCTATCTTTCATTTAAGATATACAGAAGAAACAGGAAAGCCTGACCATAACTGTTGGTATAGGCCTGGCCTTGGAGTTAGTCGGTGTTATCGCATCAGCGAAAGTCCGCATAGATTTTGGGAGCTATGCTATCATAATAGGACCAAGCAGAGTTGCGTGATGACATTAGATTGTAGCTTGCAAGTAGAATCTACAACACACGTTTTGTCCAGTTTTGAAATCGTCAGCTTTATGTATCTTCATCCAAGCGTTGATGTTCACACCGTCTGTTTGGACTCAGTTGCCTAGTAGTATTAATGGCCTATGGCGTTTGATACAAATTGAACTGAGTTTGAGTGTTGGTGTGAACATAAGCACTAAGATGCATGTATATCCAAACGACAAATCCTAAATAAGCCGAAACGCGCGTCCTGGGTTTTACTTGCCAGTCACAATCTAACCCAAATGATACTTGTGATTTAGCACTATATTGAGACAATCCACTTAGGATGCACATATGACAACAGAGATTGATCAATTTCAATCCATGACAAATCAACGAGAAAACACAAATATATTTTACATATACATGATTATTATGATTTGGATGTTAGTAATTTGGATGATGATGATGATGATGATGATGATGACGACGAGGGATTAGTCGTGAAACTTCTGTCTAGTTTATTTTGTAAAACAATTTGCTAAGTCGATTTTCTTCAGTCTCAAAAATGTATCATATTGTCAAGTAGGTTTCGTATCTTTACTAGAAATAACAAGCTAACTTAATTAATTAATACTTTTTAAGTAACCTAACAATTCGTATAATCTGAGCTTATCCTACCATAAGATATCCAGTGGAATAAAAGCCAATTCTTATAACATAAATTATCGTAAGATTGTAACGTTTCTAAGAATCTTATATACGGATTTTCAATATTCCATGCATATTCAAATCCTTCAAGTTACATAACATCATTGTTTAACAAACTAAAAGAATTTTGGATTATTACTGATTATCTTCCATTTCAAACCTGATATTCCTAGGCTCAATCCCTAGTGATATTGTGGATGCAAAATACTGAATAGTCCCTTAGCAGAACGAAACATTTGCCTAATCAATCAATACTTGCTACCCCATGTGGAACATAGGCTGCTTACCACCACTCTTCAACCAACTATGTTCATGGATTACCTTTCCAGTTCTTTCCAAGTGCTGTTCATTCTCTTCAAGTCTGCTTTCAATTCCCAACGGTATTTTTCATTTCTTTTGATTTATAGGATTCCAAGTTGATGTTTGTCTTGTGACGCTTTTTGATGATATCATCTATGTGTGTCCTATCCACCTTCAGCATATTTTCCTGATTTCTTCCTTAGTTGGAGCACGTTAATTTGTTCTCTGCCACGGGAGTTTTTTGTTGATGGTATCCGATCAATGGATCCTAAGTATCATGTGAAGATGGCTGTTCATAAACACATATATTTTTTGAAGGATGCTTGTCAGATAATTAGGATAAGCTTGTATCTTCCCGTTGATTTGTAATGGACTGAAACTGGTCAGTCTCTGTTGCCATATGTGCATCCTGAGCGGATTGCCTCGATATAGCGTTATTACACAAGTTATATATTTAAGTTGGATTGCGACAGGTGAGCGGAATCCAGGACGCGCGTTTCGTCCTTATTTGGGACTCATCAGCTGGATGTACCTGCATCCCAATGTTGATGTTCACACTGGGATTGGAACTCAGTCCGCTTCGTGTCAAACGCCACCGCGTTCACCACTAGGCTACCGCTTGCCAGTCACAATCCAACTTAAATATATAACTTGTGTAATAACGCTATATCGAGGCAATCCGCTCAGGATGCACATATGGCAACAGAGACTGACCAGTTTCAGTCCATTACAAATCAACATGAAAATACAAGCTTATCCTAATTATATATATATGCCCGTTTCACAAGTGTGACTGTCTGAACACAGTAGCCTAGTGGGGAACGCGGTGGCGTTTGACACGAAGCAGACTAAGTTCCAATCCCAGTGTGAACATCAACATTGGGATGCAGGTACATCCAGCCGATGAGTCCCAAATAGGACGAAACGCGCGTCCTGGATCCCGCTTGCCTGTCACAATCCAACTTAAATATATAAGATGCTTGTCGGAGTTCACCAAATTTCAGTTCTATACAGTAGGATAACTTCTCTTGGTGTTTGTATTTGAAATTGTAACTTTGATGTTGGTTGACAAGTGGTTTTAAATTCCAAATATTTTTCAACTATATAAATGCTGCCCTTGCCTTGGATTATCAATCTGTGCCTTTCTATTTGTGTCAGACTCTCCTTGTTTATGGATGATGATGTTTCCCAGGTATGTAGAAGATTCCACATATTCCAGAGGTTCTCCGTTTAATGTAATTAAGTTGGTACTCATTGTTTTCTACTTGAGAGGCTTGGTGTTTACTTTGTGTATGCTGAGGTCTACTGCCACCTGCAGATGCTGCTGCCACACTCTCCGTCTTCACCTGCATTGTTTATTTGTGTGTGTGATACAAGTGCTAGGTCATTCGCAAAGTCTAAGTAGTCTAGCTCCATACATATTGTCTACTGTACTTTGAGTGTGCCTTGAGATATCTTAGGTTACATGATCCAGTCAACCACCAGCAGCCTTGTCTGACACTGGTCTATACTTCAAATAAATCTATGAGCTGACCTCCACGCACGATTTTACAGTGTAGTCCATCGTAAGAATTTCGTATAATGTTGACTATCTTTTCGGGTACGCCATAATGTCGTAGAAGACTTCATTATATTCTCCTATCGACGCTGTCGAATGCTTTTTCGTAGTCGAGGAAATTAATACAAAGTAATAAGTTCCATGCAATTGATTATTCAACAAAGACCTATAGAGTCGTGATTTAGTCAGTACACAATCGATCCTTACGGAATCCGACTAGTGAAAAACAAACTACCTTAATGAAAAATGAATACTAATTAGAAATGATTATGTAACTTAAACTAATTCATGTTAATCAGTTAACAGATACAACATAGTAATAATAATAATAATAAGTGATTACATACTTGGGCCCATTTCTTATTCCATCTACTTGCTCCATGCCATTGACGTTGTTCTAATGCCCATTTAAATGATTGAAGATTATCAATTGATATCATAGCTGTACTATATTTTTCAATATTATTATGATCAATTTTTAATAACCAATTTTTAATTGGTAAATTCTCTGTAAATAATGATGCTAATGTTTCATGTAACTTGAATATAAAGAAAATAAAACAAAAATAGAAGAAAAAAGTACTCAGATAATAGTTAAGTGACTGCCTACGAATGGTACTGAATGTCCGTTGGCCGGAAACCATCAGCAACAGCTTACTATGGGAGAGGACAAACTAACTTCCAGCCGAAGAGGAAATTAGGAAAAGACGTTGGAAATGGATAGAACATACATTACACAAACCATCAGATTCCATCACGAGGCAAGCATTAACATGGAATCCTGTTGGGAAACGGAAAAGAGGAAGGCCAAAGAACACTCTGCGTCGAGAATTGGAAGCAGACATTAAAAGGATGAACAGCAACTGGAAACAATCGGAAAGGATTGCTGAGGACAGAGTTAAATGGGGAATCCTGGTGAGCGGCCTATGCTCCTCAGCGAGGAGTAACGAGCATAAGTAAGTAAGTAAAGTAAGTAGTTAAGTGAAATTGAATGATGTTTAGTAAGTTGAATTAAGAATCTAGTACACCTTGACGTGTAATGGTACTTTTGCTAGAATCAATCTATGATAAATGTAATCAATTAATTGTAGTTTAATATCATGAATTGGTTTGAATTAGACAGTTAGTAATTAGTAGGAACTAATATTAGACAGTTGTTTTATCCTGGTAGGGAACATTCACAAACCAACTAGAGACTCCATAAAGAACGCTTTACCATTAAACCATTCAGTTCACGATATATTTGTTAGACTTCATTCATTGATATTGGTTAGTAACTACATTGCAGCTTACACAGTGTGAACTCTACTGGTCATGTCTTTTCACGAGAACACCAGAAACTACCAAGAAAAGTTAGTCATTAATGAGCTGATATTAATTGTAACTATCTGAAATTTGTCAGTTGAATATATTATTATATTATTATATAACTCCGCCTGTAGCTCTCCTAAGGCTACTGCCGGTCCCAAGCCCAGGTAAAGGAGGAGGGTTGGACATGGGGCTAGCACCCCCATTCCGTAAAACCCAAGCTTGCTAAAAAAACGCAAACCAGATTAAACAAGATAAGTAATATTATAATATATTATTATTCTTAGTTTAATTACTTAACTATGAAAATAAAGTCACTTTCTTCTTTTTTTCTATTTCGTATCATGTATCTAAGAGTATACATAGGTTGGTTACTGTGTAGTGACCAATTTGATACTTACCATGTCTTTTATAATAATGAACGAATTCTATCGATCAAATTTTAATGTGGCCACTAATTGAAGTGACTCGAAATCACTAGCCACATTACAATTCAGTCGACAGAATATGATCAGCATTATAAAAGACTTGGCGGACATCAAATTGATCACTAAAAATCGATTAACTAATGTATACATCATTATCCTACAGCGCATCAGTCAATCAATGAAGATGAATTATGTAAGGGTTGGTGCAAAGGAGAAACAAATAACAAAGGGTATAAACAATTGGGTATGCCTTATATGCCATAGAGAAGAGAGGAGTGCTACAAGCTTCTTGTAAACACATTGACTGAAGTTGTTAATTAGAATCACTATAACTACGGGGATGTGAAGGAGACTAAATAATACGATATACGACTCGGAACGATATAGTCCTACCTATTGCATAACCACTATCTGTTGCAAGACATGTTTCACTAACCTGCTTATCATCATTTATGCTGTGAGAATGACGTATATAATACATACATTACTTTCAATGATCTGTATGAGCATATTTTGCCTACTTAGATTCAAGTTAGTAGTAGACTTGCTTCATTTGATTGCTCTCATGTCCCCTACTTGTTGTCCTGCTACCAGTGGCCTCACACTCATCATTTAGGTTATTTACTATTCCCACTTTCTTGCGTTTTTTTCGTTATATACTGTTTATAGGTTTTCTGAGTAACATCGATCACACACCTTTCACTTATTATGATTAGTTACGTAGTCCAGTTGTTTCATTGTCACCGTTGTCTGATGAATTGCGGTCATTAGTTTAGTAAATTGCATATAAACATCACTGTATACTAAACTAAACCTTGGTGATGATCCAGGTGAGGAAATAATATTGTTCGCTTATATATGTCGTTTCTAATTCACAAACTGAGGGGAAGGGAGGGGATTCTTATTGTATCCAGTATTGATAGTCATACATGGATTGACATTTAATTCAGTACATATCAATTTTATAAGTTTAATAATTGGCTGATATGTAAATAAATTTCTTTGAGTTTGATTGTGACTGGTAAGTAGAGAATCCAAGACTCGCGTTTCGTCCTATTTGAGACTACTTGGGAAGCACATATAGCAACAAAGATAGACGAGTTTGAATTCATAGCAAATCAACGACAAAACCTCCCATAGTAGACTGTTGCTGATGGTTTTCGGCGAACGGACATTCAGTATCTTGCGTAGGCAGTTGTTTATAAGTACTTGTACCCTTCTGATAATGTTTGCAGTAATTCTCCAAGTTTCAGCTCCATACAGCAGAACTGTTTCGACGTTGCAATTGAAGGGTCTGACTATGAGGTTCGTTGATATTTGTTTTGAGTCCTATATGTTCTTCAACTGTAGGGATGTTGCCCTGCTCTTGCCAATTTTTGCCTTTACATCTACACCGGACCCTCCTTCTTCATCGATGATGCTCCCCAGGTATGTGAGAGTAATCATCTTCTTGCAGAGTTTCTCCGTCAAGTTCAATTGGCTTGGTGCTCCGTGTGTTGTATTTGAGGATCTTGCTCTTTCCCTTATATATGTTTAGGCCTACTGATGCTGAGGTTGTTGCTACACTGGTTGTCTTTGCATGCATCTGTTGGTGTGTATGTGCTAAAAGAGGTAGATCATCCGTGAAGTCTAAATCATCGAGTTGCATCTTACTTGTCCATTGAATTCCGTGCATCCCCTCAGATGTGGTGGTCTTCAAATTTGATAAAACATACGTTAACCAGAACCCACTTTTACAAATGTGAATAAATCAGAATTCAACGAAGGATGGAGGAGAAGTTATATTCAATCGTAAACATAGTGTCGAAGGGATGGCAGCTTCTAGGATGCTTTACACGGTGCGTCGTAATGTGATCTGGTGATGATGCGTGACTGAGAGTCTTCAACTAATCTTATCCGCTAAAACAAACATGGTCAACATCAATCTCCAGGACCTATGTAACTACTTATTTTTGGGAATTATTTACTGCTACAGACTACTTAATAAGAAATCACTTCACTGCTCTCTTCTTTTCTTAATGTCCAACTGAGAATTTTTTTTCATTACTAACAAGAAAAAAATCATTGACACAACAATCACTTATATTACTTAAATAACAATTATTAAGATGAACTTGTATATTCCCGTTAATTTGTTATAGTCTGAAGCTGGTAGGTCATTGTTGCTATATGTGCATCATGAGCGGATTGTCTCAATATACCGAATTTTTCACAAGTATTATATAAGTTGGATTGGGACTGGCAAGTGGAATTCAGAACGCGCGTTACGTCCTATTTATGACTCATCAACTAAATGTACCTGCATCCCAATAATGATATTCACAATGGAATTCTAACTCAGCCTATGACTGTTCAGTTGTGAACTCTGTGGCGTTCTACACGAAACAGATTGATTTCAAATCCCACTGTAAACATCAACATTAAGATGTAGATACATCCAGCCAATAAGTTTCAAATAAAAGATATAAACGTTCTACCTAGATTTTACTTACTTATCATATTTACTACTTACATAATCTATTGTATATATATCATAATTATTTGGTGGTTGTTCAATTGTCCAATAATTTTTTTTATTTGATTTTATTATTAATTTATCAACATTATTAATTATTGAATTATTTGATGAATCTATTACATCATTCGGTAATTGTTTTCTACGATTTGTTATCATTGATGTAAATAACATGGATACTTTAGATAGATGAACATTATGCATATTATTGATTTTATTAGTATCATAATCATTAATTAAATCAATTAATTGATTAATTAAACGTTTTGTAGTTGATTGTAATGTAAATAATGCATTAATTGTTGGTAATGAAGTGAATACTGGTATTTGTAAATAATTAGCTACATAGAATATATCATCATGTTCACCATAACCAGGTATAAGTATTGCTGGACGTTTAGCTAGAAAATAACGTATATGCTTTAATGCTCTAGGACTATATTTAAGTAAAGATGCTAAACACATTGGTGATGATACATCTGACTAGATAAAGATAATTAAAAAAAAAAACAAAGCAAGAAGGCAAACAAATAAATAAACAGTAAACAATAACAACAACAACAACAATATAACTGATTGATGTTGACAGGGTACTATTAAAAACCAGGGAATACTAGACAGTTGTTTCGTTCTAGTGTGGAACTCCTCAACAGTGCGCACCTCAGATTCCGTACCAGGGGCTTCAGGTTGATGGTGAACATTTAAGCATATGTACCACTGGGTCGGTATCCAATTGTGTGCGAATTGCTGAGAAGTTCCACACTAAAACGAAATAATTGTCCAGTGCTCCCTGGTTTTCAATAGTACCCTGCCAACATCAATTTGTGATATATATTCAATCGAGTAAAATAACAAATCTCCACAAAAACAACCATCCCAGTCGAACTATAAAAATGAGCTCATTAGTGACTAACTCCAGGATATTCCTCAAGCTCTAGTGACAAGTCGTGACTGGTGAAGTTAAGATTTGTCGGGAGTGAGACAGTTATACCCAATGACAGTGGATGAACGTCGCGCTACATATCATAAATTGATAGAAGTGGGAATTCTACTATTGAATGCCGACCCAGTGGTGCAGACGGTTAGGCATTCACAGTCAACCTGAAGCCCCTGGTGCGGAATCTGGGATGCGCACTGGTGAGGAGTTCCACACTAGAACGAAACAGCTGTCCAGTGCTCCCTGGCTTTCAATGGTATCCTGTCAATATCAATCTGTGATATATATTTAATCGAATGAAATAACAAGTCTTCACAAAAATAACCATCCCTATTGAACAAAATAAATATCTGAATATTCTTGCAGTATTAGTAAGCATTTGGGATTAGTGAAGTTTACACTAGTTGATAGTGAGATAGTTATCAGTAGATGATAGCAGATGATCATGGCAATAAATCACCAAATTAACGAGAGTGGAAATTTTATCAATGGATGTCGTAATGTAAAATGTACACTACTGAAGAGTCCCATACTGGGACGAAACGACTGTCTACCAGTGACACCTGGTTTTTAGTGGTATCTTATTAATGTCAATATGTGGCGAAATCAATGAATTAATTAGAATTACCTATGACTACTATACAATTTCAACTTGAAATAATAACAGATTTGTTTAAGAATTGTCACATTTGTGTATGTATATATCAGATCAGTTACATCGAAAAAGAGAACTAATATCAACATTGCAATTAAATGGATTTATCATTCAATGTTGTTGTATCGAAGTAAATAATTCAAATCACAATCTGTAGAATCTATTCTTCATAGTATCGACACTCCTCCTACACTCCCCTCCACCCTTTACTATACCGCATTTGTTGAACACATAGAAACACTGTTATTTGAAATGGTTAAATTGTAAGCTTTTCATAAACTCATTAAGTGGTATCATATATGTTTTCATCCCCCCAGTTATTACAACCTTATTGTGACTTCATTATACTGATTTCTGTATACAACTCCCCTAGTTCAATGTTTAATGTATTGTGTATTTTCTGTTACTGTTTGTTTCGATATATCATATATGGAAATCCATTGTTTACATTCAGTAAACAACTTGATACTGCCTTCTATTTGTTGATGTTTTATTCTTTCATTCTCTATCTATTGGCAAGCTTAATCACATTAACTCTAATTCAACCAATCAGCGTCTACATACTTAATTTGTATAGATCATATGGGTCCATCCCAGTGGTCCTTCCTAAATACAAGGTCTTGCCTTCACACCATTAGCCCTGGAGGTTTAATTGATTTAATGTGGTTTATGTAGGGATAAATACTTAATTTATTGTCTGTTATCGTTACTAGTGACTAACTTCAAGTTCTAGTAAGTAGCCGTGACTGATGGAGTTCAGATACGTCATTAATGGCATTGATTGATCGTCTCTCTGCATCACAAACTGATGATAGTGGCAACACTGCCATTGAACGCCGGCCCACTGGTACTGATGATTAGATGTTTACTGTAGGACCTGAACGCCCATGTTCAATTCCCTGGTGGGATCGCGGGCGGGCAGTGCAAAGGAGGAGTCTCATACTATAACAGGAAAGCTGTCCTGTGCTTTTTGGTGTCAAACAGAGATCAATATATGACAAATGCAAACAATAATGGCATAAACTTTCCTAATTATTGGGTACAGTACACATAGTAGACACTAAAAATGTCATTCGAGTAACTCTCCTCGTTTTACACGGTTTTTGTCTACGTGATTTTTTTACATAGATAAAGCCATTGGTATTCATCTTAAAAAACTAGGGTTGTCAGTCCATCAAAAGTGTTTGCGGTCGCTCACCTTACTGAGTCTATCAGTATATTCAATATTGGAGTGACTTATTATTTCTTCCTTCTTCTTTGTCACTTAATACTGAACTATAACATTTCACCCTTCACGTTTATAACTATCATTAATAAGTGCTAAATAATAAGACGGTTAGAGACATTCGATAGAAAACCCTGATTCACCTGGATTTCTGGTTGTTGGCATTCATAATCTTAGTAGTGGGGGGGAGGGAGCCACTAACACTCTTCAAACCAACGCCATTCAGCTTTACAGACCATTACTATTACTAATCAACTGAAATGTGGTAGCTATGATAAGTGACTTGCTATTGAGTGGTTAGTTGTAGTCAGTAAGAAACCTAAATAACTCATTGATAACTTCTAAGTCTTTGAAACCAGATAATACTTGTTCAAATCCAATGTTAGTCCTATTGAGATTATAACTATACGTAACTATTGTATACCACTTAGCGTAGAATTTAGATAAGTCATTAATTCTTTTACACTATTTTCAATCGTTTACTATTAGTAATATATAAAATTCATAATAAAATGATTTTGATGTCACGAATTTGTTTAAATTAGACAATAAAGAACGAGTATTGGACAGCCGTTTCTTCTTAGTACGGGACTCCTTAGCAGTGTGTATCTGAAATCCCACTAGAAACACAACCTAAAACCTTCTGACTCCATAATAAACGCTTTACCATTAGACCACTGATCTGGGTCCGAAAGGTTGAGTTTCCTGATTCGTACAATTAGTGCAATATCATCCATTTCCATCGGTGAGTAACTACTCAAACTCAACATGGTTGGATTCCATTGCTCTTATCTTCTCACGAAAACTCCAAGAGTTATCTTTCGGAAGTTGGTTACTAATGAGGTGATATTGATTGCAATTGGGTGTTGTAGAGATTGATGAACGATAATTTCTATAATTCAAATTAACATTCAACAATCTCTACAACACCTAATTACAATAAATATCAGCTCATTAGCGACCAACTTTCTGGTGATAATTTTTAGAGCTCTACTGAGAAGACATGACAAATAGAGTTTACACTATGTAGTCTCTGAGGTAGTTGCCAACCAATATCAATGGATGAGGTCGAGTAGATAAATCGCGAATTGATTGAATTATGAAAATCAACCTATGGGACCCTGTTGAGGGATCTAGTGATAAAGCATCCGACACGGAGTAAGCAAGTTTTAGATTCTATCTCTGGTTGAATTGTGGATGCGCACTAGTAGCATGAAACAGCTTTTCGATGGTAATTCCTGGTAGTCAATAGTTGCTTAACTCAAACCAATTCTTGATATCAAATTAGCATTTAATAATCTTCATAACATTCATTTACATGAAAATATTTAACTGCTTCTGGTACAATTATTCTATATCGAGAACTTATTGAACATTGATCTTCAACATGACCAGTTTCAATTGCTTTAGTTAAACCCAATAATTTATTATAATATTCTAAAATATCATCAGATATTGGCGCACGTGTCACTATGACAACATCTGTGTTTGGATCTAAAATAGAGAAAAAAGAGTTATGAAAAAAAAAGAAATAATGTAGGAATTGACTAAAGTAGACGTCGGCATTTTAAATAATAAGTTTATGAAGAGATTTAAGTTGTTCTTATCTATGGGATTCCTACAGTCATTACTTACTTACTTACTTACTTATGCTCGTTATCCCTCACAGAGAAGCAAAGGACCCTCACCAGTATTCTCTATTCAACTTTGTCCTCAGAAATCCTTTCCAGCTGTTTTCAGTTGCTGTTCATCCTTTGAATATCTGCTTCCAATTCTCAATGCAGTGTGTTCTTTGGCCTTCCTCTTTTCTGTTTACCAACAGCATTCCATGTTAATGCTTGCCTCGTGATGCAGTCTGATGGTTTCGGCAATGTATGTCCTATCCATTTCCAACGTCTTTTCTTAATTCATTCTGCAGCTGGAAGTTGGTTTGTCCTCTCCCGTAGTAGACTGTTGCTGATGGTTTCCCGCCAACAGACATTCAGTAACTTGCGTAAGCAGTTGTTTATAAATACCTGTACCCTTCTGATAATGTTTGCAGTAATTCTCCACATTTAAGCTTCTTATAGCAGGACTGTCTTGACGTTGGAATTGAAGAGTCTGACTTTGAGGTTGGTTGATATTTGTTTTGAGTCCTATATGTTCTTCACAGGTAGAGATGCTGCCTTGGCTCTGCCAATTCCTGACTTTCTTCTTCGTCCGACCCTTCTTGTTCATCGATGTTGTTCTCCAGGTACGTGACAGTATCCACTTCCTACAGTCATTGATTTATGTCTTTTGATGATCAACTGACTGAAGTTAAATAACTATCAAAAATCAGAAGTCACTGGAAAATTTTTTATCTTCAATCCCACTTATATTTTATATGACGAAATTAACCAAAAATAAACATTCAACATCAATAAGCTACCAATAAGCTTTAACCGAACAAAATATGATCATAATTGAACTGAGGTTGATTTTTGGTGGTAGGGATTAAATTTAGTTGAATGTATTCATCACAGATTAATGCTAGTTGGGTACTGCTGAAAACTACAGAGGACCGGACACTTGTTACTTTCAAGTATAAGGCTCTTTAGCAACTCCATGAGGGACGCAGACGCATAGCCTTCAAATGTCACAGCGGATACTAAGCCATCAGCACTACTAGGCCAGCTGGTGTCCAACTTGTTATATAGCGCGACGACCAGTCGGTGTTATTAGTGATGACTGTTTTTTTTCAAACATGTTTGACGGTACTAGTCATGACGTATTACTAAAACTTCAGGAATATCACGAGGTTTGTCACTAATATGCTGTTTACTTTAGGTATATTTAAGTTGTTTTTTGGAGACAGGTTGATATTCAGTTTAATTGTTTTCATTTATCACGGATTAATTCTTATTGGGTATCAGTGGAAACTAAGGAGCACCGTATAGCTGTTTTGTTCTGGTATATGACTCTTCAACATTGTTCACTCTCGACTCCAACAGGGTTTCCAACCTAAAGTCTTCATGTTAACGAATGTCTTATCATCAACATCATTAAGTCAGCCGGTGTCCAATGGTAGAATTCTGATTGTCATAAGTTTGTTATAGAGCGTGACAATCATCCAACATTATGAAAGAATAACCAATAAATTTATACCGAACAAAATATGATCATAATTGAACTGAGGTTGATTTTTGGTGGTAGGGATTAAATTTAGTTGAATGTATTCATCACAGATTAATGCTAGTTGGGTACTGCTGAAAACTACAGAGGACCGGACACTTGTTACTTTCAAGTATAAGGCTCTTTAGCAACTCCATGAGGGACGCAGACGCATAG
The DNA here is from genome assembly GCA_034768735.1 of Schistosoma mekongi. NCBI lineage: Eukaryota > Metazoa > Platyhelminthes > Trematoda > Strigeidida > Schistosomatidae > Schistosoma > Schistosoma mekongi. The sequence continues at coordinate 3,451,063 of CM068312.1, forward strand.
CCTTCAAATGTCACAGCGGATACTAAGCCATCAGCACTACTAGGCCAGCTGGTGTCCAACTTGTTATATAGCGCGACGACCAGTCGGTGTTATTAGTGATGACTGTTTTTTTTCAAACATGTTTGACGGTACTAGTCATGACGTATTACTAAAACTTCAGGAATATCACGAGGTTTGTCACTAATATGCTGTTTACTTTAGGTATATTTAAGTTGTTTTTTGGAGACAGGTTGATATTCAGTTTAATTGTTTTCATTTATCACGGATTAATTCTTATTGGGTATCAGTGGAAACTAAGGAGCACCGTATAGCTGTTTTGTTCTGGTATATGACTCTTCAACATTGTTCACTCTCGACTCCAACAGGGTTTCCAACCTAAAGTCTTCATGTTAACGAATGTCTTATCATCAACATCATTAAGTCAGCCGGTGTCCAATGGTAGAATTCTGATTGTCATAAGTTTGTTATAGAGCGTGACAATCATCCAACATTATGAAAGAATAACCAATAAATTTATACCGAACAAACTACATTAAACCAATCAAAACGAATCGACTTTATAATCAACAAAGATAATGAGTACTTGGAAAATTGTTGCATACAATTAAGACTACTTGTAAGTAGTAATTAGCGTATAACTAGCGTCACTGTTATTCACTTAGAGAGGAATATACAGTTATAATTTCATAAAAATACTTACTACGAACTTCACAAATTCTTGCAATTTGTCGACTTTCCATATATTCTAATTCTTTTATACTATTTAATTGTTGTCGAATTGTTTCAGAATAACTTGCAGATGGTAAATGTATCACTACATGATTATTTTGTTCAAAATGTTCCCAATTATTACCAAGTTCCTTGAAGAGAGAAAGGGAGATAGAGAGAGAGAGAGAACACTATCTACTGATTAAGCTGTTGAAAAGTGTCTACATTCAACTATAAAGATATTTTACTGATATGTTGAATACTTAAAGAAGATTCATTATCTACCAGAACTGAATTTCAGTAGTTTATTTCATTTACTTTAGCTGTATATTTAATGGATACATTTCCTCTTACTCTATTTCGCCCGTTTATCACATTAGCCATCAATATATCATTGATGAACTATGGTTAGTCATTTGTGCACATGACGCTCTAGTTCACAGTCACTGTTATTCTTATTTTGTGTTGATGTTAATCATCTGACTGAGTGATCAAGTTTAATGGATACATAAAGCATTGTTTGAAACATAATTTGATTCTGTCTGGTTGATTCATTCATCATATATTCTTTCTATTCTGACTTAGAATTTAGAAGGTGTTAGATCTCGTGCGTGATATATTGGCTAGTTGCAGAAACCAACTTTAGCACTCGAACTCCATGAACCCTCTTAGTCGCAAATTCTGAAGACAGAAGACGAGAAGACAGGAAAACTTTATTCCAGTAAAATGGAGAGTAAGGCATGTACAAAATATTCGTATATTTATAGTTTTCTGAAACAACAAAATTAGTATTATGATTCATCCAATCCGAATTATGAAGTTTCAACTGTTACCCAATGGGAAAGCTCCACGTTGAGATTTTAGAATGTTCTATTGATCAGTGATTGGACAGAATGTCTCCGGCTCCTTCAAGGGTTCAGGAGGTTTCGTTGAGGTTTTTGGAGGCTATTCCAACAGAAGGGATTGAGCAGACGTTAAGCTACCAACTAAGCATTCTCAATGATGTTTGTTAATGTAACTTTATACTCAGTAGGTTACATCAACCAGTTGATTGTACGTTCCAGTTATAGCAGGATTTTGATGTCATAACAATTTGAAGACGGGAAAGAAACGTGAAAAAAACATCTATCAGTTAACCAAGTATTCAGCCTGACTAATTCACCAATTTGCAATTGATTACACATTCGAGTTATAGCAGTTTGACAAAATAACACTTACGTAATAATGTCATAATCTAGTTTTAATATTGTAAAGTGTAATAAGGTGACTGAGATCGACATAAATCTATCAGTGACTCTTCAAAGAACTCATTGAAGAAATATGGATACTTTGTTGAAAGTAACTATAACATCGTCAATAGCTCACTGAACTATTCTATTTATTGTGTTGGATGAATTCTGTGTATGAATGTATAAAGATCACAATACATTCTTTAACTTTTAGTATATTTATGTTTTACATTTAGTAATATCAGACTGAGCTACACTTAGAACACAAATGATTTAATTCAATAACTGCATTAGAAATAAGTTTCATCTCTGTCGTCATCATCCCCATCATCATCAGCAGCAGCAACGTAGAACCGGACGCATACGCCTATAGGTTCAAGTTGCCATACTACATTAGCACTACGAAATTACAGAGGTGATGTAATAACAGAATACAAGAGGGAGGAGCAAAGTAAAGGTGTGTCGCAAACAATAATAGAATTCAAGATCTAGATAAAGTTAAAAGGTGAATACACCTGCACCACTGTGACCGATTCTGAGCCATGTCGTCAAGTGTCTCCAGCCGTTTATTGAAACTATTACGCGGATCCCAACCAGATAATCTTCATCTACCTAAATGGCTTAGAACATCAGTCAAGTCAATGCATGGATTCCATGCACTGGTTTGGCCGCCCCTACCCTTCTTCTATCTTACTTCATCACTGTAATGTTAAATAAGCCAATTGTGAAGTAGGGATATGACAGATTAGGCGACTAAAGTACAAACTCATGGGGGGGAGGGAACTTTCAGACACATTTATCCATGAGTCGTATAACGTAAGGGTTAATATTGAAGTATGCTGAATAGTAGCAAAAATGATAAAGTGATTAGGAACGGATGCAGCGTTTATTTTTTAAAATGTGAGTTGTTTGGAGAGGGGAGTAAAGTCCACTGGCAAAATCGCCGATTACTTTGCCTCTCTCTTTACTCACCATTTTATTACTACCCTTTGTCTTAGGTGTCTGGAACTATTTCATTTATTTTAAATGTTTGTTGTCCTCGACCAAAGTTCATACTAGATCCATTAATTGTTGTCATATTATTTGTCATTGATGAACTATAACTAATTAACTGTGTATTTGTTCCATCTTCCGCATTCTATCCAATTTCCCGTCATTATTGTATTTGTTGTATATGAATGCTATTTTACTAAATGGTGAGCTATGTGATGAAGTTTAACTTGTATATAAAGAAATGTTTGAAATATGAATTAACTCTATTTGTTGGCTTAGTTAACTAATGTTCTTCTATCCGGTTGTAGACTTACACGATTAAGTCAAACTTAAAGGCATTCTTACTATCGGTAGTCACCTTATTGGTTCCGGTTAAATTACTTCATTAAAGCCGTCAATTGCTATCCGTATTGGTTGGAGTTGACGAGATATGAAGAAATTTCGCACTTGTAGTAACAGATTATATTTAAGCTACTTCATGACTTCTCAGAAGTTGAAGAAAATTCATACCTATGGGATCAACCAAGTGACGTAATAATATAATGTTACTAACAAGAAGTAAAGATCAATGATTCTAGAAAATGTGAGTTTGTCGGTGTGAATTAGTGATTATACCACCATAAGTTATGATGTAAGAACTGTTCGTTGTACTTTTAAATTTCAACAGCTTACCAAACTGATAATTTGTAACTCAAGAAGATGGTTTTGGGTTATATTGCATTCTTTGCATTGAATGACTTAATTGTCGTCATTCTTCTATTAAGAGTTCAAGCAGACGATGAAATCGACGATGATGGTGGAAGCACTACAATTAAACCATTCAACTTTACAGTATGCACTATAGTCAAATAATAATCTTAATTGGTAGTTTAAAATTATATTTAAAGAATAAAATATTTTTCTTACTTTTAATCTCTTCTGTGATATTTCTGTACAGTATTTTCTAGTATTTGACAATCTTTCTCTTAACCATTTCAATTTTTTATAACGTATCCATGCAGTTGATATGATAGCAGCTGCTCCACGAAGACGTCTATCATTAAAGTGATAACAACAATAATAGTAATGATGAATCATGAACATTCATGGATGCCTTAAAATCTGGCACATCTGTAAATAAGTATGAGTTACTATAACACAATAGCAGAATGAGATCAATTTACCATAGCAATACAGCCATGTAATTTTAACACGAAGAAATAAGCAAAAATGTCTACAAAAGAATGAATACACTTTCTAACTTGTTACTGATTATGACCCACTATCACTAAGCATCACGAGACACTGATCACACCTACCATGCGGACTCCAACCAGGTAAACTGTATCCACCAACAAGATTCGGACTACTAGTCAAAGATTTTATGAAGTGACCTTATATTTTTATTTGACCACCCCATCTTCCAAACTTCTTCCATCCTACTCATACCCCAGCTAACATCATAAGACGAGATAGATGGTGGTTGAACATGCGCAAATGTAATAATAATAATAATAATAATAATAATAATAATAATAATAACCGGATTACCTTGATATAATGATAGTTCACAAGTATTATTTGAATTGGATTGTGACAGACAAGTGGAATCCAGGACGCCAGTTTCGTCCTATTTAGGACTTGTCGTTTGGATGTACCTGCATCCCAGAGTTGATGCCCATATCAAGACTCCAGCTCAGATCATTTCGTGCCAAACACTATTGTATTCACTACTAAGCTACTGAGTTCAAATAGCCGATGTAAACATCGACATATCTATGCAGGTACATCCTACTGACGAATCTCAAACAAAACGAGACGTGCGTCCTAGATTTCGCTTGCCAGACATAATTCAACTCAAATCATCACATTAACTTCGTTTACTGTGATCATGATTGAATATACTATCAGAAAACATGGTAATAAAGTATACATCCACTTTGACAAAACTAATATATTCTGTGCTATACAGATCTAGATCAAATAGTATTACAGCTAAATTACTGCCAACATATTCATGACGCAATCCGTCTTATATAAGACTGAAATATCACCATTCGGTCGTAAGGGGGGGGGAGGCGAAATAAAATAATCGGTATTTTTTTATGGATTACTTTTACTATGGTGCAAGATCATTTAATACAGTGAATATATTGGAATATAATTGTTAAAATAAACTAATTATATACTACTTATAAACGTAAAGTAGGATAAAACTTGTTATAATGTTAAAATTTAGTGCTATGAAGATTGTATCTTACTATTTACCAGATAACTAACGGAGATTAAGAACTGGCACTGAGCAATTGTTTTGTTCCATTATATGAATTCATAGTAATTTGGAACTTATTCTAGAGGGGATCAAACTCAAAACCTTCAGGTTTGTTATCGAGAATTTTATCTTTTATGATTAGCAAATTGGTCCTTAATCAATGATTCACATCACTAACCTAAGTCACCTCATTATGCGACACAATAACAAGTATAAACAATAATGAATTTGGTATAATGAAGGTGTTAAAGCTATAAACAGTAGAATCAGAAATATAGGTAACTGTTAAGTTGTTTAGTTTGATTCATAAATACTACATTCAACCACTACTTAAGTGAGAAAAGAATAGAGTGATTGAATAGCTTTGAGTTACCATATTTACATACTAATGTGTATAAATTGATTAAATGTGATTCGGTCCTTTTGATTAAACAAACAGTCAGGTGATTCGTGGCGATTGGTTGAAATCGTCAGCGACTGATGTCCGTAGGGTACAACTGAAAAGCACGTAGCATTAGATAGATGTTTTGTTCTAGTATGGGACTCCTCAACGGTGTGCACCCTAGGTTTTGACCCAGAGGCATTGAGTTATCGCATTTCTAACTCACTGTAACACTGAGCCTGTATCAAATGGTAGAATTCTCGCCTCACTTAATCAAACCAATTGTCTTCAGAGTGATGAACGCTTAACTCTGTACACCACTGGGCTGGTATTCAGTAGTAGGATTCCCACAAAGTTACCTAAATTATCATCATGACTCCATGCATCATCCACTTATTCCGTATACCAAACCCCATTTATAATCTTTTGTCATTGTGACACTACATATTCTGTCTGACTTTTATATCAATAGGTGATATGTTTTAATTCTATCAGTTTATTTCCTATGACCTGTTGCAAGATGTTCAGTTCTACATTTACTTAAACCAAAGGTAGATTAGAAATTTATGTAGAGAAAGTGATACACATGTAGACAAAGTACGGAAGTACATGATATTAGAATGAACCTACTTATATCACCGTCGTTTATTTTGATCAATGTTACCACTGAAGTAGATACATGGACAAATCATTTTAGGATTCACTACCCCTCCTAACATATAAATGAAGTAATTATCTTAAGCTATCATTTCATTTTAATATGTATCAATAAAATCCATGAAATGCTAGTTCGATTCTGTAAAGAAGGAACTTCCACAACACTTACAAAATATTTGAATACATAGAATGTCATAGATTGATCCTGATAGGATATCACTGAAAACCAGGGAATACTGAACAGCTGTTTCGTCCTAGAATGAGATATCTTATTATTGCGTGCCCTAGATTTCGTCCCAGGGACTTTAAGTTAAAAGACGCCGAATCCTCTTCACTAATGAGGAGGCATCCAATGGTAGAATTCACATTTCTATACTAGGACGAAACAACTGTTCAATGTTCCCTTGTTTTCAACTATACCCTGCCAACATCAATCTGTAACTTATTCAATCAACAAAATTTAATGTGTATCTCTACATAAATGAGCCATTGTGTCATTGACATAGATGAAGGAAGATGTTTTGGTGTGTATGGAGTTTATATGTTGGAAAAGCATTTTTGCATCTACATTGATCCTAATCATTGGTTGTGATCAAGGAGAACATTAGACTATCTGGAGATTGACTTAGTGTCAAATCCTGTAAATTTGAGAATAAGTAAACCTAAATGAATGTGATGAGTTATTATGAGCTAAAAGATGATTTCATATTTGGTTACTGGTAGTATAATTTAACGGTGATGTTGAAGCAAATTAGTTTAAACAGAACAAATAACTGAATATGTACGAAGTCTGTGATGAAGTGTTAACGCAGCTAGTCGATACCGGTAAATTTATTTATATACGTTAATCACATGAAAGAATACTGTTCTTTGTAGTTCACAGTATTAGATAGTAATAGGATGTTAGGGTAATAAATAAAGTTAGAATTCATTATTACCATTAGTGATCCCATGATACAGCTAACACTACTCAGTCTTGTTTGTTTATAACATATGGATGTAACCATATATGTGTAGGGCTTCGGCTGTTAGTCCTTCTTTATAAGAAACGAATACCATCAGGAAGGACTTTATCTGTATCTAAATTGATGTTGTTTCCTGTTTCTAATGAGTGCAATGCTACTACCATCTTACTTTCAAGTTTTCTAAAATCTTCGGAGGATTTAGGAATATGCTTAATCAAGACACAGGGTTCTTTCACACCCCCCTCACTTACAACCAGTTGTCGTCATATCCCCCTCCCCTATGTCTATAACACTGGATTCATTACATTTAACCTCATGGACAAAGTTTGTATGCTCCTTTTCGATGCTCCAGCTTTGATATTCATAAGTGCATGGTCGATTGTATTGCTCGTCTAATCTCTTCTAGTGTTCTGTGTCTTAGTGATACGACCATAGTGTCAATCTATTCCTTCGGATGAATCTACTTGTTTTGTTCACACTTTTCTTTAAGTATCTTTGTAACATGGTCCTTCATCATTAATGTGGATATTACTAAATTTAATTCAATTTCATTATCTTTCGTATCTGTGACAAAGTGACGGTCTTTGTTTATCAGGTTAGCAATAACTGTCACTTTTGTTGATAGAAAGTGCGCAGATTAGGAGTCTTGGTACTTCCTGGAAAATTCCTCAGAAAACTTATTAGGATAAGGATTAATTATTAAAAGAAAAAGTAGATACAAACACGAAGAAGAATCCTGACACATTATCTTTTGTGCAATCAAACATACCTTTTGACAGTTTATAATGTTTTGCACCTTGTTAACTTATTCGATTACATTATCTTTGAAAGTGAATGTTATAGAGATTGTTCAATGTTAGTTTAATGTCACGAATTGGTCTAAATTAAACAACCATTCTTCAAAAAATCGCACTAGTTAGCTGTTTTGTCTTAATACAGGATTCTTCAGCAGTGCATATCCATGACCCAACCCTACCAGAGATCAAACCAAAAACCTTCTGACTCCATTATGAACTCTTTATCAATAAACCAGTGAATCGGCTTTCAACGGTTGGTATTTCTAACTCAGTCAATTTGTGATACATTTCTGCCACCTCATCCATTACCACCAGTGAATAACCGCCTTATATCGGATATGGTTGAACTCCACTAGTCACGTGTTTGTCTTTTAAGTACTTTGTTAAGTGATATGAATGAAGTGATATGAATGGAAATGCCGTTCACACATTGATATGTTGGATCATTAAGGAAGAATATCTAACATCCAGAACTGTCTTAGAAGACTTTTACAGTTGCTTAGTTGTGTTTAAAGTAAACAATTTAATCCCAATTATTATTATGTCCCTCGTCCTCTGTCCTCCTGTTTAGCGCATTAACAGTCAGCATATAATTTCCCATTTATAAACTACGTTTAATTGATTGTGTACACGTTACCTCAATTCACTATCACTGTTTCCCTTGTTTTGATTGATGTTAGATACCTAACTGGCTGACCGTGTGGTCTGGTTTATGTATATGTGAAGGAATAATTGAAATATAATATGATTTGTCTGGTTTATTCATTTGCTTGTGTTCTTCCTATTCAGGCCTGGAAGTGAGTGGGTATTGAGTAGACGCGAAAGGACCAGCTACGTACACTCATTGGCGTTTATCATTGGAACTTTGTTTGTACTAGGTTGCATCAACTAATTGGTCATATCCATCAGCTCATAACAACATTTCTATTATCATAAAAGACATTTACATCTCGTTACGTTTGAATAACTTCGGAGCATATTGGATAGTTAAAACTAATAACCCACTAGGCATTAAGTCTTAACTAAATACACTTTATTACCGCAACCATATGAAATGATCTTGTTCGGTATCTTCTTTCCTTGTAAGTATGTTATTACTACATTTTCATCAATATTCTCATTTGTACTATTCACCATGACGTTGAAAGTATATTTTAGTTTGTTACTAATTCGCTGCATATTACGATAGCAACTAAATGAAAAATACACAAAATGTTAAAAGTCATTCAGTTACATAGCAACAAATACAAAAACCAAATTAGACAGTGACAATATTAATTTACTTCTGTTCCATATATTGTTTTTGTGCACGAAAACGTCGAAATATTGATTGAATCTTTATTGCAGCTCTTGTAATACCTTGCCGACCTCTAAATGAAGAACCCTGAATTAAGTAGAAAATAAGTAGTATAGATAAATCGAGTTCAGTTGTTTTATTTAGTGTATTCGCATAGTATTTACAGTCTACATCAGCAATAATCAACCTGGGGTCTATTACAGAGAAACAATTAGTACATGATGCTAGATAGAAATACTACAACGTGATGAGATTAACACAATTAATTGGAAACAATCGCCAAAGTTTGTAGTGTATATCGTATAGCACATAGAGTGAATGCATCCATGCTAATCTGACTGACTTTATAATATGTCATCAGACGTTACTCATTATTGGCAATGCTAAGCTTATAGTCTCAAGTTAAGTAGTCTACACTTAGCAACACTCTTCAAATCAACAGTTGGAAATCTCATAGACTGATTCTGTAATTATATTTGCCCTCATATGTATGTATGTATTATCAACTTAGAACCTGATACATATGTACATCGGTCCAAATATCCATACCTCTAAAGCACAGCAAGATTAACATCACATAACAAAAGTAAAAGTCACTTTAATGATAATAATATTAAAAACAAAGAGTGAACATGTAGAATACGGTTCAGGGAGAAAGGAGATAGAGCGTGAAATGATAGTGGTGAAGTAATTTTAGGCTCACTATTTAAAGGAGGACGATGAGTGGGTACATCTGTGTTACTGTGACCAATTCTCAACCACGTCATTCAACGTTTCCAACTACGGTATTCGCGCAGACCCCAATCAGGTAGTCTGCATCTATCAATATGACTCAAATCATTAGTCAGTGACTTCATGGACTGATGCCACGTTGTGATTTAACCGCACTTAATTCTCTTCCATCCTACTTCTATATCATCCAACATCGAGCATCCAGGCAGACTGTGGTTGGGCATACGCAACACATGTCCCAACCACCTCAGTCGATAAAAATTCACAACCTCATCGACTAATTTACCACATTTGCCTAACACCCGTCGTCTAACCCCGTTATTACTCACTCGGTGATCCCAGCTAACGCGAGCGATGTTACGAAGACACTGATGGTCAAAAATAATAACCTACGAGTGTTGTTTACCCTTTATGGCCACGTCTCACACCCATACAGTAAGACAGCGAACTGTTGCGCAGTACACTCTCCCTTTCGTTTAGAGATGAACATCTCATCTGTGCCATAGATGACGTAAGTTAAAAAAAACCAAACAAGCCTTTTGAATTTGTACTGATATTTCATCACAGACTAATCCATTAGGGCTAATCAGACTACCAAGATAAGTGAAGTGGTTGACGTGTTCAACTACATCACTCCTTATCTTTAGCTCGGGTGTTAACGAAGAGCAGTCATGAAACAATAGTTTGAATTTAGAGGGTGAGAAACACATTCTTAACATGGTGACATTGATGCTTGTTGGTGTTAAAAGATTCTGTATCTTATCATTGTCTACGCCAAAGACTACTATATCATCAGCAAATTCTAAGTTAATAACTTGATCTCCTTAGGAGATCAATTCCTGAAAACTCGAAAAAGACGATGAGAGTGTAACTTCCATCTAGTTGGGTCACCTCTTTAGAGTTGCCTATGAGATTCTTCACTTGTTCCTGAAATTTAATCTTGTCTGTCTAGTTGCTGATCTGAATTCCAATGGGTTTTCCTGTAGTAGTTTTTCTTCGCCCAGTAAGTGGCAACCAAATGCATGCTCGTATTAGAGCATGATCTAAATCTAAACATGTACTTTAGAAGCATCGGCAATCTTCTATCGAGCTTCTCCAGAGGTGACTGATGGCTATATGGTCTATTTGAGTTCACCGTTGAGTAGGGCTAGGAGGTCGCCATGTTAGACAATGTCGCTCCTTATGCTTAAAGTTCGTGTTGGCTAGAAATAAATGATTGTCTGAGCAAAGTTGTAGCAGACGGTCGCCGTTATCCGTTCTTTGAGCTAGAACACTGAAGCATCCACCTAAACGTTTTTCAGACTGATTCAGGCTGTCTGTTTGTTACGCCCGGCGATTAAAGAAAAGTAACGAACAATCAGAACTGTATTTTGGGGGACTATTCTCATTATTTTATTCATGAGTAATGCAATCATTTTATTTCTATAACTGTTACGTTCCCCTTGCCCGGTTCTCTCATTTAGTGTATTTATTCTTTGCGTATTATTTATTACTTTGAACTACGTTTACTTAATTGTGTAAAAGTTCTCCCCATTCACTGCCACTATTTCTTTTGTTCTGTATCAATGTTAGATTTATGATTGGTTCACTGTGTGGTCTGATTTTATGTGTATATAAAGGCATGAATAAAATATAATACGTTTCCCAGTTCTCAGTCTTCCTGTTCTCAGTTCGCAGTTCTCGGTTCTCAGTTCTCGCTCTCTCCGTCTTCCTGTTCTCAATTCTGGTTGTCCTATTGTCGGCCTAGGGGGTGAGTGGGCTTAGGTCAATCGCACATCCTCAACTAGGCACGCATCTTATTGGTGTTCGCGTCCACCAACCAAATAATCTTCCTCCTCCTTCTATTCTTCGCGTCATAATACTATTTGCGCTTTAAAATCATCAGCCATGAGTACCAAATCTGAGTGTTTGGCCCTATAAAGAAGTTCAAAAAGTTTTCTGTAAAATTCATCCTTCACTTCATACGGGCTGAGGTCATTGGGAGCATAGGCAGAAACAACGAAAAGACAACGGCGTGTGTCCCTGTCTTCCCGAGTTCTTACTGAACCATTTAGTCGGACGGCACATAGGCGACTATCGACAAGAATCCATTCAAGAAGTGCCTGTTCCGCTCTCATACTTAACGCAATACCTACACCAGCTAGCCCACGAGAAGTTGCTGTTGAGTCGGCAGATAAACGAAGAGTGTGTCGCGAAGGTTGTTCATTATGACTAGGTGAGGTCAAGTGAGTGACCACGGTAGGATCCTGTATGCATGTATCGCTGACACAACATACATCAGTGGCGCGGGATTCCAAAGTCTCAGTGTTATGATGCGAAGAAAACTGATCGGTTGACCGAAACGCCATTTGGGTAAGCCTAGTCGGTAAACGTGTGTCTGCACTATGCTCACTCGGTCCCAAGCCAGAGATAGAAGAACAAGACGATAGACCAACCAGACAGAATCAGAATTACAATCAAAATATATTATATTTCACCCATCCTTTTATATATACATAAAACCTGACCGCACAGTTAGCCAATTAGAAAAATAACATTTATACAAAATGGAAGTAATAGTTGGTGTGAACCGGAGTACGTATACACAATTGACTAACCATAGTTCATCAATGAGAAATGATATAATAACATTTAATGTATCAAATGAGATGATAGGGCAGGAGAAACTGAGTAATAGTAGGAGTAAAATGTTCACCATGAATACCATTAAAAATAATGAAATAGTCTACAGAACAATAGTTCACGTAGATAATCAATCTTCTTTAAGTGCCCGGTATATCACTCAGCTAGAGAGGCTTGCTGCCCTATTTGATATAGGGTTCTTACATTAAATGCACCAATGTGAAGTTTAGAGTGTGGTCTTAATGTACTCGGGACATTATTTCGTGAGCTGGAATCGTTGACACTGATGACAGAGGTGGAAGTTGAATAAAAGGATTTAGGCTGGAAGTTAGGGGTTGGATATTAGGAACAGAAGAAATTTTATTAAAATGGAAGTGATCTTGTGTGTTGTTAGAAGTATGGAGAGCGGTTCTTCTTGATGTACCTGACAGCACAGCCCAAGTAACAACCACTTGAGACTGATCACACACCGCCTTTTTGGGAGATGTTTTCGTTGTTGTAGCTCCGTATTTGCTAGGGCCTTACTGTTGGAGACGGAAATCCGTGGAGTAAAGTGAGATGTGCATTTTTAGGGTCGATCTTTTCTAACCCCACCCTTCTTTTTTGGGAGGCCAGCATCGTTGTTATGCTGGTTGTCTGAAGAAAACACCTTACTGCAATCACACCTCTAAACACTCAGCAGTACGACTTCGTCCTCGGACTTTATATTTGCTGCTTTTGGTCTCACCGCTCTTCGACCGACATGCCTGGCATGTTAAGACCTTGAGATACATTTATTCCAGCCAGTATAGACTGATTGAGTCAATACGATAGGCAAACCTAACCACCACATCAAGGTAACAGCACTGTCGGGCCTTCATTTAGTTTTCATTCATCCTACTTGTACACCAGGTATAATCTTACATAGAAATCAAGATATTGTTGTATCGATGACTGATTTAATATCAGGAATGTAGTTCAAGAAGATAGAATTCAAAAGTACGCTCATCAAGTAATAAAGATCTTCAAAATTTATTGAAAAATGAAGTGAACCTGAACTACATTATGTTTATCTGTTTTACAATTATTACAATGCTAATAATCGTTATATTGGTGATTTTGCTTATGATTTCCATCAACGTTTGTTCAATCTAACAGGTTATATCTTTTTGTAGAGGTTTGTTTCAAAGAACCTACTTAAATCTCCAGTAATAGAAGATATTTTGTCAATACAATCCTTCTGATACATTGGGACGAACACAGAACATTTATATAAAGGAGCTATCATTTGATCTTGGTTTCTATATGGTATGGCCTGTGATTGAAAACTTAAAATACCATGTGATAACTTCTGAAGAAGATAGATGAGGTGAATGAAATTATATTTCAATTAGCATACAATATGTACAATAAGTCATGTGTATTTACAGTTACTTGTAAACTAGAAACTATCATTATTATTCTATCAATTCGATAGTAAAGAGTTAGTCTATTAGCTAATATCAGGATACTATGTCAAAACTTATAGAAATTAGATTGAATGTTGATTGAATGGTATACCGTCAGTTGTTTCAACGTTTCTATGAACTTCTTCAATGTTTCTAAGAACAGTTTAAATATTTAATTTTTTTTATAAGAGGAGTCGTCGTGTAATAAATTTTATGTCAATTTATTGATGACAACAGTTGACTGAGTTCTTCAAAGTTCCTTGCAGAGATTGCAGTTAGAATATTCAGAATATTCGATTCTATCGATGTGTGACTCTTTGTTTCATATGTTCAGAGCAATTTTTTAAGAATAATATCCATACATTTAAGATGTATTGTGGTTGGCAAGTAGAATCTAGGAAGCGAATAAACTTAATAATTCCATTCATCATCGTAGGATCTTCGCTAATTTTATAACTATGAAAGAAACTAATAGAGTGATTGATGAAAATCATCGAATGCCAGTTTTTCTTTTGATGATATCGTTTACGACAGTTATACGTGTAATTTCTTCGTGTAGTAGAACCTTAATCCTCCGACTATTAAAATGATACTTGAAGTTAAGTTAATACGTGATAATACACTATCTCATCTATTACCATTGGTGATATTTGTCTAACTCCCAAAATAGTTAAACTCTGCTGATCATGCCTTTTTGCTTGATCTATATGAGATGCTCCTCCCCTCTTCGCCACTCCCAACCTGGAGTTAGTCATCAGTTGAATCATGTTAATTATAGTTAGGTATTGTATAAACACCAACTAATGACTAGTGATAATATATTTTTTCTACATAGCCAGAAGTCATTTAGTCATGAATAACTGACCTGAAGAGTATGCGCACAGGTCTATGCTTCGATATCCAATTATCACCATGAGAAGATCGACACCACAATATAATTCAAGAGAAGGGAATGAAGCAAATATATGTACGAAAGAATAGTAGATATTAAGATCCAGAGGAGGATGAAAAGTGAATACACTTGTGTCACTGAAGTCGATTCTGAGACATGTCACATAGTATCTCCAGGTAGTCATCGTAATTATCACGCGGACCACAACGAGGAAGTCTGCATTTACCAACATAGGTTAGACCAGCAGTCAAAACTCCATGAACTGATACCATGTTATACTTTGGCCGCCCCGACCTTACTTCCGTCTAACTCCTACTCCACCCAGCATCGAGCGACGAGGCAGGCGGCGGTCGGGCGTACTCAGCATATATTTAAACTGTCTAAGCCGATAAGGGTTTACTAGCTTTTCGACTGACTTTCATTTTTTTCCTAGTATTTTGTCCAACGTTAATATCGTTTATTCACATATTCTATGATATACAGGAGAAAATACTAAATCAAAGACCTGAAGCTTAGGCATATCTATTTTTATGGCTGATATTTCGTATCCATATGTTTAAATAAAGTGGACTGTTGCGTAGTATGCTCAACCTTTCGTTGAGACACGGACACCTTACTTACGTTACAAGTGGAGCAAATTAACTAAAGACAACAGGGACTAATGAACCCTGGTTCAGATTTCATTAGGACACCAAACCGTCAGGGATGGTGCTACTTCCGAGATAAGTGAAGTGGTCAACTCACACAACTTCCTAAAACCAACCTAAGTAATTATGTAAGCCAGTCTTGAATAAACATTTTGTATTAAAATGGAAAGAAACCCATCTCATATATGCTTGTAATATTACTCAATATGTTCAGAAGGCTAGTTCCTACGTCTCAGGGATTATTTAACTCAGGTCAGCTCATGGAAACAAATTTAAAATATTTGGAAATTAAGTAAGGATAGTATTATGGAATAGATATCACTTACAGGTTCATTCATGATTCGACGTATTGTTTGAGAATCTTCTACACATGTCAATAAAATATCACTTGTTAAACTTGATAAATTATCTTCATATTCTTTAGCTAATTTAGCTAATCTATTAAATAAAATTAATGAATAAGTTAAATGAATAGTAGAACATTTAGACTGGGATAAAAACTTCTTTTCCTTCCCCTCTAATTACTCTTATGAAATATTCACTAATGACAGTTGATACTTCTCTTTTAGTAGGTATACACTGATTAATTACAGTGGTGTTAGCATTAAAGTGTTCATTAATTAATAAGATTAACGTCGGAATATAATTCAACAAGAAGAAAGTTATGGAAGAAGATAAAGAATACATACACATGAGTTACTGTGACTGATTTGGAGTCATAGTTTAGCGTCTACGTGAAGTTCAGACCTGCCAGGAGTAAAACACTTATCACTGATAACAATGAATGATTTTTTTTTGCATTATATATTACAAATATATGGAAGTAAGAATTCTACCATTGGATGCCGGTTCACTGGTATAGAGGATTAATCGTTCATCAACCTAAATCCCCTGTAGTGGAATCCAGTGTGCACACTGCAAATAAGTCTCATACTAGAACAAATCAGATGTCCAGTATTTTACCGACGTCTAACTAAAGCTCGTGAAGAGCAGACTAGAGAGAACCAAGGTGGTTTCAGACCTGGACGTGGCTGTATAGACCAAATATTCACACTTCGGTAGGTTCTGGAACATAGACACACTTTTAGACGCCCAACAATAGTTGTATTCCTTGACCTTAAGGCGGCATTTGACTCTATCGATCGTAAGGTTATGAGGCAATGTCTGTCAATGAAAGGCGTACTACAGAAGTACATTAACCTTATACAAGCTCTCTACTTGAACACCACATGTCGAGTGAGAGCTTATGGCAGATTGTCATCAGAACTGATTACCACAAGTGGTGTTCGTCAAGGTTGTCCGCTTTCCCCATTTTTATTTAATCACTGATATACTTTTAGAGTTGACATTTTCATCGTCTGACTTCGGTGGGGTTGACCTCCTTCCAGGTGATAAACTAGCTGACTTAGAATATGCAGATGATATAGTTCTCTTAGGCGAAGATGCTGATAAAATGCAGAATCTTTTGACTACCTTAAACAAGAATGTAAGGATGTTTGGGATGAGATTCTCTCCACCCAAATGCTAAATGTTACTTCAGGATTGGATTGATTCGACACCGAAGTTAGTGATAGGGAGTGAAGCAGTTGAATGTGTTGACCGCTTCACTTATCTTGGCAGCCTCATCAGCCCTGACGGTCTGGTGTCTGCTGAAGTCTCTGCACGTATACATAAGGCCCGATTAGCTTTTTGGAATTCGCGTCATCTGTGGCATAGGCGAGACATCCGACTACTAACCAAAGGACGCGTTTACTGCGCAGTAGTTCGACCTGTCTTACTTTATGGATGTGAAACATGGCCATTAAGGATAGAGGATATTCGTATGCTCCTGGTATTCGATCATAGATGTCTTCGAAGCATTGCTCGTGTTTTCTGGGACCACCGAGTAAGCAATACGTGGGTTAGGAATAGAGTGCTAGGTAGATACGGTAAGTCTATTGATGAAGTAGTAAGTCTCCATCAGCTAAAGTGGTTAGGACATGTGTTACGTATGCCTGACCACCGCCTACCTAGAAGAGCAATGCTATCTGGTGTAGGAGTAGGCTGGAAGAAAGCTAGGGGCGGCCAAACCAAAACATGGCACCAGTCCATGAAGTCATTGACAATTGGGCTGAGCCATGTTAATAGGTGCAGACTACCTGGTTGGGGTCCGCGTGACGCTCGTAATAAATGGTTAGAGACTTTGGGTGATATGGCTCAAAATCGTTGACAATGGCGCAGGTGCATCCACTCCTTGTCTTCCTCCAAATTCTAAGCTTCTGAACTTATCATAATTTCTCTTTACTGAATCATATTTTCTTAAATGTTCTCGGTCTCTATTCCCTTCCATGAATACTAACTCTGCTACCACCTTCCCCACTCTGGGATTTGATTCGTCAATTTAATCTCTATCTGCTAATTGAGGCATGGGAACTTGAACTGACGTACGCATGTACCAAGTTCCACGTTGTAACTGTCTGTCTGTCCAGTATTTTGCGTGGTTTACAATCATACACTGTCAACATCAATCTATGGAAAACTCATCAATTAATTCCATAATTTATATTAGTAGCATGAATAACATTAAACTTACTTTACACCGTTGACAACAGCAACTGATATGCCATAGAAATCGAATAAATTTTCAAGTTCACATAAGAGAGTTGATATTCTATGAAGACAAAATAAAAGTAAACAGTTCAGTGAATGCAGCCTTAAATGACGGTAGTTTCTGACAAGAAATCGTTATCTGTTTACAGGAACCCTTAATTTGAAATGTTACTTTTTACATTCATATCTGACATCAGTTTAGGAATCATTGGAGGTTAAGTAGCAATAATGAGTACTATGTGAATTAAAGTTCGAAAGTGTAAATCGTCGACTCATGATAAATGCAGAGAGTGACACAGTTATCATCAGTGGGATTGACTGAGCTAACCCCATGCCCAACCCTCCTCCTTTATCCTGGCTTAAGACCGGCAGTAACCTTATCGGGCTTCAGGCAGAGTTGTAAAATCGTGCATGGAGGTCAGCTCACAGATTCATTTGAAGTGAAGATCAGTGATAGACAAGGCTGATTACTCTCGTCCTTCCTCTTCCTATTAGTCATCGACTGGATCATGTAAACTACAACTTCTCAAGGAAAATTCAGAATACAGTGAACAACATCGATGCAACTAGATGACTTGGACTTTGTAGATGACATAGCTCTTCTATTCCACACACAGCATCAAATGAGGGTGAAGACAAACAATGTGGCGGCAGCCTCGACAGCAGTAGGCCTCAACATACACAAAAAGAAGAGCAAGATCCTTCCATACAAAACAACTAGCACCAACCCAACTAGACATGATGGAGAAATTCTGGAAGATGTAGAAACCTTTACATACTTGAGTAGCATCATCGACAAAGAAGGAGGGTCTGATGCAGATGTGAAGGCTCGGATCAGTAAGGCAAGGGCAGCATTTCTACAACCGAAAAACATCTGGGACTCAAACCAACTGTCAGTCAATATTAAAGTCAAAATTTTCAATACACATGTGAAAACAGTCAGTTCTGTTGTATGTTGCCAAAACTTGAAGAACTACGAAAAGCATTCTTCAGAAAATATAATTGTTTATTAACAACTGTCTGCGTAAGATACTTCAGATTCGTTGTCCAGATACCATCAATAACAACTTTTTATGGCAGAGAAGTAATCAAGTTCCAGCTGAGGAAGAAATTTGGAAAAGACGATGGAGGTGGATTTGACATACACTGAGGAAACCATGAAACTGTGTCACAAGACAAGCACTGACTTGGAATCCTAAAGGCCAAAGGAAAAGTGAAAGACCCAGGTACACATTGCGTCAGGAATCGGAGGCAGACATAAAGAGAATGAAAGCACTTGGGAAGGAGCTGGAGAGGAAAGCCCAGGACAGATTTGGTTGGAGAATGCTGGTGGGCGGCCTATGTTCCACATGGGGTAACAGGTAATTGATTGATTAAGAGTTCAGTATAGGAACAAGCAAACGTGACTCTTTAAATGCCCACACTCCGTTTATGTGATCGTTTTTGTTCTTATTCATTATCCACACTGAGTTAATGAAGAGACAGTATTTATGGCTAAATAGTTTATTGAGGGATGGGGCGGGGAGGTAGACAGCAATTACATAACATGGAATATAAGTTTCTTTTTTTTACATTGGTAAATACATGAATCATAATTTTGTAATAACGTTGCCATTATTAATTCACAGAAACGACTCTAAAGGAACTCATTTATGTGACTGGAAACCTAACTGAATATAATATACCTCCCTAACAATCATATTACTGAATAGTATTGATTTATCCACAGACGAATGGATACTACAGTAGCTTCAACTGTAAACTATGCATATATGTATGATTTCGACTGCACGTTTCCATGTAGCCTATTTTTATTAACAATGCTAAAACTTATGCCTAAATACTAATTTACTGTATCAATTAGGTTAGAAATCCTAATTATAACTTGAACAAAGCTACAACCTTTAGTACTAAATCAATGATTACAATACATCTTGTGCTTATTTGCACTATGAAAAGGGACAATTAGGGAATCTAATCCTAATTTGGTGAAAACAGAGTATGTTATAAAATATTACATACATTATTTCCAATCATCAATTCGCGCATCCCCCGTGTTCTCCAAACTGTGTCGTTTATCAGCTTGCTTCTCTTAGTTGTTCTCGATTCTCCTCTGTATTTTAATCAAGCTTTACTCCTTGCCACCTCGAAATTCCAATCATCAATTCGCACATCCCCCATGTTCTCCAAACTATGTCGTTTATCAGCTTGCTTCTCTTAGTTGTTCTCGATTCTCCTCTGTATTTTAATCAAGCTTTACTCCTTGCCACCTCGAAATTCGCTTCATATGCTGTTTACTGATTCTTCCCAATTTTCTTTGACGTTCTGCTATCTACTACTTATTGATGACCTTATAAGTAGTATCCACTACACCATTATATTTTAAACAATCTTACAATACTGATCAACTTAAGTTCAACATAATCTATCCAATAAATACTGTTTACAGTTTGAAGTGTCAATTACATTCATGAACTTAAGTTTGACAGTGTTACATGATTAAGTAAACCGTAATATAAAGTTGGATACAATAGCTGTAACATGAAAAACTTTAGAAACTGTTACAAAGTCATGCTTTTTTCATACATTTTTTCTGATATTTTACATGCTGTTTCATCAACCTTATACGATTCTCATCAACCTATTGACTTAAAGTGATTAGTTTCAAGACAGAAATTTGAATTGACCGTACTAATGTTAGTGATAGTAGTCTTTCATACAACTCAAGTACTTTTTGAATATGTCAGTAGATGAAGCTGTAACTACGTTTTAAAGTGAAGAATTTCATTCGTCAACTATTCTTACTACAAACCAATTTCTTACCCTGAAAGCTAATAAGAAAATCATATTTCTATCATCTAATGCGTAAATGTGACTAAAATTCCTTATTCTTAGCGTAGATACTAATTGTAGCTAAGATATATTGTCTATGGTAAACATTATTGATTGAAATTTGCTGTAACCTCAATGCTAATAAACAGTATCTCAATGTAATTGGAGTTTTCTGTTGATTTATCATGTACTGAAATTGACTAATCTCTATTGACATATTAATATCAACACTGGAATACAGATACACCAGGCTGATGAGTCCAAAATAAGATGAAACACACGTTCTGAATTTTATTTGCAAGCCACGACTCAACTTAAACAGGTCTCTCAATTGCTAATTAGTGAAACGTTTTGCATCATTTAAGTACTACGTCTGCTTGTTCCTGTACTATACTGTTGTGTAGCCGATATGTCAGTTTGTATGATCTTTATACTATTACAATGTTTAACAAATCCGCTACTTAAAAAGTTGGACTAAATTCATACAAGATCAAATCTGTAAATGACAGCCCAATTGAAGCAATAGTCAGTTACTAATACACATAACTATAAAGTTACTTCACTCTGATAAGTCGTTTCCAAATATACCATTGCAATCAACAGACCACATAGTCATACATAACTATCCATGAAAATACTTTCACTATTATGATTCAAAGTTCATTCATCTTATTTCTTTCAGAATACACCAAGACTGTGGTAATGCAGTTATCCTAGCTATGTTTCAACATTACAAAACATCCACGGAAATCCCTTTTATATATGACAACTCCTGCCACATGAAAACAGTTAGTAAGGTCTTTCCAACTAAAGCTATACTCGCGTTGAAAAGTAGTAAACCTTCTTCACGCCTCCCTTCTCCCCATCGTAACAGTTCAATGTGAAAGCTTTTAAATCCTAAGAAGTCTTTTTTTTTTAAACAACAGCATATTTCATCAGAATTAAATTCACGGATGACTTTTGTTATGTTGGATGACTAACGAAGAGTAACAAACTTTCAGAACTGCTGTAGTAGACAATTTTATTTATTTTAGTTGTGAGTGACATAAACGTTTCATTTCTTCCATTGTAACGTTCTTCTCATCTTATCCTCCCGTTTAGTATAAATGCTGTTAGTACATTGTCTCTTATTATGAACTACAGTTAATTAATTGTGTACAAGTTATCTCTATTCACTGCAACTGTCTCCTTTGTTTCGAATTAATCTTAAATTCCTAATTGGTTTACTGTGTGGTCTGATTATGTGTGTTCGAGAAAGGAATTCTTAAAATGTTTGGTTGGTTCTCTTATTTCTGGCTTGGGACTAAGTAGGCATCGGTCAAACATGCAATGACCAGCTAGAAACTCTTATTGACACTCGTTATAGTAACTGTATACGAGCAAGGTCGCATTAACCATTTAGTCATAAGTATCAACCATATCAGCCCCTCACTAACAGTATAACAACTTTCCTCAATTAAATTTCTCAATATTCACCGCAATAATGAATAAAACAATCAAAGGAATACATGGGACTGCACACGTTCGACCTCTTTTCGTCAGAAAAGTTCAACAGTCCTTTGAACACTGAATTATCCTTAAAATCTACATAGACCTCATTCAAACATCTAAGTCATCCGCTTAGTATCGTTTTTCTTCTCTCCACAAGTAGAATACACACTTCTCAAGATCCAATGATTTTCTTGTGAATGTCTTCTATGTTTCGTTATGATTTTAATAGGTTAGTTAACTTATTTGTTAAACTGTCAAATATGTACTCAAAAACTGCTTACTTATCCCAATCCTCTCTAAAATGTTCTTCAAATGCTTGATAATCTTCTGATTGTGATTGAAATACTCCTTCTTCAGTGATTAGCCAAAAATTTCTGTTTGGTGAACTAGTTGTAATCGGTGTACATGGAGGAGGCTATAAGAAGCAAGAGATGTAGATATGTGATTAATAAAAGTTAGTCTACATTTTATATTATAGTAACAGTACCAAGTTTGATTGTAGTTCGCAAATGAAAACTAAACTGCTAATGTAATCATACTTTGGACTTGTATTCAGCGAAACGTACCTCTATCCGTGATGATTATAAATACTGCAACTTGTGGTTAATCCATTCGTGTCAAACACTAACATCTTATCCACTAATCAATTGGGTCTGCAGAGACACACATGTGTAAGAATGATATAAAGAATGAAACACTCAAGGAAACACTACCGGAACACTTCCGAAGTACATTATCTGGAAAGTTATAACTTAGAAACTCAATTGAAAATGTATAATCAAATACAAATATGATTCATTACTTTGAAATAGTGAGAAAGATTTGTAATTCAGGTGGATGTTTCAATGATTCTGGGTATTTGTTTGGTTATGTAGCTTACAATGTCATGCATAACAGTATTGTGGTGGATACTACTTATAAGGTCATCAATAAGTAGTAGGTAGCAGAACGTCAAAGAAAATTGGGAAGAATCAGTAAACAGCATACGAAGCGAATTTCGAGGTGGCAAGGAGTAAAGCTTGATTAAAATACAGAGGAGAATCGAGAACAACCAAGAGAAGCAAGCTGATAAACGACATAGTTTGGAGAACACGGAGGATATGCGAATTGATGATTGGAAATAATGCATGTTTTCGTCAAATAAATCGTTGCTTGCCCATTTGTGCTCTTTAACAGTGTCATTAGCGTTTACGTTAAGTGAGAGTATGTCGTTGGTTACTTCATAAGCATTAAGTTAACGACTTCTGATAACTGTTTCTTTGACTAACTGTATTAATAAACCTTATTATATTCGCATGACCTAACGGTTTAGTTCATTTGATTTATGATCCATGAAGTCGAATGATCTCCTTCGTATGGATTGATTAGTTGGATCTTTCCGTTACTTATTTATTGATTCACATATTGTGCTTTTAGTTCTTGATTATCTTTCCGATTTACTTGATCTAGATCATCAATCAAACTGATTTTTACAGTTATCTACATCAAAGAGATAGTACATGATTCTTCCTAGTAACTAGTCCGTGAAGCCGAAATCCATTTTGTCCAGAATTCAAGGTCTATCAGTGAGCCTCCTGGTAAGAGATCAATCCTTGAAAAGTTTTATGAAAATGACCATTTCCAATCATTCAATATCAAATATATTTTACTGATTATAATTTCACCGTCATTATTTGACAATTATTGAGTTAGTTGCTAACTTAGGACTATTTTTGAAGTTTCCACAGTTTCATCGTAACAAACACTTCTGCAAATATCCATATTTTCTACGCATAAACTTGCCTTAGATGCAAATCTTCCATACTTTCCATACTTACTATTTTACTGCCTGATGTTTAACAGTTGTGGACTTCTATGAAGCGGTTCAGAAAGTCAGTGTTTGCTAGTTTATTTTTCTGACTAATTGCATAGTAACAAAATAATCTTTTAATTTTCTTACCACTTCAAAAGATTAATAAATGTAATGACATATAATTGAACAGATATTAGTAGTCTGCATAGTAGAGAAATCAAGGGAAATAAAGTTTCGACTTATCGTCGATACATCAGCTAGATATACCTACATCATAATTTATGCATATATGTGTACAACATAGAACCTGGCACATATGTGCATCAGTTCTTGTTCCTATCCCCATATAGCACAGCAAGTTTAACGCCAAATTAGTAGAAATAGTAGTTAATTCAATAACAATATGAGTAAACATATAGAATATGGTACAGGGAAAATAATTAGTTCATGTGAAGCAAGATATAAAATGATTCTAAGCTCACGATTTATGAGAGGAGAAAGAGTCAATACGTCTACATTGCTTTACTGATTCTGGGCTATGTCACACAGAGTCGCCAACCATTGGTTGCAGCATTCACGTACACCCTAACTAGCTAGTCTGCATCTATCAACACTGTATAGACTAATAGTCAATGGTTTCATTGATTGATATTATGTTTTGGTTTAACCATCTCTAGTTTTCGCTCGTCCTACTCTACTATCAGTCAGCAATACGTGTCGATTACGATGGTATTTCACAATTTAGTGTTGATGTTTACAGTCTACTTAAACGTATGAATAAATGATTATATTATACCAATCCTTTCAGGATGTACAACAACTGATTTTTATTGTCTTTACTAATCATAGTACCAATTAACTCAAGTGACAAATAAGCAGGGTTATAACTTCGGATTACTAAACTACTAGATCAATATACATATATATCAACCTTTTGTTAACTGTAACTTACCGTAGCCTTCGATGATGTTTGTCTTTTAGACAAATTTGAACCCTCTGTGATG
Source organism: Schistosoma mekongi (assembly GCA_034768735.1). Classification (NCBI taxonomy): domain Eukaryota; kingdom Metazoa; phylum Platyhelminthes; class Trematoda; order Strigeidida; family Schistosomatidae; genus Schistosoma; species Schistosoma mekongi. Next base: position 3,476,370 of record CM068312.1, read on the forward strand.
AATACCTTTAAACAACATAAAGATAAAAATAAATATGATAGAAATATCATATACAAACAGATATTTGACTATTCTATATAAACAAAATACAACTCATTTATTCACTAATAAGTTTTTTCACTTCGTAGTTGTACATTACAGACTAAGTATAGTTAATGATCTATTGAAAACAAAAGAAGTGTTTGGTAACTTTTCCATTTTGTTATAAGACATGTTAACAGTGTATATCAATGGCTATGTTAAAGATTTAACCCAGGATTTGTAGGTATAGTTAAGAATGCTTCATTCTTAAGTCTAGTGGTTTACACTTTTAACTTCATTTTATTCATTAGAACACTTTATTCATAAATGAAATGGAACTTTGAATAAAAACGTAACAGTTAACGAGGAATCGAAGGTGCTCATCTCTAAGAAGTCCCATATTAGGATAAAATAGCTGTCCAGTATTCTATATTTTACACTGATATCCGACTGATATCATTTAAACAACAAATATATCATGCTTTAGTGAGATACAGGGTCTATGAAAGCGGGATGACAGAAGATTATTAGTCGCTTAATCATTTCACGTTATGGCAAAAGTAATATGCTTAGTCGTTTATATTCATCACAGATTATAGACAGTTTGGCAGCAGAAAACCAAGGAGCACTGAACAGCTTTTCCATACTAGTATAGGACTCCTTAGTAGTGAGAACTCTCGATTTCGTCCGAGGAGGGAACCCAAGGCCGGAAGGTTTTATGGGAACGTTTAGCCATATGTAACATGTGGTCATCCAGCGTTCAATGGTAGAATTTCTACTTCCATTATTTTATGATATAGCGCGACGATCAATCAGTGCCGCTAGTAATAACTATCTTACTCCCGAAATGCTTGAATTCCAATAGTCACCACTACATTGGTCGTTTACTGTGTAGTGATCAATTGAATATGCATCCTGCCAACCAAATTGTATATATCAAGTTGTAATGTGACCACCAGTCTACCATTCAATTAGTCACTACACAGTGGTTAATCAGGATATACACAACAGTCCTACAGGGGATCAGTGATAACAGTCTCAGACTGTGAATCTGGGTGACGTGGCATCGAATCCTCAATTTGTAGTTATGGCGAGTGTCAAATACCACCAAATCAAGGCCCATGGTTTCCTGCCGACTACTCCAAACCAGTAGTTACCACTTCGCATAACTTCGTTCCATAAATCACCTCAATCCAACTATTTGATGAATATTGGTGCAAACGTATAGTTCCCAAAATTAATTTGCATAATACATTGATTCAGTATCATAGATTAGTCTGAACTAGACAACCATTGGCCACTAGGGACTGGCAGTAAGCGGCCGTTTCGTTCCAGTACAGGGCTCTTTAGCAGTGCACATCCACGATCATACCCCACCCAGGGTCAAGCCTAGGACTCCCTGGATCCACGGCGAATGCTGTATTATTAGACCACTGAGTTGGCTTTCAACGGTTGATACTTCTAAATCAAACGTCCATTCAACATCATCAATTGCTAATAGTGAGCTGAACTCCACTGGTCATGTCTTTTTACTAGAATTCTAGGAATCACCTCCAAAACTTGGTCACTTGTAAGCTGATTCTAGAAATATTGGCTGTTGAAAACTGTCTTAGTGGTCTAATAGTTAAGCATTTTACCTCGAACCCAGTGAGTTCAAGGTTTGGTCCCTGATGGGAATAGTGAATGTACACCACTGAAGAGTCCTATACTGATATGAAACATCTATCAAGTATTAACTCCTGGTAATCAATGATTGTCTAATTCAAGTCAATCTCTATAATACCTAGTTACAATCATATAACATGCTTAACAGTAATAAATATTCATCATTGATAAATCAATCAATAAACAACTTACAGATTCAACATTTCTACTTTTGATACTAACATCATTTACAATAGAAGATTTCAATGTTGATAGAACATTGTGTACTTCTTTTTTACGTGTTATTGTACTTGAATTATCAACATTATTAGTAGCTGGTTCATAGATTGGACATAAATCTAAATATAGTTTTTTTATAGAAAAGAACCATAGAGATTAATTTAATCATTTCTTAATTGTAGTCAATTAGATAGACTAACTGGAATTGGTTATTTTTCTGGAGAGTGATTATTTATTTGATTGAATATATCACAGATTGATTTTGGTAGGGTATCATTGAAAACCAGAGAGCACTACTAGACAGATGTTTCGTTTTATTGTGGAACTCCTCGCCGTCAACTTGAAGCCCTTAGTGCGGTATCTGGGGTGAGCACTGCTGAGGAGTTACACACTAGAACGAAACACTTGTCCACTGATCCCTGTTTTTCAATGGTACCCTGCCAACAACAATCTGTGACATATTCAATCAAATTAGATATTCGTTGTAGATTAACTATTGATAAAGTTTATCTATACTATCATAATAAAACAATTAACATTCATATGATTAATGTAAACCATTGAATCTTGAATTTATCAATAAGTACTAGGTAGTTTTTAATAATCATTCAAATGATTATCAATTAATGATTAAAAGTGAGTAAATCACTACACTGGGATTTGATCCAACAGTTTCATTTCTATCTGATAATTGTGGCATAACAACTTACACAGGCTGGATTCTGTAAAGAACAATCGTGTATCGACCAAATTTTCATACTCTGATTTATTGTTGAATAGCCAAATGAATGAAACTCATCGCTTTACGACAATTTCCCCTACTACGAAAAAGTATACAACAACGTGGATTGGCGAATATTATGGAGCCGTCTTTGACATTATGGTGTACCCGAAAAGATATTCGATATCATATGAAATTCTTGTGATGGACTACACAGAGTCATTCAAAGTGAAGATCGGTGGCAGACAAGGCTGCTTACATTTGTCTTTCCTCCTTTCTCTGGTGGTTGACTGGATTATCAAGACTGCAACATCCCAAACACAGCAACAACTGCAGGTGAAGATGGACAGTGTGATGGCAGTATCTGCAGCTTGTAGTATGTCTCAGCATACACAAAGGTAAAAGCGAAATCCTCAAATACAAACAGCGAGCAATGACGGAGAAAATCTGGAAGATGTAAAAACTTCTACTTACCTGGGAAGCAGCGACATCGATAAACAAGGAGCGTCTGATGCAGACGTGAAGGAGCAGACTGGTTTGGCAGGGGCAGCATTCCCGCAACTAAAAAAGCATCTGAAACTCAAACCAGCTGTCACAATTTTCAACACAAATGTCAAGATAGTTTTATTGTTAGAAGCTGTAACTTGGAAAACTACGAAAAACACCATCCAAAGATACAAGTATATGTAAACAGCTGTCTGAACAACATGCTTCAGATCCAGTGTCCAGATACCATCAACGACAACCTTCTATGGCGGAGAACAAACCAACCAAATTCCAGCAGAGGAAGAAATTACGAAAATATTCTGCAGGTGGATAGGACACACATTGAGGAAACCATCAAACTGTATCACAAGATAAGCACTAACTTGGAATCCCGAAGGTCAAATCAGAAGAGAAAGACCCAATAACACATTGAGTTTGGAATTGAAGGCAGATATGAAAATAATGAAAAGTACTTGGAGAGGAAGGCCTAGGACAGAGTTGGCTGGAAATAAATGGTCAGCAGTCTATTCTCCATTTGGGGTAACACGGATTGATTCTTTGATTAATCTTGAACTAATGTACACCTGTTCCAAATTCTACGTTGTAACTAAATGACTGACTGACCGAGTGACTGATAAAAATCATATTGTATAGTTTGAAGGTGATGAACTGTAATTAATCAATCACTGTAATCTATTTACCTCCTAACTGTATTACATTGATACAAAGACTGATAATTCACTAGTATGTAAATGTAAAAGATGCTCATAATATAAATTTGAACATCGTCCATAAGTAAAAAAAATATTGTTTCGTCAACTTGATCCTCATCAGACTTTATTCATTTAAAGTAATCTACTGTATACCATCAAGCTTTTTAATGGGTTCCATATACTTTTGTTATACATTGAAGAATCAATAGGAATTTGAATTAACAATCCAGTAATACTTATATGTAAATATGTTAGGGTTATACCAATCAAGGCAGTTTCTGAGGTAACTGTGACAATAAGGCAGATAGATTACATAACTGTTGTTGATTATAATCAGTGTGAAATGTAAATTAATAGTAAGAGGACATATGAACTAGTGGTAATGGTAGGAATAATAAAAACAACTTGAGGAAGTATTTCAACACACAAAGTAGATTAAAACCATGAAAGAATAAGCTGATTAACACAAACTTATTATTATTATTATTATACTAGTGAGAATAAGTGACTAGTGGAGTTCAACAATGTCGAGTGTGAGACGGTTACTCTCCTGATGACAATGCATGAGATTGTGTAAACATAATATGAATTGACTAAATTAGAAATAACAACCGTTAAGAGTTGGCTCAGTGATTTAATGGAAAAACGTTTGCCGTAGAGCCAGAGAGTTCTATATTCAATTCGTGTTTGGATGGGGTCGTGGGTATGCACCGTTGAAGAGTCCCGCACTGGAACGAAATAACTGTGTAATTCTAGTTCCTGGTAATCAATGATTATCTAATTCAGACCGATTCGCGATGTCAAGTCAAAAATAACAATAATTTTAAAGTCGAAGTTACGTAATAAAACTCGCATTCATGTAGGTAATGAAGACAGTTAACATAAGGAGTGAAGAGAAGATAATTAAACGAAAATAAGCACAAACTAGAAAATGAATAAAATTTATCAAAATATTTGTTAAATCATATTTGATCAAGTAACAGATAGGGTGTTATGACTCCAGAAAGACAGGGTTTTGGTTGGTTGTATGGAACGCCAATGAAGTGTGCCTAGTTGATAATGTGTGACTGACCTAATCCTACTCGCCCCCAGGTCGGTAATAAAAGAACCAGAGTCGGGAACGGAGAAACAACGTATTGTATTTCAATCATGCCTTTATATATACATAATGTTAGACCACACGGTAAACCACGCACGAATCTAACATTGATACAGAACAAAGGAAAGAGTAGCAGTGAGTGGGGGCAAGTTGTACACAGTTAAGTAAACGTAGTTGATAGTAAATAACAATACACTAAGTGTAAATGCACTAACGAGTGGACCGGGTAAGTGGAACGTAACGGTCATAGGAATGAAATGATTACATTGTCCACAGCTATAATAAATGAAATAATCTTCTAAAACACAGTTCTCGAAGATAATCAAACTTCATTAGGTGCCCAGTATATCATAGGGGGGATTACAAATTTCTTCTTAACATATAAACTAAAGTTGTTAGTTCGAATTCCCAAAGCTTCTGTTATATACAACAAACGAATATAGACCTCATTATGAAAACTTGATAATATACGGTAGATTACTTTAAATGATTTCGATTTCTGTACTTTATGATATTCTTCATATTTGTATACTGTGTATATCAAAGAGTAAAATATCTGCTGAACATCTAGTTGATAAAACAATATAGTTCACTTGTAAGTGTTGTCTTAATTCACCGTATGAACTGTTAACTACTGATATTGATCAAGCTGAGTTTCAGTTGAAGTATGAATATGATAAATACATTCAGCTGACAAGCTACCCGATGGATTGTAACGTTTATCCTAGATTCTATTTACCAACTACAACTTAACTTCAACATTATTACTATAAGACAAATAATATCGTTATTAAGAATGTTTAATCTTATTCACATTACGTTGTAGGAATAAATGGCACAATAATTGGTTCCAATATAAGAATAATAAGTAGAATAAGAATAATTTCCCTATTCGTTTATTTGGTAGATACTGTTAAAACGTAGTATAGGGCGCGGGGGGGGGGCTGAGAGGGTGCAATGAGTTACATTGATTCTCAAAATGTCCATCATAAATAATCATTTTAGTCAATCAGAATAGACTTTGGGTTGCTAACGTTTTTCGAATGATCTAATTAGAAAATAGATATTATAGCTGGAGATTTTCATTAGTAATAAGAATGATACAAAGATTTTCCATACACTTAATTAGGATGAACTTGTATATTCCAGTTGATTTGTTATGGATTGAAGCTGGTCAGCCTCTATTGCTATATGTGCATCCAGAGTGGATTGCCTCTATATAGCAATAGATCACAAGTATTAAGTTGGATTGTGCCTGGCAAGTGTTGAGGCAATCTGCTCAGCATGTAAACATAGAAATAGTGACTGACTAGCTTCAGTCTATAACAAATCAACGGGAAGATACAAGTTCATCCTAATTACATATACGTTTGTTGCACAGTTGTGACTGTCAGGACTCATTGGTCAGCGCTGTGGTGTTTGGCATGAAACGGACTGAGTTAGAATCACACTGTGAACATCAACATTGGGATACAAATATATTCAGTCGATGAGTCCCAAGTAGAACGAAACGCGCGTTCTGGATTTCGCTTGCCACTCACAATCCAACTTAAACAATTTTTATACACTATCGTAAACTGTAACAACACTTTATCACGTTCAAATAATCATATAAAACTAGTGTTTCATAATTTTTTAATAGGACACTTAATTAGTCTTCTCATTCATTCATTCATTTGCCTGTTCACCTTCGTAGAACATAGGCTGCTAACAAGGATTGTCCAACCAGTTCTATCCACAAGTCTCATTTCCAATTCTTCCTATGTGCTATTCATTATTTTTAGGTCTGCCTCCGATTCCTGGCGGAATGGGTTCCTTGGTCTTCTTTTCGTTTGATACTCATGGGGGGGGGTGATTCCACGTTAGTTCCTGCATTGTGACATAGTTTGACGACTTCCTCAATATAAGTCCTACCCATACCTAGAGTTTTTCCTAATTTTGTCCTCAGTTAAAAGTTAGTTTGTTCATTACCACAGTAGATTGTTGCTGATTGTGTCTAAAGAAAGGAATAGAGGTAACTGGAGTAAACAATTGTTTACAAGTACCTGTATCTTTGAATGACGCTTTCTTAGTTCGCAAAGTTTCAGTTTCATAGTCGAGGAAGTTGATGTAAAGTGGTGAGTTTCACTCATTTGATTATTCAACAATGATCTTTAGCCCCGTGATGCAGTTGGTACATTATTAATCCTAACGGGATCCGGCCTGTTGGTCTCGAAGTTTGGTGTCGACTGGATCTTTCGATCGGTTCGACGGAACTCTGTTGAAGACTTTTGAAGGTAATGAAAGTAGAGTGATGTCTCTATAGTTCTGGAACTTGCGAAGACCTCCTTTCTTTGGTATCTTGATAAAGTATTCTTCTTTTCCGTCTGTTGGCACTTGTTCTTCCTTTCAAATCTTCCCGAGGAGAATGTGGAGCATATTTACAATTATTTGTATATCTAACTTCAGTGCCTCCTTTGGGTATGTTGTCTAGCCCCGCTGTTTGCCACTCTTGATATGTCGGATGGTCATATGGATTGCTCCGACTGTTGGTTGGGTAACAAATAATCTTTCACCTCCACATACTTATTAAAATGATTTTAATTTAAGTTCATGGTTGTCGTTATGTTAAGGTTAACGTTAAGCGATAGATTCAATAGTGTTAATCTTGCGGTGTCATAGAGGTATGGCAACTTCAACCGATGCGCACATGTGTCAGGTTATTTGATGATTATACATGCATACAGGTTTAATAGAATTTAATTGATGGACTATAAGACTCGGTGAATCGAGATCCAATCCACAAAATGTGGTTAGTCCCCTCAAAGGTAGGCCATGTATTTCTTAGTGGCGAATATTAAATAGCAAGAAACCAAGGTTCAGGATCTCCCGTCAATTTCTCCCCAAATCATTTACCATCTTTCCATAGTACTAGTGCTAAGATTGCATTTATGAATGGTTTGGATAAGCATTTAATCGCCCACGACCAACAGGTTCATCCCGAAGTAGCTTGGAATGATTTTAAAGCAGGTGTAAACGCATCAGCGCTATCTGCATCTAACCCCAATCCAATGAAAGACCATTGGATCTCTAGAACTTCTAGGGAACTGATGGAAGCTCGAAAACTCATTCCAGCAGGCTCGGAGTATGATAAAGAGCGACGACAACTGAAACGTAGACTGACAAAGAGTCTGCGTAAGGATCGTGAACAGTGGTGGGCAACAAAAGCAAAAGCAATAGAAACATCAGCAGCGACAGGCAATAGTAGACAGCTGTTCCGACTTATTAAGGACACAAGTATCAAAAAATCGGCAGTTAGTGAAATCATCTCTGAAAAAGATGGGTCGATGATCTACTCTCAATCTAGAAGATTAGAACGATGGGCAGAACACTTTCAGGAACAGTTCAACTGGCCCCCAGCCACGCTTAGCTTACCCACAATCTCCAAGCTACCCGAATGGAAAACTGACACAGGTCCCCCAACTCTCAGTGAAGTTGAAAATGTCATAAGTAAATTGAAACGAGGGAAAGCAGCAGGACCTGATATGTTGTCTACCGATATCTTTAAGGATGGTGGTCTAGTTTTAGCGTGCAGGTTGACTGATATATTAGCCAAAGTCTGGGAACTAAACACCATCCCATCTGACTGGTCTCGATCGCTGATCGTCCCAGTCTACAAAAAGGGACAGAAATCCTCTTGTGATAACCACAGAGGAATCAGTTTGACTAATATAGTATCTAAAATATTAGCCACTATAATCATCCGACGTTTAACCAACACTAGGGAACAACAGACTCGAGAAAACCAGGCTGGTTTCAGACCTGGCCGGGGTTGCATTGATCACATATTCACCCTGCGCCAGGTCCTCGAACACAGACATATGTACCAACGCCCAACTATAGTTGTATTTCTTGACTTAAAAGCAGCGTTCGACTCTGTGAAGTCTTGTGAAGTCTTGTGGCCGTGAAGTCTTGTGGCAATGTTTGTCATTAAAAGGCGTACCTCAAAAGTACACAAACCTTATAAAGGCTCTCTACTCGGTCACCACTGGTCGAGTCACAGCATATGGCGAATTGTCACGAGAAATTTCATCCTTAAGTTGGATTCGTCAGGGTTGCCCCTTATCCCCTTTTTTATTTAATTTCATCATAGATGTACTCTTAGAAATCTCACTCACTTCTTTTAACTCCTCAGGAATTAATCTCCTTCCAGGAGGTTCTCTTGTCGACTTACAATATGCAGATGATATAGTCATATTTGGTGAAGACGCGCACAGCATTCAAGGTCTCTTGAACACCTTGAGTATCAGTGCAGGCATATTTGGGATGCGCTTCTCTCCTCCCAAATGCAAAATTTTACTCCCGGACTGGCCTGCTTCTTCTCCTAAATCAGTTATAGGGAGTGAAGTAATTGAATGCGTTGATCGCTTAACTTATCTCAGAAGTCTCATCACCCCTGGTGGGTCGGTGTCTGACGTAATCTCAGCGCGAATTCAGAAAGCTCGATTGGCATTTGCCAATTTCCAGCACTTGTGGCGCAGACGAGACATCCGTGTCTCAACGAAAGGCCGGGTGTACTGAGCAGCAGTCCGCGCCATTTTAACATATGGCTGCGAAACGTGGGCCATGAAAACTCAAGATACGCGTCGACTCCAGATATTTGACCATAGGAATCTTCGTAACATCGCTCGTATATCATGGAATAGCCAGATTCGTAATAGTGAGGTTAGACTAAAGGTTCTTGGGAAACACGGTAAATCAGTTGAAGAGGTCATTAACCTTCATCGACTGAGATTTCTGGGACATGTGTTGCGCATGCCCGACCACCGTCTACCCTGTCGCGCCATGTTGGCTAGGGCTGAAGTAGGATGGAAGAAGGTTAGGGGCGCCCAACCCAAAACATGGCATCAGTCCATGAAGTCGTTGACTACTGGTCTAAGCCATGTAGGTAGATGTAGATTACCTGGTTGGGGTCCGCGTGATGATCGCAATAAATGGCTGGAGACACTAGGCGATATGGCTCAAAATCGGTCACAGTGGCGCAAGTGTATTCACTCTTTAACCTCATCTAAATCTTGAATTCTATTGTTATTTTCTGCACATCTTTACTTACTATTCTCTCTTGCATTCTGTCCATACATTACCTCAATAATCTCATAGTATGTTAGTGTAGTATGACAACTTGAACCTACGGCATTCGTTCCCGGTTCTACGTTGCTGCTGCTGATGATAATGATGATGATAGTACTAGTGATATCGAGTCATTTAGACTAGTGGCTACATTACAGCTCAGTCAATAGAATTTTTCTCAGCACTATAAATGACTTGACAAATGTCAAATTGGTCACTGCACAATGATCAATCAATGGTTTCTGTGTTTGTTTAACTTAGCAATTATTAAGTTAATTGTTCATTGTAGTTTGTTGAAAATAAGTTTTTCTTAATTATCCTCTACTTATGGATGTCGAGATCACTGATGAAGCTTACAGATCCTGATCTTGATTTTATATTGATATCATGGATGTACACTGTTAAAGAGTCCCATACAAAGTCGAATAAGCTGCACAGTATCACTTCCTAGTTCTCAACGATTGTCTAACTCAAACTAAGTAATGAGAACACATATAAAATTTATCAATCTTTCTAACATTGAATTATAAAATAATAATTAAACTATACCATTAATTGTAATTGGATGACGTAATAATTTTTGATTTGATGTAGTTAATTGGATTGATTTTGTTTGCATTGGTGATGGATCAAATATTAATTGTGCATTCATAGGGATTAGACCACGTTGAATAAGATTTAATGCATTACAATTATCAGTTGTTTCATCATATTGAATTAACTTGAATTATAAATACAAGAAAAGTAAAAAAAAAAGAAAAGAAAGATAATTGAGATGGTTTTGTAAAAGAAGATTGATTGTCTTCATCATTGACAAGTTTCGATTAGGTACAAGGGGGAAGAGAATACTTAACAGCTGTTTCGTCTTAGAATGAAACTTTGTAGTAGTATGTACACTCGATTCCATCAGTTTGTCCAACCTAGAAGCTTCAGTTCTCACAATAAACGCTTTATCATCTACAGCAATGAGTTGGAGTTCAATAGTTGGAATTCTAGCCTCATTAATCACTGGTGAGTGAATTTAGGATGTCCATGAGAAGATATGGCTGCTGATGGCATTGACTGGTCATCGTGCTATATAACAAATTGATAGAAGTGGAAATTCTAATACTGAATACTGGCCGTCCCAGTGGTACTGACGGTTAAGCGTTCGACGTGAGACTTGAAGGTCCTTGGTTTATTTTCATGATGGAATCGATGTGAAGCAGTGTTGAAAAGTCTCAAACTAAGACAAAATGGATATCCGGTACTAAATGAGTTTTAGGAGTACCCAACCGACACCAGTCTGTGACGAAAGCAATCAACCATATACATTACACTTTATGATTAAGTTGAAGAGATACTGTTCTTGTATAGTTACAGGATGGTTTCATAACACGATGTTAAGTGGCCAATGGTATTCGTTTAGAAATTATACACGATCTAGACTTTGTTCTATATGGTATTTGTTATAACTCGTGTTTGATACCTTGATTAACCGTGGAAAACTTCATCACTCAAACGCCTTGAACCCTGCTAGTCCAATCCAGACCAAAAAAATTTCAGTCATTAACAAATCAGAATAAGCCACTTCGAGATCCTTGAAAGTTCTGTCTATCAACGATTAGATGGAATTCTTTCAGTTCTTCCAAAGGTTCTGGAATCTTTGCTGTGGTTTCTGTGAACCGTCCCAACACCTCTACTCTACAAGGTTTTATATGCATGATTTTATATGTGGATCTGCTTACAGCCTGCTTACCGAATTCAGCTTGCGATTCATCACTCGTGATGATTGGATTGTTTTGGCCTTGAATCTTCTGTATTCCTTCTCATTTGCATTTGAAATGGAAGTTTGCTATGTGTTGTTACTGTCCTTCCATTTCTTTGTATTTGATTGACATATCGCGTATAAGTGCTAAAATTTCCCTGAACTAGATACAGTAATTTTCCAATCCGTCGTTTGACAGTACACGGTTTGTTGAGGTTTCTGAGAGCTGTCTCAAGAGTATTTATTAAGTTTGTACCTGACTTCTTGAGGGAAGTGTTGTGCAGGATTCGAACATGGATACTTAATTCTCCAGTCTATCGAGACGTTACCATTCAATAATATGGAAATTTTAATCATTGCAGCAGTGAGATAGTAGACATTAATGGTATTAGATAATCAAAGTGTTATATTGTGAATCGACTGGATTTAAAAATGCAACCCATCGGATATTGGTACAGCACTTAAATATATCATGATTGTTATGAAACAGGTCATGGATACTAATCCGTATGAAATTACGGTTGTATACAGTTGAATAGTTACATACTAGGATCTCCACAAAAAATAAGTGTATAGTGGGGAATTTTCTTAAGAATGGGAGGGATAGATGAAATCAGAGAGGTCATATGTTGCTTAACAGTCAGAGAGTACGTGTATGAATGTATGTACAATGTAGATCTTGGGACATGGGTGCATCCATCCATGTTCCTAAACCTCAACAGCACAGTAAGATTAACACCTAATTGCTAGAAGTAATAGTTAATTCAACAACAACATGAGTAAACACATAGAATACGGTACAAGGAAAAATAATTAGTTCATGCGAAGCGTGATATAAAATGATTTTAAGCCCATGATTTAAGAGAGGAGAAGGAGTAAATACACCTGCACTGCCTTACTGATTCTGGGTCATGTCACACAGAGTCGCCAACCAATGGTTGCGTCATTCACGTGGAGTCCAACTAGCTAGTCTGCATCTATCAACACGGCTCAGACTAGTAATCAGTAACTTCATGGAATGACTCTGTGTTTTGGTTTGATCGACTATAATTTTCTCCCATCCAGCTTCATTATCAGTTAGCAACGACCTACGAGGTAGGTAGTGGTTAGACAGAGATAAAACATGTTGTTTGAAACACACATCCATTAATCAATGCCTGTTATTTCACGTGGAACACAGGTCACCGTGCATCACTCTCCAGCCAACTCTGTACTGAACGTTCTACTTAAATTCTTTCCAAGTACTATTCATTATTTTCATGTTTGCCTTCAATTCCGAACTGAATGTGTTACTGGGTCTCTCTATTTTGATTTGACCTTCAGAATTTCAAGTTAATGTTTGTCTTGTGATGCAGTTTGGTGATTTCCCCAATGTGTGTCCTATCCACCTGCAGAATATTTTCGTAATTTCTTCCTCGGCTGAAAGTTGGTTGGTTTGTTCTCTGTCACAGAAGTTTATTTTTAATAATGTTTGGCCAACTGATCCTAAGTATGTTGTGCAGACAGCTGTATATAAATACTTGTATCTTTTGGATGATATTTTTCGTAGTTCTCGAAGTTACAGCTCCATACAATAAAACTATCTTCATATTTGTATTAAAGGTTCTGACTTTGATGTTGGCTGATACTCATAAGGTAGAGGAGGAATGCAAGTATGGGCATATTATTGTGGGCAACTGATTTGTATTTCTGACCAAATACAGAGCTTACATTTCCCTGTCTATTTCAATGATGACATATACACTTATGATTCGGTTTCAACACTGGAATTGTATATAAACTAGTAATTTTCTTACTTTTGAAAAGATAGTTGAGTCGATCGTTAAGAAACTTGTGTTGAATTCAGTTAAATGATCATAATATCACCTTGATTTATGGTCAGTAATGGTCTCATAAGATGGCAGTATTCCAACAGCTTTGAAAGAAGACATTTAAAATGTGGCCACTTCAATCTTTAATTGTCTTTTGGTTACTATTGTATCCACAGTTGTATAGAATAACTTGTGACAGAAGGAAGTTCAGCATTATGATGGAAACATTTACTTTGATTAGGAAGTCACTGAAAACAGTATGTGTGTGTGATTCAAAAGTCAATTCTTTTCTAACTAGAATTGAAAATGGATACACTCAGTCATTTATAATGTAGTACTTATGTGCAGTTGATGTAGTTAGGACATGTATTACGTTTGCACAACTACCACCTACCTCGAGAAGCAATGCTGCTTAATGTAGGATTAGACTGAAAGAAAAAAACTAGAGGTGGCTAAATCAAAACATGGTGCCAGTTCACGAAGTCATCGTCAGTTCAGCTGAACCATGTCAATAGGTAAAGACTAACTGGTTGGGGTTTCTATGATAATTGAAATAAATGGTTTGTGCAAAGGAATGTATAAAAATTACTTTAACCTCTAGATTTTATGGAATATAAAGAGTCAATTCACCTATTATGTTACAATCGATTCTGAGAATTGTCACTATAAAATATCTCCAACTACTAATTACTACAATTTGCGTTGACCTTAACTAAGTAGCTTATGCCCACCGACAGTCAATGATTGTATTACCAACTTTGTTCTGTTCTACTCCAACATCAATCATCATTCAACGTCTATGTATGCGGTAGTTTGAATATGCGTAATACATATTTCAATCACCTCAATTTACAACGACATATGATCTCAACCATCAATCAGTTTATTATCATTACATAAGCCTTGTAATTTTAACTACACCATTGTTTACTCAATAGTTCATGCATGTAATGTTTCCATGAGATCTAATAACTATCTTCTTCATGAACATTCTTCTATTATATGATTGAATATGTCACAGAGTGATGGTGACAGTTATCACCAATGACAATGAATGATCGTTGCGCTATATATCACAAATTGATGGAAGTGGTAATCCTAACATTTAAGGCCGACCCAGTGGTGTAGATGGTTGGGCCTTTCTCCGTCAAACTGAAGCCCCTCCCCGATGCGAAATCTGGGGTGCGCACTGCTGAGGAGTTGCATACTAGAACGAAACAGTTGTCCAGTGCTCCCTGGTTTTCAGTGGTACCCTGCTAACATCAATCTATGACATATATTCAATCAAATAAATAATCAACCTCCACAAAAATAACCATCCCAGTTCTTCTATTAATTTAAGCAGAGATTTCTGTCTATAGAAAGTGATATATTTAACCCTACATTTTCAAAAATATAAAGATGATCATTATTACTACTAGAACATAGCAACACTTCATGTTAAATGCTGTCAAAAACTCTAAAAAAAGTAAAAGGACATCATTCACTCGACAACACACAAGAGTAACATGTTTCTGTGCAAAGCAATACATGAAAACAAAATAATAAAGAAAATTATAGAGATAGATTGTAATAATAAGTAGAAGAGAGGAAGTTACGATAGGATGTAAGATATGCGTATAACGCAAAAAAGAGTGGAGGTGGGGGGAGGGGAGTACATGAACTTCCTCCTATATAAGATTTCTGTATAAAACAATAGTACTGTGGAGGTAAATAATTCCCAAAATAAATAGTTACATAGGTCCTCAACATTGATGCTGACTATATTTGCTTTGGCGGACACAATTAGTTAAAGGCGCTCGGTCATGCATCATCACTAGATCACGTCAACACGCACTTTGGGAAGCATCTCTCTCGTTTGCCAGCCTAGACGTTACTATCCCATTAACGCTCTATTCACGATCAAATATAACTTCTCTTTCATCCTTCATTGCCTTCTGATTTATTTTAATTCGTACGAGTGGGTTCAATTGTTAGAAGTTGCTCATAACTTGATCATATACCGGTTGCAACTTTAGTAAAAAGAGAGATTCTGTTTTAAGTTATTGTGTATCTGCTATATAGAATCATGCATTTTATCAAATTTCATCAAATAACTTCATACATAACTGTTATGACGAGAAGAAAGGAAGGGTTCCGATTGGTAGACTCGAATGCCAATGAAGTGTGCCTAGCTCATAATGCACGACTGACCTAAGCCCACATACACAATTAACCAACTGTAATTCACAGTAATAAACAATATACTAAGAGTAAATATACTAAACGGGAGGACCGGAAACGAGGAACATAACAGTCATAGAAATGAAATGTTTAAATTGTCCACAGTTATAATAATTGTAATAATGTTCTAAAGCACAATCCTCGAAGATAATCAAACTTCATTAGGTGCCCGACATATCAATAACATTGAACATTGAAATTTAAAATTGTTTAAAATAAATAAATAAATTTAAAATTAATTAGATTTACCTTTAATTTGTTAATCTTCTTCTTTTTTTTAACTGTAGTTAATTCAATTTTTGAATGATTTCTAGTTTCAGTTAATTTTCTCTAATAATTCAATGATGTAATCAAAATGATTATTGAAATGAACTATTTAATTCATTAATTAGACTTTATCATAGAATTTTACCATTGAATATTAATTTAATAATGTTAATGATTAAGTAATACAAGTATTTATAAAGAACTGTCTGCGTAAGATTCTTCGGATTCTATCAACAACAACTTTCTATGGCAGAGAACTAATCAACTTCCAGTCGAGGAAGAAATTAGGAAAAGACGCTGGGGATGGATTGGACACACATTGAGGAAACTATCAAACTGTGTCACAAGACAAGCACTAACATGAAAAACCCTATAGGCCACAGAAACAGATGAAGACCCAGGAACACATTAGGTCGGGAATCGGAAACAGACATGAAGAGAATGAACAGCACTTGGGAAGAACTAGAAAGGAAAGCCCAGGACAAAGTTGGTTGGAGAATGCAGGTGGGAGGTCTATGCTCCACTTGCGATAACAGGCATTGATTGATTGATTGATTGAATGATTAAGTACTTTCAAAGGTCATACAATCAATTTTCATGACAGTGTCATGAATGAATAACTCTTGATAAGAAGTCCTGTCCTATACTAGAAAGAAATTAATCTCTATTGAATGAATCTTTATTGAATACTCTATTTAGTAGTTTTCAATGATGTTTAACTGATCTAAATTCATAAGTTTTTTTCATGACCGAATGGTAGTATGGTTCAAAGATGAGTACATAAACCCACAATTGGGAATAATTTCTAGGATATGTGAAGTTTGACTAGTAGTGGAATGCATTAACTATGTTTCGTCATATGTAAGACTCATCAGACGGATATACGTATGTTTATGTTGATGTTAACGTAGAGTCTCGAATCCATCTTGGTTTTTATTTCAAACGTCAATGTGTTGTTTACTGAGCTACGGCATATATGCACATACTGTGAAAGTTACTTCGATATAACTATACTTAAAACACGTTTTCTAATATATAGAGTGGGGGGGGGGATTTTTATCGAGAGAGTTAATTATTGGGTTTATTTCCGCTCTCTGTATTTAAAACCGCCAGTTGGAAAGAAGACAATCAACATTTGAACCAAGAGACTGCAAATAAGTGATAAAGCACCTGTACAGTCTTAATCACCAAAGGAGTATTTAAAAAACTAGACGTATAAACTAATTAATCATGTTACTTTAGTTATTCGTATTCGTTATAGATTGATTTCAGTTGGGTTCCACTGTGTTATGTTTTCTCAGATAAGACAAAAGAGTGGGTTCTTATTGATTCAGTACAGTCCACGATACGATACAGGTAAATTATCTAGGGTAGCCGGATTCTATGTCTAATTCCCTTGATAGTCGGTACGGTTAGAGCGGTACGTTGTCTCTGATACATGTACTTCAATCGGATGCCATGATTTATTCCTTTTCAGCCCACAGATACAGCAAAAGATTGAACTTGTAGGGAGATTATATTATGGAGCAAAAATATATCAGACGAGACTAGCAACACAACGTTTATGTATCACACATTCGAAATTAAATTAATTGATGCAGCTTTACAAATCAGTCTTACAAAAATAATCAATACAATACCTTTTACTTGATTTAATAAACGATTATAGTTTTGGGGATCTTGGATCCCCAACACACTGAAAACCAGAGGTGACACTTAACAACTATTCAGTCCTAGTATGGGACTCCTCTGTAGTCGCATCCTCAATTCTGATAGGAGATCGAACCAATAGCATCCGTTTACCACGGCTAGCTCTTAGTCATCTTCGATACAAGGCAGACTGGTATCCACTGGTAGAATTCCCACTTCCATCAGTGGTGCAGATAGCTAAACGTTTTCCGTAAAACCTTTAGGTCCTGGGTTTGATTCCATGACAGAATCGATAGTGCACACATCTGAGGAGTCCCATACTAGGCACTTCATGCTTTTCTTTCTCACCAAACGAACATCAATCTGCGATGAATCAACTAAACTTAATATCATTCCATCTCAACAAATCCACCTACAATTCATCTTACTTGTTGTTGTTTCTCTTCTGTTATTCGTGTTTGTAATATTGTCGGTAATTGTATTCCATAGGCATTTTGTACTGTTTGATGATTGAATGGATGATTTGGATCACTTAGAATTTTCAAAGCATTCTCTAATTTAAACTGTATATTAATAAAGTGGAGTAGAGTAAAGCGAAGTGGAGTAGATTGAAAGTGAAAGGATATTATTCCATAGATGATATTTTAAGTATACTACGATATGAATTGTATACAACTAAAAGATATGATACATGTCAAGTATTTAGCAATGAATCAATCTAATAGTATGACAAAAATGAAACTTGATAATCTTAATTGAAAGTCGATTGTCAAAGTTTATGTAAAATCCTCATAGCCATTAATTTAATCTTTTAATGAAAAAAGGTTCATTGATGCCATGATGGGACAAAGAATAGGGAATCATAACTTATGAAGTTTACTCTCCATGTTAT
Organism: Schistosoma mekongi; assembly: GCA_034768735.1. Lineage (NCBI taxonomy): Eukaryota > Metazoa > Platyhelminthes > Trematoda > Strigeidida > Schistosomatidae > Schistosoma > Schistosoma mekongi. The sequence continues at coordinate 3,494,993 of CM068312.1, forward strand.
TGGGACTTTTATTGCTAAGTTACATCTGTTAATCATTTAGTGATTAAATTGGCATGGCTTAATTTGTAGGCTTTTAATATATTCATTATTCATTATCAGATCTATTTTCCCTTCTGAGTGATTGTACTCTTATTATGAACCTATTATCCTGTTTTTTGAATAAAGCTCTATCTCGCTTGCCCCCTCCTGCCACCAGTTCAGTTTACAGTGTATTTTGTATTTCTTATTACTGGTTGGTTCAGAATGCGGTTTATTTAAAAGCCTTCGCTCCTACGCATTAAACAACTTGGCACTGTATCTAATTTGTTAGTGTTTTATCCTCTGATTCTCTATCTCTGGGTGACCTTAGTCACATTGGCTTTAATCCAACCAGTCATCTTCTATGTGGTCAGGTTGTATACTATACGAGCAGTTTAATTTGTCCGTTCTAAGCTCAAGGTCTGTGTTACACCTATCTCAGCCGTCTGTTTTCTTGCCTTCACATCAGCAGCCTAAAAGATTTAATTGATCTGTGATTTATTTGGCAATTAGTATTTCATGTGTTGTCTGTGTCCGTCACTAGTGACTAACTTTAAGATTAGGATAAACTTGTATATTCCCGTTGATTTATTATAGACTGAAGCTGGTCAGTCATTGTTGCAATATGTGCATCCTGAGTTCGAATCCCAGTGTGAACATCAACATTGGGATTCAGGTACCTCCAGCCGATGAGTCCCAAATAGGGCGAAACGCGAGTCCTGGATTCCATTTGCCAGTCACAGTCCAACTTATATAACTTTGAAATGTCTCTGAAGTTCTGGTTTTGTATCTTGCCACACCAGCAACCTCCAATGTCATTTCAAATGACATAAAAATTCTCTCTTTCCATTAAGATTAGAGCATCTATTACTATATTAACAACAACATAGTTGTTTGGTAAATGCCTGATAACACTTGATTGATATCATTTCTGTTATCGTGAGTGTTGTTAATAATAGCGAGAGGATGGTTAATATTATCCTGTTGTCCATATAGTGGAGGCATTTTTCCTACAGTGGCACCTGGAAGTGAAGCTGGATTATAGGTAGTCATGAATACTAGAGAATATATTTGTATCGTCAAAGAGAAAACTACATAGGTAGGTTACACATAGCCTTTTAACAAATGGTTTTTGGTGCATTATGTCCGTGTTTAGACAGATCTTGCTGCTAAATACCTAAAATCCGTGGAGTAAGGTATGGTGTGCATTTTTAAGATTGATTCTTTCTAACCTCACTCTTTCTTTGGGGGAAGACAAAATCGCTGTCATGCCATTAGTGTGAAGGAATTATCTTACTACCGTCACAAATCTGTACAGTCAGCAGTAAGACTTTACCCAAGGACCTTAGATTTGTTGTTTTTAGTCTTACCGTACTTCAACTAACCTGCCTAGTAGAGTAGGACTTTGAAGAATGATTGTTCCGGCCAGTATAACTCTATTATCTCATTACGCTAGGTAAATCAGACCACCGCGTGAAGGTAGCAGCAACAACAGGGAATTTTATTATCGCTCCAAATATATTTGAAGTGAAGAATAGTTCACTTCGTTTAACTGCTATTCATATATTTCCTAAAGTGAAATTTGATGGTTTCTCTTAAGATGTGTCCACATGGGATGTAATGACCTGACACTATCGAAGATAGCGTCAAGTAACTTGTATATCTCAGAATTGTATTCACGGTTATACTTACCGATTACTAGGAATAACAGTCAAATATTTATCCAACATCGTGGCAAAGTTGACTACTAATGAATTATGTTTTTTCAGAAAACCAAGAGAAAAAAATTTAATCTGAAGATTTTTACTTATCTCTTTTTTAACTATAAGTTCCATTCATCACCGTTCTCAGTGACCACGACAGTATGATATAACGTAATAATATTAGTGATATAGTCGCTGGAAACTAGGGTCTAACATTGAACAGTTGTTTTGTATAAGCACAGAACTAAGTAGAAATGTGTATTCTGGAACTTTCGGTTTAGTGGATAACCTAAAACTCCTTTTACAACTAACCTCGCATTCATTAGTTGATATTTCCATGAGAATGGTCCTAGATGTGTACAAATGAGTAGTTTCGTAGTAGGATAAAACAGTTATCTAGTGTCAGTTCCTAGTTTTCAATGGTTATCTAACCGAAATTAACTGGAAATATCAAGTTTGAATTTAGCATTCTCTACAACACTCATTTATTACTAACATCAACTTACTGATGACTAGTTTCAAGTGATAACTACAGAAGTGATTCCTGTAAGCACATGCAATCATGGAAGTGATTGAAATAACTATAAACAATTTTTGCATAAGACTTTTGTTTTCAATAAAGATTAAAATCAAAAACCCAAAAAAAGATAAACTATAACTTCTTCAAATTTCTAGTGACGACGTTGCTATTGCACTAAGTTGGAAGTTAATTTTTAGCTTATCCTTAAGTGATTATTACTTATATATTGTTACAAAAGAGGTGTTTACCAAGTAATATTAGTGTAAACTACATGTTGTTCTTATAGAAAATGATTAAAGTGAAAAGTAAAGACATTACAGAACTATACTTAGAAGAGTACTATAAGTATTCTGACTGTTTACTTATCTAATGCTTTGTTTACCTAAATCATTAACTGATACTATATCAATTGCGGCTCGTAAACTACAACCAATCATATATGTACTCATCACATCAACTTTGCATCAATAGTATCTTTGGGATCCCACTGTGAACATCAACATTCGGATGCAGGTACATCTAGCCAATGAGTCCCAAAGAGGACGAAACGTGCGTCCTGGATTCCACTTTCCAGTCACAATCCAACTTCAGTAATTAATATCTTTGTTTTTCATTGATGCTATTGTGTTACAATGGGGTCTAGGAATGTATTTATATATTTAAAAGATTGTTTAAAATAAACGATTCTAGATTCTAGAAAGGTTGACAACTCAACTTCATATATCTTTTTCCACAGACAGGGTTCACATATTATGGAGGCATACTCACAAGCATTATGAAAATATTGACCCATCATAAAACATTTCTTTAACACTTAGTAATTTATATAGTAATTGGGACATTGATCAGCACAGATCCGCTATCAATAACATAATAGAAGTAAATATTTAATCGGTTTAAAGCTCTAGCTTTATGGAAACATAGATACGCATAATCGTGAGTATAGTCCTTCAAAATTTTGATTACTATTTATAGTTAAGTTACAGGATAAAGTTGTATCATTCATGTTATGAAAAGTTTAGATTGTGTCCGAATTTACTGTATGCTAACATGAAATTATTCTCTTATTGTCTATTTATCAACATGAAATAGTTAATTGTTCGGTTTTTTCAAATAATCATACCTAGTCATAAACAGTATATAGTCTTACACGTATGCGTACATTAACTCAAACTACTATATTAAATAAGCACAAGAATAATTGAATAAGATTAGTACCAGAATATAATCCAACAAGGAGAATTAAATATGGAGTGTGAATAAAAAGATAATAATTCCTAACATTTAAATGATTAAGTGTGAATTTACATGCACCGCTGTGATCAACTCTGGATCATATGAACCAAGTAGTTTACTATCTACCAATATGGCTCATACCAGTAGACAACGAGCTCCCAAAGCAATGTTATGTTTTGGTTTGGTTACTCTTAACCTTTTTCAACTTCAACCGAACTGAAATTAACGTCGTAATTTAAGATAGACAATGAATGAGCATACTATGAACTTGTCTTAACCATATTAATTAATGAGTGTAACCAGTCAATGTCACCAACTTGAATTTTATTCTAAATTACACTTTGGAAGAAATTTATTATCTCTTACCTTTTCACCAGGACTTAAATGTTTTAATGGATAAAGGTCAATTGCATCTATTTGATCATTCTCTCGCGGTATGTTAAAATTTCTAATAAATATCAGAAAAGAAAAGTGTAAAATGTTAAGCCTTACTTATGTACTTTGCTATCAGCTAAGTTGCTTACTACAAGCTAGCAATATTACCAATTATTTGAAATTACTGCTGGTCAAAGACTATATTAATCTATGACTTATTAGCTAAAGGGTTTGGTGAATAATTAGTCTTTACTTATGACCGAGTAAAGTTGTGACTTTGAGATTTGCATTGTTAACCCTATTGGTATCACATACTAGTAATCATTTTGGTTAAATATGAAAAAAGAACGTTTTTCATCTTTAATATAACTTGCGATCCACTCGGCGATGTTTGCGTGTTCTAATATTGTTGTGGTTATTTACCATTTTGTGACTGCACTCTGATGAGAAGTTTGATATATCGAACGATAAATGATATTTTAAAATTGATGCTACAAAATTTGTTTGTGTTATAACTAGCAAAATAACTGTTATATAGTTCCCTAAAATGGAGCACTTATATTTTATCAAGAAATCGAAATTAAAGTCTCAATTTATAAAAACAATATGAGGTGATAATTAAAAGATCAACGAATAAGTATCACTTTAGTATTTGTTACATAAATTGACATTCATAATGACTGAGAATATTTTGAATCAGGTGGGTGCTTTTGACAGTGCCTAATTCTTTAGGTTTAAAAGTCTAATTTCAAACTTTACGTTGTTGTTATGAATAATAACACCACCTGTGCCTCTTTTATGTAAAATTGAGCTTCTCAGTTATATCGTCGATGTTAAATCGAACTGTTCCTGTATATTTGTTTGTAACCCGTCGTCCTAATAGCTCTAATGGTTTCCATTGATACTCCGGATAACTGTTGTTATCTATATTTGGTCGACTTGTTTAGCATGGGTTAAGGGATAGTATCAATGCCAATGTACCCATTGGTTGTATAGTGGCCTAGATGCCTGTCATTATTTTAGATACACTTTACCATTTCTAGAGTTTCGCCAAAACACATTTCTATATTTTATTAGTCCTTCATGTCCAGCAGTTGATTACATGTGCTTAAATCAGTGAAAACATATTTCGTCATTTTATCGCTAATTTGTGTATGCAAAAAGTAGGGAGGAGGGCTGATATTGTCCAATGATGTAGTTTTCCCAGTCGGATCAATTTAATTTTTAGATGATATTTCTTTGGCCTGTTTTTGGTGTTGTGTCCTTTTATTCAAATCAAATACAGCTGAATGATTGTTACAGTTTATCGGCCACATCAATTTCAAAAGGTTTTAAAGTTCCCATAGAGGTTCTTAAGATGATTTATATATTGTTTTATTGATTTTAAGGTTAACATTTTGACAGTAGGTCCGTACTTAAGGCAGATTAGGACAAAATGGCTGGGATTGCAATCGTCATGGATGACGGAATATAAGCATCATCTTTTAGCTCAAACCAGAATATTTTTTAAAATTACGGCATTCTGGTTAATTGCCATTTATTATAAACATTAATATGGACCCAATCAAGCACAAGTCAGTCCGTCGGAACAAAACATTCATGAGCTGACGATAAATCACAATGATTCATGAAGTTGGTGCCAATAAAAGCCTCTGAATTGACCCATTTAGCCCAGACAACACAACGTTAACAAGGCAAATTTGCAAGCTGCATCGTATGCGTGCATTTTAGTATAAAGAAAAAAATTGGTATTACTCTCCTAAAAGAATACTTGCACACTTAAACCATATCAAATAATGGCCGATTATTAAATCAAGACAAAACACACCTTGCTGAGGGAAAAATTGCCCAAACTTTCCACAACAAGCAATTTTAATCATAGTGATCACTAATTCGTTTACTTTTGTTAGCCATAGTCAGAAATATATCTTAATGTCAGAATTATGTCCTTAATATGTGGCTTGCAGGAATCTAATAAAGACAACCTGTTTGTACCACAGAAGCAATAAAATGTCAACCACTAACTGGCTATGTAGTCACACTCCCTCTTTTTTCATAATTTATGTTTATTTGAGTATTTGATGTAGTTGTTTGTGGATGTAAGTTATTTTGTAAGTATGGGTTGTGGGTGCATACAGGTTTACTGGTTTTACTTCTTAAAATTTGCTTGTATTGTCAAATGTAGTTTCGAAGTTAACTATTATTTGAAGATGTATGACAAGTTGTAGATTGACAGTACGACAATACTTATGTTTTTCTAAGATAATAGAATACTAATGCATTTTGAGTTAGATCAAGCAATAAGCACTCATCCCGAACACAATGTTATATACAGGCTAAAAACGCTTGAACAATAAATACCATACTAAATGCATGCACAGACATGATATTTTGGATAAGTTGCAGTGCATCAAAACAAAGAATGGTTATGATCTTCATTCAAGATTGAGTTGAATTTGCCAGTGTTTAAATAATAGTACATAGGATTAAGGACTTAATATCAAGTGAGAAAAAAGAAAGGATACTCGAAACTGACGTTTGCTTATTTTCACTTTTCTCAAAGGAAACTTTTGATCGTGCTAATAAGCTTCTGTCGTTCATCTTTAAGATATCATTGGGATAATCAATTGGTGAACAGTATTCTTCCGCAGTTTTGAGAGCAATTTCATGAGACAAGTTCTAACTTCATTATAACAAAATGAAGTTACTTTAATATTCCAATGTGCTTTGTTTACAAGTGACTGGAGTAACGAAGTTTCGTTGACATCATCTTTGAAACCGTTTGTGACAATCATATTCATAAGAGCTAAATCGTTTTTTGTCTTAACAGAAAGTACTTCATGGGGTTTAAATACCTTCGAAATCAGCTCACCGACTTTATCAGGACATTGGGTCATCATTTTGAAATACCACTTGTTTTTGCTATGATAATCAGGTCCGTTGGTCATTTAAAACAAAGTATACTTTAAAAATAGAAAAACAAAGCCCGTGACTGGTTACGTTCTGTTTTTGCAAGTGTTTAATACAGTTCTGTATGTTTATTTACAACAATTGCTAGATAGATTTACACTGGTGAAACTTTAGCAACCTATCAATATCTCCAGGCACAATGAAAAACTGGAAATCCATATTTATGAAGCCAATGATCCCAAAACCCTTGACAAAAGCATTTGTGAAAGGGAAAAACGACAAATTAGGTAACTAACCTAGAGTCAGACTAAGTGGATGTTGACAAAGTCAGTGGAAACATATACGCCGATACTTAAAATTCTGTCTATCAGTAGTGTAACTGGAAAGTATAAAACGCCCGTAAAAGCAGAAATTGTTAAAAAGTATTGCCAAAAAAACCGTCACTTTTAGTAATGCTAGTCGAAGGTAGTTTAGCTAGAGTCCAAAAACAGTCTTTGTAATGAAGAGATGCTAAATTACCACGAGTAATCCACAGCTCTTTTAAATGAACCGAGATCATTGAGCTGAAATTAATTATTTAGATATAAAAATACCGTAATTCGTATATTGCAGACTCAAGACCTATTCTTTTTAAACTGCCGACAAAATGGGAAATAGGAGAGATGATGGAAAAGGGAGAGTCAGAGAGAAGAAGGTAACATAGATTTGTGACGATTAAACTTCATTTTATCCGTGTTTAACTTATCCCTTTATTCTTTCATTATTATGGACGGACCAACCCCCTCTATCATTTATTTTAAACTGAATTATCTCTTCTCAAATTTATTTCTTACTCATTTTTCCAATTTCTCATGCGGATTCGCTCGTTTCTTGTCCAATTTTTCGTTACATACTAAAGGAATGTTGTAGTTACGTATTTAATAGTCTTTCACAAGTGAACAGAATTGTTACCTATTACAAAAAATAAACAATGGACCGTAATAACAAGTGTTTTAGGAATCAAGGTGAAGAAGATAGTAGTACATACGAACCTAAAGATGTGAAACATTAATAATAGACCATTTTCTAGAAAAAGCCGTATTGACTATCAAGGTTAATGAAAACATGATTAATTCAAGAAAGACTGAATGCGGATTTTTCAAAGTCCGTTCTCTTATTTGATAAGGACCCGTAAAAATTGTTATATATATATATACGACATCTACCAGTTTATCTGGTGTAGAATTGTCACTTGACCATTAACCGCTGGTTCTAGGATTATCTCTAACCTCCTCATTATGCACATTCCTTATCATTAACATGACCTAGCGCCATTTCGTTCTTTTCTCCCAGTCTGTGTTGCCTCATTATATTTTCATATACTGTGTTCTTCATTTCATCAGAATGGTCAATTTCTCGGCTGGGCATTTCCTAGAGATTAGCTGCAGCCTCTCACTGAACCGGTTTTTGGAGTCTTTGTAGTTGTCGTTAGTAGGCACATAGCACTGGATGATATTCATTGTAATTTCTTCCTTTGTTTAACAGGATGTTTTGATGAACCTAGGCCAATGAGATGTGAGTGAACCACTTTCTTCCTTATGATCAGGGTACAACAATACTTATCTTGAGGTTAATCTTTGCTGTCCAGTTTGTATCTGACAGGTTTCACATATTCCAAGTATCTACAAGTTGTATCTTTCCATTTCTTCAGCCCTTTGGATGCTTCGCTCTGTCTTTCACATCACGCCAACACTTCCTTTGCTCATATTAATTGTTGCTCTGGCTATTAGATAAGGCATCGGCCTCGTGACTTCATAAGGAACTCGGCTTTTACCATAACGCGTCATAATCCGTCAAAATGGAGACTCCGCGAATACTTTCTCTTATAGCGTTATTTTAGTAAAGTTGCCTTCCGTTGGATGGGGTTGAAACTCCATACAAAACACCCCTTTTTTTGTATGGACATGGGATCCCCAATAACCCTGGGGGGATTCCAGGCAGAGTTATGCTGTGAATATAGCCCTCCTAAATTTCCCTAAAACAACTGACAGAGTCGATAACTAAAATATTCACCGAAGTCGTGACCAAAATACATTAGTGGATGTCCTGTAGATTGGCTGAAAGCTATGGAGATCTCTTACGGTTAGAGTGCACTTGTTTACTCTGACTTATTGTGACTGGTTAGGAACCATAAGGCCCCGTCCTTGACTAGCTTTATATTTTATTATTAGCAAATAACCTATTCTGTACCTTAGAGTTGTAAATCCCTCTATGTAAAGGTAGATCCAATAATTGAAGAAGGATATAAGGTCCATTTGATATTTCGCTTCTCGAGAAGAATTAAAGAGGTTGCATCCGACACTTTTTGTAGACTAAGTTTACGGCTCGCCCTACTTTCACTTTTCCGTTTATTTGATGTTCAAGTGTGACAGAATTAAACAACATATTTAGTGATCATCTTACAGCTGTTAACCTATATTTGTTTTGCGTAATCAAAAATCCTCTAATCGGTCACAGCTTATGTTATTCAAAGACTATTGTGTTAAGTCATTTCATGTCAACTCGACATATTCTTTGAGCGAATAAACTCAAACCCCTAGTAAGATAGTGTCATTTGATAAAATTTTTATTAAATACATTTAGTTAGTTGCATTATAAACAGTACAATTGATGTAATGTTGAACTTTATTATAATTTATAGTACGTTTTTACCGAATCAATTTTACATTAGTAGCTTTAGGGCCTATTATGAATCGTTAATTGGTCCATGGAACATTTATACTCCAAGGAGCACGTTTAATGTGTAAATTTTTTTAGAAGTGTCGTTTTAAATTTCCAGCTTACCTGTGTCAGAGAAAGATCTTCCTCCGTTGCAGTTCGTCAATTTACTACAGTCAATTGATCAGTCGACTACATGAAATTATCTAAGCCTTCACAGTTCGACCTTTCAGTTAATATGATAATACTAGTTGCCCAATAAACTTATTCACATCCCAAATATCTATTGATTTTTTTTCTGTATCATGTACTTAATAGCGCATATAAGCATTTCATACCGAACTTTCATTCATCATGTGAGCTCATTTTAACCGTTGTATGAGTATACTTTCTATAGGGATCCCAAAATGGATCCCTTACAACAATTATCCATAGGTAAGTAGTTTGTGTTTAAAATTAAACCAGTTAATATAGGAATTCTAATGATCGTAATCAGGCCTATCAACATCATTCTTGTGCTAGATTCGCATCAATCAGTTTGCTTACATATATCTCATCATAATCACCATCATCAATGCCTGTTACCCCATGTAAAGCATAGGCCACTGACCAGCATTCTCCAACCAACTCTGTTCTCCTGGAATTTCCTCTCCAGCTCTTCCCAAGTGCTCTTCAATCTCTTAATGTCTGCAACCAATTCCCGACACAGTGTGTTCCTGGGACTTCCTCTTTTTCTTTGGCCTTTAGGATTCCAAGTTTGTGCTTGTCTTGTGACACAGTTTCATAGTTTTCTCAATGTGTGTCCAATCCAACTTTAGCATCTTTTCCTAGTTTCTTCCTCGGCTGGAAATTGATTACTTCTCTGCCATAGAAGGTTGTTGTTGATGGTATCCGGCCAACGAATCCGAAGAATCTTACACGGACAGTTATTTATAAATACTTGTATCTTCTGAAGGATACTGTCCGTAGTTCTCCAAGTTTCAGCTCCATTTAACAGAACTGACTGTTTTCACATTTGTATTGAAAATTTTGACTTTAATGTTGACTGACAGTTGGTTTGAGTTCCAGATGTTAAACTTTTGCAATACTGCTGCTCCAGTTGTCCAGTGCTTCCTCAGCTTTGTTTTTATTTTAGCCACCACCAGATGGTGGTCGGAAGCTATGTCAGCTTCTCTCCTTGATCGTACGTCTTCCATGGTCCTTCTAAAGTTCTTACTGATGCAGATGTGGTCGACTTGGTTCTCCGTAATGTGCTCCGGTGAAACCCATGTAGTTTTTTGCGTACGTTTGTGGGATAATATAGTGCCACCCATAATAATTTTATTGAAGAAACATAGCTTGCAAACCTCTCACCGTCATCATCCATTTCTCCCAGTCCATGTTATCCCATGATGTCTTCATACCTGGTGTTGTCCACTCCGACCATGGCGTTGAAGTCCCCCATCAGAATGGTCAGGTCCTTGGCTAAACATTTATCAATGGTTGATTGCAGCCTCGCATAAAACTGGTCTTTGTCGTCTTCGTGGCTGTCATTAGTGGGAGCGTAGCAGTGGATGACATTCATTGTAATCTTTTCCTTCTTCGTCTTGAAGGATGCTGTGATGATCCTAGGTCCGTGAAGCTTCCATCCTACAAGAGCCCTCCATGCTTCTTGGGACAACACTAATGATACTCCTTGTGTTTGGGGCGTTTCCTTCTTCGTGGTGGGAGTATAAAAGCCCATTTTCCGAGGATAACCGTTGATGTCCAGCTTGCAACCAATTCGTTTCGCTTATTCCAAGTATCTTCAGGTTGTATCTTCATATTTCTCCAGCTATTCGCATGGTTCTCTCTACCTCCCACATCGTGCGGACATTCCATGTACCTATACTAATTGTTGTTCTGGTTGTCAGAAGAGACATCGGCATCGTGGCTTCCGAAGAAACTCGGCTTTCACCATGGGGCTTAATAACACACCTTTAAACTCCCAGGGAAAAGTGAAAGTGGTTATTAATGTTTTTACTGGTTAGCGTTTTTTAGCAAGGTTGTTGTTCCACGGGATCGGGTTGCTAACCGCATGTCAAACCCTCCACCTTTATCTGGGCTTGGGACAGGCAGCAACCCTAGGGGGCTCTAGGAGGAATTATATATCTCATCACTGTTGTTTTATTACATCAGTAATACTTCTGTGTTCGTGCAAACTCCACCCCACAGTCTGCTAGTTTTTAAACAGATGCTCCTACAGCGCCAAAAGTTTTTATTAGTATCTTCCTCGAAATTGCTGTGGAATAACGAATGACTTCTGTTCTATCTTGTTTAATGTGGCGATTCTAAAGATCATATTTTGTTGTGAGCCAAACAAAATACTTCCCGCTCCAGAGTTATTAGTTTCATAATTTTGGCCCTAATTGTCATATCGATGGATTGTATGGCGTAATGTAGCCTTCAAAATACAACCTTCTGAATAAAAGTTTGTTATTCCTCCAAGTCATAGTGAGCCTGGTGTAAATATGTATTGTTGCTTCGGAGTAGCGACGTAGCGAATTCCACGGTCACCACAAAATATGCGTATATTTCAACTGAGTCACAGGGATGCATTTTTCATGAAACATTACTTAATTTCCATGGAGTTACTGATAATATCGTATGTTATTTATGTTGATAAACCTTGTCGAATTCGCAGTTAACAAAACAGTCATACCGCTGTTAAAGTCTATAATCTTCTATGATTGCTTCTGTAAGTCAGTGTGCCGAAAGATTAAGTTACATGAGTTTGGTGAATTATTTTCTTTAGGGTTTATGATAGTAAACTGCAGTTCAGATGAAACACTGATACTAAGGAAGTCGAACCCTATAGTCGAACCCTATATATTGTTTGTAAAGAAAGCGGACGGTATTTTGCATGTGCATGATTTACAAGTAAGTATCAAAAGTAACCACATTTGGATGATATGGGAGTGCTTTAGAGCATGGAATGTAATGAAGTAGGCTGTCAGGTAAGCTATTTGGATAGACCTGATTGGTCTCGATCGCAAGCCTTCACAGTAAATTACGAAATAATCTTGGAAATAAGGCAGTCATGAGGACGAGCGCTTGAAAATTAATCGTATATCATCCTGTTGCATCCGTGACACTACTTCTAGATCCAGTTTCACTCATGCTGCTTTAGATCCTTCATCTGTGACATGTCCGGGAGTAGACATGTGATTGGCCAATATTGTGTGACAGACATACGATAATGACTAGGTCTTGTGTGTATATATATCTTTTATATTATTGGTTATAATATATCCGTGTGGGTAACTACCTGGCTTCTTGATAATCAATCGGATCTTCGTTCCTGTGTGATAGACTAGGTCAAGGCTGGGTGTTATCAGTAGACAACAGTGCGACGGATAATAGAACCGATAATATCGGCCATTCCTGCCTTATATATAACAATTTACTAATTGTAAATATAAGAAAATGCGCTTCTAGAAGATGAGTCTGAAAAAGTTTAGTAAGTCAGCTGAAAGGAATAGATAATTCTATTCCCAACTTGAGTATACATTATTACTTAGGTCGTCTTTCTGTAGATATAGCAGGTTGGCGTCAATGATAAACAGCTGATTTTTTAACTCACTTAATGAAAATGGAAACGATAAGGTTTGGGCAAAAAATTCTTTCCAGAAAATCTGATTACAGGATGCTCGAATAACAACAGTCAAACGACAATAAAGTGTCTGTAGCACAGCTGTCAAGTAACTTAAGTATCCAAGTCTGGAGCGCTTTTAACATTTGCTAGTTAATCAGATATATGTAAAATAATATCAACTTCTCTATATTAATGTCATCCTCCTTCTTCCCAACAAAAAGGTAAAGGGAGGTGATACATTTACAACAAACGAATTCTTCTACCCAGGTCCTGTGAAAATGGGAGTCTTTCACCAGTTTATTGGTGTCGTTTGATTCTTGGTAAACTCATCTCGTGAAACGGTTTCTGTCAAAACGTTTCTACAAAACCTTAGGAACAACACTTCTAGAGAAACATATAATAAGTGTTTTATTTTGAGAATATATGATTGTCAAACCAACTAACTGCTTACAATATACCTAAAAACCGTTAGATATTTATTAGAACAAAAGCTTACATATAGGGACTTTAAATATTATGAAGATATAAGGAAAGTTCCATAAATATGCTATTCGTAAAGCACGTAAATCTATAAATATGCGTTACCAGGCTCATAAATTAATACGCACTTATTAGGGGTGAAACAACTGAGGATCACCTTAAGCCAAAATAAGTTGAATACCACTAAGTCGTTAGACAGACGTGTCAACTGTAGCACAGTTAGACATACCAAGTAAAAAAATGCAATTGTTAGTTAGCAGTATGAAAAAACAAAATTTAATCATACATGACATTTTTATATGCAATATTTGTGCACTAATTAAATGGAAAAATGTGAAACTGCGTCCACCAAATATTGTGCAGCACAATGGCTAGAGTATGTGTGCTGGATGCTGCCAACATCCAGAAACTTCACTTTAGTATTTATACTAGAGCATCGCGGCTCGTCAAGTAGATATTGGATATTGAGAACCCGCAGTATACCCTACGTATTTGTAGAAGCGCGTGTTTTGTAGTTTGTTGTTTCGATGTAGAATGTCGGTAGATATTGATAATTTACGCTATGCAGAACTCCAGAGGCTTGCTAAGAAACATGGGATTAAAGCTAATAAAAAGGTAAAATCTGGTTCTGTTTATTTAATCAGCACTGTAGGCTTCTAAACTAAAGGAGGAGTTGAAAATTATACTCTCAGTTCAGGTTTGTATAATGCCTTGACTCTCTAGGTTCATAGGAATCTGAAAGTACAAGTACAAAAATAAATGAGCTTGTGTCGACTGAGTTTGCCGAGGTAGTTGTGTCATCCTTTGACTGCGACTTTAGAAACTCACTGACGAACTATCCTTTAGAAATACGATCAAGTGGAATTTCTCTCCTGATGGTCAAGAAAATAAAGAGAACGTCATAACATCCTCACCAGCAAGTGATGAGAACTCAGGTGTCTTAAATCGTACATACGAGGTTGGTCGATTGTGCATTATATTAGATATTTACAGTTACCTGTAATGTGTTCCACGAAGGAGGTTGTTCAAGACCCAGTGAACCAATATCCAGGTAACACGTCAGTTAGTTGATGCATTATGTCCCTACTTTATTAGGCTCGAACATCTCGAGGTCATTATAAGGGTCTTTACTTGCAGTGTGAATTTCGTTGCAAGGCTTACTTCGGGAGTATATTAACTCACAAAAGTACTGCTTCTTCACTAATTACTGTTTGATAATTCAGACAGCATATTAACATTAACATGTAATGTAGTAGAAGTGAATTATTTTGTAGATAACAATAAGTTATAAACTCGTCGATTAGCTTTAATCCATATATTATGCGAATTAAATATGTTATTAGTTGCGCAAACTAAGTAGGGTCGTGTTTAATTATATCATATAACGGTTATTAACCAGGTTTATAAACAAATGAACTGTAGCGACATCTGAGATTCTCTAATTGATTTAGTCATACATTAAAGATTATGGTATTTTTACCATTCATGCATCAACTACTGCATATCTGTTTGTACGTTGTTGCAACCTACACCATAGTAGTAAAATATCATGATTCAGTAAAGTTGTTAGCTTCTTAGCTTCTTCCACCCCTTTTTATAGTTTGCTGCTCATTTTTTAAACCCTTTCAGATTCTCGAAAAGTGATTATAGTTAAAAAGCCATCGGTTACTAAAACAGTGCCAGGTACGTTTGATTCAACATCTTTCCTTTCTATTCTTTGATTATATAGGTGATTTTCGGTAGACTTTTTGAATCATTATTATATTGTGGTTTAGTAATTAAAACACAATGGATGTTAGTGGTTGAAAAGGAAGAGTAGACTGAAAGTGTAGATAGTCGGTAATATTTCTTATCCTAATCGCATTACCAATCAACAGTGACTTTAGGAATCTCTCTTGTCTCAACGGATTTGTAAGTGAGCTTCCGTCCTGTCCATATAAATAACTTGTTCCTGTTTGGAGTTAATATTTTGCTCTCATTTACTAAACATTTCTCCGATAAGTTCCATAAAGGTATATTATGCGATCGAAGACTATTCACTGAAGCGTACTTAATTCTATTAAATCCGATACCAAACGCTTGATAGAATTTTTATGTGTTTGTTATTTACTATTACTATATTAAACTTTAACATGGATGTAAAGTGTAATTTTTTAACCCGACCACTGCCTACCTCGTCGCGCGATGTTGACTAGGGTTGTAGTAGGATGGAAGAAGGGTAGAGGCGGCCTAACCAAAACATGGCATCAGTCCATGGAGTCTTTGACTGTTGGTCTAAGCCATGTTGGTAGATGCAAATTACCTGGTTGGGGTCCTCGTGATAGTCGCAATAAATGGCTGGAGACACCAGGCGATATGGCTCAGAATCGGTCACAGTGGCGCAAGTGTATTCACTTTCTAACCTCATCTAGATCTTGAATTCTATTATTATTTTCTGCACACCTTTACTCTTCCCTCTTGTATTCTGTTATTTTGTTACCTCTGTTATCTCATACTGCTAATGTTGTATGGCAACTTGAACCTACAGGCGTATGTGCCCGGTTCTACGTTGTTGATGATGATGAATTTAGTAAACGTTTTCGTATGACAGGTCATTTTTTGGCCAAATCGGTAGAAGAATATCTGTGAATTTCTTTTTCTGTCACATAAGTATCTCATTGTTTTTATTTTATGCTAATCAGATTTTAGTAAAATTCATGCTAAGGCTGCTTCAAAATCGGAATCATTGTTGTCATATGCTTCACGCCATAACCTGATGAATAAACTTAGACCACCATTTGCATCACCACCGTTTGTTACTAGGATCTCAAAATCATTTGACAAATCCAAGGTCCTGCTATCCAGTATATCTGATCAAAAATCCAGCCTTCAGAAATGCACTCCTTTGAATGATAAAACTGCAATATCAAGGACTTCGGATTCAGTTAAACGAAGTAAATCGGTCCTCTCTAGTTTGTCATCTAATAAAACTGGTACAGGTATTAAGGATCGGCGGGCGGACAATTTATCAGGTAGTTCATTAATATATTTTTCCTTGGTTTTATATTGTATTTACTGAAGAATTACTTCACTGCCCCATACTTCATATAAGAGTGGCTGAAATCTGATAGGGTTATCCATTCCACAGTTTATTTTGACTAATTGGTGAGAATGTATTGCTCCATACAGGTTAAAGACAGGTCCTGTCAAGAATTGCCCATAGTATGTGGGTAGCGGCAATATTCTTTGATGTGTGTCTAATTTCACTGGGTTTGGATTTATAAAGACATCAACAATTGTTTATAAAATACGCCTCCTTGATTGGCACAAATCATATACCAATGATTACACGTTCTAGTCGTATAATATACTAGAACTTCTCACTCGCTTTATGGTAGGGCATGTTCGTTTCCGTCTGATGAACTATGCGTTGTTAGTCAGATAATTTTATGCAGTCTCTTTAGGCCAGGTTGTTTTACTTACTCGTGAAGAAAGTATGTAAAGGAATTTGCCTGGTTAACTGAGGATTGGGTTCTATTGTATTTTGCTTAAATCGATGGGAGTTAGCTAAAAAGTATGTGAGATACGTTTTGTGGGAGTTCGCTCTATCCAACTTTACAGCTGTGAAATCTGTCATTTAGAAGTAGTGAACACTCAGGCTACTAGTATTTGATCCGGTTATGTAATAGAATAACCGAGTGGTCAGTGCTGAAGTTAAGCATTGAGTATGTATGTATGTACAATCAACATAGAACCTGGCACATGTGTGCATCGGTTCAAGTTGCCATATAAGCATTGAGTACTAGGCAATGTTGAAAATTTGGTTGACGAGGTTGTGAATCTTCGCCAACTGAGGTGGCCGGGATATGCACTACATATAACTAACTACTACCTACCTCGATGTTCAGTGTTGGTTGGCGTAGGAGCAAGAAGATCACTGGTGGTTAAACTAGGACTTAGCCTCAGTCCGGGCGGTCGCTGATTGTTAATCTGAGTCATGTTTGTACAAACCATCTGACTAGGGTCGATGTGATTAGTGGTTGGAGATATTGCGTTTCAGCATTCGCTCATGCATACCTTTGCGTTTGTCCTAAATCCATATAGGTGTTTAGTCTGTCATTGTCTTTGCTACAGAGATTTTTCAGCTCCTTATGACATTCACAAACATTTATCCTGTACTTTATACTGATTATCACTTCACGATGTCCTAAATAATTCTGATATGTTACATAAATACTGCAAATTACTTTTCCACATACTTTGTTCACTTTCATTTTTATTGTTTTCACAGTTTCTAATTCAATAAAACACAAAACAACTACCAATATTCCAGTTGATAGTGCGTTTGCTCGACGTAAGGCTTATGATTTACAGCATAATCAGACACGTCGTTTATCATGTACACCACATCGTGTTTCGACTACAACTAAACCGACCGATCTACGACAAGACATTCGTACACTTAAGCCATTTGTGAATATTCGCCGTAATAAAGTAGAAATGTTAAATGTTAACAAGCAAAATCGTTCAACATCAAGGCAATTATTGATTGACAAAAGTCGTGGCTTATAATCATCAACATTATTACTTATACCTATCTAGTTGTATAATATATAACTTAATATGTGTGTATGCATTAGTTATCTTTTCTTTCAGAGAGGGATATTGTAATCTCTCCTTGTCTCTCACTTTCTCTATTGTCATTTTAATTGTTTCTAATTAATGTTTGCTAATGATAAATAATTTATAGATATATATTTTTAATAATTCTTATTGTGCTGTGTCTTATTGTGTGCTGTTAGAGATATGAGGGCGGCTGTCATTTTTTGGCTGCCCACACCATGAAAGGTTATTACTACTTGAAGTGCCTGGGAAGTATTGGTCATAGTGACCTGGGAGCCCGATCGCAGAGCCTAAGGAGCAACTGCTTGAGGCCGATCACGCACAACCTCTTTATGGGGAGTTTTCGAAGTGTCAACTCCACTCTTTAAAAGGTCTTACTGCCGGGGACGGAAATCTGTGGAATAAGGTGAGGTGTGACATTTTTAGGGTAAACCTTTTCTAACCCTTTCCTTCCTTTGTGAGAAGGCAACATCGCTGCAGATGCTGGTTATCCGAGGGAAACACCTTACTGCTTTCACACTCCGCTGCGGTCAGCAGTACGACTTCGTCCTCAGATCTTAGGTTGCTGCCTTTAGTTTTATCGCTCTCCAACAGACCTGCTTGGTATTGTAGTACCTAGAGGAACAAGCGTTTCAACCAATATAGCTCGGTTGGGTCATCACGATAGGCAAGCCCGACCACCACGTCAAGGTAGTAGCCACGGTTGTGTATATCTCTACCTCGACGAGCAATACTGTCAGGTGTGGGGGTAGACTGGAAGCTGGAGGAGGGGCAGCCAAACCAGAAATATGGCACCAGTTCATGAAGTCATTTACAATTAGGTTGAGTCAAATTAATAGGCGCAGACTACCTGATTGGAGTCCGTGTGATAATCGTAACTAGAGGTTATAGGCTTGGTAATATGGCTCAAAATCGTTGGCAATGGCGCAGGTGCATCCACTCCTTGTCTTCCTCCAAATTCTAAGTTTCTGAACTCAGTAATTTTACTGAATCCTATTTTCTTAAATCCTATCTCCGATCTCTATTCCTTTCCACTAATACTAACTCTGTCACTACCTCTCCTACGCTGGGGTTTAGTCCCACAATTTAATCTCTCAATGCTAATTGAGGCATGGCAACCTGGACTGATGTACGCATGTACTAAGTTCTACGTTGTAACTGACTGACTAACTGATTGTATGTCTATATTTGTATATATATTTGGATAGTAGGTTAACTTTTTGAAATACGGTATTACCCGAATACATTAATTTCTAGGTTGTAAATAACCATAATTTATCTGTAGAATGTCAAGAGAGACAAGACCATGTGGGTGCAGAAAATATGATTATGGAGGTGGTGCAGTGGTTCGATTTCCACGGAGTTCAACCATTACCCATTGATTTTGCAGTTCGAACCCCGCTTTGTATATTTTGGTTTAGGTAGTCAAGTTGGTGTTTTGCAAAATGACAGCTAGAGTGTGACTTAAAGATATGTCCGCAAATCTGCACCTGATAAATTAGATCTTTGTAAGAAGTTAGCAACTTTCTCTTGTATTTGTTCATAAACCGTTTTATCATCAATAGATCAAACATTCCATTCTCATTCTCAAGGATGATTCAACATTTCTCTAGTATATATGAGGTAGAGTATCTGTCACCAACCCAAATGTGGTGCTTGGCGTGTTTGCGTCAACTCGAGTTTACATAGCACATTAGCACGACGAGATTAATTTAACAAGATTAACACCAGGATATATTTAAACAAGAAGGGATTGACAGCTGTGTATGGAATAGTAGTAGAACTTAAAATCGAGAAGTAAATATATGGTAGATGTACGTGGACTAATATGACCGATTGTACGACATGTTATCCAATGTCTCAAATAACGGGTCACGGGCCCTAATCAGTTAGTTCGTAAGTACCAACATGGCTCAAATCAACTGTCAGTACATACATACGCAGGTATGCATTTGTTTATTGATCGTGTGGATTGATGAAGCACTGTTCGCCTGAATTTATGTTGTTCTAATGTAAATGGTGGGAATTTCTAATATCAACATCTTGTATTCTAGATGTTACATAATCTAGAGAATCTGTTGAAGGTTTGTCAGCAGATTTACATTTTTATAATATTTATAATCTTTACGAAGCTGAATATTCTACCTAGTAATCTTAACATGAAAAGTAGATCAGTTAAAAAATTTGACGTCATAATAGATTTAACGGGGATATCGGTGTCATGATTCGCACATGATAAGTAAAGAAGAAGTTATGTAAGTATCTAGTATCACCTGTGACAGTTCATTCTGTTCGCATAATTTCCAAATATTAATCATACTTTTGTTTATGATGGGCTGTGATTGGCTAGCGGGATCCAGAATACGCATTTCGTCCTACTTAGGACTTGTCAGCTGGATGTACATGCGCCCTAGTGTTGATGTACACATAGGGACTTGGACATAGTTTGTTTCGTGCCAAGCACTACCATATTCACCGCTAGGCTACTGAGTCCAGGTAACCACACATACTGACGATTCTGAAATGAGATAAAACGTGCGTCCTAAATTACTGTTTCTTGTTACAATCCAAATTAATACTTGTAATCTATCGCTATATCGAGACGATCCGCTCAGGATGCACATAGAAACAGAGACTAACCAGTTTCAGTTCTCGACAAATTAGTGCGGAGATGGGGGGGGAGGTTCAAATACATCTTAATTATATAATTCATACTACTTATTAGTAGTAATAAGCATCAAATTACAAAAAACATTACTGAAAGAAACTATTCTTTTTCTTTTATTTTAAGAAAATTAATTAGCACTAAGTCAAACGAATAAAAGTGTATGAAGTCAAAATGTTCAATGATATTGCTACGTCCATGTTCATGAAGTGCACGTCGTATATGTATACTGGATATATCAAGCATGTATACAACGCTGTTGGTTGTTCATATGTGTGTATGTTAGGTCTAGATCAAATCACCGGATACATAAACAACTTACAATTGAACAAAGTAATTAAAGCATACATTCATTATAATTTTTGTTTTTCATTTATTACTAATTATTAGTTTTCAGTAGATATTAATGAGTTATTTGTTGATTTATAAATTGGATTTGAGTTTTCTAATAGTAAACTTGTACTTGTTAATGATAATTGATCATCAAAGTTGAGTTCATCATCATAATCATTAATATTACCAATAGGAGAACTGTAGTTCTCCATGATTAATTCATCAAATAACTCTTCATCTGAATTGTATTTATTATTATTATTGTCATTGAGTTCAATAGCATCTTCAGTATGACATATTTCATTTTCATTCAAGTAATTACTTTCATTTTGTTGAAGTTGATTAGATTTGTTCAATGTACAATTGTTCAATTGATTTTGTTCAATGTTCAATTGATTGAATTCATTAAATTTTTGATCAAAAAGTTTTGTTACTTTTGTTTGATTGATATTGTTGTTGTATTGCTTATCCTCAGTCAATTGATTTTCGATTGTATTTAAATTTTCATCATAGATGATTGTATTTTGTTTTTTAGGAATACTGAATGCACTACTTATATTAAACAAGAATAACAAAAACAAAGCAAAGTAACGCAACAATAAAGGGAAAAATAAAACAGTTAATTAAGAATAAATAATTTATGCTCAATGTTAAGCATTATCAACTTCAAATATGTCATCAAAAATTGCAAGTATATAGTAAATGGATAGCAACTCGTGATTACTAGGTGAATAAAGTGACTCTACGATGAGTAGTCTCATTTTTGAAGGTGATAGCTGATCCACCTAACAAAGAGGAGTTCCGTAAGGAACTCTAAATTCTGAATCGAGACAAATTCAAACAACTTATTTCCAGTTCTTCTAAAGAACTTCTAATCATTGATTTGAGGAGATTATTTGGAGAGGTTTGGGGGACTTAGAATGTCCCATCGCCTTGGAACAAGGTGACCATCGTCCGCACCTTTAAAGAAAGCTGATGTAACCACTGTAACAACTATCGGATGGGGAGGGGATAAGTCTATTCTCGATTACTTCCATATTCACAGACTGTACTAAACGTGCTAAGAACTGACCCGTAAGGAGTAGGCTGGTTTCCGATCAGGTTGAGGATGTATTGATCACATTTTACCCTACACTAGTGTTGGGACATCAGCACATGTATTGCAGGCCAACAATCGTTGTGTTTCATGATATCAGGTCCGCTTTTTTCGCTAAACGGGACTGTGTTTTGGAACTGTTTACTTGAGAAGGATGTGCCTGAAAAGTTTATTAACATCTTAAAAGGCCTGTGCACAAACACTTCAGGTAGAGTGTGTGTGTGTGTGGGGGGGGGTATACAATCACCTTTCTCCACTGTTCCAATCCAGCAGTAGGGTTAAACAGGGTTTTCTATTTCACCATTTCCCCTCAGTTTCACTCTCGATGGCACTCTAGAAATAGCTCTGAAGGAAGTGCGTATTGGTGGTGTGAAGATGATATGTTCGACCTTAAGTATGCAGACGATATCATCTTACTGTGGGATAACGTAAGCCATCCAAAGTATGGCATGCACTTTGAACCTTCCAAGTACAAAGTGCTTTCACAACACTGGCAGGGATACGTACCTGACCTGACTCTGTGGTGAACAGCTAAAAGTAGTCGAAAATGTTCGTATATCTGGGTAGTCAAGTGAACGTCGGTTGTATGTCAGACGAGACCAATCTACGGTTAGTGAAAGCCAGAACAGCTTACTGGGAACTGGATCACCTTTGGCTCCGTCATGATGTGTGTATGGTAGTAAAAGGTTTGGTTTGAACTCTCCAATGAGATTAGTTCTACTCTATGCTTGTGAAATCTGGTCTCACCGAACTAAGGGTGTCTGTTGTCACTTTGTGTATGATCATCGTCGTACTCGAGGAATTGCTGACACCCAATATGAACGTCATGTTTACTAATGCTGAGGTATGGCATCGTATTCGAGCGCAGTGATGATAACCCGATTGGTGTCACCATCTTCGGTTGCTTGGTCATGTTTGACGCATATCATCCAGGAGGCTCTTATATCATACATCATTTGCGACGCTGAAATTGATTGGAAAAAGCGGCGGGGTGGCCAGTTTCTGATACGGCACTATAGAATTAAAGAAAGCTGTTTGGGATAGGCATCTGTCAGTCTCTTTCAACTTCCTTTATAGCATCCTGGAGATGGTGCAATTCAATGGCTTCAGACTGACTACTAGTTGATAGACTGGGTTTATTTATATGTGCTTGTTGATTAATGAGTCACTTGAGTTCTAAGATTCTAAAAATTTTCTAGTTTTATTTGTACATTATCAATCTGCTATTTTGATATTTCCCTAGTCGATTTATTGTCCATAATCGCTGATATACGTGAAAATGTGTCATGAAGTTTACCAGCTATTTATTATTTAAGTATGAACAGACGGAAATAGAAACCACTTTGTTAGATATAATGGTGTCGTCGGAGATGATACCTGCTTACCATGTGTCGTTGCTCCCTTTAATTTGAATGGCGCTGATTGTCAGTTTGTGAGTTACACCTGTTCCCAGTGGTCTTACTAATCCGTTTTGGATCTCTCATATGTTTTTTATGTAGGGTAGTTTAATCAGTTTGTTGACTTCAGTTGATGATTTTGTACTTAGTGGTGGGTTTGATAAACATCTCTTGAATACAGTTTGTATATAGCTTAGTTTACGAGCCATTACATTACTGGTGTTGTGGCTGAGGAGTTTGTCATCACTGGATGAAATCACCCTACACATCTTGCAACGTGATTGAAGACAGAAACGTTAAACATTAGATACAAACCAGTTCCGTGGTCAAGAGATAAAATGCTTACCTTAAGTAGTAAGAGTTCTGGGCTCAGTTTCCGGTGTAAACATGAATGTTCATTGCCACTAAAGAGATCTGCACTTAGATCATACAATAAGTTGAATTCATTGGTTGGTTTATAACTATTCACATAATAATAGTGATTTAACTTTGAGGTAATTTAAAAATTATTAGTGAATTTGAGTTATTGACAATATCCTTCTTCGAATAAGTGTAAGAGTAAGCTGAAAGTATATACTCATACTTATAGCACACGAGAGATACCGTGTAACGTGTAGAAGTCGATTGATATATTCCCTAACTATAATCCACTTAGGTAGTTAGGCTACCTGCCAAAGACGCCTAGCATGATTTAAAGGTGTTTGTATCTTCGCAAAGTTGATCAGTTTCTGTTGCCATATATGCAACCCGAGTGGGTTGCCTTGATACGGTGGTAGTTAATAAGTAGGAATTAAACTGGATTATGACTGGGAAATGGAATCCACAGCTCACGTTTCGTTTTATTGAGACTCCCTAGCTGAATATACCTGAATCCATGAGCATTAGATTCCACTTTCCAGCCACAATCCAACTTAATTCATACATGTGTACTATCGCTGTATTGAGGCAATCTGATCAGGATTTTAATATAGCTACAAAAAATGATTCACTTTAATTCATAACAAATCAACGGGAAGATACAGTTACCTTCACATTATATATACATACCAGTTACACAAGTCTGGCTATCTAGACTTAGTATCCTAGTGGTGAACGCCATGAAGTCTGATACGAACTGAGTTCCAATCCCCATGTATACATCAATACTATAATTCAGGTACATCTTGCTGACGAGTCCCAAATAAGGTGAAATAAACGTCTTGAGTTCCACTTGCCAGTCAAAATCCCACCTAATTTAGATTATGTAGCTGTTGAATTATTAGTATGCAAAGATGCTAATATAATTGCTTTCTTAACTTCATACCAGTCGAAGTATTTGCAAACCAAGATTCTCAGCATATAATTATGTCTTACGCTTTAGAGTCTACTGAAAATTAAATAAAAGTAGTCATTTAATACGAAAACTAAATTTGCTTTACCATGTTGAACTGCTGACATCATTTAATATTGATGCATCATTTATGATGGGCATTTCATTATTTTCCTCTTCTGATGTAAAGCCTTTCATTTGTTTGATATCTAAAAGGATTTACATACAGACTTTGTCAAATGTTTCAAGGAGTGAAATTCATCAATAACAAAACATAAAGTTTGTTCTATCAACCATTGACATGAGTACAGTTTCTCAAAGTGATTTAAACAAACATAACTGTCATCGGTGATAAGCATCTGACTTCCGACAAATCTGACCTTCATCAGTCACGACTTCTCACTAGAGCTTCAGGAATATCCTAAAGTTAGTCACTAGTAAGCCGATTATTTTAACTGAACCGAAGTAGTTAATTGATTGAATTTGTCACAGATTGGTGTTGGCGTTTGCCAACGTGGAGCGCCTAGGGTGGAATTTAGGGTGAGCACTGTTAAGAAGTCCCATACTTGGATGAAACGGCTGTCCAGTTCTCCCTGGTTTTCAATAGTACTATACTAACTGTTAGTGGGATATAGACCGGATTAAAGCATGCTCAGTGCATGATCGTGATGGCGCACGCTGATTGGCTACTTCTAAACCAATCAGCTCTAGTGGATTGTTGCAGAAGATTCTGGAAGCTTCTTATGTAAATACTATAAATACATTGACGTTTGTCTAACTAACGATTCCTACTTCTGTCTACCCTTGTTATTTGGAATATAATTTGTTCCTGTTCAACGTGTTCTGATTTGGGATCTTGTCAAGTGTTCGGTGTCTAAGAATACTAAGCAATAGAAGTATTTGGGTCGTTATATTTAGGAACATAACACTAACATTAATCTGTGACACATTCAATCAAATAAAACTTAATTCCAATCTTCACAATCTACCACAATTCAGTAAAAAGTCAGGATTGGTGGAGTTCAGACTTGTCGAAAGATAACTATGTCACGCTTTGAAAACCATGGAGGATTGGACAGCTGTTTCATTCTAGTGTCAGACTCTTCAGTGGTAGTGCTCACCCATAAGCTCAATAAGTAATCGAACCTACGACTTTTAAATGTTTAACCAACAGCACCTTTTATCCGGTATGCAACAGGGTAGACAGACATTCAATGAGACGATCCCAACTTAAATCAATTTGTGTTGTAGAGAAGCTGATTTGAGACATGTTTCACGGCTATCGCAAAGTTTTACAACGAAATCATATCTGGTGAAATAAGACAGTTATCACCAGTGGCATTGGATGATTGTTGTACTGTAGCACAAAGTTACTGAAGTTTTAATCTATCATTCGATGTCCGTCTACCCAGTATTACCGATTGTTGAGTGCTTGCAGCGACACTGAAATCGTGCACTACAGAAGCTTTACAGTAATTCAACGGTTCCGGCCAGTAATTCGCTTAAGGAACCAACATATGCAGTTTATAGTTTCTTAATGGTCCTAACATTATGTTCTGATTATTCGTATTTGTTGTTAACTGATCCCTGTTGGATATCATCGAAAGTCAGGAAGTCACTGGACAATTTTTGCTTTCTAGTATAGGATTCTTAAGCAATGCACACCTAAGAATACATCAACGATCAAAATTAGGTACATCACGTCTCAATTAACCAACAGCACGACTAGGTCGGCGTTTAATACCAAAGTTTGATGTGATACTAATAGATAGTTATTTGACTCTAAAACTGAAGGTTATTGATTCTCACTGATGAGGAACTACATATTAGTGTGACACAACTGTCCAGAGTATATTGGTTTACACATTTACTCAACTGAGACAATTTTGTGATGAATACAATCAGTCAATCTTGAATAACTTGTAACTCTATGCGCATGGTCATATGTCCGCGTGGATGTACCACATTAGTACCAGGAGGTCACATTTACAAGATTAATATGACAATATAAATCAACAGGAAGCAATGAAGCAAACATATGTACGGAAGGATAATGGAACCTGAAATTAAAAGAAAACATAAACAGTGAGTTCAGTTATACCATTCTGACCAATTATGGGCAATATCACCCAGTATCTCCAACCACTTAACGCGATTATCACGCAGACCTCAACTAGGTAGTCTACATCTGTCAATATGACTTATACCGATAATTATAGACCTTATGAAATAACACTATGTTTTAGTTTGTCCAACCCTATCTTTCTTTATTCTACTTCTACCTTAGGCAAAATCGAGTGAAGAGGTTGAACGTGATTGGATAAACACAACAGACGTCTCAACCATTTAAATCGACCAATACTTATGATCTCTTTGACTGATTTGCTACTTACTCTTAATACTCTGTATATAACTTGAATATTGCCATTTCTCTCATTCCATGATATACAGACGATATTAAGAAGATCTCTGTGATTAAAGGCCCCGAGTTTAGGCATATCTTCTATTTTCACAGCCCTTCCTTCACATCTATAGGTTACAACAGTGAGGAATGCTGCTCAATACGCTCGATCACGTGTTGAGAGACTAATATCTCTCCTATGGGACAAGTGGCTCAAGCTGGAAAAAGCCGAGGTAACTTTCTGAATTGAGGCTGAGATCTCATCTCAGGAATGATGAGACTTCTGAGACAAGGGAACTGGTTTAAATGCTCAGATATTTGACACAATATGATCAATCTACATCCAACAGCACTCAAAATCACCTCTAAGATGAGTAGAGATAGCAAAATAAAATACTATAAAACCACCTCTATTCAATTACATTAATTAGCTACTAGTGATGCTAGTGAACACTTCGAGGATTTTCACATGAGAACAAGAATGCTATTTAGTTATTCCTGATTTACATTAGTACTCAATTCTTTATGATGAATACTACAAAAGGCTGATTATTACTCGGTTAGCTTAGTGATAATAGTCTAAAACTATGTAATTAAATAATTTGAGTTTAAGTCATATAAGTAGTAGTAGTTCTTGTTGGCAAATCTCAACAAGTACAGAATCTTGATCAAATAGAATTTTTGATTAACTACTACAAATTACTGAATATCTTAATTCAATGTACATATATCAAACAATATAACTAACTTGTTTCATTATCATATGATTGATTCATTTTATCATGATTATCATTTAATGCTGTACCAATTAATGTAGCTGCTTTCAATTCAGCATATACTTGATCTGTTTCAGAACTTTTCTTATATATTTCAAAGTTATCAGTTAATAATTGTTGTATTGAATTAGAATCATTCAGTTGATTAATTTCATTATGATCATTATGATTATCAGTATTATTATCATTAGTTTCATCATTATCATAATTCATTATCCAAAGGTTATTACTTGTAGATGTATTATTATTCTGTTGAATAGGTTGTTGTACTTTTTCAACTTCTAAGTTTAAAGGATCTAATTCATTATTGATATGATGATGCTGATGCACCTGATGATGATGAGGATGATGATGATGGTGGTGAATGTATGAATTTGTCGTAGGAACTTTAGTGATATCAGCAGAAGTTGTTGTACAAGTACTTGTAGGCATCCATTCAACATGTCGTTTAGATAGTGTACATTCTTTCTAATATATTTTATTCAGTATTACAAAAAGAAAAACAAATAAGAAAAATGGTCACATTAATGATATTTACTACTATATAAGTTGCATTGTGACTGGCAAGTGGAATCTATGACGTGCGTTTCGTCCTATTTGTGACTCATCGGCTGGATGTGCCTGCATCCCAATGTTGATGTTCATAATGGGATCCCAACTCAGTCCGTTTCGTGTCGAACGCCACCGCGTTCACCACTAGACTACTGAGTGTAGACAGTCACATCGGTGCAACGGGAACATTGTTATAAGGATGAATCTGTATATTCCGGATGATTTGTTATAGACTGAAGCTGCTCAGTGATTGTTGCTATATGTGCCTCCTGAACAAATTGTCTCGATATAGCGAACTTATATAATACTTGTAAAACATTCGCTATATCGAAACAATCGGCTCAGGATGCACATATAGCAACAATGACTGAGCAGCTTCAGTCTATAACAAATCATCGGGAATATACAGGTTCATCCTAATAACAATGCTCCCGTTGCACCAATGTGACTGTCTGGACTCAGTAGTCTAGTGGTTTGTACATATAGCTACCTACATAATAATAACATAAGGATAGTATGACATTTCAGTAGTCTGTAACTTTTAATATCACCAAGAACAACTGTACACTACTCCTGTTCAGGTAAAATGCAAACTACTTACGTGCTGTGTAACTTTATTATTCTCATTAATTTTCATTGAATTCTGAAGATCCTCTGTTTGTACACAACGTGTTTTCGCTACAGTTTTCCATTGAACATGACCTTTTAACGGTTTAGTAGTTCTACGAGGGTTATATTTACATGATTGTTCATTTGTATGTAGATTTTTGAATTTTCTTCCTTTACTTCTATTATTATTATTACTGCTACTAGTATTACTACTACTACTCATTTCAATATCAGCAGTAGTATGTTGATTTTTACTGATAATCTTTTCTACCTGTTCAGTATTCAATCGAATACTATCATTAGAATAATTCCCATCTTCTGTAATACGACTTATAAGACAGCATAATTCTTCAAATGTATCTTGTAATATGTTGAGTTCTTCACTGAATGAATTTGTTTTCTTCCTGAAATAATGAAATTGTACAAAACACAGAAATAGAGGTAGATACGTTAAGAAACTGACTTAATATGTTTATTTGGTATTACTAATTGGTCTGAATTAGACAACCACTGATTATCTGGAAGAACTAAACGGCTGTTTTGTCCTAGTATGGAGCTCCTCAGCAGTCCAGATCCATGACCCCATAACGGATCAAACTCGCGCAAACGTATTACGAATTAACTGAATTAGAAAAATCAACCGTTGGGAACCGAGTCAATAATCTAGTTGTAAGGCGTTTGCCGCAGAGATAGAACATCCTGGATTCGATCCTCGGTGAGGTGGGGTAATGAGTGCGCACTGCTAAAAAATCTAATACTAAAAGCAAACAGCTGTCTAACGGCAGATCCTGGTGACCAGTGGTTGTCTAATTCAGACTAATTCATAATATCAAATTGACATTCAACAATCTCCACAACACCCAATTACAATTAATATGTTTATTTTGAATAGTTTATGAAGAATAAAACCAATCGAAACTATAATCTTCATACTGGATAGATACCGGTTTTGTAGAACTATTAAGAACTGAAGGTAAGTTTGAATATTTGTTTTGTTCTAGTTGTAGATTATTGATAAGTTGAATAAGTTCAGACAGACAACATGCTGTAACTATGAAGAAAAGTGAAGTATGTAAACTGGTTAATGTCTGTAGGTGTCTGTCTGTGTCATCGACGACTTGAACTAAAATATACCTGTGATTTGTATTTCATTATTGTTATGACTTTAGTATAAAGTTTCTTACACATTCATAATACTATCATCTATAATTAGTTGGTTAGATCAACCATTAGGTTATATGTATACAAATGTGATTAGATCATATAGAAGAATATAACAGACACCTCAACGACGATCATCCTAGATTTCATAAGAAACGTAATAGATACTCCTCAGGTTTCTTAATCAATACGACAATATAATTCACTTGTTGGTTTAAACCTTAATGGTTAACTGTTTTCGAATTCAGTTAATTTGTTTACAAAGTGTAACATTCACAATTGTTTGTTAGAATTTCTTGTATTCATTGTGAAGTTAGCAAATAATCACTTATCAAGTTTCTATAATTGGATCATCATTACTAGGAAGAGAAATTAAATCATATCCACTGTTATATCAGATGCAAAGAATTTAATGTCAAGGAAGGATAGATGAGTCTGGTTAGCGTTTTTTAGCAAGCTTGCGTTTTACGGGATAGGAATCCTAGTCCCATGCCTAACCCTCCTCTTTTATCTGGACTTGGGACCGGCAGTAACCCTAGGAGAGCTATCTCAAAGTCAGACTCTTCAATTCGAATATCAAGACAATCCTGCTATATAGTGCTGAATCTTGGAGAACTACCGCAAACATCATCAA
The DNA here is from genome assembly GCA_034768735.1 of Schistosoma mekongi. Taxonomy (NCBI): domain Eukaryota; kingdom Metazoa; phylum Platyhelminthes; class Trematoda; order Strigeidida; family Schistosomatidae; genus Schistosoma; species Schistosoma mekongi. The sequence continues at coordinate 3,526,080 of CM068312.1, forward strand.
AAGAGTACAAGTATTTATAAACAACTGTCTACGAAAGATACTGAATGTCCGTTAACCAACAAAAGCCTACTACGGGAGAGGACAAACCAACTTCCAGCCGGAGAAGAAATTGTTAAAAGACGTTGGAAATGGATAGGACACACATTGCGGAAACCATCAGACTGCATCACGAGACAAGCATTAATATGGAATCCTGTTGGGAAACGGAAAAGAGCAATGCCAAAGAACACACTGAGTCGAGAATCGGAAGCAGATACTAAAGAGATAAACGTCAACTGGAAACAGCTGGAAAGGGTTGCTCAGGACAGAGTTGAATGGAGAATACTGGTGAGCGGCCTATGTTCCTCTGTGAGGGTCAACGGGCGTAAGTAAGTAAGTAAGGATAGAAGAATTAAGCATCATAAAGGAAAAATTTACTGAAAATGGTTATCCACTAATGTTCATTAACAAAAAAATATAGCCAAAGAATGCAAAAATACCAGTAATCTACACATTTAAGAAAGTACTGTACGTAAATATTGATTTCAATAGTGATAAAGATGGAAACATCTTGAAATGGTGAGTTTCTAAAGAGAGAGTTTTTCGTCTGCAACCTTAGGGTTACTATTTTCTTGTTTGCCGATGTACAACTCTAGCATCCTACCACTTTTACATACACTTATCCATTCGATTGATCCTATGGAGTTTATTATATTGGCCTTTTAGTGCTCGTTGTATCCGAGATGGTTCAAGAATATTCTGTGGAATAATTGAGAAATAACAATGAATCTATAAAAGACTCAATCATTAAACATCTCATGAGCATAAATCACTTCAGTCAAATTGACTCTGATCTACAGAAACCTACCAAGGACAGTGAGCTTCCGTCTACTTACCATTGTTAAAGTCTTGGCTATATGCCTACTAACAGATGAACTATGTATCTTAAAGAAATTTATTCAACCAATACTTTTACTTTGGCCTTAAACACCAGTTTTTAATTGTTTACATAAGGTTTTGGTACACTCATCACCTACATACCACCACTAGTATTATTACCACAATCATTGACGTTTTACTGCAGAGCAACTTATTTTCACTTTCATATCCATTTCTAAACACATTGCATCTAATTGAATTAAGATGGTATGTGGAGATTGGTATAAATTTTAACTGTTTGAATTCGTCGCAGATTGATGTTAGTCGGGTACCATTAGAAAGCAGAGAACATTGGAGAGATGTTTCACCATAATATGAGACTCCTTAGGATTGTTCACCTTAGATTCCGCCCCATGGGCTTTAGGTTGGAGAACTCCTAACCCTCTACATTACTGGAGTGGCATTCAATAGTAGAACTCCCACTTCCATCAATTTTCGATATAGCACGTTCGCCAAAAAACATATAAATAAATAGATATGTTTAAAATTTACCTTGTACTATCCAATAATAATCACATTTTCGCAAGTGGCACTATTCCTTAATTCTTATTCACCTTTACATAGTTTTACTTTAAAGTTGAGTCTATCTTTAAATGAAGTACTTAGCTTACAGATTACCTACAACAGTAATGAATGTAACTTACTCAATATTATATGGAAGGAAATAATATTAACGTAGATAGTTTTCTATACGTGAACAAATTATTCACCTATCTTAAATTATTGCTCAACTGTATTATGTCTAGGTGGATATATTACGTATGTGAAGTGAAGTGGTTTATTAGAAATCGGTATTAAGTTTATCTGATTTGATTTGTCACAGATGGTTGATTTTAGGGCACCACTAAAAGCCAGTAGGAACTAGTTTTGTTCTGTTTCGTCTTAGCATGGGATTTCTCATCTGTGTGCACCCTCAATTCCACCAGTTGAAACGAAATCACAGCTTTTGTATTTGGTGAGTGCCTAACCCAACATACCATTTCCTGTAATTTTTCTGATACGGCTCAAAGATGGAGTAATTTATAGAATTTAGACTTGTTAGTAGTGAAACAGTTATAACCAACGACAACAGATAATTATCGTGTAATATCACAAATTGATGAAAGTGAAAAATTTACCAATGGACAAAGTCTCCGTTGTGTATTGGTTTAGGGATTACACCTTAATTATTACCGTGAATCATTCTTACTTTTAGCTAATTAATTGAGAATTGGAAACAAACATTAAAAAGATAAACAGCAACTGGAAACAATTGGAAAGGATTGCTCAGGACAGAGTTCAATGGCGAATCCTGGTGAGCGGCCTATACTCCTCAGTGAGAAGTAACGGGCTTAAGTAAGTAAGTAAGTAAGTAAATAACCATTAAGAAGCATCAACATTATCATATATTTAACATACTTGGAATTTTGAAGTTTTTCTATGTGATATGTTAAACGATAAATAAAATTACGTAATGTATGCATTGAATTCTGATCAATTCTTAATGAATAATTTAATTTATTCTCTTGATGTTGAATACACTACAATAGAAGTAGTTGATTAGAAAGAAAAAGAAAAGAAAGAAAAATAAAGTTATTGCGTTTCATGATAAGTAGTGGTACAAGTTGTTTAGAACTTTGTAGCGTATGCCAAATTCTATCACTGAAGTTCTAGACATAGCTACTAGTTTAAATGATTTGATATTCTAAGTAATTTTATGTAATTGAAGGTAGTCATCATGATAACTAGATTTTAGGCTATTTGGTATCTATCAGTAGTAAATACTTACAGTCTTGAAGAAAATGATACCATCTAATAGGTTCGATCCTGCGTCACTCAAACGATATCTGCCGGCTAATGCTGTATCATTTTCTGATGTTACAATTCACCTAAATATGTTTGATAATATTAACTTTAATTCAATATCTTTTCATCTAGCAACCATAACTAGTTAGTTATTGGATTTAATAAAGTTTATATATATAGAATAGGTAGCTCATATGTGAAACATTCTCACTCTCAGCTACGAACTTGAATCCTACAATATCTAATTTCGTACCTGCAATTAGAAAGTCTTAACTGCAAAGTAAGTATCGAAGGGCCTATTAAACGAGATATATAGAACTTACAAATCAAACAATCATTCTAACTCGCAACAGATGGAACCATAAACTGTTACATCATTTAGGTTATTGACAACACCCTAATTTTTTTAATAAATTAATTTTTGCAATTAGGTGTTGTGGAGATTGTTAAGTGACAATATGATATTATGAATTAGTCGGAATTAGACAACAATTGATCACTAGGAACTGTCACTGGACAGCTGTTTAATCTTAGTATTCGACTCTTCAACAGTTCGCATCCACGACTCTACCCCATCAGGGATCGAACCCACAACCCTCTGACTCCGCGTTCAATTCTGAACAAAAGATTTCATAATAGTTATAAAAGAAGGAATGGGCCACCTTTTAATTACTATAGAAAATTAAAAGATGTTACTAAGTATTACCATCAATACTTAATAATCTGTGTAAATATATGGGTACCTGTGTGTGTGTGTGTGTTTGTGTTTATTGATTTTATGATGAAATCAACAATAATGTCAACAATACATACCTGATGATTTTTGATTAATTGATTAGATTTTTGTTTTTCAGTTTGTAAATCTTTTTCTAATTGTGATACTTTCATCTAAAGGATAAAAAAGAAATTTTAATGAATACATTGAATTGATTTGAAATGAATTGAAATGGTGTTATGTTAATCACTTAAAGAAGATTAATTATCCTGTAGAATTGTTCATTGTATACAAAGTGAACACTTTAACCCTTATTATTATTATGTTCACTCTTACCCTATCATTTTTCTGTTAACTACATAACTGCTAGTGTATCATTTTTTTGCTGATGAACTATGGTTAATTGATTGTGAATACGTTGCTCTAGTTCACAGTCACTATTACTCTTATTTTGTATTATTTTTAGTTTTCTAATTGATTACCAGAGGTGGGTGGGACATGTGTTACATATGCCAAACGACTGTTTACCTCGACGCGTGATGTTAGTTGATATAGGAGTAGGATGGAAGAGAGTTAGGGATGACCTATCCAAAACATGACATTAGTGCATGAAGTTACTGACTGTTGATATGAGTCGTATTCGTAGATGCGAACTACTTGGTTGCGGTCCTCACGAATACTATAACCAGTGTCTGGAAACGCTGAGTGACATGGCTCAGAATTGATCACAGAGGCGTAGATATTTACTCATAATGAGCTTAAAATTATTCCATAACTTTCTTCTCACACTCCATCTCTTTTCTTCCTGAACCATATTCTATATATTCACACTTCTTTGTTTTTGTCATTATTATCAAGGAAGTAACTTCTACTTCTATTATGTGATATTAATCTTGCTGTGCTTTAGAGGTATGAAAATTTGGACCGATGCACACGTACTAGGTTCTATGTTGATCATACATATATACATACTGAATGGTCAGTTTTTATGTATGTATAACGGATTGTTAAAATGTAATTGGATTCTGTGAGGTTATTCATCAGTCTTGTGTTCTTCCTATTCTGACCTAGGATTTAGAGGTCATTGGGAAGACGTGCAGGGATTAGCTAGATGCACTCATTGGAATTGTTATAGCAATTTCGCGTGCACAAAGTTACACCTGTTAAATAGTCATACACACCAATCATATCGGGTTTCCTGATGACATAACGGATGTGTTATATCAGGACAAAGATTTGAAATTATAAACTATCAAGTTTATTCTTTATAGTATAAGGATACCTGTTACTAAGCCAAATTATAAGCTTTTTATAGATATCATTAATGATTGCCATATATATTTTCCTTCCCCCCCAAATATTGTAATCTCATTTTGATCCTATTATGCCGAAGCATGTACAGAACTCTCACCTCCCTCCTCCGAGTCAGGCTTCATTATGCTTTATATTTCTTGTTATTAATTGGTTCAGTATGTGATTGATAAAAGCCACTATTGTTACATAATAAATGACTTGGTCTCAACCCTCATCCGTCGGTGTTTGTTCATGTCATTTATACCTCTGTGGAAAAATTTTAATAAATAAGGTATCATTACACCTAATCAGAGTTCTGCAGTCTATTAGCTGTTAATCATAATACAAATCCAATAAGCTTCTACGAAGTTTCGTGGAGATAGGTATTAAGTTTAGTTATTTGTAATCGTGACAGATTAATTTTGCTAAAACGTCACTGAAAACCATTAGTAAAGATGATTAATCATCTATCTTGAGATCTACAGGCTGCAGGTTAAATTACCTAGCAGAATCTAAAGTGTACACTACAGAAAGTCCCTTACAAGAATGAAACAGTTGTCCAATGATTCCTGGTTCTTAATGTTACTTAACTTACATCAATCTGTGACGAATGTAAATAAGTAAAACTAATATTTAACCTCTTTCAAACCATTCCAATTCAAAAAAGACTTTAAACTAATGAAAAGTTCAAAGAATTACAAGTAATCTAATTTTATGAATTGGAAACTTGCTTAATTGAACTTATTCTATTTTCTTTGCTATGCAAACTAAGATCCACTTACTTGTTAACTGAATGTTGACGTTTCTTATTATATTTCTAAATAGTGGAACTATCAACCACTTAGTTTTTTTAGTAACAATTACTTTTATAGATCTAAGATTTGATGGAACTATATGTTATATCTAAATATGGTCAGGCCAATCACAACGTATGGTAAATATATTGTATGATCTTGATAATTACCAACCAGTGTCCATACGCGTCTGACACGGGACTATTAGTCTTCAAGCCGCAATGAAGAACACAACATAACTAAGCCAATCATCAGACAGTCAGTCAGCTAGATTATATTTCACTCATCCATTTATATATACACAAAACCTGACCATACTTTATACCAATAGAGAGGATAACATTCATACAAAGCAGAAACAACAATGACTAAGGTCTACCGGGTACAGGCACACGATTAATTGATCCTAGTTCCTGAATAACAAATGATATAACAACAGTTCATGCGTCTAATGAGGGGGGGGGGTATTAGGGTGTTGGAAACATGACAATAATAGAAATAAAATAATCGATTTACATATACTCAAAATAAATGAAATACTCTTATGAAAAAATAATTCAGAAAGTTAGTTACTCTTGTGTTTTCCCTGTTCTGGCCTGGGATCGAGTAGGTAACAGGTAGGATATATATAGACTAGCCAGGCAATCACTGACGTTGTTAATGCAATCTCATGAGTACAAGGCCATTTCCATTATTTAGTTTTATATATCAATAAGAGTAGTTTTTAATTGGGGGGGGGTTGTGGAGATAGTTAACTGCCCATTTCTGATAACGCCAATTGGTCTGAATCAGACAACCATTGATCACCTAGAAGCACTGGACAGCCATTTCGTCCTAGGATGGGACTCTTCAGCAGCGCACATCCACGACCACATCGGGGATCGAAACCAGGACCCTCCGGCTCCACGACCCCATCAGGTCGTTTTACAAATGTTTTATTTATGTACATGATTTGCATGACTGTTTACTATTCTGTTATTATTATTATCACTATTATTACTATTATTATTATTATATTACCTTAGTTTCTAGCTATTATTTAAACAATAAATTGTTGTTATTGTACTTTCCATGCATAAATTATATCTCCCCAAAGAATCCCCAATATCCTGGCTATAACCAGAAAACCCATGGACACGATTGCACATAGATTTTGTTGGTCTAATAAATGGTGTTATATATCTCGTACCAGTGAATGCTTGTTCAAAATGGTCAGAAATTGTCCCCGTAGTGCAAGTATCTACGAATAGAATTTTGTAAATACCGATGGAAATTGCTACTCGACACGGATTACCAAACACATTAGTATCAAATAACAGGTCTCAGTTACGTCGGAATTCTGTCGCCTTCATGCAGTTAACCAAATAAAGTCACGGCCGTACTATCCACAATGCAATGGACAACCTATCGACACATTCGAAAGAGAGTTGCTGAAATCAGAAAGGAATGGAGTGGTTGGTAGCTTGCAAAGTTTCCTGTTGGTTTATCACACACCGGATAAAGTATTACAAACTGAAGCATTAATGAACCGAAAACTGAAGACAACTCACTATTCCATGCTGCCCCAGAGACACCTGATAACTCAAGAAAATCCCTCCCGGATTCGAAGTTGGTACACCTATATTTGCCCGTGATTACCGACATCAGCAGAACAGATGGATAGAAGGGTATGTGACATGAAGGCAAGGGGCAGTGTTGTATAAACTGACCGTGGGAAAAAGCAAATGGATGAGACTCTTTAATCAACTGCTCAAGAGATAGGTGTCCGAACCTATTACAACTACAACAATGCCCTGTGATATTTTATTGGATACTTTTAATTTGTCCAACTACAAAAATAAGCAAATAGATAAAGCCCATGAACCAAAATTATAAGCTAGAAGACAGTCCAACCGATGCAGGCAGAATACGGTTCGACTAAAAGTAAATCCCAAAGAAACGCGCTATTAACATAGGAGAGGTCTCGTCTCAGTTTTGCTCCACGATGAAATCATCCTACAAGTCTAGTCTTTTCGGAGTAGCTGTGGGTTGGGAAGGAACGAGTGATGGTATCCGATTGAAGTACAAATATCGAAGATAGAGTTTCGTATTTACCCTATCGACCATCGAGGAAATCCGGCTACTCTAGATCTATTACCTGTATTATAATGCAAAACGTATTAAATCAATAAAAACCCATGTGCTTGTCCCTTTCTAAAGATATCAATAACTGATTGAATAGCTAATGGAAAGTGATGTCGGTAACAATTAATCTAAGACGTAAAGACTTTAAAAGCTATTTTACGAAGGTTCTATTTATGTACACAGTTCCATCACTATTTACTATTTTATTATTATCAACTTTGTGTTGACTTAGTTTCTGGCTTCTAACCCTAACCCCAACCATAAATTATTGTTGTCATAGCATAAACTCTATGGGCTGTAGAATCAATGTTTTATGTTTCTACTCCTTTTAAGGTCACTTGTTTATCAGAATAGGATAAAAGTCGACTACTTATATTTATGATCTTAACACGGTTATTATTTACCTTCCATACTTTATTGATATGCCAGGCACCTAATGAAGATTGATTAACTTCGAGGACTGTGTTTTAGAACATTATTTCAATTATTATAATTGTGGACAATGTAAACATTTCATTCCTATGACTGTTATGTCCCCTTTACCCGGTTCTCTCGTTTAATATATTTACTCTTAGTATATTGTTTATTACTATGAACTACAGTTGGTTAGTTGTGTACAACTTGTCCCCATTCACTGCCACTCTTCCCTTTATTCTGTACAAATGTTAGATTCTTGATTGGTTCACTGTGTGGTCTGATTTTATGTATATATAAAGGCATGATTAAAATATAATACGATTTCGATCTCGCTGTCTCCGTTTTCCGGTTCTCAATTCTGGCTCTCCTATTGTCGGCCTGGGGAGTGAGTGGGCTTAGGTCAGTCGCGCATTACCAACTAGGCACACCTCATTGGCGTTCGCTACAACCAACGAAAACCCTCCTTTCTCACGTCATAACAGTTGGCTTCATAACATTTACAATCAGTCAAGCATTAGGATATTACAAGAAGAACATTCATTAAATTCATTAATACAGTATAATTTACCATAAGTTGTTTAAATTTCTGTTGAAAATTCATTTCTGATAATCTGGAAGAATTTGTTCTTGAATGCATTTTTGTATGTGATTTTTGATTAGAATATTGTCGTTTATGTTGAAGATGTGTCTGTTGTTGGTGGTGATGTTGTTGATGCTGATGATGATGATGATGATGAAACTGACAATCATCATTTGTAACTTTGTTTAAACTTCTTACAGATGGATGAATAACAGATTGATTTTGATGTAGATTATTCACATTTGTTGCTAGTTTATTCATTGTATGTTTATTAATAAGATTATAATCCAAATGTAATGCACGTGATTCAAGGCATGTTTTACCTGGACAATGAAATGTTGGATAACCACTATGATAGAAGGAAAAAACAAACAAACAGTAACAATAAACAACATAGATATCTTGAGGTTACATAACAATTTATAAGTAGTACATGGTAACTAATCATATTTTTCATTATTTAAAAATGCCACCAATGTTATCCTCAACGTTGTCTGTATTCACTAACGGGTTTTGTAATCAATATTTGTTAATGAATGATTCCTAAATGTGAGTTTTCTTAGTTGATTGGGTTCGTTACAGATTGATTTTGTTAGGGTGCCATTGAAAAACAGCTTTCACTGAACATGTATTTCATCCTGGTATGCAAGTGCGGATTCTACCACTGGATGCCGGCCAAGTGGTGTAGAAAGTTAGACATTCATCAACTTGGAGCCCCTGGGGTTGAATCTAAGATGCGCGCTACTGAAGCGTCTCATACTAGGACGAAACAGCTGTTCAATGCTACCTGGTTTTCAATGATACTCTGTTACTATTAATCTGTGACGAATTCAGTTAACTAAAATATTGTAATGAAAGTCAAAAAGTGGATACAACACGTTGCAGATTATTCAGGCTTAAATGTGTAACTAAATACTATATAGTATGTAGATGTTGTAGGGATTCTTGAATTTAATATCGTAAAATGGCTTGTCCAGGTGGTGTTGAACAACGATTTCGTTCTAGTATGATGCTGAATAGCACTGTACACTCACTATCCTACCAAGGAATCAATCTTCGAGCTCTCAAGTTTTGTGGCAAACGCATAACCATTGAACCGCTGCGTTGACCATAATCCATCTATTGATACGTCTAGCTTTACTTAAATCAAAAAATAAAAGGTGATTTCATCCATTATCATAAATGGTTAACTGTTGCATATCTTATACTTGAACTCTACTGGTCATGTTTTTACACTTGAACTCAGGAAATTATGTTCTAATGTTAGTCACTGTCTATAACTTAATGAGTTTACGTTGAATTGTGACTGGCAAGCGAAATCCAGGACGCATATTTCGTTCTATCTGGGACTCGTCGTCTAGATGTGCCTGCATCCCAATGTTGATGTGCACACAAAGCCTAAATAGCTTCAGTCCATCACAGATCAACAGGAAGATACAAGTTAATCCTAATAAACACATCAAGAGCATTTTCGATAAGACAATGTAAATAGATTTGTATTGCGAATATAGAGGTATCCTCAGTACTCTAGGTTTCATTGAACCACAGGATAGTAAACGATTAAGTCTGATATGGTCTGATCTGATCTGCTAAGAATTAATATTCAGGAGAATTTTCGTTATTTATAAGCATGCAAATGAAGATTCCAGTTGATTGATTAGACAATTTGCACAGAGTAAAGTAAAGTAAAGTCTGTAATAGAAGAATTACTTCGTCACTACAGACCAAGGAGCTAAAATGCTGATTTCTACTTAAATCCAATCAGTATATGAAGTATTCAAATAATAAGGAGTTAGGTTACACAAATATGTGAATCTTACGGACAACGTGATGCTCTCGCTGCAGTCCTCCATGGTATTCCAGTACAACTTGTTCGACTTGATAATGGAGTGTTAGGTCTACTATTGTTACAAGTTTTATTAATTTTAGCAACTCCAGGTGGCTTCCATGCTGCTCGTTCACTTAAAGGTGGGCCAGAACCACAACAACAATGTGAATGATGATTACACATTTTACTTAAGCTTACATTTACACATTTGCATTGTGTTGGATGACGATCTAAATAATGTGTAGGTTCTGCACTGCGGCTTCTTAATCGACCACCAGCTGGCTAAAAACAAAGATGTTATAATCAAGTAGAAACATATTTATAATAACATATACATCCTAGATAAGGAACTCGAACAATCTACACATCATTTAGAACTTAATATCCCCTAAGTTATTCTAGTAAGAAAGTCACCAACTTATGTAATAGCTAGTTATATATAAGTAACAGGACTGTAATGTAGTGACGAGGTTCAAACTAAATTAGCATGTTGCTTATAGACTATAAGTACCCCAAATCCAATAAACAATGCAATAATAACTTACTCATTAAAAAAATATCTGCTCTACAAAACTATTTTGTACTGTTTAGTTGGAGAAATTCAGCTAGCTGAACATTAAGAACTGAATATAAATTTAGTGTTATAGTTTTGAGTTAAGATATAATTTCAGAGTTAGGGTTGTTTTGAAGAGGGCACACTATAACAAGTTCTATTTTAAGCATAGTCTTAATGCATAACTCTAACCCTAAATCTGTTAGAAACCAATAATTTTTATACACCAACGTATGCGCATTTAAAGTTAATTCCTTATCAATACCAGATTGACTAGAGTTCTTCCCTTAGGTGTTGATTCTCTTGATATTTTATTAAATGAAGACTTCATAACTCTTTCTGAAAACTGTTACACAGAAATTGAAATTCAAACGACCATGGAGAAGAAAGTGAAGAAAATGTAATTAAATTTTTACCCAAAAGAAGTAGATGAATTTACGCAAAGGACACAATGGATGGTGAAATGAATAAACTTCTACGATTACTTTGGAATATTGCATTATTCTTTCTTTGGTTCAATGATAGTATTCTAAAATTAAAACTTTAAACATCGATTGGCCAATTGGTGTAGGTGGTTAAGTGTCTGCCGTGAGGCATAGAGGACTTGGATTCTACTTCTGGCAGAATCGATGGCTTATTAAATAATAAGTTTTGCTAAATATTATAGAAATAACATAACAATTATTCATCACTACCGGTGATAAATTTTTCACTCTCGATATATTTGATCACTATCAGTTACGACTCCTCACCAGAACTTCAAAAACATCCTGAGTTGAGGTGGCTTTACGAAAATCAGTATTTAAGTTTTCCCCATTAGCAATCGATTATCCTCTTGCTGTATCACAAACTAATGAAAATGCAAATCCTTACCCTCGACACTGAAAAACCCAATGGTATAGATGGTTGTGTTAAGGACCTACTTTGGATTCTCATAGATAATCAAATGTACGCAATCCTGAAGAATTCCATACTGGAACTAAACCGCTGACTAGTGCTTCTTTGCGTTCAGTGGTACTTAACCAATATCAACATCCAGTCAGTTGTATTTAAGTTAATTTTTAACATGCTTTACGCACATATCCATAAACTTCTTTGTTCAGTTATAGTTTTTAATTTAAATTAGCTTTCAGTGTTGATATCAAGAATTGATCTTAGTCAGGCAATCATTGATCACCTGGAAGCACTGGACAGCTGTTTCGTCCTAGTAGGGGACTCCTCAGCAGTAGGCATCCACGACCCATCGGGGATCAAACCCAAGACCCTCTGGCTCCGCGGCGAATGCTTTACAATTGGACCACTGAGTCGGCTCTTAATGGTTGATATTTCCAATTCAATCCAGTGGTGAAGCGTTCGCTGCGGAGCTAGAGGGTCTTGGGTTCGATCCCCGATGGGTCGTGGATGTGCACTGCTGAGGAGTCCTATACTAGGACGAAGTAGCTGTCCAGTGCTTCCAGGTGGTCAATGGTTGCCTGATTAAGATTAATTCGTGATATCAGCATTGACAGTTAACCATCTCTAAAACACCTCCTTAATTGTAAATTAACTTTCTAAGCAACTACAATCCATCCACTGAAACAAAATTAATTGAAAACATTGAACAAAACCGATCTTCAAGATGGCGAACAGAATAAAAGAAAGTGTACGCACAATCACACAATCCTTCCCTCTCCCCCTAACATCACTACCACAATGTTTCTTCTCTAAAATTAAACTAAATGAAAAGATTAATCGTTTGAAGATCAGAGCTTTTCACTTTTCTTTTCCGCTCGCTTTTTCTCCCTTATTTGTTCCTTTTTCCTATCGAGAACCTAGTGTTTTTCGTATAAATGTAAGTTATAAAGGAATTTACAATGAAATCTTCATCCTACTGACGATTCATTAGTTGAATGTCCTTAAATTCTAGTGTTGTTGTTCATACATTGAAAATTGAACTCAGTTCCTGAAGCAATGAGTAGTTGAATCATATCATCTGCTAAGACATTCAACAAATATGAAGATATTATTATGGGTTTATATGTTTATATTGGTGATATTAATGACAGTAAGTGGTCAGTTTGCGTTGTAACAGGTGTATCCTGAGCAACTTGTTCTTACATTACATTTGTAACACATTTCATATATGGCTGTAAGTAGAATCTAGGATCGGTGTTTCCTGATATCAAAGTCGATAACGAGCTGACATTTAAAGTGATAGACCAGTGTAAACGCCGACACTGAGATATAGATATATTTAGCTGAAGATATAGAAATAAGATGAAACATGTATCCTGAATTAAACCGCTAGTCACAGTCAACACACTAAAAACTTGTATCAAAAGGACTTATGACAACTGAAATTGATCACATGAATTTGTGGATATCGTGAAAACAAAAACAACAAATCATTCGTTTACATTTTACTATTAAGTTGACAAGCTAGTTGTGAATAAACTTTAATTTGAAGAGTGATGAATATCAATCAGTGTCTGTCACCCCATGTGGAACATAGGCCGCCGACCAGTATTCTCCAACCAATGATGTCCTGGGATTTCTTTTCCAGCTATTCCCAAGTGCTGTTCATTCTTTTCATATCTACCTACGATACCCGGCACATTGTGTTCTTTGGTCTTGTTGTTTTCCTTTGACCTTCACGATTCCAAGTTAGTGTTTGTCTTGTGACACAGTTTGACTTCTTCAATCTGTGTCCTATACACCTCCAGTGTCCTCTTCTAATTTCTTCCTCACCTTGGTATTGGTTGGTTTATTTTCTACCACAGTACGTTGTTGTTGATACTATCCAGCCAACGGATCCAAAGTATCTTGCCCAGATAGTTTCTTCATAAATACTTGTATCTTTTAAAGGATGCTTTCGTAGTTCTTGAAGTATCACCTCTATACAGTAGAACTGTCTTGACATTTGTATTGAAAATTTTGACTTTGATGTTGGCTGACAGTTGGTTTGAGTTCCAGATGTTTTTCGATTGCAAAAATGCTGTCCTTACTTTGCCGGTCCCCGCTTTCAAATAGGCATCGAACCCTCCTAGTGTTGGTTACCACTTTACTATGAAGCTTCGCAGTAGTGTGTTTTCTCCCTCCCTAAGATGATTTGGATTTCCACCGATCGCTCGACAATTATACCACAAAGTTGGTATCCAGTGCTATTCACTCCAATCTTTTGTCAATTCAATCCACAGGAGCAGTTGAATTGGTATATGCACATAGATGAGGCGACTTTAACGAATCTGTATTTAGGTCCTGTTCTTATGACAGGGTGGTCGTTCAGTTTAGCTGCGGTTAACGTCTTTTGCAATACTTTTCTAATTTGCTGAGTCGTGATTTTACTAATATTGCCATCTAGAAATTTCAATTTGAGAAAAATCGATTTCTTACGAACGGTTACGTTTTCTCATTTCCTTTCTGTAGGCATCATGTGTTTATTTATAAGTTTCTGCGGGTAAGCGTTCATTCTGAGCATGTTGCAAATGGTGGTTAATTCTTCGTCCATAGTATCCTCAGAGCATATGCATCTAGCACGATGTTTTAGTCATTTCACTAGATTCTTTTTGTATCTTCGTGGTACTGAACTGCAGAAATGAGTATACTGGAAAACTGACGTTGATTTTCTATAGATACTTCTTTGTAATGTTCTTCGGGTTTATAAGATGTCTAAAAATGAAATATTATCATGATGTTCCTTTTCTAAGGTAAGTATTATTAATGGATAGACGTTGCTAAATCTCTCAAGTATTCCATTCTTATCTATTTCATCTGTGAGGGCTGTGAATTTATCATCTACATAGCAAGAATAGAATGTCAACTAGTTGATCTTATTTTTGAGAGAGTCTTTTTCTAATTTTGACAGAAAGAAATCTGCGAGATTTGGGTTTAATCGTAATCCCATTGCAACTTCATTTGTGTTGCATGCGTCTTCTACATTTAGCGGAAGTCATAGGAATCCACATTCTCAAACCGGACCTCTGTGTACATTAGAAATATTGTTCAGCCTCTTTCCTTGCCTTGACCATCATAACAGCCAATGCCCAGATGGTATGCAAATGACTTAATACAATTCTCTAATTATTGTTATTATTATTACCATAAATCTTTACAACAAATCTTTACATAACTACAAAATATTTCCTACCTTCTAATTGCAGCTTAACTCTTACGTAACTGTCTTAACCATCAAATTTTTATAATGACTTTATCGGTTTCTTCTCAGTAAATATTATGTAATCATTGATACTTTCAAAATGATAATTACCTTATTCACCTTCATGTCTTAATTGCTTTATTAATTAGTTATCGTAATTATATTACAAACACCTTTAGACTTGTGAAATGGATTATGTAACACATAACATCAATTATTTGGCAATGATTTTAAACCTATTGTCAACTTATATATTACTTACTTATGCCCGTTACTCCTCGCTCAGGAGCATAGGCCGCTCACCAGGATTCCCCATTCAACTCTGTCCTGAGCAATCCTTTCTAGCTGTTTCCAGTTGCT
Organism: Schistosoma mekongi; assembly: GCA_034768735.1. Taxonomy (NCBI): domain Eukaryota; kingdom Metazoa; phylum Platyhelminthes; class Trematoda; order Strigeidida; family Schistosomatidae; genus Schistosoma; species Schistosoma mekongi. The sequence goes on from CM068312.1 coordinate 3,541,582, forward strand.
GTTCATCCTTTTGATGTCTGCTTCCAATTCTCGACGCAGCGTGTTCTTTGGCCTTCCTCATTTCCGTTTCCCAACAGGATTCCATGTTAATGCTTGTCTCGTGATGTAATCTGATGGTTTGCGTAATGTATTTCCTATTCATTTCCAACGTCTTTTCCTAATTTCCTCTTCGGCTGAAAGTTGGTTTGTCCTCTCCCATAGTAAGCTGTTGCTGATGGTTTTCGGCCAACGGACATTCAGTATCTTTCGTAGACAGTTGTATGTAAATACTTGTACCCGTCTGATGATGTTTGCACATTTTAGCTCCATACAGCAGGACTGTCTTCACGTTCTAATTGAAGAGTGTGACTTTGAGGTTGGTTGACAGTTGTTTTGAGTCCCATATGTTTTTTAACTGAAGGAATGCTACCTTGGCTTTGCCAATCCTTGTCGTTACATTTGCATCGGACCCTCCTTGTTCATCGTTGATGCTCCCCAGATATGTGAAGGTATTCACTTCTTCCAGAGTTTCTCTATCAAGTTCAATTGGGTTGGTGCTCCGTGTGTTGTATTTAAAAATCTTGCTCTTTCTCCTATGTATGTTCAAGCCTACTGAATAGAGTTTTAATGAAGCCCTAATTGATAAGAAATTACTTTACTCCCCTTTGTCTTAACTTCAATACAATGAATATTAACAATAAAAGCAGATAACATATGAATATAGAATGAACTTACTATAAATGGTGGTCTATCCGTTAAATTATTACATTTATACAATCTATGTACTATATTTACATTATTACAATTATCTAATGAATTATGTAATTTTGTTTTTATATGTGAATAATTATTAATTGATTTAGATTGATTAGATTGATGAATATTAGAAATATTTGTAATACCAGTTAAACCAGGCCATGGATAAGTTGTTACACCAGAACATAATTGTGATGGAGTTTGTGAACCAGCTTTTAACCAACTAAACTATAAAATATGTAAATATGAAAGAAAAAAAAAGGGAGAAAGTTAAAGATAAATTATGTTATTAGGAAAAGCTTGTATATCCGTTATCTGGACACAGTAGCCTAGTGGTGAACGCAGTGGCGTTTAACAAGAAGCGGATTAAGTTCAAATTCCAATGTAAACATTAACATTGGGATGTAGGTACATCCAGCCGATGAGTACCGAATAGGACGAAACGTGCGTTGTGGATTCCGCTTGTCAGTCACAATCCAACTTAAATTATGTTAGAAGTATGAAATAGGTCCTACTCCTCCACCTTCATTACCAAGAAGAAATAAATGCTAAGTTCTTTCTGTTCCTTAATGATAATTTAGCTAAGGTCATTTGATAATCGATGAGATAGTAAATATTTAGTGAGTGATAAGTTTTTAACTTAAGTTACTTCATGATGTATATTGTACAAATTCATCTATAACCGTTAATTGGTAACTGTAGAACATGGCATTAGTTCATTAAGTCTTTGACTGTTGGTCTGAGCCATGTTAGTAGATGCAGATTACCTTGTTGGAGTCCGCATTATAATCGGAATGAATGGTTGGAGACAGTGGACGACATAGCTCAGAATTGGTCACAGTGGTGCATGTTTATTCACTCTTTACCTTCATCTAGATCTTAAATTCTATTATTCTTTTTCGTACACATTTACTTTACTTTCCCATGTTGTATTCTGTTATTGTGTTACCTTTGTAATCTCGCAGTGCTAATGTGGTATGGAAACTTGAACCTACGGGCATATGCATCCGGTCCTACGTTGCTGATAAATTAATGAAAATGACCAAGTTTCCACAATTCAACTAACTTATTGTCTGAAATTATTCATTAGTTAACTTCTGTTGATTATGATATTAATGGATTTGAATTTGATATAACGATGAATGGGGGCAAAATGATATATCGTATACTGACTGAAGTTAGAATTGTTAATCATCGAATGTCTAAGACATAAATTCTCATTGTATAATTAGATAGTCCTAGGTTCAATGCATAGATGTGTACCGATGTATTAGGATGAAACTACCGTTTAAGGGTACCTGGCTCCTAGTAGTAGTAGTCGTAGTAGTAGTAGTAGTAGTAGTAGTAGTCGTAGTAGTAGTAGTAGTAGTGGTAGTAGTAGTAGTGGTAGTAGTAGTAGTAGTAGTATTCGTAGTAGTAGTAGTAGATAGATAGGTCACAAATATCAAATTCAATTTCAACAATCTCTAGATCATCTTATCAACATTTATGGTATTGAATGGAAATTTTAACAAAGTCCTTCTCTTCAAAGACACAATTTCAATGAATGGAATAACAATAATAATCAAATGATGATCATAAGCAAAATTTTCCAATGATGTGATCTTTTATCAAAAAAACCTTAAACTTTTGAAATGATTTCACAAAAAGTGTGGTTCCAAGAAATTAATGAATTATGTCTACGGCGGACTATACCTACAATGTCTCCAATGTTTGTTAGAAACCACTATCGTATCTAGCCTAATATATCAGAGATAGACTCATAGAATAAGATCTTTAATGAAAATTAAACTTTAGTATTCATCAGTTACTTTACAAATGGTCTAGGTACAATTTAATTAGACAGTGGTTAAGATAACTTATAGAAATATCAACAAAGTCTCTGTAAGCCACAAGGAATCTGAGGGCATTCTTCTGTATAACCGTCAACCAAAAAAAATTCCAGTAGCTTTGGCGAACCATATTCGTACTGGTCATTACTTAAACCACCTTCCTGTAATTCCTATGAATTATAATGACGATTCCTGTTTGACTCTAAACTACAAATATTAGCGTGTTTTATTATATATATTCGGCACTTGCTGGGATACGCATTCCTTCTGTTTCATATGTCCTTTGATTCTTAACTTTAAGGGTTATAAGTTTTGAAACTAAGAAGTTAGTATTCGGTATTATAAATTAGGATATACACGATATATCGGGATTATCAAAAAAGTTGCGAATAATCTCAACTATAAATATGTGTGATTATTTAGCACAATTTCACTTACTTCAGTCTGTTTACCTTCAGAATTGATAAGTGCTCTTTCTGTTACAGCACGTAATAAATCACGAGCTTCAAAGTGTAAAGTAAAAGTAAGTAAAGAATTATTTATGAAGAGAAATAATTCAAAAGTAGACATCAATATTCGAGGGACTAGATTAGTAAATAAACTAAGATGGTTTACTGGAGATAAGCATTAAGTTTAGTTATTTATATTCATTGCAAATTGATGTTGGTTATATATCAGTGATAACTACAATACACTAGACAATTGTCTCATCCTAGTACTGAATTACTCAGCAGTGTGCACTTTCTATTTAGCTAAGGGATTGAACTAAGAGTAAACGCCTAACCACTCATTACGGTTATAGATGTAGGTAAACTAGAATATAGTTGCCATTTGAATTACTATATGCTTCATCGAACGCTTCATTAAGTACGGGAAGCCGTTCAAATTGGAGATACTGAGTTCTTCCACAAATTATTTAATTGTAAGTGTGAATAGTTTTAAGTAGAGTACTGAAATGATATGACGAAGAAGAAGGATAATATAAATTATCATATGTTATAATTTGAAGCATTTGATATCAATTTAATAGTCTGAAGGTTTTAAGTTCGACTCTCAATTTGGTCATGGGTGAGTATTGCTTAGGAGTCCGATGCTAAGACGAGAGGAATCTGCTTTCTAATAGTTGTCTAACCAGCTCTAATACTTAATTTAACACTTGATATTTTAAGAGGTTATGTAACAACAAATGTTCGTTGTGCTGTTTCGTCGAAAAACACGTGTCTTGAGAAAGTCTTAAAAGGCTAAGAATACGATAAAAATGCTTTAAACAATCAACGCTTTCTATAAATTACCAAGAGAATCCTAGAAATCGGTTGATCATGCTTACTTTGTTATCCTTATGGGTAATTGGGGTTATATTTACTATTTGAATAGAGAAAACGACTTCCTATGATACGGAATCAAATAAGAAAATAGCGTCTATTTGTTGTAGTACATAAAAAAGAAATCATAAGTGTGTGATAACACAAGTTACGTAAAATTAACAAGGTATCTGTGGAAGAACTGATGGACCAAAGCAAGAGGATGTATTGTTGAACAATGTCTTAAACTAGCATTCGACTGTTCAGCCTGAAGCCAATACTCTGACGTGATTGTGCTGACACGATTAAATTATTCTGACTGAAACACTTGCTCTTTCGAGTTTTACTATTCCAGGCAATTTGTTAGGCAAGAAGTATGATTAAAAGTGAAACCACCATACTGAACAAACAAGGATATAACATCAATAAGTTAGTTTTTCTGTTCCCCTACTATGTAAAGAGCTGGTTATTATACTTCCACAGATCTTCATAACAGGCAAAATACTCACAAAAATATCGTACATGAGCAAACTTTAGAAGTTGCCGTATTAATCTGTCGTTACACTTCTAGATAGTCATCACATCCACACCTAACTAATCCCTCTTATCAAGCACCAAAACAAGTAATAGACCTATACTATATAGGCAAGCGTTTAGTAAAAGTCATTATTCTTTCTTTTAATAACATTTACTATCACCGACGATAAACAGTTATCCGGCACATCCTAACCATCATTAGTTGTCATATTTAAAACCAACGTTTTATCATCTAAGATTGTTCTTACCCACATATAGACCTATTTTTACCCAAAAAATGTTAGAATCAACTGTTTTTCAATTATCTTATTCAATGATTTAGAAAATAATTTAATTAGAATGAAAGTTGAGCATTCAAGTGAATTGAACATTGAACACACAGATAGTTGTTTTATTGTAATAAATTATTTTTCAAATTTACTTTAATCTTAAGCGGGAAAAAGTAAAACTTGGTTGACAATAGGAAAAATACTTAAAGGTATAAATAGCGAAGACAAAGAGGTTTGATGTGGGTGGTAGGTGGAAGGCGGGTGAGGTTACTAGTAATCAATATGGTTGTTGTTGTTGTTGTTGTTTAATTGCAGCCAATACTCTCGTTTCGTTCCACTTAAGATTCATTAGCTTAATATACCTACAACCTCATGTTGACGTTCATACTTCGATTATTCATGTCATCAACAAAAACAGTATAATTCAGCCAGTGTCTCTCTAAATTAATATGTTTAGTAGATAACGCTTTGGCGATGAAGATATTGTATTGTAACTGTAGTTTGATTAGCAGGTTGTGCTGAAGAAACAGATCTTACTTAAGCCTGTTATACTTCACAGAAGAGCATAGGCCGCCGAAACAGATCAGTAAACGTTAATAGATCAAGACGTTTTTATCCAGATGTTAAGTGGTTATAATTAATCAGTAAGAAATCATCAATCAGGATATCGTACTGATTGGCGTCAGTTAGCAGGAAATACATGTATACGAAGAAACTGATATACTTTCTTGTGAGATAATTAATGCTTACTCAACTTCAGTCTGATACAAATCAATAGAGTTAAATCTACTTTAAAGGACTACACGAATATGGCATCAGTTCCTTTACAGTGATTAATAAAATATAAGTATGTTGGTTACACTGGAGTTAATAGTTGTCCAAATAACGTATAATATCTCAGACTGTGAAGTTGGATAGCATGGGCTTAACTTACATAAATGGTATTAGAGAGAAATACTGAAGTATTTTATTAACTAAACAAACTTACTTGCAAGTAATTTGTTGTTTTCCTCGACAAAATGTATGTTGATAAGTGGGGAATTGGCTTGTTCACTGTAATTGACTTGTTAAGCATTAAACAACAGTTTTAAATCACAAAATAAGAGTTTTTTTTCAATTAAGCGATGGCAATCTAGATAACTACTGAAAACTAAGGAGTACTAAATAGTCACTTCTTCAGAGTATTGGATTCATCATTAATAAGCACCTACTACCCTACTAGAAGTATAGTCCAAGTCTATCAGTCCCAACGGCTTGAACTTGACATTTAAACCTCTTATTTAATAAAAAAAGTGGTTTCTGTTTCTATATTCTATTAATTTGGAATGTCGTATAATCACTAACAAATACTGTTGGTGAAATTTATCCAGCTAATCCATGATAAGTGAACTCGCATTCATCAATCTACATTCCATCTTATAATAATATCAAAAAACAGTACTTACATATACTGGGATTTCTGCGTAAATCAAGAACAACCAAAGAATAATTCCCGCGATGCTGATCATCTACGGTGGATCTATCCGACTTCATCTGTAGTTCATCATGCGTTGTAGTTTGGTGACTTCCGGTGGCTATTCGTAATCCAATTAATACAGCTAACCATGTACTTGCAGATGAGCCACTAAGATTGCATGCTTGAAGATCAATCGCTTTTACCCACAAGTCATCAATTAAAGCATCGGCTAGTAGAATTGAACCTTCATCACCTATTTTTGGATTATCATTCAATGTAATACGCTTTAAACCACCAAGACGATCTAGTTCTGGATAGCGATAACGCAGTGATTCTTGCCAAGCTGCATTATGTCTTTGCATTGCTTGGAACTAAAATAGGAATGAATGAGAGGGAACAACTTTAAACAAGTTTCTTGCATATACAAATATTAAACTATCTTTATCTAAAACTTACATTATTCTTGCAAGTGTATATTCAATTGATTTTGTGAAGACGTAACCTATAAGGAATTATTTATACACTGACCGGAACTTGTAGACAACAACCTGTTCAAACTTCCGAGCTCCTCCCCATTTCGCTACATTCAACGCCTCTCCGACCAGTAGAGGTAAACCAGTTCAATATTATAATTAGCTATGACATAAAATACAGTTCATAGTAATGTATACAAAAACCTTAATAAGTAGTCTTTCAGTTGTCTTCGATAATTTCGTAATACAATTTAGATAGATTACTTGTAGAAATGTGCTCAAATATCTGGGTTATCATTTTTTTATGAAGTACATTTCTTGCTATAAAGTTACCTGTTTCAAACTTGTCATAATCAACTGGTAATGTTTATCAACCTTAAGTATGTATTTACTTGCATTCATTAGTTGCTAACGACCCCGCATGAATCTAATTTATAAGAACTTTAGATAGTGATAACCGAGTAGTTGATACACTTTCTTCTTCATATTATGTCTTCATAAGTGATTAGAAGAGTGGGGGGGAGATGTATATGTTATATTGGGAGGTTCAAGAAAAGTAACTAACTTTCTGAACTGTTTATTTTGATTGGACTCATGAATTGTTGTTATATCATTTGTTATTCAGAAACTATGATCAATTAATAGTGTACCTGTACCCCCGCAGTCCTCAGTCATTGTTGTTTCCGTTTTGTATGGATGTTATTCTTCATATTCTTATGATGCGTGGTCAGGTTTTGTATATATATATATATATATATATATATATATGTATATATATATATATATATATATATATATATATATATATATATATGCTTGAAATGCAATTCGATTCTGTTTGGTTGGTTCAACCATCTTGTGTTCTTTATTCTGGCTTGAGGACTGGTAGTCCCGTGGCAGATGCGTACGGGAACTGATTGCCAATTATCGAGGTCACACACTATATTTTTCATAGGTTGTGACTGAACTGAATATGATCAAGATATAACAGTATACATCAGTTGTAAACAGATAACATTATAGAAGCATGACTAAGCCGTTAATTATTCTAGTGGTGATTTAATAGTTATAAGAGATTAACTTATAGAATGCAAGGTGAGGAATGTGACTCAGATACAAAATACTATGATTTATGTACTTGGATTTGAGATATAATTTATTTGTCAGAATATGTCAATCGATAATGAGGAGTGTAGAACCTAGAACATACGTGAGTTGGTCGAAGTTGCCCTACTTAATTAGTGCAATGAACAGTTTATGAAAGAATGAAATAAATTTAAACTAAAGTATCAATAGAAAGACAAATATTGAATAAATCTGTGTCATTAAGACCGATTGTGAATCATTTCATCAAATTTTCTTTAACCATTGGTCATGATAATCATACAAGCTTCAACCAAGTAGTATAAACATACCAACATAGTTTAGATCACTAGCCAACATATTCATGAATTAATAACATGAAAGATTAGCGATACCACTTAGTTGTTTAAATCTGAGTAGATGTTGTAAGACTTAAACCTACAATATAATACCAGACAATTACCACTGTAACTAAACGTATTAACGGAGACTTGCATAGAATGAAGCAATGTAATGTTGTATTCAGGTAACCAATATTACTTAAAGTTCAAAGAGATAGCTAGAAGAATTTGTTTCTTTCATGAATTATAAACGAACGAATTAAAACGAAAGTTATATTAGATTGAATGTTACAGATTGATGCTGGCTGGATACCATTGAAATCCAGGGAGCACTGGACGTCTACTTCGTTCTAGTGTGTAACTCCTCAGCAGTGCAGACCCCAGATCCCGTACCAGGGGCTTCAGGTTGACGGCGAACGCCTTACCATCCGCACCACTAGGTCGGTCTCCAATGGTAGAATTTCAATTTCCATGAATTTGTGATATATAGCGCGATGATCATCCACTGTCATTGGTGATCACTGTCTCACTCCCGACAAGTCTGAACTCCACCAGTCACGACTTCTCACTAAAGTTTCAGGAACATCCTGGAGTTAGTCACTAATGAGCTTATTAATATAGCCCCATTGGGATGGTTATTTTTGTGGAGATTGGTTATACTAGACGGGAAATCTTTGGTGTTTAACATATTCAAAAAACGACTTAAGCATTTGATTCAGAAGTCTCATTTCATCTTCTACATGAAAATAATCAAAAGCTGTAATCAGTTGGATGCGCCTGTAGTATTGATTATAACTAACTGTTTATGTCGAGACCTTTAAGTCATGGGTTTGATCCTTGGTGTGCAAGTAGGTGTAGACTATCACCAAAGAATCTCATACTAGAATGAAACAGCTACCCTCTTGGATTTTCAATAGTACCTAGTTGAGATAAAGACGAATACAAAGAACGAATTATAGTTAATCTCTATAACGTCACTTCTTCATGATTTTCATTTGTCTCTGTATTTTTGTTCAGTTGACCTCTGATCACGTGGTTGATCGACCTGGTTCATATGAGTTAATAAAGTAACTCATATTAATGTGCTAATTGATTGACGATTTATTTGAATATCATGCTTCCAGAAATTATTAACCACCGTTAGAATTCTTCTACCTCCTACGCATTAAAGGTATGCCTTACTTCTTTTATCTTGCAATTTCCGTTCTTGACTATTCATTGTTGCCACTTTCACAAGATAATCCGCTATGCATTACTAATAAGAAGTCTCATAAGTATAACCTACCACAATATTGTAAAATTCTGGTACTTTTCTATGCATACACGTATTTTAATGTACCAGAGACTTATGTTCCCAAAACAACATACAAAATGAAAAATTTTTATAAAGTAGATGATTCGTATCTGATAGTATAACAGTTATCATTTGCTCCGAAGATCCAGAATGTTTATCGGCAACCATATTCCTAATAAGATCCTATGATTCACAGCTAACTGTAATAATAAATTTTCCAATCATCTTAGTTAAACAACCACTGAAAACTAGGATTCACCAAACAATAGTATCATTCTGGTTTAAAGCTCCTTATTAGGTAGATATTCATAAAACTCAGAGGGATTCGAACCCGAGAATCTATAAAGTTATAATAGGCTCAATCATATCAATAATTAACTATACAATCTGAATGAAGTTAGATAATAATAAAACTATTGTGCTATTCAACAAATATGGTTGTTAAGAGAAATGAAAGTTATAAGTTTCATTCCTGGCAGAAGTATTAGTATACCCTACTACATAACCTTATTCAACCTGTTCATATTGAGTTGATTCTTGTTCTCATCACTATTGTGGTAACCATAACCAGGACAAAATAGTTATCCAGTACTTTTTCAACTGTTCCACCTAAATCAATAAACTTACGTTCTGTCAATTTTTTAATGTAGCACGACGATCACTCAACTCCGCCTGTAGCTCTCCTAGGGTTACTGCCGGTCCCAAGCCCGGGTTAAGGAGGGGGGTTGGACATGGGGCTAGCACCCCCATCCCGTAAAACCCAAACTTGCTAAAAAAACGCACACCAGATTAAACAAGATAAACCACTTAAACTTTGCCCTGGGAGTAGAATAATTGTTTATTACGCCTCATGATGAAAGCTGAAATTCTTCGGAAGTCATGAGGTTGATGCCCCCCCCCCTTCTAACAACCAGAGCATATATTCTTATAGGTGCATGGAATGTTCGAACAATGTGGGAAAGCGGGAAGACAAATCAAACAGCTGCAGAATTGAAGAGATACAACTTGACAGTTCTCGGAATCAGCGAAACCCATTGGACTCAAGCTGGACAGAAAACATTGGCTTCGGGAGAGACGCTACTATACTCCGGCCACGAAGAGGAAAATGCTCCTCACACCCAAGGAGTTGCTCTGATGCTGTCCAAAAAAGCACGTAATACACTTGTGGGATGGAAACCACATGGACCCAGGATCATCAAAGCATCTTTCAAAACAATGAAGAAAGAGATTACAATGAATATTATCCAATGTTATGCACCAACCAACGACGGCAACGAGGAGGGCAAAGATCAGTTTTACGATAGACTGCAATCAATTATAGCAAAGTGTCGGGGAAAAGATCTGACAATCATAATGGGGGACCTAAACGCCAAAGTCGGAATGGACAACACTGGATATGAAGAAATTATGGGACGACAAGGACTGGTAGACAGAAATGACAATGGTGAAAGATTTTCAAACCTATGTGCCTTCAACAAATTGGTTATAGGTGGTACAATATTCGCCCACAACCGCATACACAAGGCAACATGGGTCTCACTGGATCATACTACAGAGAATCAAATCGATCATATATGTATTAATAAAAAATTTAGAAGATCATTGGAAGATGTAAGAACTAGGAGAGGAGCTGACATAGCTTCAGACCACCACCTGGTGGTTTCTAAAATGAAACTGAAGCTAAAGAAGCAATGGACAACTGGAGTGGCAGCAGTTCAACGGTTCAATACGGGCTTTTTCCGAGACACTGACAAACTCAATGAATTCAAAATATCTCTCAACAACAGGTTCCAAGCCTTACAAGATCTCCGAAAGAAAAAGAAACCACTATGGAGGACAACTGGAAAGAAATCAAAGAAGCACTAACTTCAACGTGTCAGGAGGTTCTATGCCGCAAGAAGCACCATTATAAGGAATGGATCTCCACTGAGACATTGAGCAAAATTCAACAAAGGATGAATAAGAAGACAAAAATCATCAACAGCCGAACAAGAGCAGAGAAAATCAAGGCACAAACTGAATACACGGAAGTAAATAAGCAGGTAAAGAAGAGCATCAGAACTGACAAACGGAAATACATGGAAGACCTTGCAATGACAGCGGAAAAAGCTGCAAGAGAAGGAAACAGTTAGAAAGAATTGCTCAGGACAGAGTCGGATGGGGAATCCTGGCGAGCGGCCTATGCTCCTGAGCGAGGAGTAACGGGCGTAAGTAAGTAAGTAAGTACGATCACTCACTATAATTAGTGATAACTGTAGATAACCTTCGACATGTCTAAACTGTACCAGTCATGACTGTTTATTAGAACTTCTAGTAATCTAATTATTATAATTAAATTGACGTGGTTTCGTGGAAATAGGTGTTAAGTTTGGTCGTCACAGTTTGTTATCACCACTGAAAACCAGGGGAGGCAGTGGATAATAGTCGCGCTATATCACAAATTGAGTGAAGTGGTAATTCTCACATTAGAATGTAGTTAGCGATGAAGTATAGATAGCTAGGGATTTACCATGAAACTTGAATGTCCTAATCTGGATTCCTTGGTGAAATCGAGGGTGCTCAACGCTATGGAATCCCATATTAGGATGAATCATCTATTCAAAGTTCCCTCTTCGTTTTAAGTGGTACCCAACCAACATCAATACCAATCTCCAAGATACTACTGTAATTTAAACTTACATTCCTTACTTCCTATATTCATCTAAGAGTTTAGTTGTTACGCCCACATTAAGATCCTTTTACAGACAACAATAACATATTCTTAGTACATACATCTCTCTTACATTTTATTCACTAGTCAACTGAAGAATTTTCCTTAGACGTCAAGTGAATAAAAAAGAACAAAATAGAAATTGGACTTAGTGTCTATGTTTGTATGTATGTATCTATGTGCATATTTTGATTATAGATTCTTCTGAAATGAAGTGGGAATTACTAAACTTAATTAACACCGTTACTAACTGAATACACTTGATTGAATTAGTTAATCAGTCAATTTTTTTTATTTGATTCCCTTAACTGTAAAATGTACCTGCTCTACTTTATTACCTTGATCAACAATCCCCCCATCTCCCACTCACCTAACAGTTTTACTTTACCTCCACACACACACAATTTAATCAGTTCTAATTAAATTTTATTGAATAAGTAATGCAAAGAGCTGGAAAGATAGAATGAATAGAAGTAGTTTAAAGACTTCAATCACAAAACGTAATTGTCATATTATAAAGTGTATATACCTGTGGGTTATATGTATTTCCTTTTCGCTACTTTAAGTAATTGTCATTGAATAATCACTATGCTGTTCAGTGAATTCATGTGATAGTAATAGATAATGATTACAAAAATACTGTTTTTTTTTCAAGAATTGATTAAAGCTAGGACTAATATTCACTGAATGTCGCTCTTTACAATGATCTAACGGTTAAGTTATGCAGTGAAACTTGAAAGTGATTGATTCAGTTAACAGATGGAAACATAAATGTACACTTCAATGACTAATGGTTTTCAGTGGTTGTCTAAATTAAATTCATTAATGTATTCATGAAGATTGCAAATATCTACCAGTGTATGCTAATATATGCCAATATAATGGTGCTAATTGTTAAACATTTTCCGCGATATCTAAAGATTACATGTCCGATTACTGATAGCCTGATGGATATTTGTTCTTGATGAGTTCCACATCAGTATGAAACACCAGTCTGTTGTTTTACAAATTTTAAAGAAATCCATCTACCTAATTCGGTCTATATGGTGATAAATTTGATGTTATAGGCGAATATATTAGTATTCATATAGATCTTAGATTATTTAGATATAATAGAGAATACAGAACATTCAATGCATTTCATAGTTTACACCATTAATAAAACGATTTAGTAAGTTAAATTATGTGCAACGTAGAACTTGATACATATTTGCATCAGTCCAAATTTCAACAAGTCGTATGATGAATATCAAAGTAGTAAAAGTAGTTGTACCTTCAATGGTCATAATAGGGATTAAATATAGAGGTATGATTAGAAAAAATAGAATAACATCAGTTTTAGAAAAGTATTAAATCATTATGAAGCTCAAGATATGAAAGAAGACAAAGAATGAATGGATCTATGCCACTACAACTAATTGAATTCACCAATGTGGATTTTAGTGATAGTCAACGAATTTACGCACTAATGGTATATTATGGTTTAGCCTGTTATAGTTTTCTACTATCCTACTACTACTGTAGTCAACATCATCAATTACCAGGTAGGTGGTGGTTGAGCAAAATCACCATCAGCAACGTAGAACCGGACACACGCCCACAGGTTCAAGTTGCCATACCACATTAGCACTACGAGATTACAGAGGTGACGTAATAACAGAAAACAAGAGAGAAGAGTAAAGTAAAGGTGTGTAGCAAATAATAATAGAATTCAAGATCTAAATGAGGTTAAAAAGTGAATACACATGAATCACTGTGGCCGATTCTAAGGCATGCCACCCAGTGTCTCCAGCCATTTATTGCGACTATCACGCGGACCCCAACCAGGTAATCTACCTCTATCAACATGGCGTAGATCAACAGTCAAGTACTTCATGGACTGATGCCATGTTTTGGCTTGGCCCCCCCTAAATACCCTTCTTCCATTCTACATCAACCCTAGCCAATATCACGCGACGGGGTGGACGGTGGTCGGGCATGCCCAATACATGTCCCAACCATCTCAGTCGATGAAGATTAATGACTTCTTCGACTAATTTGCCGTGTTTCCCAAGAACCTATTGTCTGACCTCCATATTACTTATTCGACTACTCCATGGCATACGAGCGGTTGTTATGGTCAAATACTTGGAGTCGACGCATATCTTAGGTTTTCATGGCCCACGTTTCGCAGCCATATGTTAAAACGGCGCAGACTGCTGCTCAGTACACCCGGCCTTTCATTGAGGTACGGATGTCTCGTCTGCGCCATATATGGCGTAAATTGGCGAATGCCATTCGGGCCAACTGAATCCGCGCTGAAATTTCGTCAGACACCGACCCTCCAGGGATGATAAGATTTTCAAGATAAGTGAAGCGGTCAACTGATTCAATCACTTCAATCTCTATAACTAATTTAGGGGAAGAAGCAGGCCAGTCCTGGAGCAACATTTTGCATTTAGGAGGGGAGAAGCGCATCCTAAATATGCTTGCATTGTTACTCATGGTGTTCATGAAACTCTGAATGTTGTTCGCGTCTTCACCGAATAGGACTATATCGTCTGCATATTCTAAGTCGACAAGAGGGCCTCCTGGAAGGAAGGTAATTCCTGAGAAGTTTAAAGGAGTGAGATTTCTAAGAGTACATCTATGATGAAATTAAATAAAAATGGGATGAGGGGAAACCCTGACGGATCCAACTCGAGGATGAAATTTCTCGTGACAATTCACCATATGCTCTTACTTGACCAGTGGTGACCGAGTAGAGAGCTTTATAAGGACTATGTACTTTCGGGGAACGTCTTTTAATGACAAACACTGCCAAACACTGCAAAATACACTTTTACCAATTAATGCAATTAAATCTTATCTGATAACTGTTCAATTTAATGACAATTGACTCCATAATCTGTCATAAACTCAAGAATCACCATTAATGTACACACACAATCTCATATTTGGAAGGAAATTCTGTAGATTCTATGAGTGAGTAAGACTCATTAAAACGTAGGATTCCAGGTGTTGAGACACTGTATGCTGAAAACTCATATTGTACTAAACATACTACTGAATAGAGTTATTATTATTACCTAAAAATGAAAACAAGGAACGATGTAAGAAACGCTTCTTAGAAATATACAGAATGAACTGCCATTTTGAGATTATCTAATTAACAGAAGCCTGAATGAAATCTTCAGTCTTACTATTTACCCCGAAAACTAAAGACTTTATTAGGAATATTGAACTTAATTTTGTATAGCCTTTCAGTGAGATCTTTAAGTTGGATTGTGATTAGTAAGTCGAATCCAAAATGCGCGTTTCTTTCTATTTGGGACTCGTCGGATGGATGTATTTGCATCCTAATGTTGATCTTCACACTGGGGTTCGAACTCAGTCCGTTTAGAGGCAAACTCCAGCGCGGCTAAATATACCGACTGACAAGCCTCAAATAGAGCGAAACGTCTTTATAGTTAAGTGATACCTATAGTACACGTCCCAATGGTTTGATTAGACGCAAGATCAGTGTTTATCTATCGTGATAATCTCATACCATATCTACACCAGCATGCACAAGGTCATTACATCACTGCAATCACTGGTAAGAATGCCTACAGTTACTTCATTCCATCTGTTAGAAGCATCTCCGTCTCACTGTTAAAATGTTTATACTAAGGTTAGATCATACTACTAATTATTTCAAACTTTAAAATAAATCATCCTAAATTTAAATGTCAATATTGACATTATGAATTGATCTGAATCAGACAACCATTGATCACGTGGAAATACTAGATTAGCTCCTTGAAGTAATTCCTGAGAAGTTTAAAGGAGTGAGATTTCTAAGAGTACATCTATGATGAAATTAAATAAAAATGGGATGAGGGGAAACCCTGACGGATCCAACTCGAGGATGAAATTTCTCGTGACAATTCACCATATGCTCTTACTTGACCAGTGGTGACCGAGTAGAGAGCTTTATAAGGACTATGTACTTTCGGGGAACGTCTTTTAATGACAAACACTCCATAATCTGTCATAAACTCAAGAATCACCATTAATGTACACACACAATCTCATATTTGGAAGGAAATTCTGTAGATTCTATGAGTGAGTAAGACTCATTAAAACGAGATTCCAGTGTAGTTCACTTTAAAATATAAGTCCAACGGTCAATCATTTCAATCTATGGTAACTGTCTAACCAAATCTTTTTAGTAAAGCATCGGTTTATCAGTAGTATGATTATGATCATTATTAATATTGTTGTATTGTGAAAATTGTTAGTTACATAAGTAATGTTAATCATAGACTTTAATTTATCATGCAGTTCAAGTTCCTAACTAATTCATAACTCCACCCACACCCCCCCCCAAATCCATAAAGTTTCTACTATTGAATTCTACGGCGGCCTGTTTGATATCTTCGATAACAATTTTTCTAAATGCCTCAATAAATTAGTTTTTCGTTATTTTTTTGTTTTATTTTAATCGTTCCATCATATCACATAATTGAATTGTGTACCCACTCGTCTATATAAAAAGTCGACAATCTATCGTGAGTAATACAGTAAGATCTAAGCGAAAACATCACGGTGACTGGCAACATACTCTAAATATTTACCAGATGTCTATTTCTAAAATTTTTAATCTTAACTGCAGATCTCTTGTGGGAAAAGTGGACTACTTACAATTTCTTCTTAGTCTAAAGACACACCGAAGAATCTCGACTCCATAAGCTGTATGATGACAATTGGTTATCCCTAAAAGTTTACCAGATTTTTTCGTCAGGATCGTTCTATCATGAAGAAAATGTGTGGTGATGGTGATGTTTCTATTTTCGTGAACACGAACTGGTGAGTATACATAGAAATAGAGTAAGTTGTTGAGACACTGTATGCTGAAAACTCATATTGTACTAAACATACTACTGAATAGAGTTATTATTATTACCTAAAAATGAAAACAAGGAACGATGTAAGAAACGCTTCTTAGAAATATACAGAATGAACTGCCATTTTGAGATTATCTAATTAACAGAAGCCTGAATGAAATCTTCAGTCTTACTATTTACCCCGAAAACTAAAGACTTTATTAGGAATATTGAACTTAATTTTGTATAGCCTTTCAGTGAGATCTTTAAGTTGGATTGTGATTAGTAAGTCGAATCCAAAATGCGCGTTTCTTTCTATTTGGGACTCGTCGGATGGATGTATTTGCATCCTAATGTTGATCTTCACACTGGGGTTCGAACTCAGTCCGTTTAGAGGCAAACTCCAGCGCGGCTAAATATACCGACTGACAAGCCTCAAATAGAGCGAAACGTCTTTATAGTTAAGTGATACCTATAGTACACGTCCCAATGGTTTGATTAGACGCAAGATCAGTGTTTATCTATCGTGATAATCTCATACCATATCTACACCAGCATGCACAAGGTCATTACATCACTGCAATCACTGGTAAGAATGCCTACAGTTACTTCATTCCATCTGTTAGAAGCATCTCCGTCTCACTGTTAAAATGTTTATACTAAGGTTAGATCATACTACTAATTATTTCAAACTTTAAAATAAATCATCCTAAATTTAAATGTCAATATTGACATTATGAATTGATCTGAATCAGACAACCATTGATCACGTGGAAATACTAGATTAGCTCCTTGAAGTAATTCCTGGAGTTCTAGTGTGGAGACGTGACCGGTGGAGTTCAACCGTGTCGGGTGTGAGGCAGTAACTCACCGATAGTATGGAGGAGGTCGCGCAACATATCGCGAGTTGACTGAATTGGAAATATCAACATCTAGGAGCCGGCTCAGTGGTCCAATGGTAAAACGTTGGTCGCGGAGCCAGAGATTCCTGGATTCGAACCCAATGGGGTCATGGATGCGCACTGCTGAGGAGTCCCATACTAGGACGAAACAGCTGTCCAGTGCTTCCATGTGATCAATGGTTGTCTGATTCAGATCAATTAGTGATTGACACTTAACTATCTTTACAACCCCCCCCTAATTGTAACTAATTTAAAATGTAAACAATAAAAATATAAATTACATTTTAAAATCATCATATATGATGAATTACTGAGTCAATAAAGTAGTATGAATAATAACCTCATTATTATCAACAATATTACGTAATTCAAACCAGTTTTCATTAATGAAGAATGTAGGTAGTCACTTGTAATAACTAGTGTCTATAACATAATAATTAATAATGAAGTCATGTAATGTGTTTTGCTCAACACTGTCTCTATGTGAAGGTGTGTTTCACCAAGAAAACTACTTCTTGTTCTTCATGAAGACACTAAAAATGATTACACTAGACATGCATACATATGTGTACAAGTAGTAATGTTGTACATATTTTTTCTATTCTTTATAGATTAAACTTAGTTGGTTACTATTGTCAATCAGAGAGGACTATTAAACAACTACTTTGTTGTAGAGTGACAATGATGAATAGCAACGATCACATAGAACATCAGTAGGGTTAGAAACTGAAGCATATAAGTTCTACAGAATGGGTGAAATGTAAGTTATTGGAATGAATACCAAACTCCCAAGTAATGTTGACGATTAAATGTTCTATGTGACTTGACCGTCCTAGTTTTGGTCCCTTAGAGAGTTGCAGGTGTACATTGACACTAGCAGAAGTCCAACAACTGTCCAGTACGACGCGATTTGAAAAAAGTACAATCAAAATTAATCTATGATCAATTCAAACAACAAATTTAAGTCAATCCAACTCAAGTAAAGTACAGGTATAAACTTTGAGTAATTATTAAACTGTCTGTGATGAATAACCATCACGACAAATAATCGACGATCTAGAAATTTCAAAGGTAATCAGGAATCACTAATTGTATCAGTAATGTTTGATAGGTAAATAGTAGATAAATATTACGAAATGATTTATTTATGATACTATAAGGTAAAACTTCAAGTGTTAAACATATCAAGTACTAAATTCTTACTAAACTGTAGATATATTACGCATATATCAACAATAAAGTTACATTAAAATCATCATCCTAAACTAAAGCTTAATCTAACCTAATCCCTATATAACCAAAGTACTGAACAATATCTGGTTAGATATATCACAGATTGATGTTGGCAGGGTACCATTGAAAACCAGGGAGCACTGGACAGCTGTTTCGTTCTAGTGTGGAACTCTTCAGCAGTGCGCACCCACGATTCCGCACCAGGGGCTTCAGGTTGACGCGAACGCCTAACTATCTGCACCACTGGGTCGGAATCCAATGGTAGAATTATATTAAAAGTTTATAAAATACTATCTGTGTTCCTACGAAATGTTGTAGAATACGATTAATGTGTAGCTACATAGAAAAAGATGACACTATTTATGAATCTACAGAGAGCGATTAAGTAGTAAGTGTGAAAAGCATAAGAATAACAGTTATCATTATTACCTGATGAGTAACTGACTTGTTGAGGTAATCTGTACAATCACCTGTTTACGTAAACATGATTTCAGTAGTATAATT
The DNA here is from genome assembly GCA_034768735.1 of Schistosoma mekongi. Taxonomy (NCBI): domain Eukaryota; kingdom Metazoa; phylum Platyhelminthes; class Trematoda; order Strigeidida; family Schistosomatidae; genus Schistosoma; species Schistosoma mekongi. The sequence continues at coordinate 3,561,099 of CM068312.1, forward strand.
ACAATCGGTCAAAACGAAGTGTACATACAACTACTATAAGTCAATGAAGCATTAATCAGAGTTGAAGAATTAATGCCATAGAAACTATTTAGAACATATTTAATTCAGTTGGGTTAATTGATATGAATAATAATGTTCATAAGATGAAGTATAATCAGTGTAGTGAGACGAATAATGAAAAATAACTAAGTTCTGATAGATATGGAAACATGATTAAATCGACTCCGTTTTTCTATGCAGCTAATCTGAGAACTCTGTTTTCCTATTGACTGTTACTCATAAACAACTCAAAGCATAACTATTGAATTTGACTTCATCAATATACATCTATAAATTCACTCGTTCTTGTCCGGCAAAGCTGCATGTTTATGAACACTTTCTCGCCTGGTTAAGGAAAGGCGATAGTGGTTACGTCAGAAGTTTAGTAATAGAATATCTCGTCATCAGAAACCAAAAGATTAGTCAGGATGTATCTTTAAAAGTTGTGTATGCAGTGAATGGAAGCCTTCCGAAGGCTACGTGTTATTGATTTTTATGCATTCCTGCGCCCGTCGCTATGCACATAGAAATACTGTAGCTATATGTACAAAATAAAAGCATTCATCCTCTTATTAGGCACCTAGCAAGTGAGTTTCCATATTATATTATCGTATAATTTAATTTGACAACACGTACTGGTCTATATTAAATAACCATTATCCACCACAAAACACTAGGTAGCTGTTCTAGCAGTGTTCATCGACAAATTCACCAGGGATAGGACACAGCCTTTAGGTCCCATGACAAACGCTTTAGACCACTGAGCAGGCTCCCAACGGGAGCCATTTGTAATTCAATCAATTCATCTATTATTATCGGTGGTAATTACTCCACATCCGACATAGTTGAACATTAGTCACGTCTTTCAACGAGGACTCTAGGAATTACCTCGACAAGTCAGTCACCCATCAGGTAATAATGATAGACAGACAGACAGACAGTTGCAACGTAGAACTTGGTACATGCGTACGTCAGTTCAAGTTGTCATGCCTCAATTAGCAGATAGAGATTAAATTGTCGAATCAAATCCCAGAGTGGGAAAGGTAGTAGCAGAGTTAGTATTCATGGAAGGGAATAGAGACCGAGAACATTTAAGAAAATATGATCCAGTAAAGAGAAAATTATGATAAGTTCAGAAACTAGGATTTGGAGGAAGACAAGGAATGGATGCACCTGCGCCATTGCCAACGATTTTGAGCCATATCACCCAAAGTCTCTAACCATTTATTACGAGCCTCACGCGGACCCCAACCAGGTAGTCTGCACCTATTAACATGGCTCAGCCCAATTGTCAATGACTTCATGGACTGGTGCCATGTTTTGGTTTGGCCGCCCCTAGCTTTCTTACAGCCTACTCCTACACCAGACAGCACTGCTCGTCGAGGTAGGAGGTGGTCAGGCATACGTAACAAATGTCCTAACCACCTCAGTTGATGGAGATTTACTACTTCATCAATAGGCTTACCGTATCTACCTAGTACTCTATTCCTAACCCACGTATTGCTTACTCGGTGGTCCCAGAAAACACGAGCAATGCTTCGAAGACATCTATGATCGAATACCAGGAGCCTACGAATATCCTCTATCCTTAATGGCCATGTTTCACATCCATAAAGTAAGACGAACCGAACTACTGCGCAGTAAACGCGTCCTTTGGTCAGTAGTCGGAGGTCTCGCCTACGCCACGGATGATGCAAATTCACAAAAGCTAATCGGGCTTTATGTATACGCGCAGAGACTTCAGCAGACACCAGACCGTCAGGGCTGATAAGGCTGCCAAGATAAGTGAAGCGGTCAACACATTCAACTGCCTCACTCCCTATCACTAACTTCGGTGTCGAATCAATCCAATCCTGAAATACCCTTTTTCATTTGGGTGGAGAGAATCGCATCCCAAACATCCTTACATTCATGTTTAAGGTAGTCAAAAGATTCTGCATTTTATCAGCATCTTCGCCTAAGAGAACTATATCATCTGCATATTCTAAGTCAGGTAGTTTATCTCCTGGTAATAATGATAACTGTTTTTCTTATTCTCTTCATACCTACCAGTTAGTCTATTACTGTAAATTCAAAGATAGTGTTTTCTTCATTTATGTAGCTACACATTACTCTCATTCTACAACATTCCATAGGAACACAGATAATATTTTATGAACTTTTAGCAAAATTGTTCAGGGTTAGGCATTACATACATGATTTCCATTGGTTCTAAGCTACATTTAATAGCTAATAGTTAATAATATCTACATAATATGCTTAAAAAATGAAATCAACAATGAAAATTATACTTGAATATGCTGTATCCACTTAATGATTGATACTACTGAATTCATCACAGATTAAATGAACATGAAAACATTTTAGCAAAAAACTCTAACTGTTCATTTATTTATTTTGTTATGTTGTCTATCCTACTTATAAGTAACAAATTACACGTTACTTAGAAGAAAAAAAACAACATACACTTTCATTTATTAATCACAGTAGGATCATAAAGTTACATCTGTATATTCAATTATTAACTTCTTAACATGCTCATAAATGAAGAAAGAACACTGGATTGTAGTTAGTCTATTACTGTAAATTCAAAGATAGTGTTTCTTCATTTATGTAGGCTACACATTACTCTCATTCTACAACATTCCATAATAGGAACACAGATAATATTTTATGAACTTTTAGCAAAATTGTTCAGGGTTAGGCATTACATACATGATTTCCATTGGTTCTAAGCTACATTTAATAGCTAATAGTTAATAATATCTACATAATATGCTTAAAAAATGAAATCAACAATGAAAATTATACTTGAATATGCTGTATCCACTTAATGATTGATACTACTGAATTCATCACAGATTAAATGAACATGAAAACATTTTAGCAAAAAACTCTAACTGTTCATTTATTTATTTTGTTATGTTGTCTATCCTACTTATAAGTAACAAATTACACGTTACTTAGAAGAAAAAAACAACATACACTTTCATTTATTAATCACAGTAGGATCATAAGTGATGATGATGATATGATGATGATGTGATTATAATGAAGGTTTTCATACTTTGTATTAAAAAGTATGAATTTCTTCATAGATAATCTTAGTTATAAAACTTTATACCATCAGTTTAGGCAACAAGTAGATCATTAGTGTAACATAATGTTGATATTACTTTGGTTTAGTGGTTAGAGTTGAGTATTATGATAAACCAATATAGCCAAATCGACTGAAACAATTTATAATTTAGGTCTTATTACAACAGATAAAGTGTGTTTGGGTAACTATCAAGTTATGAAGTGAAACTATACTTCACACGGATATGATGGAAACAAATCGTTTCACTTTAGCGACCAATATTATTAAACAGAAGGATGAAGATTCTTTCAACCTTAAGGACATTTCAGATGTTGAAATCTACTAACAAAATGATACTGGGCAACCGGTCTTAAGTAATTATACTTTGTAAAACATGATTACTCACCCATGTGGTCTAAATAATTTTTGACTTAACACTTAGATGTCTCTCAAGAAAAAATATCCTCATGTTGGGTGAACCACTGAAATTTGTTGTGGTAAGTTCCGGTATCTAGTTTAAGTGAATCCAAACAATCATATGACTTAAATGTACTTTTAGTCCTGTAACCCCCCCCTCTCTATGCGTTTGCTTACTCATTTCCTTTATCGCATTATTTTAGTAAAGTATGTTAGGTTGACCTTCACACTTTTTACTTGTCATTGGATGTTCGATTCTCAGATCTTTGTACTTATCTATATTTGAGACACTGGTAATTCTATGTACATAAATACATATATTCCTAGTCAGACTACTTATTCCTTTGATTGAGCGTTTAAAAAATCACAGCATTCCCTTATTGCTGGTCCCTAGAATGCCGGGCCGACTGCTTGTGATTCTTATTACTGATTGTTACAATACAATTCAACTATTACTATTACTTCTGAGTTCACATTGTGTTACGTCGTGACTACTATTTGCAATAGTAAGCACTAATAAGAACATTACACTAACTATTGACATAACTCTGCAAAGAACTAAGATCCTCTTATATTAGTAAAACTAGATAATGTACAAGGTAACTGAAATTACAACTAAAGTCGCTTACTAGTAGGTTGAGTCAGTTTAAAATGTAATGTAAAGATTATCCAATGTACTCAATGAATTACTATGACATTTTGAATGTTAGATTTCCATTCAAAAGTTTGTTAATAGTGAGTTGTTCATAAGAAAAACTACCTTTAAACAGATCATTCGTTTAAACACTTCTTTTAAATACATACTGTAGTTTTGGGATAAACTTGTATATTCCTGTTGATTTGTTATAGACTGAAGCTGATCAGTCATTGTTGCTATATGTGCATCCTGAGCAGATTGCCTCGATATAGCGAATTTTCGCAAGTATTATATAATACTATATCGAGGCACTCCGCTCAGGATGCACATATAGCAACAATGACTGATCAGCTTCAGTCCATGACAAATCAATGGGAATATACAAGTTATCCTAATACCAATGTGCCCGTTGCACAAGTGTAACTGTCTGGACTCAGTAGTCTAGTGGTGAACGCGGTGGAGTTCGACACGAAACGGACTGAGTTCGAATCCCAGTGTAGACATCGACATTCGGATGCAGGTACATTCAACCGATGAGTCCCAAATAGGACGATACGGGCGTTCTGGATTCCACTTGCCAGTCACAATCCAACTTATATAATACTGTAGTTTGCTTGTTTATGCTTACAAAGTGTAAGTGTATCTTCTATATCTACCATCAAAATTAATTAACATTGAACTTATCATTGATGCTTGAAACAAGTCAGTGATTAACTTAACATAGTAGATTAATTTAAATATCAATATTAAAGATGTAGATAAATTCACTTGATGAAAACTAAGTAAGACGAAATATACATCGTATATTCTTCTATTGATTACACATTCTAAATATACTAAGTTATCTCATGCATGAATGTTAGTTGGCTTAGTTAATCTAACTGTTATAACAGGAGTAATAATGAGGCATAACAATTTATTTATTAAATATTCCTCTAATATGCTTTTTATGCATTCCTTTTAATGTAAACTACACACTAACGCTTAATATATCTTTTACTGTTCCTGAATTATTGTAATTTTGCCCTTATTGCATTATCCCGTTACCTTATACGAATCCCCATGTTTCAGCTTTCTGTATATGAAATAGTTTATCACTTTATATATCAAAGTAGCATACTTACTCACTAAACGACTCTTTAATTGGAAGGTTTGTTATGTCTTTCCTTTTGCCCTACCCAACTGAGATTCATTTAATCAATAATTTCATATACCAGTCATTTAGTTACACCATATAGAATTTAATTTTATTGGCTTCTTATTGGCATAAGAGCATATCAATCTTAAATAGAACGATTACTGTTATTTTAAACACTTTCATGATTACATCATAAACACATTTTACAAGTATGAGTTAATTATCATTATATTCCTATCTAATGGAATAAGCAATTAGATTGTATATTCGGTAAAACTTCAGTGTTAAATTAGTTGGATGAAGACAGTCATTCATCCATTTATAATGTGTAACATTGCACATACGTGCATCGTTTGAAAGTAACGTGCATCACTAGCTTGACGAGATTTTTAAAATTCGTATCAATGTATAGTTTAACAATAAGAAGTGAAACAAACATATGTAAGAAAGGACAATCGAACTTAAAAGCTAAGAGAAAATGCGAAGTAAATACACTTGCTTCACTGGGACCTATTCTGACGCATACTACCCAGTTTCTCCAGTCACGCAAACACCAACAAAGTTATTTGCATCTAATAATGTGACTCAGACCGATAGTCAACAAGTTCATGGAATGGTGCTATGTTTTGGTCTGGCCAGCCGTATTTTTTTCCATCATAATTCTACACCAGCTAACATCCCTTGACGAGGCAGCTGATGAACTGCATATGTAGTACACGTCCTAACTACCCTCCTAGTGAATGAGGATTCACAATTTCAGTAACTGATGGAAGTAATTACCATAGCATTCTATGCCTATCATAAATAGTACTTACTAGGCTATTCCATGTAAATCAATCAAACCTCTGAAGACATCTATGATCAAAGACAACTAGCCCATGAATGAAGAAAATAATTATTTCATAAATCATTGTAATACATGTAAACTACATGAATACAACTATCATCCAATAAAATTCAAACTCGAATTTTGATTGGTCGAGAACTATTAGCCAATCAAAAAAATGACCAATTTTTAAAATAATAAGTAATATATAATATTCTTATCGAATTCTTTTGCGCTTTAATCTATTATCAATATATACCATTTTCATGAGTATAACACGTAATCAAAGTATCATTTTTCAAATAAAACAGGATACTTATTAGTTTATTAAATATATTTACCCTAACTCATGAACTAACATCAAATATAGATATTTCATCAGTAAGTTATTTGAAAGTTGAATTTCTATTGAAATTTTCATTGCAAAAATCGAATAAATCAAGTAAGTGTTTCATCACAATTTGATGTTTTTCGTATTTGTCACAGATTAGTTTTGGTTGAGTACAGTTGAAAACCAATAAATCCTGGATAACTGTTTTGTCTTGGTATGTGACCCCTCAGTAATGCACACCTTTTTCACACGTACCTAACCAACAACAATCTATAACGAATACGAGCAACGGTAGGACTAAACTATAGTTCTGCTATTGAGTGAATTCTCCAGTAACTTTCACTTGCCCCATTTTTGCTAGCATTTAATTTTACCCACTTCAAACCGAAAACCTCAACACATAGTCCGTCCATGTATTGACTTCTTCTCATAGATACCTTATTAACACAGGTTCATCAAAATTGAGAAGTATATTCTATATAACTATTACAATTATTCCAAATGTGCACTACTACCTTCAAATATTGTTATCTAAATCCCATTGGTCTGGCACTATAGCATAGTTCCACCTTATCTATTTAAAAACTACCTTAATTCAATTACAATATACAGTGCGCTTAATAATAGATTTTAGGAAATAATAAGGCATATGTAAAGGAAACTTTATTTATAATGAATCCTTTATTTTTTAATATACATTCAGATATGTTGGTTGAAATGTTAGCGATCAAGTATTGTAAATATCTGAGTCTTGCAAGAGACTAAATCCAATTTGAATAGTTCATTGGTAACAGTTAATTTAAGGAAAAGAAATGGCTATTTGACTATTTACATATTTCCTACAAGATATATCAGTAATAAGATATGAAGCTGAGTAGGTTTGGATTTACTTTCCATAAGATGTATATGCTTCATAATGATTTTAGTAACAACTTACTAACGAGTGAAATTCCTAATGTAGTTTCTCGTGGGAAATTTCATTTCTGTCTGACTATCTGTTGTTCATTATGTAATCCTTTTCTCATATTTTGGGATTTAACAGTTTGTCTTCAGGAAATTATATTACTTAGTAATTATATGATTTATAAACTAAAGATCAACAACTTCTAATTGAATAGATCTCTATGAACCTCTGAAATGATGTAATCACTAACAAATTCTTATATTGGTTTCTCAAAACATTTTAGTAGAAGACAGCAGCTGACAGAGTTATCACCTATGAAACTGAAGTATTCTAACTTTCTACCTTTAAATGGTAGATTTGGATTTACATTTAACAGCATTTACTATGTAGTCATAACCTATAAATTGTCTGAAATTGTGAAACTGGATAATACATAATCAAATTCTACAGGATCCGTTACTTTCATTAAGATTACAAATACACCATATTGTCAAATATCATCTAGTAAGACAATTTGGTCAATACAGGGCTTCTTGCCGACTACTTAAAACCACCTTACAATAGAAATGTATATACTAAACAAAATGAATCATTTATCTATCATGTTTGTTCAGTGTTGTAGTATAGTCAAATAAACTCATAAGACAAATGACAGGAAAATGAACAACTGATGAAAGTGAATGTTCTACCACTGAACTGTAACCTGCCCAATCGTGATAATAGCTATAAGGTTGTGAACCCGGAGTTCGATTCCCGGATAGAATCAAGAATACACACTACTAAGGTGTGATTGTTTTGTCATTTGTTCAAGTAAATAGCTTCTTCATCATATCAGTATGTAATTTTTACTACAGATTTGAAACTGAATAAAAGCAGTATTCCATATCATTTCTCCAATATAGTTTCAATGATCTAGTTAAGTTATCTAATTCCAACGATAGTGGTATTCTTCGACATTAAACTCTGTTGACCGACAGTTTCTATGGCAATATTCGTTATTGATACATTAACTTCAAAAATACGTAAGATTTATGAAGTTTCACTACTCAGGGTTTACGGTGAATTATAGTCAGAATTATCAATCTCAAGTATTTTTCTTCAAAGCCCCGCCCTATGCCTTATCTCTCTTTTTATTCAATTTTATTATAGTTATCCACTTAGAAACTACACTAACTTCATAATAATCTTCACTGACTGATCTCGTATCAGAATGCTTGATTATCGGTAAAGAAGCTGACAATACGCACAGCTTCATGAATGTCTTAAGTAATAATCCGAATATGTTTAAAGTGTTAAGACATTTAGAAAGTATTCTGAACTATCGCCAATATCGACATCACGATGTTGACTGGTATTGGAGTAAGATGGAAGAAAAATACGATCAACCAAGCTAAAACATCTCATCAATCTATGAAGTCGTTTAGCATTATTCGTCCTGTTCGCAATTTATTTATCCTATTTAACAACTAAATACTATTTTAATGTAAACAAATACTTTTAAAAAAGCAGGGGAAACAACAGGATGTCCCTAAAGTTCCAGTGAGAAATTATAACTGGAGGAGTTTAGTTGGAATAATACCTCCAACCAGCTCAGAGACGCAGATAATTAGGCGTTCACTAAGTGACTTGAAGGTTCTAGTTCGGGTCTTTGAAGAAATTGACGATATGCACTGCTGAGGAGTCTAATATAAGAACAAACCACCTATCTAGTGTCTCCTATTTATTAATGATACCCAACCAACATCAATCTATGATGCATACAACTGACTGAACTTGGTACCTATCCGCCCCCCCCTCCTAAAAACTACCTCGAAATAGTTAACAAAATAAATAAAAATTTCATCAAACATTTTGTTTCAATTGTAAAGAGCAAAAACAACCTTTCAAAAATGTGACTGTTTTGACCCATTTTCTGTCTCGTTTACATCTACCCTTCATCTTCTATATGTGTGTGTGTGTGTGTGTGCGAGCGAGCGAGCGAGAGAGAGTATGTAAACTCTATTTTATAGTAGATAGTTACATAATGACCTACTGTGAATTGAAATTTAAATGGATTCAATATCTTTTTAAAATGAAATTTATTCAATTTTCAACAGCTGTCATTTCTATGAACTGATTATTTAAGTTCAGTTAAGTAACAAAATGAAATTTATTTGACCTAAATATCCTTTTCATAATGTTATTAGTTAAGTAAATAGTCAATTAGTCTATTGGTTGTAATTGAGTGTTCAGCAGTAAGCATCCACGACCCTACTCCACCAAGGAACGAACCCAGAACCCTCTGACTCTATGGCAAACACTTTATTATTATACCCCTGAGTCGTCTCCCAACGGTTGGTATTTCTAATTCAGTCGGTTCGTGATACGTTTGGGCCACCTCAACCATTAATACCGATGGGTGACTGTCTCACACTCTACACAGTTGGTTTATTGATTATTATATCATACTGTTTAGTTAAACATACAGGTTAAGCTAATACATCATATTTTGTTGATGACATTTTTTGTATGGATTTTGAAAGTTCATTTAATATTTTTATAACTTTACATCAAGTTTCAAGGTAAACAAGATGTACGTCTAGTAATCAAAAGACAATTTGATATTGTTTTTCTATATGATTGTTAAATATGAACTTTATTAGTAGATGATACTGGTAAGTTATAAGTAATTGATCACAGATACCTTTGAAACAGCTATGGTCAGATTAGATATTATTAAAGAATGATAGTAAATTATCTGATCAAGTAGTAACTCTTCACAGATTCAGATAGTTACGATAGATAGAATAAAAGGAGGTTACAGTTGGTCAGATCAAAACTTAGAATCAGCGTATGAAATTGATAAATGATTGTATGAACTGTGTTGACACCTGGTTGAAGTTCATGTGCTTATCATAAACAGTATTTGGAAACTTTTAAATTGCTGTTAATCGTTACATACACTCTTTGTATTCCATAAAAACCTCAGGAATTGAAGCTTTCTTCTTCAATTTCATCTCTGTTCTATTATTATTATTATTATTATTATAATATTATTATTATTATTATTATTATTATTATTATTATTATCGATGTAACTACGACAACTATTAACTTACTACTCATTCAACTGTGTTTATTGGGTTGGATACGAACGTATCAAGTACTACACTATATACAATTAACTGACATGATGGTGACTAATGTATGCTACGATGTTATTACATGTTAGATATCATTTAGAATCATAAGTAATATTTCAGTATTAAAGTTTTCCATTTGGCATATCGAATGATTTTTATACAATTGTAGATAACTATATATACAGTACATCAATACACGAAGAGAGTTAAAAAATAATTGAATAACTCAAATGCAACATGATTAGTATGAACTGGAAACGATGAAGATATTCTAAACCAGGAAATATCTTCACTGTCTTTATCGATATTAATTTAGATCAGCGGATATTTGATAAATTTGTTTTATTTTGTACAAGTGTGGCTGTCTTAGACTCAGTAACCTAGTGGTAAACGAAATTGATTCGAGTCAAGGTCTTAACATTTGCACTGGGATGCAGATACATCCAACTGATGCGTCCCAAATAAGACGAAATGCACCTGCTGAATTCAGCTTGTCAGTTAGAATCTAACTCAAAGAATATCACTTAAATCTAGTTAATCTGTAAAAACTTTCAACTTATGGTTTGTGTTAGTCAACACACTTCAACAAGATGCGTACATAGTCTTGAAAGGACTAATGATCCTGTAGAATTAACACATCACTCAAAATTAACAACGTAAGGATGTTGCCACTGACTAAATTAGCTCATATGTAAACCTCCCGTAAGACTGAGGTATTTATGATGATTTTTCATTGATTTGTAAAAGTAAAAATATCCACAGACTGATGTATACCAAACTGGTTATAACCATAAATTGTGTATTTCTGTGGTTCTCATTATAAACTGCATTTTATGCAATATTTCCATGAGAATGACATCAAATTATGAAGCATATTTCATTAACAATGCAACAATCTATTCCCAAAGAACAAACAACTGTTGCTAATGTTAGGATGGACTTGTATATTTCCGTTGATTTGTTATAGACTGAAGCTTCTTAGTCTCTGTTGCTATATGTGCATTCTGAAAGGATTGCCTTGATATGGAGAATTATTCACAAGAATTATTTAAGTTAGATTGTAACTGGCAAGTGGAATCCAGGACACGCATTTCGTTATATTAGGGACTCATCGACTGGATGTATCTGCATCCCAATGTTGATGTTCACTGTGGGATTCGAATTAAGTTCGTTTCTTGTCGAACGCCACCGCGTTCACCTCCAGACTACTGAGTCCAGATAGTCATATTTGTGCAATGGGCGCATTGGTATTAGGCTAAACTTGCATTTTTTCGTTGATTCGTTATAAACTGAAGCTGGTCAGGCTCTGCTGCTATATGTGTATCCTGAGCGGATGCAGGTACATCCAGCCGATGAATCCTAAATAAGACAGAACGCGCGTCCTGGATCCCACTTGCCAGTCACAATCCAACTTAAATAATAACTTTTACTAAATACTCTTTATCATGCCAATCGGGTTATAATCAAATTTGTGCATCTAAGTGCCAATGATATAACAAATTCCTAATTCTAAAAATTATTTCTAGAATAACATTACGTTTTCATAGACATAACACTGCTCTTCGTCTTGCATTGCATTACGTTTTGCCTGATCTCGCAACACTGCTAAACTCATGTTCAGGAGAATGAATGTAACCTAAGGCTAGAAACTAGCATTTATTGTATAAATTAATATTAGCAACAAAATTTACAAAATTCTACCTAAAACTAGAATCGTATACATTGCTGTAATACAGAGCAAAACGCAATGTAAGGTCAAGTCAAACGCCACAACACAAAGAAATTTGAGCATACTGTTGCATAGCCTTGTGTGAACATGCATTTTTCTAATGATATTATAAATACTTTTAATCAACCTCATATGATTTTCCACCAATCTCTTGCTCACCTGGTTAGTTTTAGTCTCAGTATGCTTAGGACACAAAACTGGATTACCTGTAATAGTCCTGGTGTTAGGAGTCTATCAATTGATCCCATTTCTTTTGGAATATATTGGGATGCAATTACGTTTTCAGGTGGAGAATTCTATCCACACAAGATTCTTACTATAAAACCTACTTCTTACCCTGTAATCTAACAAAAAATTTTATATCATAGAAGGTAATTACAACCAAAACTATAATTCCTAATCTTCTGCCTAAGTGCTTATCCTAAATCTTATATACTGTCTATGTATTTTAGAGTTTATTCTCAAGAATGATTCAAGCTTTGATTGTAATTAAATGTGTTTGAATAAAAACAAACAGTTGTATTTATAAGTTTGCATTTGTCACAGATTTCTACGGGTTCGATACCACTGAGAATCAAGCAGAACTGAACAGAACGGGACTGCTATCTAGTGCTACAAGGTTTACAGTGGTATCAAATCAATATCCATCTGTGACAAATACGAGCGCCTTAACTTGTATATATGTATGTGTATGTATACTCAACATAGAACCTAGCATATATGTGCATCGGTTCAAGTTGCCAAACCACCATGACACCACAAGATTAACACCACCACCATTAGTAGAAGTTACTTCAATAAAATAAAATAATAATAGTAACAAGAAGTGTGAACATATAGAATATGGTTCAGGAAGCGTAGAAAGAAAGTTATAGAATAATTTAAAGCTCATGATTTAAGGGAGGACAATGAGTGAATACATTTGCGCCATTGTGACCGATTCTGGGTCATGTCACTCAGTGTTTCTAGACACTGGTTACGGTAATCGCAGGGACTCTATCCACGTAGTCTGCAGCTACCGACACGACTCAAATCAGCAGTCAGTGACTTCATGGACTGATGCCACATTGTGATTTGACCGCACTTAATTCTCTTCCATCCTATTCCTATATAAGCCAGCATTGCGTGTCGAGGAAGACGGTGGTTGGGCATACGCAACACATGTCTCAACCACCTCAGTCGATAAACATTCACAACCTTATCGACTGATTTACCACATTTGCCTAACACTCGTCGTCTAATCTTGTTATTACTTACTCGGTGATTCCAGCTAAGGCGAACGATGTTTTGTAGACATTGATGGTCAAAAGCTAATAACCGTCGAGTGTCATCTATTCTTAATAGCCACGTCTCACACCCATACAGTAAGACAGAGCGAACTGTTGCGCAGTACACTCTCCCTTTCGTTGAGAGACGAATATCTCGTCTACGCCATAGGTGACGTAAGTTGTTGGCAAAAGCCAAACGAGCTTTTTGAATTCGCACTGAGATTTCGTCGGAGGCGCCTGAACTTAATACCTGTTACTGCAAAACCAACTCAATTCAATTACAATCAATTACAGTTCGTTATGTAATAATTAACAAGTAGAATAGTTACCAAGTAGAGGGAGAGATGCCCCTGGAGGGTTGATAATAAAACAAACAAAAAACTTGTTCTCATTGTTTCCTTTCTTAAAAATTAAACAAAAATAAAACTTCAAGTGTTTATTATATCATACGTAAAGAATGTTATTGTTTTTCTTTTTCAAGAGATATTTATTTACTACTTAAATGGACTACTGAATGACTTAAATAACTATTAGTTAATTAAACAGTTAGAAACAACATAATATCTAATATAAATACTTTAACAGAATAAGTAGTAGTTCGACCAAAACTTAAGAATTAAGTGATAAGATCAACGTGTATAGTCTAGATAAGTTTGTTGATTATCAAATGAAACATTTTTTTTTATTGTTAATGATTGTCATAATGAAATACAGTCTGTTGAATGTCATGATAAATGAGAGAATGTTGTGTGCATAAAAGTTTATAGAAATGAATGCTTAAATACTAGAAACCAGTTAAGTTGAATATAATGTTAGATAGACCTAGGTAGGAGACTTGGAACTCAACTGTACTATATGTTAGTTGTTAGTAAGGCCTACCTAGTCAATCAGTCAATCAGTTACAACATAGAACTTGGTACATGCGTACATCATCGAGGTTATTTTACCATGGATTATTACATAATAATCAATATCATATTAGTCTTATCCTTAATGATACGAATTAGACTGAAATGTGGTAAGAATAGACTAAGTGAATTGACGTCCTATGAACTATATTTTAATGTTAATTGGTTGACGAAGGATGAAAAGAATACTTACATCTGCTAGACTGATCATTAACTCAATGATTCATGAGTATAAATATCCTAATATTACAGACAAAATATTTTAATGATAACTTTTAAGTTTCTTGAAGTGAATGATTTTGATTCATATCTTACAAGAAACATCAGTTCTGTGAAAAGAATGTACGTACGTTTTGTTGATAAGTATCAACTAGGATTAAATATAGTTGGAACAGGACTACCTAATAACCAGTTACTTTGAGTATGTAATTGATAAACAATTGTTTTATAGTACAATTATTGTTGAAAACTTTAACTACATAAAGTAATCAGTTACTTATCTTAGAAGAAAATTAGTATACTATCGAGTTTTAACAAGATAAAAGAAGCACCTTAGAAACAATGAGTCAAACTTTATCATAAATAAATGGAAATGGGCGTCCAACTACTGGACACCGTTTGACAGAGTAGTGCAGAGGGTTAAGCGTTCACTAATCTAAAAGACCGGGGTTGGATTCCCTGGCAAAATCGAAGGTGCGTATTACTTTGGAGTATCATACATGGACGAAATAACTGTCCAGTGCTTCCTTGTTTACAATGAAAGCCAACCAACTACAATCTGTGATGAATACAAACAACTAAAAATAAATAAGTCATTGAAAGATAACCATCTTATGAACTACTTTAATCGACAGACGTCATGTTAAGGGGAGTTAGTTAGTATTCATTGATTTATATATTTGCCCAATAACCGACATAGATGCACTCATAGCAAAGTTTTGAGAAACTAAATATGAGATCAGTTTGTAGGCAACATCATCAAAGTTAGACATTACGGATTAAACTGTGTTGATTGGTATGTTTACACCATTGGTGGTTTTTCCACAAATCCATGACACATCCCGAAGAATATAAAACCTGCACAGAACAACTTCTTAATAATCCAATAGAGCTTTATAAGTTGCAAATCAAATCAATCACAACAGTACATAGTGTTTACAATGACCACATTGTTATGTCGGACCACTAAAGAAGAATGAAAGAACTTCTAGGACTGTATTTTAGAGGACTAATTCATTTATTCTGGTCGTGTGTAATGTAAACATTACATTTTTATTATTGTTATGTTCGTCTTACTCTGTCCTCCTGTTTAGTATATTTACTGTTATTGTATTGTCTCTTATTATGGACTACAGTTAATTAGTTGTGTATAAGTTACCCCTATTCACTGCCACAATCTCTTCTGTTTTGTATTAATGTAAAATCCCTAATTGGTTTTCTGTGCGGTCTGAATTTGTGTGTATATAAAGGCATGATTAAAATACAATATGACCAGCAAAAATGGACTGGATTGATTGTGTGTGGTTATCTCGTAGCTGCTGTCTTCTCTATTCCGGCTTTGGGGATTGATAGTCGTGGGGCTGACGTATCCGTATTCTGATTGGCAGTTATCAAGGGCACAGAATATTTATTTTTCAATACATAACACACACACAATGAACATCAATAACTTCCAAATAATCTAACCATAATGAGAGACGAGTTGCTAAGGTTGTTTGTTAAACTCTACCGCCTATACTTGATAGGAAGGAATGCCTTATTATTCATCCTATCTGAACAATCCTATCAAAACAAGAACAATTAAATAGTTTCAAATGTCTCATATATAAATTATTGTCATTCTGTTCACTTCATACACTACACTTTTTGTACTCACTATGACAAGTAGCAAACATATAAACATGTTTCACTGTGAAACATCTTGATCTACTTGACGACAAGACTTCAGCATGTTCAGATTCATAGTTTGATTTTACTTTCATATTGATTTACTCGATTGTATCATTTAAACTTACGTTAATATGATATTGTTACTTATTCTCCGAAGAAGGGCCTGGTACTAAGTTCGAATCTTCAAAATGTTCAATTACTATTCATTATAATCTTATAAGTATGTTACATAATCCTATAAATATGAAACTTACTGATATGATAAACACCGATTGTTTTTGGAAGATAGCTTAGTCGTTGATTAACTACAATTAATCTGTGATATAAATAGGAACCAGAAACCACTACCTAACCTCACTATGCCAAAAGCGATAAAAATTAGATATTGAATCTGTCACTAAAATATTAGATTGAAATCGTCACAGATTGATGTTGGTAGAGTAAGGCTAAAACCCAGGAAACACTGTACAGCCGTCTTGCCCTAGTATAGGACTTATCAGCAGTGCGCAAACCTAGATTCTTGCCCAGGGGGTTTACGTTGATGTACGCCCAAAACCCTGCACTAATGAACTGGCATCTGATCGTAGAACTCCTGCATCCATCTATTGTTGAAATATCCCTACCATCATCCATTGTCATTGATGATAACTGCCTTAGTCCTGACAAATCTTAGCTTCATCTGTCGCGATTTCACACTAGGGATTTAAGAGTATCCTGAAGTTAGTCACTAGTGGTCTAACTATTCTAATTTAGTTGAAGTGGTATATAGAGATTAGTATTAAGCTTCAGTTAACTGAATTCATCCTCATCTCATTAGTGATTAACTTCAGGATGCTCTTAAAGTTTTATTAAGAAGTCATGACATCAGGAGTTCAGTTATGTTTAGAGTGTAGCATTTATCACCAATAACAATAGGTGGTGGTCACTCTGTATCATAAATTGATGGATGCAGGAATTCTACTACTAAAAACTGGACCAGTGATACAAACGATTAGGCATTAGCTAATCTGCATCTCCTTGGGTGCAATCTATGATTTTCAAAAGCACCATACTAAGACAAAATGCAGTTGTCTAGTAACCCCCTAGATTCCAAAAGCAACCTACTAATATCAGTCTGTGATAAACCTTAATCAACAAAAAAACTCATTACTAACCACACATAAACCATTTCAATTTACCAGTAGTATGTACTTAAATGTTCCTTAAGATAAGTATTTCTAATAAGTTTATCCAACTATTGAATCTATTGAATACATAGAACATGTTTTATCTGTTTTCTATAAAAATAAATAAATTGAGTAAACAATTTAAGTTTTTCTAAAACAAAAAATCCATTTGTTGTTGTTGTTGTTGTTGTTGTTGTTGTTGAGATCAATCCAATTCAAATGAATTGATATTTTATTTCAGCAAATTTTAAATTTAGTAACTAAGGGGAAGTAGATTGTTACGAGTAAAACAAGACATGAAAAAAAAACAGACAGTTAAAGTTTCAATTCAATATTGATTTTAATGAAAATCATAAAAATATTTAACAATCTTAATGTGAACATCTGTTATATAGAATTCTCAAGAAGGACTAAATTGTAAAAGGTAATCTAGGAATACAGTGGACAACGTGGATGTAGCTAAATGACATGGAATTGGTTGATGACCAACTCTTCTATCCAAAACACAGAAATAAATGCAGGTGAAGATGGATAGCGGAGCAGCAGCTTCTACAGCTAGCAATAGACATCAAGGTGCACAAAAAGAAAGTAAGTTTCTCAGACATAAAACAATGAGCACTGGTACATAACAGAGAATGTCTCGAAGATGTGGAAAATTTCACGTACCTCGGCAACGTCATCGATAAAGAAAGATGATCTGATGCGGATGTGAAGAAATGGATTGGCTAGGCAAGGGCATCATTTCTACAACTAAAAAACATCTGGAACTCAAACCAACTGTCAGCCAACATTAAAGACACAATTTTCAATACAAATGTCAAGATGGCTTTATTGTATTTAGCCGAAACTTGGAGAACTAAGAAAAGCATTCTTTAAAAGATTCAAGTATTTGTTTTCACAAGTTACTTCGGATAGTTTGACTAGTGACCAACAACATAAACCTGTGGTATAGTACAAAATAACTTCCAGCGGAGGAATAAATTAGGAAAAGACACTAAAGGTGGATAAGACACACATTAAAGAAATTATCGAACTGCGTCACAAGACAAGCATTAACTTAGAATCCCGATATTCGAAGGGAAAGAGGAATATATTGTGTCAGTAATCGGAGACGGATATTCAGAGAATGAACAGCACATGAAAATGACTGATTAAGTTTGTTGGAGAATGCTAGTCGGCGGCTTATGCTCCACATGGGGTAACATGAATTGATTGATTGAATATGAACATCAACACTAAGATGTAAGCAAATCCACTTAATGAAACACAAAATGACATGAAATTAGGACTTTAACATTTAACTTTTCAATTATAATTCAACACTAATCATTAGATATCTATGTCCTAGGAAGCACTAAACAGATGTCTCGCTGTAGTATGGGACTAATCACTGGTGCGTACCATTGATTCTTCCAAGGAATGGAATCTCATACTCGAATGAAACAGTTGTCTAGTACTCCCTGGTTTTAACAGGTGCCAAACTAGCATTAATCTATGAGGAATACAGATAATGAAACTTAATATCTATTTTCACAAAACCACTTCTATTTATGTATATAGGTATTATTTAAACTATTAAGCTGAATTTAGCCTACATAGTCTTAAAATAAACCGAAATTTCATAAAGTCAGCATCAATAACCAATGGCTACACACCATGGAATGATCAAACTAGCCTTTTGGATCGATATACTATAATACATAAATAATTAGGATAAGCTTGTATTTTCCCGTTGATTTGTAATGGACTGAAACTGGTCAGTCTCTGTTGCCATATGTGCATCCTAAGCAGGTTGCCTCGATATAGCGTTATTACACAAGTTATGTATTGAAGTTGGATTGTGAGTGGCAAGCGGAATCCAGGACGCGCGTTTCGTTCTATTTGGGACTCATCGGCTGAATGTACCTGCCTAGTGATAAACGCGGTGGCATTTGACACGAAGCGGACTGAGTTCAAATCCCAGTGTGAACATTAACATTGGGATGCAGGTACATCCAGCCGATGAGTCTCAAATAGGACGAAACGCGCGTCCTGGATTCCGCTTGCCAGTCACAATCTAACTTCAATATATAATACATAAATATTGGAAAAATTAGTCTTTTATGAACCTTAATGAGTTGTTTGATGTGGTAACGAATCAAGATTTCGATGGAATGCCCTAATAAGCAGTGGCAACTTATACAAAGTATGTGGGTAATTACTATTCACAAATACTAAGAAGGGATAGATATATACATACGTTTATCCAAGTTCCATACTATCTCATCTTGATGAAAACTAATTAGCAAAGATGACCACCTGAACATATATAAGCTAGAAGGGATGAAAATACGGCATTTTTAAAAAAAATAGTTAAACTGATGACCATGAAGAAGAAGGAGATGAAGAGTAAACCCATATGTACATCGTGGTTGATTCTAAACTATTTTGTCTAGTGTCTAGAACTACAGAATGTCGTTATCGCGTAAGCCATAACAAGGTAGTCTGCATCCACCAATGTGACTCACACTAACTTACAGTCAATCACTTCATGTGTTGATGGTGCGTTCTGGTTTTGGTCATCCATAGTGCTCTCACATCAGTTAACTTCGTGCGTCGTAAAAGTTAATGGTTAAGGATATGTAAACAATGTTCTAAAGACCTCAATCAGCAATTATCCACAACCTTATCAACCGATTTCGCATAATAGACTAGCATTCTGTGCTTAATCTCACTTCTGCTTACTCGGTTGTTTCAGGATACGTGAGAGATACTTTGAAGACATCTGTAATCAATCCACCACAGGCATCTTTTCGACTTATGTAGACTACGTTTCCCAATCATAGGTTAATTCAATGGAGACTGTTGCAGAGTTTGTTTGTCCCGACCTTTATTTGATAGTCAGGGCTAGTATATCACAATGACCCAACAGAACCATATTAGTTGTAGCATTCGTTTCTGCCGGTCCTACTACGCCAAGAAGGTTGGCTAGAGAGATAAAATGGAAAACATTCAAATAAAAGTCCTAGTGTGAAGTCTTACTACAAAATTCAAACGAGCGTTGCGTATCCACGTAGTGTTGTTTTTATACACTGACCCACATTAGTTGATATGATTTTCAAGAGAAGTAAGATGGTCGATTCGCTCAACTACTTCACTCCACATGATCAATTTAAACGATCATAAAGGCTAGATAAAAACATGTTCAAAATGCTTTTTTCAGTGAAAATTAAGCTGTAACGTTCATTTATTAAATGAATCAAGAAATGTAGATGGAACCTAAGACTGCCGTTTCGTACTCTTTATATTTCATCAGCCAAAAGTACCTACATTTTACAATCTATCTATTCTAGGATTTGTAAAATATGTCCCTCATTAAGATGAACATATACTAACAAAGATTGATGCAGTAAAAAACACCTTAACAGTGAAGCTACTTGATTCGGTAAACATTCTATAAATCTTGTAATTCAATAAATATTAGCATACTGATAATTGTCAGTCACTCAGTCAGACAGTTACAATGTAGAACTTGGTACATCCGTATATCAGTTGAAGTTCATATACCTCAATTAGCAGATAGAGATGAAATTGCCGGATAAAATCCCCGAATAGCGGAGGTAGCAACAAAGTCAGTTTTAATAGAGAGGATTAGGGATAGGAGATAAGATTTAGGAAAATATAAATTAGTAAAAGAAATACAGTGAATTCAGTAGGTTGGAATTTAGAGGAGGACAAAGAATGTATGCTCTCGCTTCATTGCATACGATTTTCGGTCATATCACTCGAAGTCGTTAACTGTTGATTAAAATCGTCACTTGGACCCCAACCAGATAGTCTGCATCTGTTAACATAGCTCAGTCCAATTGTCAATGACTTCATGTCTTAGTTTGGTCGTCCTTAGATGTTTTTCCAGCCTGCTCCTACTCATACATGCCTTATCACTTCACCGCGAGATGTTAGCTGGTGTAAGAGTAGGGTAGAAAAGGGCTAGGGATAAATAAACAAAAACATAGCATCAATCCATTTAGTCTTTAAATACTAGTCTTAGCCATGCTAGTAGATGTAGACTACCTAGTTGAGATCAGTGGGTGGAGACGCTTGATGACATAACTCAGAATCAGGCACAGAGGCGAAAATCTAATCTCTCTTTATGTTCTACAATCTTAAATTATATCACTCTTAGGCATACACCTGTATACCAGGTTCTATATTTTTTATGGCTCAATGAGAATATATGGAAAATGACTTGTAATGGAATTCAGAAATTACATTATGTCCCATTTTGAACTCATTAGCTGGTTGTAAGTAACTGGATATGTGTGTGCATTCATGTTCATCATCAACTTAAGGCTTAAACAACCTCAAAAAGTTATTGAGTTCAGATAATCATTAACTTAATCAAATGTAATATAACTTTTATCTTAAATAGTAAGCAACTATGTTAGATGAATGTTGTATGATATGATTTTGTATACATATTTTTTTTAGAGACCATGTCAAATCTCCAATATGTATTGTTTTCTTTTTCACTTCTGTCCAGTGGATAGTTATCTTGTATACTTTGAAAGTATACATTTTAAAATTATTACGTAATCTTCTTATGATACTAAACATTACTAAATACTTTTATTATGTGTAATCTCTGTCTAGTTTTCAATTATTTATTATATCTTTTTGTTATTTATATTCAATGTACATTGATCGCACCTGAAAACTACTGAAAACCAGGGAGCACTGTCAGTTACCCGTTTCATCTTAGTATAAGACTCTTCAGTGGTAGAATAAACCTACGAACTTATCAGGGAAGGAACCAAAAAACCTTAGGTTAGTACCATTAGGTTAGACAGCATTCAATGGTTGAATCCCTACTTTGATCAACATATCATGCAACCTGATAATAATCTGATTTATCTGGTGATAACCGAGAACAATCTAAGATAAATAAACGAAAATTCGTTATTTAGAAGATACTTGATTACGAAAAAAGTGACGTCGAGTACTGTTTGTGATAGGAAGGTGTTAACAATTCACAGTTTTCCACATCTTAAAAGGGTGCACCTTCTTGTGACATCTGAAAAAGAAGCTAGATTGGAGGTGATTTTGATGAGCCGAGAACCGCATAACCTAAGGGAAAGTTGATTGAGGCAAGTTACACAGAGACTTTAATGAGTGGATTTAATGTTTTAGCTCCGTGATTAAAAATCTATTATCTCCGGAAGCTGAAATCCGTAGAGTAAGATGTGGTATTCGACAACGATTTTCCATTTCGAGGAAATGGTACCATTGTAACGCTGGTTGTCTGCATGCAATAATTTCCCAATAGCATATTTCTGTACAATAAGCTTTCTGACTTCGATTATTTTGTTTTACATCGTTTCCTTTATTCAACTTATCATGTATCTATGTATAATCAACATAGAACCTGGAACATGTGCGCATCGCTTCAAGTTGCCATACCTCTGTGACACCACAAGATTAACACCACCACTATTAGTAAATGTTACTTCAATAAAAAAAAATAATAATAGTAACCAGGAGTGTGAGCATATAAAATATGGTTCAGGAAGCGTAGAAAGAAAGTTATGGAATAATTTAAAGCTCATGATTCAAGGGAGGACAATCAGTGAATACATTTAGGCCATTTTGATCGATTCTGGGTCATGTCACTCAGTGTTTCTAGCTACTGGTTATGGTAATCGCGAAGACCCCATCAAGGTAATCTGCTGCTACCGACACGACTCAAATCAGCAGTCAGTGACTTCATGGACTGATGCCATGTTTTAGTTTGGCCGCCTCTAACTCTCTTCCATCCTGCTCCAGTATCAGCCAGCATTGCACGTCGAGGCAGACGGTGGTTGGGCATACGCAACACATGTCCCAACCACCTCAGTCGATAAACATTCACAACCTCATCGACCGATTTACCACATTTGCCTAACACCCGTAGTGATCCCTGCTAACGCGAGTGATGTTTCGTAGACATTGATGGTCAAAAACTAATAACCTTCGAGTGACATCTACCCTTAATGGCCACGTCTCACATATATACAGTAAGACAGAGCGAATTGTTGCGCAGTACACCATCTTGGCATGATAAGATTCATAAAAATATATGTTCCAACCAATAGAGTTCGACTAGGTCATCAAAGTAGGTAATCTAATCAAGTATAATCTTAAGAGATGATACTACAAAAAACATAAAAACCACTTAATCATAAATAGATGTAACAAACTATTTTCTATTTGATAAATGAAGAAGAAATAGACTTTGTTACTAAGTGAATTATTTCATCTTCAATTTTTGAAGTTGATGAATAGAAAATTCATTCCTAAATAACTAGTCATGCTTTCTTATAAGTACTAATTAAAAACAGTTTAACAAAAACATAACTACTACTACCACCACCACCAAACAACAATAACAAACTGAGGAAAACTGTTTTGCACGAAATCATCTTTTAGATGAATAGATAAATGGATGAAAAGATTGACATACACAGTATAGGATAAACGATTCGATGGAAACAAACGCATCTATACACACACATACAAACATAATTCATTCTTGATTATCAAGATAATTAGAACTCATTAGGGACAGTAATCTTCTTAAGTGACAGTGTAAAATATAATTACTAACTACAAAATGTAACAACATTAAGAAATAAGCTTTTATGAATAGAAACAGTTATAAACTCTCACTGATTTAAGTTATCTACAACGTTTACAATGTTTACTCGAATGCATTTGAAGTTAGGTGGTGTTTTAGTGAATATGAGAATTAAGTTTTGTTGATTGGATTTGTCACCGATTGGGATTGGGGGGGGCGCAATCTAATATGCACACTACTGAAGAGTTCTATATTAGAACGAAACAACCGTTCAATACTCAGTGGTTTTCAGTGGCATAGTGTCGACGTCAGTAACTGACGATTCCAATCAAATACTTTTGTATCCAACATATCTAGTCACTTTTTTTGTTTCTTTACCAGATGAATAGTCAGTACTTTATTGGAAGCTATAACTCTTTTTAAAGAAGGTTATAGTTTTAAAGTGACATCACCATGGAGATACTAAGTCAGAGATTGAGAAAAATATTGGGAGGGACTTTCGACCTTTGATTTCTATAACAACGAAAGACAAACAGTGTAGATTTCTTACTTCAATGTGTACTTATCAATTCAAATGCTCCTACATAGTCACTTATAAAGAGCACACAATCGATCAGGTCTATCGCCGAGCGCTATTCATTCCGGTTTGGAAAAGGATAAGTCAGACGGATTAGAGGTTATACTTTGGCCCACTAGAACATTTAGTTGACCTAAATGAATCTCTCGGAGTTATTTATTGATTATCGTTAACTGGGACAGATCCCGGAAATCTCGACGTAGTCTCTAGAACTGTTGAAGGAGCCGGAGACATTCCGTCCAATCACCGATTGACGGAACTTTCCAAAATTTCGACTTGATGTGTTTTGATTAGATAATTTCTGAAACTTCCTAGTCATAATTGCATTCATGAAACTATAAATACACGAATATATCATTTACACACTTACTGGTATAAAGATTCCCACTAATCTTTTGAAGTGGGTTAAAGGCGTTCGAGTGATGAAGTTGTACGTAATTAGTCAAGCAATACCAATTTTTCATCAGGATCGTTCTGTCATCAACTAAAAGTGTAATGGTGGTGTTGCTACTTTCGTGAACACGAACTGGTGTAAACCCAATCGTATGTATACAGGGGAGAAGAGTAACTTGTTAAGACATTGTATGCTGAAAATTCATATTGTACCAAACATAATATCGAATAAAGCTGTTTATTATTATTATTATTACTATTACTTATCAATTCAATGCTCCTACATAGTCACTTATAAAGAGCACACAATCGATCAGGTCTATCGCCGAGCGCTATTCATTCCGGTTGGAAAAGGATAAGTCAGACGGATTAGAGGTTATACTTTGGCCCACTAGAACATTTAGTTGACCTAAATGAATCTCTCGGAGTTATTTATTGATTATCGTTAACTGGGACAGATCCCGGAAATCTCGACGTAGTCTCTAGAACTGTTGAAGGAGCCGGAGACATTCCGTCCAATCACCGATGACGGAACTTTCCAAAATTTCGACTTGATGTGTTTTGATTAGATAATTTCTGAAACTTCCTAGTCATAATTGCATTCATGAAACTATAAATACACGAATATATCATTTTATTATTATTATTATTACTATTATTATTATTATAGACAATATATCATAGCTAGAATTAGTATTTAAACTGTAGAATAAGAATTTCCGCTAAAATCAAGTTTTTAATGTTAGAAATAATATTTTGTGTTATATCTCAAGATAAGAAATAGGTTGGTAGACTAGTGGAATTCTTCACCTCAAAACGTAATTTCATCCCAATTGTCAAAAGGTTCAAGAAGAAATTAGATCAATTAATAAACACTTATCATTAGAACTAACACTAACAATCCAGCCTTTAGTCTTAATCACACTAAAACTAAAACTAACCAGTGAGTCAAAAATTTACAAAAAACAGTATAGAAGACATTGGGAAAATATATGAAAAACGGAGAGTGTTGGAACACGTCACTAAACATTTTTAGTATTGTATCGATCTACTTGCTTTGTACTGCTTTTACATTAAGTTTTGGGTAGAATTTCTAAATCCCATTGTTAATATCAATTCATACAATAAATGGTGTTTTCCAGCTTTAAGTCCCAATCGTACTCTTGAACTTGTGTTCAACAGTGATGCAAGATTGAACAAAACGGAATGCAAGTTAGGGCAAAACATAGGCTAACGTTGAACGAAATGTAATGTAATCTTAGAAATATCTGTTAGAGTTAGGAATTTGTTGAATCATTAGGATTCAGAACTAGATTATTCTTCGGAAATAGGCTTTGCATCACTAACGTAATCAAGCTAATTATATTATTGCTTTCCCATAGAATCTCTGAGTAGATAATGATTTATAGTGAGAGCTGTAAGACTACATAATTTATGGTAGGAACAAGTAGGATATGCATCAATCTGTGGGTAACTTTACTTTTAAGTAACAGGATTCATTAAGGTGAGAAGTCATATGGTAATGAGTGTTCACCAATTCACTACAATTCATAGTATTGCCAAAATGAAAATCATTTTCAATATGTGCAAAACTTTTCCTTTATTATTTCAGATAAACAAATGATTGATATAGTGCAAAAGATTTGTAGATAAAGAACATCATTTTTGACATTTTCTTGGCTGAATGGTTTAATTAATGAGTATTCATTAACATTCTAGACAATTTCTGTTTAAACCATGCTTTAATTCAGCTCAAATAATCCAATATAACTAAAATAGTTGACATTAGGATGAACTTGTATATTCACGTTGATGTGTTATAGACTGAAGCTGGTCAGTCTCTGTTGTTATATGTGTATCCTGAGCGGATTGCCTCGATATAGCGAATATTTGACAAGTATTATATACATTGGATTGTGATTGGCAAGTGGAATTCAGGATGTGCGTTTCGTCCTATTAGGGATTCATCTGTTGGATGTACTTGCATCCCAATGTTGATGTTCACGGTGGGATTTGAACACAGTCTGTGACTGTCCGAACTCAGTAGTCTAGTGGTGAACGAGGTGGCGTTCTACACGAAATGGACTAATTTTGAATCCCACTGTGAACATCAACATTAAGATACAGGTACATTCGGCAGATGAGTCTCAAATAAAACGAAACGCGCGTACTGGATTCCACTTGCCAGTCACAAGCCAACTTATATAAAATACATGACATTAAATATTGAATAAAAGATACTATTCTGTTTAACATAACTATGCTATGTTTTGTTTTTATAAATACCTTCATTTAGGTTTTATTCATTCTATATACAATAAATTATGCTTACTCAAGTGAATATTTCACAAATTGATAATGCAACAAACATTAATTCGACAATATTTTCTACAGATTACTTTTCATCAAATGATACTACTTATAATTTATCATCTATTAATAAACAATATCATAATTCACTTATATTAACATCTCAACAAAATATAATTTATCATTATAAAGATTTCTATGAAATGAATAAAGATACTACTTACAATAATAGTAATAGTAGTAATGATAATAACAAATTCACATTAAAATCATCATTTCAGTTAAATAAAATTAAAACAAATTCATTGGTTAAAACAATACGTAATGCCCTTGACAAACCATTAGCTGGTCTCATTGTGATTGGTGTATTATTTTTTACAATTAGTATACTATTAGGATTGATTGTTTTAATTTTTTATAAAAAACGTAATACTGTATTTGTTTATGAAAAAAGTCAACATGGTGGATTATATTCACCAGGTGATAGATCAATTGTGATTGGTCAAATAAAAGAAGCAAGAAAAATAGGTCGTCATGACAATCATGTTGATGGTGATGATGGTGATGATGATGATGATTCACTGTACAGCTTTAATAATACTAATGATACAGACAATGACAACGATAATCACGATGATGCTGATGATGATGATGATGAGCACAACATGGAATTCACTTTCACTAATACAAATATTGACAATGATCAAGATGATGTTCATAGAAAAAAATGCAACAAATCAATAAAAGCTTCTTATATATTAAGATCAGAATATGATGTATTACATAATCCTTATACAATATTCAAGTTACCAGATAAATTTAAAAAGTTAACAATTCAAAATGAATTCAACAAATTAACAAATAATGAACAAATATATTTAAATGAAATGATTAAGGTAATAGATATTATTAAAAGTATTCTATTATTACTATTATGCATAGAGTATTAATGTTTACTTCATACTATTGAATTCATGATTACGTAATGAAATTGTTGAAATATTTCATCATTATTTTTTTTTTATAATTCTATACATAATCTATGCAAGTTATGATTTCATATTATTAATCAAATGATGGATAAGTATTTGTTATCAATGAATCCAATAATGGAATGAAATTAGATAGTAAACTGTTTTATGGTTTTCTTATTATTAAATGAAGTAGACATTTATACAAGTATGATACATATTACAAGTCAGTGGGTAAAGTTGAATGACATTAATTCTAATCTCATAATAGGCGGAGGGGGGGGGGGAAGGGTGAATGAAAAGATGCGTCAGTTTCAGCATTGATACAAGTCAACTAGTAAGAAATCTAAGTTGCTTAGAACCACCTATTGACTACCATCAAATACTTGATATCAAAATAATCTTATATGCATTTAAGGCTTTTACTTATCTAAAATGTTGTGTATACTTAAACCAAAATAAAAAGTAGTTAAATCATGAATAAAGAAGTGATGAAAAACGTTTAAGTTTGTATAAGTATAAATGAATTAGCATAAATAAATATGCGAAATTCATCTAGATTTGATTGATGATAGATCTTTGCTAACTCTTGATTCTGGAAGATGTAGAAACCTTTACAATATTTGGACAGCATCCTCGATAAACAAGGAGGGTCTGATGCAGATGTGAAGGTGAGGATCGGTAAGGCAAGGGCAGCATTTCTACAACCGAATAACATCTGGAACTCAAACCAACTGTCAGTCAATATTAAAGTCAAAATTTTCAATACAAATGTGAAAACAGTCAGTTCTGTTGTATAGATCTGAAACTTGAAGAACTACGAACAGCATTTTTCATTAGACTCAAGTATTTATAAACAACTGTCTGTGTAAGATTCTTCGGATTCGTTGGCCAGATACCATCAACAACAATCTTCTATGGCAGAGAACTAATCAACTTTCAGTCTAGGAAGAAATTAGGAAAAGACACCGGAGGTGGATTGGACACATATTGAGGAAACCATCATACTGTGTCACAAGACAAGCACTAACCTGAAATCCTAAAGGTCAAAGAAAAGAGGAAGATCCAGGAACACATTGCGTCGGGAATTGGAGACAGACATGATGAGAATGAAGAGCACTTGGGAAGACCTGGAAAGGTGAGCCTAGGACAGAGTTGGTTGGAGAATGCTGGTGGGAGCCAATGTTTTACAAGGGGTAACAGGCATTGATTGATTGATTAACTGAACTCTTGGTTAAATTGTAACTATGAATACAATCGTTCACTTCTTAAAGTCATATGCATATTTATAGGTTTTAGTCACAAATTTTATTATATACACCAAGTAGCTAGTATTTAGATTCTGATTTTACGCTTCATTCCATTTTGATTTTATCAGTAACCCACTACTTCATGTTGATATTCATATATAGCTTACTTAACTAAAATCTTCAACATTCGCAAAAGGAAATTGTAAACTAATACCCGCGTTTCGTCCTATTTGGCACTTGTCACCTGAATTTGCCTACATCCCAGTATTGATGTTCACACCTTTACTCGAACTCAGTTAGTTGCGTGACAAACTTCATTACACTCACCGCTGGGTTACTGATTCTAGACATTCACACTTGTACAATGGTTATGTGCAAATAGTTAAAATGTATTTAGTTGTTCTAGTTAATTTATCATGCACTTAAATTGATCAGTCTATGTTGTCACATGTGTTTCCGTAACGGATTGCTTCTACATTGCTATAGTTTACAAGTATTGTTTAAGTTGACAAGTCCTGAATCGGACGAAACGTGTGTCCTGGACTCCGCTTTACAGCTACAATCCGAATCAAATAAGCCATATGAACTATCTCAACATCAAGTCAATCCGCTGAAGATGAAAATATGGCAATGGAGAATGATCATTTTCAGTTTACGACAAATCAACGGCAAGGTGCAAATACATTCCATTTATAAGAAATTGTAAAGTTTGTACTCATTGAACATGCTATTAACTTAGTGGAAACTATAGTTACCTATTAATTTGATAAATACCAGACTCAAGTTCTAGTATGATAAACATTAGAATTCAGGTAAATTCAGGTGATGCAACCATAATATATCAATGTATATATACTAGATTTTACTACTCAACATATTTAAGTTGGATTGCAACTGGCAAGTGGAATCTAGGAGGCACGTTTCGTCCTATTCGGGACTCATCGGCTGGATGTACCTGCATTCCAATGTTGATGTTTACACTGGGACTCGGACTCAGTTCGCTTAGTGCCAAACGCCACCACGTTTACCACTAGGCTACTGTGTCCAGACAGTCACACTTGTGCAACAGGCATATATGTAATTAGGAAGAGCTTGTATTTTCCCGTTGATTTATAATAGACTGAAACTGATCAGTCTACGTTTCCATATGTGCATCCTGAGCAGATTGCCTCAATATAAAGGTAGTACACCAGTTATTTTTAAGTTGGATTTTGATTAGCAAGCGGAATCCAAGACGCGCATTTTCAGTGAACATCAACATTGGGTTGCAGGTACATTCAGTCGATGAGTCCCGAATAGGACGATGCGTGCCTCCTGGATTCCGCTTTCCAGTCACAGTCCAACTTAAATATAACTTGTGTACTACCGCTATATCGAGGCAATCCGCTTAGGATTTACATATGGCAACAGAGACTGACCAGTTTCAATCCATCACAAATCAACGGGAAAATGCAAGCTTATCCTATCTACTAAACATATTCATAGAATATGCTTTATTAATAGAGATAGTATCTATGCAATAGTATTAATAACTGTCTTGTTTTATATTTCAGCTAAATAAACATTCAACACCTCATGAAAATCACTTGTCTGTAAATAGTAATAATAATAATAAACCAACATTTATTTTATGCCCTGAACATGCTCAACTCTTTATCAATCAAATGATATCTATGCCAAGATGATATTCACAATCATTTTACAAAAATACCTTTCAGTACCTTCCATCAATAGAAGATCAATGAAATAATCGAATAATTCAATTAATCAATGGCAGCAATAATTGAGAATTACATTTAGATTATCATATAATTTTGTAAATAAATATCTATCTACAATACTTTTGTTAATTACATTACTTAATTTTAATTTTAGTAGTTTATTTCTCTACAAAAAAAATATATGGATTAGATTGTGAGTCCGTGAAATCTAAGTATACAAACAAATCAATCAATGTCACTTTAATATTGAAGTTAAACTATATCAGATTTCAGGTAGTTGCTCACCGATAACAATCGATGAGGTCATACAAATTTGCTGTGAATTAATTCAGTTAGAAATACCAAATTCCTGCCGTCACAGTAATTTATTCAACAAACGTTCATCCTAAAGGCTTAAATCCTTAGCCTCGATTCCTTATGGAGGTCGTGGATGGACAATTTCGAGGGGTGGAACAGATGTCTGGTTTTCAGTGGCTGTTTAATTCACACCAATATGTTATATTAAACTTAAGTACAAACATCTCCATAGCATTCAACTGCAATTTTACGAATTTGTTGCCAAACAAACATATAAAGAAATAATATTATACCGGCTAAAAAGAGCAATATTCGTAAGCGTGCACAGATTATCTATATTTAATGTAATTATCGAAACTATTTATAGAGCTTCCCCATACATAAATAGAGACAATAGTGCCATCCAATGCTGCTCATATAGTTACATAATACTGACATAGAACATTTCATAGCAATATTATTAGTCACTTGTAGACTCTTCAATTGATTTCATTTGAGAATCGGGGAGAGTGGTTATTGTTATGCTGGAACAAAATTAAGGATAAGATAAAGTTATATTGAGTATAAGTTAAGTTTATGGGTATTGATTTAGGCATCATGTTGACATATGTGTTATATATCGTTTGTTTATGAAGAATATAATATTTGATTCGTTTAGCACGATCAGAAGTTTGTCCCGATAAAGTTGTCTAGAATGACGATGAAATCTTCTCGCCTGCAGTATAACAAAAATTGTAGGTTTTACCCTGTGGCGTCAACAAATAAGACTTTGTTTATGAATTTATAAATGTTTTTGAGGTCGGAAAGGTTGGGGTAGTCAACAGCTAAATGATTTTAGACTGGCTTTGGATTTTCTAGATTATCACTTATTGGTTACATTGATTGTTCAATCGGTAATTGGGGGGGGGGAAGAAAATAAATTAATGCCATTGCTATACGGCGTACGGCAGCAAGCTTTCACATCACATCAACACAACTAGATAGTGTTACAAAAATACGTAAGAAACAAGTTGTAATGATGTCTGTCATTGATAAGAAATGCTTAAACAGGAAGAAACCTTTTGTTTTCTATAACATTAAATTGTATCCAAGAATGAAATCCAAAAAACCTTGTTTCATCTTAATTGAATATCATCGGCTGAATTTGTTTGAATCTAAGTGTTGGTATTATTATATAGACCAGAAACAAATACGTCGTGATCTTTAGTAGTAATCGAAGTTTTTCTGAAAGATACTAATGACTACATCACTAATCAAATATAGTCCTTAATCATAATAACAAGTAAACACAATCTCCTACAAATAAATAAAGATGATTCAATAAGAAAAGATAACCATACTGAAACTGACAACTGAGAAGGAGACTTAGATAGATCATATCTATCAGTCATAAACTGATTCTAGTATAATTGTCAACTAACATCTCCAACAATCACATGGACTAAAACTATACAAAATCTGTACTATTTATTAGTTCAATAATCAATGATAACATGAACTACTTAAACATGTTGGATTAGATACACTTAGATTTCTTTCTACTTACTCTGTCAATATTGAATGTCGAGTCAGTTAGTAGTTGGGCATATATACAACATTTTCTGATCATTTCAATCAATTAAGATTCATAGTCGGTATGGTACGTTAAAAATGACTGTCAAATGTATGCAGGTTATTTTGTCTATTTAAATTAAATAATGTTACTTTGTATTCTATATCACGAAATGATCTTGATTAGGAAATCATTAAAGACTTAGAAGCACTAGATAGCTGTTTCATTTAAATAATAGAATACTGGAGCTCATGACCTTTAGGCTTCACTAAGAAAGCCTAACTAATAGACCACGGAGGCTCCCAGAAACCGATTCCTAACAACCCTAACTCCAGTCAGTACAAGAGATAATGTACAGTTTTATCCGCTGTTCAACACTCAAACCGTTGATCTCATGTAGTCACATATTCCCACAGGAATTATTACTTAACGTTAGTCATTAGTAAGTACATGTTATTAACTTAATGATTAATCATGAAATTTGTACTTTGATTTAACTACATTAAAGAAGGCTAACATATATTAGGAATTTAGGAACTACAAACTCTGTTAAACTATCTCATCTAGGACCGAACCCAGGATCTTCAAGTTTTTTGACTAACGTTCAACCATCATCTAATGATAGGATTCAACTTCACTTAAATGAAACCAAACTTCATAAAGCCGCTTTAACACAACTATAATAATCAACACACTAATAAATTAATCTAAAATTTTGTCGAGATTTTAGTATAAAGTTGCGATTGGTGACGCCTAAACAAACCGAGTACTTAACATAAATCACTAGTGACACTAATTAGAGCATAAATTTCAATACTGGATGACTGACAGTTCAGTGGTACTATTGACTAAGGGTTTATCATGAGAGCTGAAAATCTTAGGTTCTACCTATGACGAGGTCTTGAACACGAACTGTCAGTAAACAGTCTTAAACTAGAATAAAACGTTTGTCCAATGTTCGCTCTCTTTCGCTAGTCTTAATTGGTATCAGACAGACTTCATAATAATCACATGAAGATTAGCGAAATGGTAGCCCAAAGATTCATTCCAAGTAAAAACAGATGTCAACAAAGGCTCGCTTTTTCTCTCTCCCTCCTCGTAATTGATAGAAATATGCAAACCTCATCTCAGGTAAAAACCCAGAATACAGTGGGTAGCTTGAATGCTGCTAGAGGACTTCGACTATGCAGGTAACCTAGCACTTCTAACCTGCTTACATTAATAAAGGTAGGTGAAGGTGGCCAGTATAACAAACGCTTCTGCAGCCGGCAGTAGGCCTCAACATACACGAAGGAAGAAGCAAGGTTTTTAGGAATAAAACAACTAGTACCAACCCATATACACTTGACGGAGAAACTCTAGAAGATGTGGAAGCTTCAACATACCTAGGCAACACCATTGATAAACAAGGGAGATCTGGTCTAACTCAGAGGTGAAAACACGGATTCCCAAGGCATGAGCAACACTTTGGCATCTGAAGAAAATCTGGAACTTAAAACAACTGTCAACCAACACCATAGTCAGAATTTTCTATACCAACGTCAAGACAACATGTTGTGTTGTGTTGAGCTGAAACTTCGGGAACTACGAGAAGCATCGTTTGAAAGATACAGGCATTTATAAATGGATATCTACACAAAATGCTCCAGAACTAATGGTCAGAAACCGTTAGCAACAATCTAGTGTGGCAGAAAACAAACCAACCGCCAGTTGACGACTACACCAGGAAAAAACGTTTGAGAGTGGATAGGACCCATTGAGGAAATCATCAAGCAGTAAAATGGAATCCCTAATGTCGAGGGAAAAGATGACAAAGGGACACACTGCTTTAGAAATTGGAGACAGATATGGGAAGAACCAAAAGTACTTGTTAAAAACAGGAACTAAGAGCACAGGACAGAGTTGTCCGGATAATGCTTGTCGACGGCTTATACTCCATGTGAGGTATCAGGCATTCATGAATTAAAATTAGTGTAATGTAATTTACTTCTAAGAAGTTACTATTATTTCTACGTAGTTAAAAAACAACAAGTTAAGAAATAATCAAAATATTCCCATTTACATTATAGTCTAATTTAGATGCATAGAAACTATTATTCATCTATTGAAATTGAATCAGTACTATATTCACTTCATCATTCATTTTCACATCATAAATCTCACTCACTTTCTATACTACTTACTTTTTTTGTAAGTACATATTCACTTAACCAATTAACCAATAAATTCATGATAAATGTAATTACAAGAAATTAGATTATGTATACAGAAGTATTGTTCATTATTCATATTATTATTGTTAGTAGTAGCAGTAGTAGTAATAATAGTAGTAGTATCAGTATTAACATAAATTTGATTATCACTTATAAACTACTTAAATAAGCACACACATACACACACACACGTATACATGCGGTAACCGTCAACAGATAGAAACGAATTCACATCCTCACAACCACTACTACTACTACCACCACCACCATCACTGACAGTAACCATGAGCATATTCTTATTAAGCTTATCAACTCATTGAATGAAAGATAGAAATCTTTATCTCTTTTATGCAAAGATTACTAACACTTTAAGATATGAAATATACCCTATAGGTAGACTAGAAATGATAAAGTCTACTCGAAATGAAGAAATTTGATAGAGATAAAACAAAGAAAAACAACAACACTTAAGATAATCAAATTGAAAGTTGAATGAAGAGGAAAATTCAATTTCAATTTTAAGAGGGGAAAAAAAAGTTTTGAAAATAACAAATTTTTGCTTATCTGAATTAACTTGTTGTTTGTTTATTGGACAGATTGATTTTGATTGGGTACCAGTGTTAGACAGTGATTTTAGGTAAATATGGAACAACTTAGAGGAAGGGTACACTATCAATAGATTATCATAAAATCGAACCTAATACTTAGATAACGATCACGACAAAAATAGCCAGTGTCACTTTGATCTTGCTATGTGGCAGTCTTCCCTCAGTAGACTGGTGGTGAACGTGGCAAAGTTTGGCAGGAAACGGCCTGGAATGAATTCGTGGTGTGAACATCAATATTGGAATGCAGATACATCCAGACGATGAGTCCCAAAAAGGACGAAATGTGCGTCCTGGATTCCACTTGCCAGTCACTATCCAACTTAAATATTACTTGGATACTATCGCTATATCGAGCCAATCCGCTCAGTATGCACATATAGCAACTTAGACTGACCAGTTTTAGGCTATTACAAATTAACGGGAAAATACAAGCTTATTCTAATTAAAAATTCAGTTTCAGAAGATAGAATAAAAGGATGAATATAAAGGAATATCTGAACTCATGATCTACAGAAAAACAGAAGTTGAGTGTATTAATTCTATTTCAAATCACTTCTTATTCATTTCACATGATATCTTCAACCGATGATGATGATAAATGAATTCATGAACTAATACCTCATCATGGTTCTGGCTATCACTACCTTTCTTTCAATTTACTCATAATTGAATTAAGGAAGGGATTGATTGGGCATACATTACACAATGTCTCCTTACGAAGCATCACAGATTTAACAAATGGAAAATTATTTAAAGTTAAAAAATATTAATCAGTTATTTATCACTGGTTCAAATAACGATATTTTGAAAGAAATTCACACTGATGAAATCACCTTAGCCATTTCGTTTAATATAAACACTTTCAAACTACTCATAAGAAATAATAGTAGTACAAATGGATCAAAACAAATCTATTAATACTTATTTTTTTGTGAAATATTAATATCAAAATAGGAAACCTATCATTCAACGCTAGCCGACCTAGTTATGCTGATAGTTAGGCATTCTCTGCCAGACCTGCAAGTCTTTAAGTTTGATGGTTAGAGTGGAGTTATAATTTGTACACTGACATTACGAGGTTCTATGCAACAGGTGTCTA
Organism: Schistosoma mekongi; assembly: GCA_034768735.1. Lineage (NCBI taxonomy): Eukaryota > Metazoa > Platyhelminthes > Trematoda > Strigeidida > Schistosomatidae > Schistosoma > Schistosoma mekongi. Next base: position 3,598,136 of record CM068312.1, read on the forward strand.
AAACTACGAATGTATAAATAAATCACATTAATTATTTGGATTGAGATCGTTACGAGAAGACGTGTGGTTAACTTATTTGTTTATATTCGTCACAGATTGATGCTGGTTGAATGACTCTAAAATCCAGGAAATATTGTACAGTTGATTCATCCTAGTATGAGACAACACAACATAATTCCAACAAAGAATACCTATCTTCACGAAATCATCTCAATTCACTTACACTTATCAATTCACTAGTAAGTAATTTCAGGAAGTTCTTGAAGTTCTGGTAAGAAGACTTGATTGATAGATTTCAGATTTATCAGAAGTCAGATAGTTATCACTAATGACAATAGTTGCTTGTAACATGATATTAATTATTTATTTAAATAAAACTTACGTTGATTAATACAGTCAATGCAGATATTCCTTCTTTTGATAAATTACATGATGTCAAATTCAGTGTTGAAATATTTGGTACATTTCGTAGGGTTCGACAAATTTCTTCACAGAAACAACAAGATAAAAATGATTAAGCTTATGAAACATTCAGTAGTTGTCAAAACAAATCATTGAAGGTTCTTTATTTTGAAGTTTTTTTTTAAAGTGGAACTTCATACGTGGTCAGATCATTAGAGCGTATAAATCACAACTATACGATAATGTACATAAATATCATATAGTATAAAATGTTACCTGTACCAACTACATTAACAGGGGTGTATACATAAATCTCTCTCAACTGGATTCACAATCTTCATGTATTATAGATTTAAGAGTTAAACTACTGGAAATCATTTTATTGAATTAGAGATCTTAGTGATCATATAGTGAATAATACAAATCATTTATCCAATTCAAAAGCGACAATGTAGTATAGTATGAGCTATTTTTAAACTATGCACAAAGAATATTTAGATAATGAAGATCTAGAGAACTCAAAGTTGATCAGTAAACACAGTGTAATACATTAGTATTAGGAAGAGCTTGTATATTCGCGTTGATTTGCTATAGACTGAAGCTAGTCAGTCATTGTTGCTATATGTGCATCCTGAGCGGATTGCCTCGATATAGCGATTTTTTCACAAGTATTATATAATTTGGATTGTGACTGGCAAGTGGAATCCAGGACGCGCGTTTCGTCCTATTTGGGACTCATCGTCTGGATGTACCTGCATCCCAATGTTGATGTTCACACTGGGATTCGAACTCAGTCCGTTTCGTGTCGAACGCCACCGCGTTCACCACTAGACTACTGAGTCCATTCAGTCACACTTGTGCAACGGGCACATTGGTATTAGGAACATCAACATTGGGATGCAGGTATATCCAGACAATGAGTCCCAAATAGGACGAAACACGCGTCCTGGATTCCACTTGCCAGTCACAATCCAAATTATATAATACAGTGTAATACATATGCATAGAATTCACAGTAGGAAATAGGATGTTGAACGTATCAAACACCAAATTTAAAAATCTAATCCTAAACTAAAACCATAAGCAATTTAAATATACTTGGAGATCTATACTGAAAAGTGTATCTACTAGTGTCAATGTTACGTTAGAACTCATAGCTATAACCTTACTCTTTCTCAAAACTATGAAAAAACGTTTACTACGTAAACTACAGCCTGTAGTGAAAAGGCATATTGACCAATATTAGTTTGTATACAGATGTAATAGAAGTACAACAGGTTACAACAGTTGTCTAAATTGATAATATAGTGTTTAGCTTAGAGAAGACTGAAAAGTATATCCGAAGCACGCTTCATCATTAATCTTTCATCTTTTTGATTCTGTTCTTTAACCTACATTAATGAATAAACTTAAGAATATGAATATAGAAAGTTGGGTAATCAACTGGCTGAATTCTTATTTCTCCGAAAGAGAAGAATATCCTGTGAATAAAGGAAAGCTCCTCAGTCATCTATTAACAGAGGTTAGTATACCTCAAAGTATTGTTCCTTCTTTTTTCGCTTCTTAAATTATCTTACCTCTTCTATGAAATACATCTTTGTTAAGTATGTAGATTACTATACTATTTACATGCTTATTTCTTCCTCCTTAAATTGTTGTGAAATGAATTGTTTCTTAGCGAATGTTAAATGATGGTGTAGTTTGAATAGTCGTCAATTTAATCGTTTCAAATATCAAACAGTCAATTTCAGTCTATGACGTAGAAAATACTTCAACACTCTAGTGAATTTGTATGATGTTTGTAAAATTGGAGATTCGATGATTAAGACTACGTCGAATGTTACCTATCTTCATGTAACTTTTACTTCTTATCCATTTCGACTTTTGCATATTTTGCTAATATCAAAGGAAGTTATTCGTTTAATATATTCTATGAAGCGATTACGTAATATTGGCATTACTAAATACTTATTACTACAGTTGTTTTAGATCTTGCATATTATTGATTGTTTTATATTGTTCCCCATTATTTTTGCCTGGACTTTTGAGAAAAGACTATGCGATGTTTGCATAGAGTATTGTAAGCTGTTAGTAAAGTGTGTAGTGAGAACTACGACGTTATTATTAACCAGGTTATAGACAGACGTTTAAAATCCTACAGACAACTATCTAGTGATGTTCTATTTGATATAAACCACTCTCTTTATTCATATCTTTCACCTTGTATATCTTATGGCAGAACTCAATGCCGTTACATTAGAATGTATGCATGTAAGAAAAAGTATAAATGCTCCACTATTGCTTATTTAGCACATGTTCTATGCAGTGAGAAAGTTGTAAAAGGCAAACTAATTAGAAATTTTGTGCTCAATAGAATACAGGTTATTATGCAATACAAAGACTCCTGTCTCTTATATAACCGTAATCTAAATTTTACATATTAATTCATATTAATATTAACCTATTTTTGTTGACATATAATTAGTGTACATGGAAAAGGAGTAATTTGTTGAGACATCGTTTGTTGATAATTCATGTTGTACTAAACATACTACTGAATAAAGATACTAGTAGTAGTATTATTTATCTTATGAAATATGTATAAATGTGATGTGATATGCAGTAGCAATGAACACAATGGTTATGTAACATCAGAACATTCATCTACAATTATTCTCTTCTGATTGGTTTAAACTGACAACATTAATTGGTTAGTTTGATTTTTAAGATCTATAATGATTGGTTAAAATAATAATTCGTTGGAGGATATTTTAAAAATCACTTAAATTCATCTATACTAATAGATTAAGCTTATTCCAGACATAAGTAACATTCAGTTAACTTTCTGTTACATTTTTATAGAAGATGCTTCTAAATAATTCTAAATAATTTAAGTGAAATGTTAATTGTCATTGACTATGAGAAGGCGTTTGATCGTGTAGACAGAAGAACACTATGGTAACTTCTTCAACACAACGGCGTATCAGAGAAACTCGTCAACATCATCCGGAACTCTTACGACGGAACACAGTGAAAAATTGTGCATGGATAACAACTGACGAATGCATTCCTAGTGAGGACCGGAGTCAGACAAGGTTGCCTACTCTCACCTTTTCTCTTCTTGCTAGTGGTTGACTGGATCAAGAAAACCTCCATATCTGAGGGGAGGCACGGAATTGAATGGACAAGTAGGATGCAACTCGATGATTTGGACTTCGCGGATGATGTAGCTCTCTTAGCACATACACGCCAACAGATGCAAGTGAAGACAACCAGTGTAGCAGCAACCTCAGCATCAGTAGGCTTGAACATACATAAGGGAAAGAGCAAGATTCTGAAATACAACACAGGGAGCATCAACCCAATTCAACTTGATTGAGAAAGTCTGGAAGAAGTTGACATTTTCACGTACCTGGCGAGTATCATCGATGAAGAAGGAGGGTCCGATGCAGATGTAAGGACAAGGATTGGCAAAGCCAGGGCAGCATTCCTACAGTTGAAAAACATATGGGACTCAAAACAACTATCAACCAACCTCAAAGTCAGACTCTTCAATTCGAATGTCAAGACAGTCCTGCTGTATGGAGCTGAAATGTAGAGAATTACTGCTAACATCATCAGAAGGGTACAGGTATTTATAAACAACTGCTTACGCAAGATACTGAATGTCTGTTGGCCGGAAACCATCAGCAACAGTCTATTATGGGAGAGAATGAATAGACTTCCAGACGAAGAGGAAATTAGGAAAAGACGTTGGAAATAGCTAAGACATACACTGCGGAAACCATCGGACTGCATCATGAGACAAGCATTAACATGGAATCTTGTTGAGAAACGGAAAAGAGGAAGACCAAAAAACTCACTGCGTCGAGAATCGGAAGCAGACATTAAAAGGATGAACAGCAACGGGAAACAATTGGAAAGGATTGCTGAGGACAGAGTTCAATGGGGAATCCTGGCGAGCGGCTTATGCTCCACAGTGAGGAGTAACGGGTGTAAGTAAGTAAGTATTGTTAATTGTAAACCACACATTGATAAGTAATAACCATTCCCTCTTTACTACCCCTACCCTTCCCATAACACAACTAATCTTAAATGAGCAATAAACAATTCAAGAACGTCAGATACAACTAACTCAATGAATATTGAAAATATGATAGATACCCTCAGAATGTTTGTTCATTATGTAAAAACTTCACTCATGATCATGAATATTGACTATCATTAATTGTAAATGGTACATGTGTATAATTTAAATTATTTCATGTAGTAACAATGAAGTTTAGTATAAAGTATACCACATCTGAATATCAATTTTATCACCAATAATGTTCATCATCAATCACGCCAAGGTTTAAACCTGGAAACTTCAAGTACTTAGTCTTAAGACATTTAAGATATAATCAGATAAACAGCTTCAAAGCTATCGAAATAGCATTGACATACGTAAACATTATGATTAATAAGTAGTAGATGTATGCTGTCTATAAATCTATTGCATAATTATCATACAATATGTTAATAAGGTTTCAATATTGACAACATGAACTACTGTTTCTACAAGGAGCTTATACGTATATAAACAACTGATGTACTATGCCCTCTTAAAATATAAATTGATAGAAATAATACAAACTACAATTATGACAGGATCTGTTAATGTTTCTAAGAGAGACAGTATTATCACTATCTAGATCAACCAATAGTCATGAAGTAGCTGATAGGTACTCATTAGAGTGAAACATAAATATTTTACTGTCTAAGGTTGAAAGTCAAATTTAAGAGTTCTTAAATCTATTGATACATATGGATATTGTAAACATCAACAGTGTTGTTCAGAATATGTAGACAGTTTGAATGTATGTATACTATAGTCATTCATGAACAAAGCAGAGCTAGGGACATGTGCGCACTGGTCCAATTTTTCATACTTCATAAGCATAAAGAGATTAATTTCATAAGGATATCACGATAATGAAATACAATACAGCAGAATAAATTGAAGGTGTACATGAAAGAATAAGAAACCTAATGATCTAAAAGAAGATGAACAATGCATACAATTAAGTGATTGTGATAGATTATTACTCATGTCTGCCGGTGGCTTAGGTCACTGATCACGATTATCATGCAGACCCCAATCAAGTGGTCTGTATCAACCAGTATGGCTTAGACCAATAGTTAATACTCCATCAATTGATTCTATGTTACTGCTCGGCTGTACTCGACATTTTTTCATTCTGCTTTTACGCCAGGCAACATCAGGGGGGGTGGGCGAGATAGGCAGTAGTCAGACATACATAACGCATGTCCAAACCACCTCAGTCGACAAAGGTTTATGACTTCTTCTACTGAATTAGCATTTTCTCTCAGTCATTTGTTCCAAAAATCAATTTGGTTTTGTCATTCTATGATATACGGGTGACGTTTCGAAGATTTTTATGGTCAAAGACTTGAAGCCTTCGTATGTTTTCCATTTTCATAGCCCATGTTTCACATCCATACGTCTAAAAATAACTGATTACTATGTAGTACATTTGGCCTTTCGTTGAAAGACAGATATCTTGCCCATGATACAAGCAACCAAGCAAGCTTCCTCAATCCGTGATGAAATTTCGTCAGATATCGACTAGCCAGGGCTGATGAGACTTCTGTCACTAATGAAGTGAACTACTTAACCAACTTTCTCACTCCTAATGATCAATTTAGGATGAAGTAACCTACAAACATATGACAGACCTAAAGTAAATATGCAATAAATTCTTTTACATAGAATACTAAAGGTAACTGAAAATGAAAGTGATGGATTTTAAACAGAATCTAAAAGTCCTCTAGGACCTTTGATGCTATTACTTAATTTTTTAAACTGAAGTGAATGAAGTTGGTCTTAAATCTGAAATTTACATGTTTACAACCGAATATGCCAGGTTTTTGGGTTTTAGTTTTCAGATTAATTCCATAAAACGTATTCATTGACAACCAATTAACCAATACCTGTTATCCCGACGTAGGGCACTCTCCAACCAACTCTGTCTTGGACTTTCCAGTTCTTTCCAAGTGCCGTTCATTCTTTTTATGTCTGCCTCTAATTCCCAGTAAAATGTGTTATTTGGTCTTTCTCTTTCTCTTTGGCCTTTAGGATTCCAAGTTAGTGGCTATCTTGTGATGCAGTTTAATGATTTCCTCAATGTGTATCCTATTTACCTCGTGTTGCTTCTCAATTTCTTCTTTGGTTAGAATTTCGTTGGTTTGTTCTGTACCACAAAAGATTGTTGTTGATGGTATCTGCCTAACGGATCCAAAGTGTCATGTGCAGACAGTTGTTTATAAATACTTGTATCGTTTGAAGAATGCTTTTCGTAGTTCTCCAAGTTTCAGTTGACTGATAGTTGGTTTAAATTTTAGAGTTTATTAATCGTAGAAATGCTGCTCTTGCTTTGGATTGTCAATCCATGCTTTCACATCTGCATTGGACCTTTCTTGTTTACCAACAACGCTACCCAATTATGTGAAATTTTCCACATCTTCCAGAGTTTCTCCGTCAAGCGTAGTTAGGTTTGAAATGTTTTATTAACTTCAACATTAGATGGTATTTTTTAACATTTCTCACAATGAACACTTTACTTTAATAACAAGTTTATTATTAATATGACATGTTTGGAAATGAATATGCAACTTATCGAAAGGAGAAAAGAGAATACATGGTTGCATCTCATGTATATATGTATATACATATATACCGCTTTGCTTCCAAAGTTATTGAGCACTTGGTTGGACAACCATGTATCAGAGTAAGACTAATAAGACAGGGTTAGGATTAATGGTTAACGTAATGAAATCAAGCTCACATAGTGTAGATCATCACATTGTGAATATAATTTGTATTCGTCACAGACTGATGTCAGTTAGGTTCTTTTGACAACTACAAAACATTGGATATCTGGTTCGTTCTAGTATGTGACTCTCGAAGTGTGTACACTCTCGACTACAATATAAAATCTCTCTGTGAACTCTTAACCATTAACAATCCTCAGCCAGTGTCCAATGTCATGTCACAAATTGACTGAACTAGAGGTCTCCACTTCATCGTTAGTATCTATGGTCATGGGTCTACCATGAGAACTGAAAGTCTTAGTTTTGTTTCCTTGGTAGAATCGAAACTGTACATTTCTCAAAATTTCCTTACTCAAACAAAATAGTTGTCTAATGCTCTTCCGTTTACAAAGGAAATCAATCTCTGACGCATAAAAACAACAAAACAAAATACCAATCTACACAGAGAACAATTTCTTTGTTACAGTAAAAACAAAAAAACCGCATTAATTTCTTAGTAAAAAATTTACCTTGAAGACCATCATCATTCACAGAAGAACCTTCAAAGGATAAATGTTTCAATGTATGATTCCTTCTAATACCCTACAATGAATAAACACACATTAAGCATAATTCATAATCATTTATAACATTCTAATAAAATATAAACAATTTGGAACTAAGATATTACTTGTTAGTAGGATATTTTAACATGTCTGGAAGAAGAAATGTGACTGGCCAATATCGTGTGATATATCTTGTATATTATTAGTTATAAGGTACCCGTGTGAGTAACTAGTAGGCTTCTTGATAATCAGTCGGATCTTGTACCTGTGAAATAGATTAAGGCAAAGCTGGGTGTTAACTGTAAACAATAGCGCGGCGGATAACAGAATCGATAATATCGGCCATCACTGCTTCAGATACAACAGATATGTGATTGATCAATTCCTTTGATAGACAAAGATCTTGTATATTATTGATTATATTATTATAATAATGCATTCATGTGAGTGAATGACTGACTTCTTGATAAATCAGTTGAATCATTGTGTCTGAGTAATAGATCAAGACAAGGCTGGGTGGTAGTTGTAACGTATAGTGTTGTGCATTATCAAGATCGATAATATTGGCCATCATTACGTCAAATATGACATATTTATTATTAAAAGATGTACTTTTAAAAGTTAGATATCAACTTTCTAAGTTCTTTATAGTTTCCAATAAACAAAAAGTTAGAAAGTTTATAGATAGATTGTAATTGAGAAGTTAGATGTATGGTGAATGATGGTTTATAGAAATTACGTGAATCTTAATGACGCTAATCATACTGGAAATCCAATTCATCCCTTTGGTGTTAAATACCATCGGGATTATCACAAATCTACTGAGTACATACAGCTTTACAAATATAACAAGATGTAAATATGTAGGTTTGATTGTGACTGGCAGGTGGAGTCCAGGACGCGCGTTTCGTCCTATTTGGGACTCATCGGCTGGATGTATCTGCATCCCAATGTTGATGTTCACACTGGGATTCGAACTCAGTCCGTTTCGTGTCGAACGCCACCGCGCTCGCCGCTAGGCTACTGTGTCTGGATAGTCACACTTATGCAACAGGCATATATGTAACTAGGAAAAGCTTGTATTTTCCCGTTGATTTGTAATAGACTGAAACTTATCAGTCTCCGTTTCCATGTCTACGTATACAAATTTATCCTAAGATGTAAATATACTTTGTAAGTACTCACATCCTCCAATTAATGTTGTTATCAAAGTCAGTATTAATCCCTTAATTGATTTACGAAAACATGATGCATAAAGTACTAGAATTCGTTATTTGAGTCAATCAGTTATGTACAGAATAAAATCAGTTAATTATGATTATCAGTTCAAGTGGTTATACTCGATAATCATAACAAGATGAACTTCCAATTACTGAAAGTAGTAGTTAAATTAATGATAGTGAGAAAATGAGTGCGAATATAGTGAATATCATACAGGGGATGGTGTTATATCTTTTTAGGTAACAGTAATTCGTGGAAGTGGGTTGAACCTTGATGATGTGTAGGTGGCTGCTGAGTAGACGAGACATGACGTTAAAGTCATGAAGTCAGTAATAAGGATCACGCATTACTGTTTATTTGTAACTCATCTGTTTATGTATCAATTAATTTACACTGATCATGAGTTAACGAAAATCACTAACTTTGAATACACTTTACAAGAGTCAACATGGATGATTTACTTTGAATTAATTAATACAATTAAATATAATTGAACTGAGGTGGTTTTTGTGGCGATTAGTATTAAGTTCAGTTGACTGAATTCGTCACAGATTAATGCAGGGGAGGAACACCGGATAACTGTTTCATCCTAACATGGGAAATATCAGGAGTTATTACCCTCGATTCCAGCAAGAAATATCTATCTTCATAAAACCACTTCATTTCAGCTACAATAATTTACTTACTGGTGGCTAACTTCAAAATATTCTTGAAGTTTTATTGAGAAGTCGTAACTGCTGGAGTTCAGATTTATCGGGAGTGAAACGGTTATTATCAATATCAATTGATAATCGTCGTTATGAAACAAATTAGCAGAAGTGGGAAATCTATTACTGATCGCCTCCCTAGTGGCAAAGACGGTGTCTGCATACCTAAAGGCTTAGGGTTCGGTTGCTCTGGCGAAATAGAGTGTGTACTGTTGATGAGTCTCGTACTACGGCAAGACAACTGTTCACCATCCCCTAGTTTTTAATGGTAACCTACTAAGAATAATCTGTGATCAATGTAATTAACAATGTCATGACGTTTAGAACTAGAGGAATGTTTATTTTTTGATGATGATAACAACATACAGTGAAAGTATTTGAAAGAGATGTGGCTTTAAAAAATCAAGCCTCCAGAATAAATCAATACAAAGTTTCATCTTTCATCTCTAAATAATTATACTTTTGAGAAATTCTCAAAGACGAGAGGTAAACTAATTTTCTGGAAAAAAGATATGAAGTCCTTTAAGCTGACGATTTGGTGCATAAATCCATGAAGGATGGCGTTCACTCTAGTGTTATGACTTTTGACTGTATATTCGGTATTCTGAACAGCCAACAAAATGTTACGCATTATGATATGTCTTAAGCCTACGTTATACATCGAGACACTAATTGCAACTTTAACTCGCTAACTTATCTATGCGAAACAGATACTCTCAACCAGTGATCAACGACTCGACAACTGATTATTCGTCCAAAGCCAAATCAAGAAGAGACGAACACAGCACTAAGAAGATTCGATCCTATTTTGTCCTAACTCTGTATATATCGTTACAACAACGACCTTGTAGTAGCTACAATAATAATTAGCATGCTAAAAGCCACAACGACCAATCAGAAACATCGAGGTGAAGAGAGAACAAATAGTAGTACTGGTTATCCCCTACTTTACAATCAATAAAAAATAGCAGAAATAAGATTATTTAGGGGAAAAATAACTATTTCCGTATATTCCTAGCCCATTTATGACATGCCTTATCTTAATTGATTGAGTGCGTCACAGATTGACATTAGCAGAGTACTAAGGAAAACTAGGGATCACTGGACAGCTGATTCGTTCTAGTATGGAACTCCTCAGCAGTGCCAACCATAGACTCCGCCTTAGGGACCTGAGACGATTGGTAATTTCCACAGGATTTTAATTAAATAGATGCATTTTACAGCGACTTCCATTTCCTGTATCCTGGCCACATCGTTAGCTGTTGTCATTCAGCAATATAACTCATGTTAGCCCCAGTTTCTTTTATAGTAGACGGTAAACAATATCCCTTCTTGTATTTTTATAGAAGACCTTGTTGCATGAATCTCTATCAGGTCTACCAACGTAGTCTAAAGTAGTAATCGATGACTTTATGAACTAATATTATGTCTTGGTTTAATCACCTCTATCTTTCATCCAATCTACTCTTAAACTAGCCAATATCGTGTATTCATGATTATCTTCGTGAAAGAAAATTCACAACCTACTGACCGATCTGCCATCTTTACCTGTCATTTTATGCCTAATTTCAGAATTGCTCACTTAATCATCTACGGTCAAAATCCTGGAGTTTCATCGCACACTCTTCTCTATAAGTGATTTTGCAGGTAAATTCGTTGTATATAATTATGAAGGTGATGTGTACGTGCATTATGTGGTGATAACATGTTGCTTTTCATTTTGATGGATTGTCATCTACTACTTAATTTTATTTAGTAGACGATGAATATTAATTAAATTTGAAGCCGATATCATACAGTAAATTCCACTTAATTAACAACATAGCACGATACTTTAACTTCTTGTCATTAGTCAGTATCCTCCACTGAAAAGTTCCATATAAAACAGTTTTATAGTCCTCCCTCCTCAATAGCTGTGTAACTCTAAAAAAAGTCATGATATGTACTCCAGACTAGTCAACCTTTAAAAATACTCAATCACACTAAATAAATTACTAAGTACTACCATTACTGATAATACAATTTGCGCTACACAGATAGTGGTACTTAGACCAATTTTGTGTTTTATTCGATTCATCAATAAAGTTATGTGTATTGCAGTTCTGTCAAAATAATAGTTGGCCTTTTTGGTGAGAAAAATTTTCCAACGACTTCCTTCAAACTCTTAACACCGAAATACAGTGCGACAGATATTAAGTCATAAAGATACTTATGATTACATCAGTAAATCGGCCGCTGGTTGAATTTGATCAGCATATAAGTACGGACTAAACGAACATGACGTTTGTTATAACTTAGTGACCAGTTACTACAAAGCGATATTACTTTAATGAAATCTATTCCCTTTCTATGACTAAGACGTATATGTGGTAGTAATAGCTTATTTAATTGGTATATTCAACTGAATTTCGAATCTTGTTGTTTGTATCCACCACACGTTGATTGCGGTTGGGTATCATAGATTTTTGGGATATATCACAAATTGACGAAAGTGGAGATTCCGCGAGTGGACGCTAACCGAATAGTGCTGTTTAAATCTGTCGCAAGATCTGAAGACCCCAAGTTTAATTCCATTGTGAAATCGAGGATAAGCACTTAATGAATCAGTTACCAACGACATGGAACCTGGTATATATGCATGCACGTTTAATTTTCCATACTACATTATCACAACGAGATCAAGTTTACATGAATAACATGACAACGAAACACAATAGAGAATGATAAGGTGAAAGTGTGCAATGAAAGAATAGTAGAACTTAAGACGTAGATTAAGACGAAGAGTGAATACAATTAACCGATTGTAATCGATTATGACTCATATCACCCAGTGGCTCCGGTCACTGATCACCACTTATCATGTGGACCTCAATCATGTAGTTCCCATCTACCAGCATGGCATAAACCAACAGTTAAAAACTTCATCGACTGATGCTATATTTTCGTTTGGCTGCATCTGACGTTTTATCATTCTACCTCTATACCAGCCAACAATGCATGATGAGGTAGGTGGTTGTTAGGCACACACAACATACTTCCTGAACACCTCAGTTGATAAAGACTCACAACCTTATCCACTGGTTTGTAATATTTCCATAGTATTAGATGTCAAATGTGAATATTGCTTACTTGGACATTCCCTGATAGACAGGCAATGCTTTGAAGACTTCTGTGATCAAAGATCTAAAGCCTGTATATATCTTCTGTTTTCCTAGCCCATGTTTCATATCCGTAGGTTGAAAAAGGACTGACTACTGGACAGTACACTCAATCTTTCTTCTTGAGACAGATACCTCTCCTATGCTACAAGTGATATAAATTGGTAAAAGCTAAGCAAACTAATCAAGTCGTCAGACACTGATTCACCAGAACTGATGAGACTTTAGAGATAAGTGAATTGATCAGCCCAATTAACTACTTAGTACAGTTCGCAATATGATACAGCTAAATTATTTAGGGTAGCCAGATTTTGTTTGATTCCCTCGATAGGCTGAACCGTTAGTGGGAATCAATATCTCTGACACGATTTGTTCCTTCTCGTCCCACAACTACTCCAAAAGACTAGACTCGTAAGAAAATTATAGTGTGGAGCAAAATATATCTATATCGGACGAGACTAAAAAACAATGTTTATGTATTTCACATTTGAAATTTAATTAATTGAAAGTCTACAAATCAATCTTACAAAAATCGACACAACGCCTTTTGCTTGATCAAATGAATGATTATATTTTTGGGGGGGATTTTGAATCCCCAACCAGAACCCTCTCTTTCTATGACTAATTTAAACGATGATGCGGGCCAGTCCTGCAGTAACCTTTTGCATTTGCATGGATATAAACTCGTCCCGAATATACATGTACTAGCGAGGAATCTTATACTAGGCTGGAACAAATGTCTAATGTTCCCTGGTTTTTAGTGGCACCTAACTGAGATCCATCTGTGACAAAGACATACAATAAAATTAAATACTGATCCCCACAATACCACCTCAAATGAATACTTAATCGTCTATGAGACGTCATCTCCACTCCCCCCCTTCTTTCTTACTATTTCCAAGAATATCAACTATAATTGTAATTAGTTTACATCGGATTAAGAAAGTTAACCAGAGTGTTATATAAGAACAAAATGTTGTCACTTACTTCACAAATTTGTTGTAAACTTGTTTTAATAAGCGGAAGATTTTGTAATTCCAAAAATGTTAAATTCTCTGTTATCCACATACAATGACGTAATGATTTACATAATTTAAGTAGTAATTTTGGATTTATTAGTAGAATTGGTACACGTTGTCGATTAAATGTATTAATACCATCTAAAAAATAAGTAAACAAGTGAAAATGTCACATAATTATCATATATTTCAAGGAGAAACTGTTACTTAAAAGGACTTACATTGTACAGTAATTAAATAAGTTGTACTGGTTCTGACTAGTGGAATCCAAGATGCGAGTTCTTTCCTCTTTTTGTGACTCATCAACTAGATGTAACTGCATCCTAGTGTTAATGCTCGGGCGTGCACTCGAACTTAGTTCGTATCAAATGCCATATAAATCACTACTAAGCTACTGAGTTTAGTCAATCACATTTATACAACGAATTTCTATATATAATGTAAAATATTTGTATTTTTCTCTTAATTTGTTATGAACTGAAGTTGATCAATCTCTACTGTGTTCTAAATTCTACTTATCAGCCACAAACCAACCTCATTTATACTTGTATTGAGACAACCTCCTCATAATGCACGTATTGTAACAGAAAATGATCAACTCTGGTTTACAATAAATCAACAGGAAGATACAAATACCTTCAAATTACATGTACAGTAGTAGAGTAGATTATATGTAATCGCACAGCTCGTATATCTAAGCACTATTCTATGTGATTGTCTAATCGGAGGATAAATCACCTAATAGTTTAATCCTTGAAATACTGATCAAATGATACCACGGAAATCAATATTCAAGATTGTCTATTAAATCAAAACAACTTGCTAAAAGAATGATATGAATCAAAAGTCTGTCATGCATGTGCATCAATACAGGTTGTCATACTCCATTAGCATATCAAATTAGTAGAAGTAGTAGTTACATCAGTGATGTTAAGAGTAAAGTATGTATACATAATATAAGATACATGGAGATTGAATTGGTTTATAGAAAGTAAAATATAAAATAATTTTATGTTCATGAATTAAGGGAATACAAAGAGTGAATGCAAATGTGCTACTGTGTTTGATTCTGAAACATGTTACCAAGAGTCGCTAATCATTGGCCGAATACTCTAACTTTGTGGTCTGCATCTACTAACAGAGCTTAGACCAGTAGTCAGTGACTTTATGAACTGATAGAATGTTGTGGTTTGGCCACCCCTAGCTTTCTTCCAACTTACTCCAGTAACAATCTGTATTAAACTTCGATGTGTTTGATGGTTGAGCATATGTAATACATGTCCTCAGTCGATGAAGATTCACAGCTTCATTAACATATTTACCAGCCTTCCCCAACACTCTACGCCTATTATGATTATTATTTACCCAGCGGTCGCAGAAAATGCAAGCAATGCTCAATATTATCAATAAAGTCACAAGAATCAGATCAAAGTAAAGTATAAATCAGTGTGAGGTATGATACTTCACTTATTTATACCTTAGGTTTGGTGTACAAAAGGATTCAATCATTTGTTTTATCTTAGTTTTAGCATCCCATTTTACTTTTACAAACTGTTAGTCCCAATTATTACCTTATTCATTAATTTTTTTAATTTTCTAAGTAGTAGATTATCTTGTAGTGGTCTTGACTGACCCCTAAAAATGGTAACTTTTACTTATTTTACATCTCCATGCGGTATGCATATTCAAGGTATGATTTAACCACTTTCCTAAAAGCACTTCTTCCCGGGCTACTTGACCCGGGATTGTTTGTTGGATCTAATTGGTTCTAAATATTATTATATTCAATCTAGTGTAACGACTTCTCAATTTCAGTGCATCTAATCACCAGTATATGTGCATCAAGTCAATGTGATATACGCGGGATTACGCTCACTATTATCGGAATCTAAAATAACAACAATTCAACATCTTGTGGACGTGGAATATTTAAATGATATAGTCTTATTCGATGAAGATGCTGACAATATGCATAATATTCTGAAAATCTTGAGTAGAAATAAAAGCATATTTATAAATTCATTTCTTCCCCCCCCTCATTTCAATGCATGATGTTACTCCAGGACTGGTTAGCATCAACATCTGGATTGACCGTAGGCAATGAAATAGTTTAGTGCATTGACCGATTCACTTATTTCGGAAGTTCCATCATCCCTAGTAGGTCGGTACCTGAGGAAATTTTAACACGGATTAAGAAAGTTCACTAGGCGTTTGATAGATAATGTTACTCGTGATATAGGTAAAGTATCCGTCTTCCAAAGAAAGGCCAAGTGTACTGCATAGCAGTTCGCTCTTTTTTAATTTATGAATAATGAACGTGGGCTATAAAAACAGAAAATATATGTAGGCTACAGATCTTTGGTTATAAAAGTCTCAGAAGTAAAACTCGTTTGTTATGAAATGACTGTGTAAATTATGTTGGTGTTAGACACGAGGTATTAGGAAAAAGTGGCGACTTAGTGGATGAGTTTGCGAACTTTCATTGACTGAGGTGGTTTGAACATGCATTACGTATATCCGACGGGGCCCGCATCATCCCAGAGTGGTGACTGGAGTGGCAGTGAGATAGAAAAAGCTAAGGGCTCCCAAACCAAAACGTAACATCAGTCTATGATGACTCTAACTACTGGTCTAAGCCATGCTGTTAGATCCAGACTACTCGGTTGGCGTCCGTGTGATAATCGCAATCAGTAGTTAGAGATATTGTGTGATATGACCCGGAATCTGCTACAATGGGACAAGTGTATTCGCTTCTAATCTCCTTCTAGATTATAAGTTTCATTATTCTTTCACATTCCTTTGATTTACGCCACCCCACGTTTTATTCTAGTTTTGTGTTGCTGTTGTAAATTTCCTCTCGTTGTGCTAATGAGGTATGGCAGTTTAGACATATGCGCGCATGTGTTAGATCCTACGTTAACCATGACTGACTGACCACACATTATATTAGCACAGCAAGAGAGAGACACACCCGGCTAGAATGACTTGGCAACGAAAATTGACCTCACTGTGCATATTATGTATGAAATGTTAGATAGTCATTTGGTCAACTGAGCTCGCTATGTTTCATCCAAACGGTCAATGGAAATACATAAATTTATCGGTATATATTTTGACTTCAATTCTAAGAAGTACCAAATAATCAACTAACGTTCTAATTTAAGACGTTAGTGCTAATGTTCTCGTCGCGTTGAAATGCAACCAAAATGGCCATTATCCAAACAACATATTTATTTAGTTTAAGTAAAGCAGAGTTAATAAAATAAACTCCAGCGAAATTTACGTCTTTACTACAAATTTAAGTCTCTTGTTAGCCAACAGTTAGTATGCCTACCTAGAGATATAGACACTATATAAGGATTACATTTGCTTTAGAGTTTATGGTTGATTATTTACAAGTGATAACAAACGTGCTAGTTGACTTTTCCGTGAGATTATTTTGTTAACAAGATATTGTGCAGGATATTAACCGATTGATATTCTGTAATATAACTTGATTCATCTGCCATGCATGATATAAACCATGGTTCACACAATGCTGATTTATTATAGTAAAGAATATATTTTTCCTGGAGTAATTAGAGTTATAAGTGATAGACTTAAACTCACTGGCAACCATCACAAAAGCTCTTTTCAATCATACCGGCAGTATGACACTTCTCGAGAATAGGGATATATTTTACAGATAACTATCAGACAATATAAGGGATGTCTTTACAAATGTATAACTGTAAGTGAAAACTTTGCTATGCATATCATGGGTTATTAGGAGTCAAATCACTCAACTAAATAGGTACATTGGAAATATAATTAGTGAGATTAAACCGGCGAGTGTTAAAACATATATACCAAAGGCAAACAACCCACAAACATGACAGTAAAATTACAATCCAGTTAAAAAAAAGTGGACATAATTGTTGTAAAACAAAAAATCACTTATAGCATCATTTGTCCTAGTATCAAAAAAATAAACTAACAAGAAGCAACCACATGGAATTTAATGCAGCTATACACTCCGCAAACAAATGCTTACCTGAAACACTAAATTTATAAAAGCTTCTGATAGCAATAAAATTTAGATTTTTATTAATTTTAACTGCATCTAAAATCGGATCCCACTCTTGAATTCTGTAAAGGACTGAATCAATCAAAATTTATCTTACCTTATTCTATCTGCATTTATATCAAGAACGCCATGGCCAACGTAACCTGTTATTGCAGAAATTGGTGAGCAGTTTCGTAAAGCACATAGATTCTCATAGTAGTTTTTAAAGTCATAAGAGCCAGCTTGACGTTCCTTTACAGTTGGTATCATTAAAACAGATCAGAGCTTTAGCGAATCTTTGAGGTAGACTAAACCTCTAGTCCTTGCCTATCTGTGCTTTGTCTGTGTATGCGTTTATACTAAGGTTTATGATAATATGCGTGGACTACACAATCTACAAGAGAGTAGGTTAAGACTAAAACATAGACAACTGTCTCCTTGAACTAACCAGATGGAATAGCACTTAATATCACAAGCAACTAGCAACAAAATAACAAATGGTGAAGTCGTTTAAAAGTCTGAATGAAAAATAATGAGATAACAGTTTCAAATGTGGTACAGTTTACCTTTTTAAATAAATGCAATGAAGGTCGTAATGCAACCAGGAAAGAAAAACATACTGGTTGCTATCATTAAAAAGAATGAGTCGCAATAAAATCAAATCTTTTAAACATCTTGTGGTCTTATATGGCTGTGCTAATAAATGCAAAAGTGTAACGGTATAAAACGTTGCAGTTGGCCAACAGCGGGTTCGAAATATACTGATGGTCACGAGACTCAGAAATCTCGCTCGACAGAAAAAGCCAGAACTAGTGTGGCGATGGACTCAAATATGGTCGGCTCCAGATAGAATCAAGAAGTACGAGATGTTGGCTCTGAAATCCTAATTTACGATATGGTTTCTTATTATAGTAACGCCTATCAGCCTCTGATTATTGAGACAGATTTCAACATTTTGATTGGTCCTCAGATGAGGTTTGTAAAATCCCGAGGCTACCTTCAAACATTTACTCTGCTTGAAAAAGCATGCAAATTATTCTTCGAGATTTGCATCCTAGTGTTAGGGGAGTGTTGGTGGTTACCAATAGCAGTATTCTTTCTATAAGTAAAGATTAAAAAGTTTAGATAATCATAGTAGCAGAGACGCAGCTCCTAGAATATTGCCTCCCAACACAAACTTTTGAGCAGGCTTTTCGTGATCTAGCCTAAAAAGGAAGTTTACTTGGTTTACATTTGCACCGAATCTGTTTAGTGGTCTGTTAAGGCAAAGGGGATTACAAAAGGTATGATGAATCATGATCATGCCATGGGGTATGATTTGTTTTATGCCCAACTGTCTTTCTGGTTGCTCTCAGCTGGAATAGTATTTTTCATATTCTTGGTGGAAAGGTAAACACTGCTTTTATGCTCTGATGAGGATGAGTAAGACCTTTGTATATTAAAAATTCTCATTATATAAATTGAATGTGACACATATAAGTAAACAATATTGTTTAAATTTAGATCATCAGGCTATACTCTAATATACAGTAGTATTTGTGTACGAATAGAAAAATTAATAAACTTGTGAAGGTAACATATGTGAATCAACGATTAAAATAAAACAGGTGGATTACATTATTAATCATAGCTGGTGCAAATTGATAATAGTAATGATAACCAAATTAATAGCAACAAATACCCGAGCACATATTTCGACATAAGATAATCATAAGCAATTATTATTTGGATGTAGGTGAAAATGGTGTGAAATTAAACATGTTAAGACGATAATAATGATTATAATCGTTTAAAAGTAGATGTGGAAATAATATGGTCAACTAAGTGGAAAATAAATTTTTTTTCTGAAATGAAAGAGGCGAAGTACGAACTAGGGAGAAACAGCAAAGGATGTAAAAATTGTGTAAGACGTTTATTAGGTTTTGTGAAGCCATGGAAGTGTATGGGGTGTTACACATTTCTTTCGAACACATAGACCTTGGTTGTTAACTCGTATATAAATACTGCTGTGTGTTAGAGTAGAGCCTGATGATGATCTAACTGAAAGCAATATAGCTCGCCTACATGTGTTGCTTCTGAAAACTTTGCGTTCTGGATTCTGACTGATTATGAATGACAACTTCGTCAGGACCAGTACACTGAGTGAGAACAATATAAACCCTGAAATTAGCAAGGACAATTGATTGGGCAGAGTAAGATGAATCCACCTTATTTCGTTATGTTTTCATCAGTTGTATACAACCAATAATCTTATAAAATCACAGTATCTGACAAAAATGCAACGTACACACAAGATAATGACCATTAATGTGTCACGGTGTCTAGTGACGCCAGAACGAGGACAGTGTCATCACAGCAACCACATGCCAGTATTAATCAATCCCTCCTTCCCTTGTCTTCACAATAAACATTGTAAGTCTGAACGTCCATGAGCATCTTAATTATTCAGACGTGGATCTCAAGTAACAAACAGTTCACTATCTTTGCGCTAAAAAATTTAAGGTGTTACAAAGGTTTGTTCCCGGACTACACCAAATCTTACAGCTTATAAATGATCTTCCCCCCCTTAACAGAGTAGCAAACACTCTTATAAACAAGCGGTCTCAAGGTTAGGAGGGAAAGTTATGTTCCTATAGCCTCACAATTCAGCTGTTCTTGGATAGAATGCCCTAGTGGTCTAACTATAATTTAACTGTACTTCATACGGTAGGGATTAATAAGGAACGATAGGAAATCACCCTTCACGTGCAGTGTTGGTGGGCCCAGCATTAATTTTTATTCCAGAGAAGGTTCTAGTGACAACTCTCTGATATGTTTTAGGTGTTCCTTCCATTCTATACTAAATGTAACTTGCTCTGTTGTGAGTCCCACTCTAGAACTTTGGGAATTGTGACTCCTAAAATATTTATTAATGTGTCATCCGAAAATAGCTCTTTTACCATATACCCAAACCTTAATAAGAATGTTGCGATCCTGGAGAGCATTCAAAGAGGTGAAACCATATAGGCGGTAGGGCTAGACAATAAACTCTCTACAGCTTGACTCAAGCATTTGACCTGCAGAGGAAGATGGGATACTAATACTATTGAACGTCAGACTGAATTCCACTGTTGTCTGACATAAGTTCGGAAATTAACAGAATGAAGCGTTTGTGTTGCTCCTGGGAATCACTATCACCCAGAAGTGTAGCTTTATCTATTGCATATGTAGTTTATTGTGCTGCTCTCGACTTTGTGTGATCTCGTTGTCAGTAATGAAATTACAAATTGTATAATAACGACGTGCTTTTATTCCAACTGCCTGATTGAGAATAATATGGTCACGGTCAATTGCAGTTTAAGGTTTACCCTAAGTCTAGAACAAAAATGTTCGGAGACTCCATTATTGTCTTAGCCATAACAAATTAGCTTGGCTAATTTTACAACTCGTATCCAGTGCAGTACAGTAAGGTTCGGAGGGTAAAGAAATTTGATTGATAATAAGTCTCATAACATTCTTCATCCCAGCAAATCACATATGAGATTCAATCTCGAAATTAAATCCAAAAGGATACTTATCAGAGAGAATAAAGTTGAAGGTGTGCAGTGTCGTGCTTTTTGTGGTCAGAATAAGCAAACTGTGAAAATGAGGTCGTGTTGACATCCTCTGTTAAACCTTCAAAAGGAAATTTCGTTGTATATTTACTCTCTGCAGACAGTGTTGTAGGAGAAACTCACTAGTCATGATTATTCTTCCAACATCCAACATTGTTGAGATGTCTTGTTTTGCGACAGCTGATTGTTTGGTGAGTCTTGATATTCAGATGAGGTCCTGAGGTTTCAGATAGACTCCAGTACTTAACTGCTTATCATCTCCCGGTTGTGAAAGTTGATATACTGATTGATACCACCTCGAAAATGGTGATTGTGTCTCTGAGCAATGGGTTCGAGGGAAAAAGTATATATTGTATTATTAGATAGGTGTTTACTTGCTTGTCAGACAAAGGTTGACGGATTACTAAGGTGTAGAGATACAAAAATGTCAGCTGAGGAGGGATAAATAGTAAAGTAATAAATTGAGAGTGAAGGCAATAGGTAATGCAAGGTGACACGAAAAATAAAAATAATAAGATGGGTAAACAAATGACATGAATTAAGCAGTTGGTGGCGGATGACAGCGAAAAGTTTTCAGTGCCAGCAGTTTCGACAAAATGTAGTCAGCTTCTAAACCATATGTTCACAAATATAAGTCCAACCGCATCTTTGAGGCGCTCAGCTAGTCGGTCTAGGTGATGGCAATAGATTCAAGATACTATAACAAACAGATCCATAGTTCAATATGTACTTCCTAGTCCGAATGTCCTCTCTTCGATTTGCGGTCATGTGCTGATTTTTTTGTAGACTATGGAAAACCTGAAGTTGTCTTGTCCTGACTGGGTTACTGGGCTATACAAACTTTTTAAACCAGTCGTCAAGCTCCACTCGTTCTTCCACAGCTAAACGAAAATAGATCCAGGAAGCGTAATCGGCATTCGAGTAACATTAAGTTAAATTCCGTGACCTGCTTTGAAAACTTTCACTTATTTCAACATGGAGAGTGACGTTGCTGTGTGCCTCAGAACATGGTTGGATACTGGTTTTGTGTGTATTGCGAAAGAGTTTACGAGTGAACAGTCTTAACTGCCATCCGATGAAGTGGGACTCAGTGTGAGCTTTGGTTGAAAACAACTGCTTGTTGTCACTTACATCAAATGTGTTGGTTAGGATGAGGTATTAGCCTTACTCTGCCCCACAATATGAAAATGGTTTCCACAACGATAGTAATGTGTCTTCCACTTCTGTTGAGTGATAAAGTACGTGATGATACACTTCTACAAGCTGAACCGTTAGTCATTGATTTTGAACTTGTGTCGAACCTTAAGTGGGTTTTTCGTAACACCAGTGAGCCATTGTTACAACGCATAGATCAGAGATAATGACTTGATTCTGTCGGAAAGGTCCTTTATAGGGTGAAGGAAAAGAATCGTCCCAGGACAGCTTTTAGACAGACTCCTGATAGTGTGCTCCATGGTCACCTTACTCTGTTTATTTTAGGCCAAAAAGTTCCAGGTTAATAAATAATTCTGCGGCATTGCGAGCCAGAGTAGCGTAAGCCTACACATGAAGTCTTTGTTAGAAAGCACTTTGTCGATAGTCTTGACGAAGTAGAGGAATACCATACGAACGTGAGGGTTTGGGCTTTAGCATTCTGCTTAGCTATCCCACGATAAGAGAGCATCTGTGATATGAAATTTTCCTTTACTGAAGCTGCTATGCGTCATATGAAATATCTTGTGTTCGCTGATAACGTTCTGCATTTGATCGTCAACCGAGCTATCCAAAACTTATGACAGTATTGGAATCAAGGCAACTTACATGTAGAGGCGTGACTCTTCTCCATTTCCTCCTATGAATATTATGGAAGGAATTGCATTTTTCTACTCATTCGACATTTGTTTTTAATCCATGCTGTGCTGAAAAAAATCGGAGAATTATGTGTGAACAAACTCAGGACATTCCTTTGACACAGCAAAGTGAATTGTCGTCTCAACCTGACGCAGTAAATTTTGTCTTTTTAAGCCTAGCCTTCTTTGGGGGTCGATTTTGCCTATTTTTAAGCCAGTGGCTAAAGGGTTGTCTCTAGTTAAGTGAGGGTGATCTTAGTTCATCTGACTTAGGAAGTGTATTTTAAAAATCTCCATCATCTATTTATCGTTGAAATCATATGCTCCGGTACTTTGATAGCAGAAGAAAGCGGCATCGCTTAATTTTGTTGTTCTGTTGGCGGAAATGAGCACTTTGAATCTTTTTATATTTTTCTGGCTAGGCTGACGTAGTATAAGCGTTTTTCGTCCCAAAGCATCACCGAGTTTATGAAAATGTCTAAAGTGACAGCCATCATTGTTTCCTAAGAGGGTTTGTATCAGAACGCCTTGACTAGAACAAGGTCGTTCGACAGTAGGTAGTCCACTCGTGATTATGTTGCGTTACTGCTTTGTCTTTTATATGAAGTGAACCCGATAAATGACCAAGTTACGTTTTCCGCATAAACTGGGCGCCAAACAACTTCTAACGACTGAACTCACTCGAACGAATGAGAATAAATCAGAAGACAATGAAGGATGGAAGAGAAGTTGTTTTTGATCGTAAGTGGAGCACCAAGGGATAACAACATCTAGACTGGTTAATGAGAGAGCGAGTTGTTACCCACTCCGTTTTGTGTCGTAATTTCGTGGTGATGCGTGATCCAGTGCCTTCAACTATTAATGTCCGCCTAAACAAACATGGTCAGCATCAATATCGAGAGCCTATGAAACTATTTATTTAGGAGATTATTTACTGTTACATATTACTTCCTATGCCATTTATGGCCGACGTGGACCGTTTGTCGAACGTTCCTTTCGGGATCATTTTCTATAACGGAGTGTTGAAATCGCTCTCGCAGATTACCTGGTTATACAAAACATGTGGGAGTATCATGGGTATTTGGAGGACTTGCGTTCTAGTTCAGGGGTCGTTTGTACAGAGAAGGTGATATATCTTCTTTCTCCGACCAGATATTTTATATAGTTTATTTTTAAGTAAAACCACACGGACTCTTAATATGAGCTTTTTGCCCATTTCAGAAATAAAAAATTACTATGCTCTGCATACTTCGGATATCACTACCGTTTAATCAAAGACCCAAATGAAAAAAGGCTTAACAGTTTTGCGAAGTTTGAAAGTTTCAACTGGCCCTATAGGCTGTTTTAGTTACCGTAGTTTTATGTAAACGATGCTATGGCCCGTGTCAAAAAAGCCAAGAATCAAAAAATAGCGTTAGTTACAGGCAGCTGCCATATACAAAATACGGCGCTACGTGTTTTTACGCCACCACATGAGCCAGTCTTCAAGAGTAAGGATAGTAGGTCGATGGCCTTTGTTAATCGTCATAAGTTACAATACTGTGGAGATTCTATCTCACTTTGAACGTTTTCACTGAAGATGTCAATACTGCATGTTCTGCCTGGAATTTTAGTAATTCACGATTCATTGCTAGAAACGAAACAACAGACTTACACGATCTAATCTTGGCCTGTAGACTTTATTGTGATGTCCTCTCAAATAATCAGTCCTATATGGGACAAAATAATAAGAGATATACTCCAAGATCGTCGTCCAGTAGTACTAACTTGTCCTATTTTTCGCTCCGTCTACGACCAATTATCTCCGAGGCCATCGTATGAAGGTCGTAAAACCACGTTCGAATAAATTTAAGCTAAGATTCTGCTTATTCCATCGATTATTCGACGATTCCCAGGATAGGTATCAGCACTATGGGTGGACACCCTCTAGCAGAAACTAGATTTTTCTTTGGAAAACCTATTGGAAGAATTAATACAGGCCATTCAACCTACTACCCTCACATCTGAAACTAGACTAAAGCAGCGTACAGTAAATCATTGTTTAATGATTGTATAACCTACGGTAATGGTGAAATTATGGTAATACTTATCTTCATATGATGACTCTGTAATATCTTTGCCATTTTGGTCCCTTTGCGCTGAGCTCGTTCCAGTAAATTCGCTTCATATATGAGACCTGGGCTCGGTGTTTGGGCTCCGTATTCCAAAAATTTCCTCATATATAGTATGGTGTTTGCAACATTTTATTCGAATTAAATGTTTTCCGAATAGGCCATAAGATCCAGTTACTCCTGTTTTTACTTTCACTACTAACAAGACTTCTAAATTTCTGTAATTCGTAACCTTAAGTAGTGGTATTCTATTCATTGTGTTTCCGTGAAAATTGTCCTAATAACCAACGTGCATTACTGCACTTCTACTACCGGTTTGTCCACTCGACAAGACCATCCAAATCTGCCTGTGATCTTACTTTATCTTCGTCGTTGTGAATAGCTTTCCATATATATCCACAAATATTAGAACCAATTAGTTTGTCAATGAGTAAGTCGTTTATGTAAAGTAAGAAAAAAAAGGACCTAAAAACTTCACTCTTCACGGACTTCCATGATGATACTACACCGTTCACTTCCACACGTTGATCCTATCACTAAGGAAATTCGCAATTCAATCTCCTACACTTCTCGATTTTCCCACATACATGTCCCTGCACTCCCGGTAATACAAAGTACATTCTGGCTAGACGCTGTATTGGAAGAATCGGGCTTTAGTACAATCATCCTCTCCGTCTTATGTAAATACGGTAAAGCTGACTTTTATTCACGTAAAATCGTGACATAAGTTTGTCCTAGTCCGTAAGGACGACTTAATCCTTCCAGCACCCGACTGTTATACTATATATCGAACGAATAAATGCAATCAATTAGTCCTATATTTACTGAACGCTACGTACGTGAGGTGTTATATTAATGAAATTGTGATTTACGTAAAACTACTTAACACAAATAGCAATATTCTGTAGGGTGAAGGGAGCTTTGAAGGTCGGTGCATTGTGAATATTGTATGAGTGTACGAATGTGACAACTTATTTCGTAAATGAACTCTATGTTCAAATAGTTAGACTTATACAATTCTTAAACCTCTTTCCTTTAAAGGTTACGCTTTTCACTTTAAGTGGATAATATTCTCACTCAAAATTGTCCTGTTGGTAAACTTTATAAATGTATTATTGCTTTAATAAATGGTGATGAAAAAAAGTAGTGCATCAGTTATCCGTGAATTAAGAGAATTAATTGATCATATTCATAATACTATTCCTGATGTCCCAGGAAAACATCGTTTGATCAGAATGTGTCAAAAGGAGACAGCTCATTTTGAGTCAGTGAGTACTTTTGTTATTTATGATATTCAATTTAATAACAATGTCATAAAAAAGGGAAGGTCTTTATTAAAGTCAACTTTTGCTTGTGATGTTGCTTTTTATCAGTTTAACTCGATGGCGAGTTTTCATATTTAACAAAATCACCTGTATAAATCCCTCAATTAGGTATAACCTTTTATTCAGCAGTCAGTCGTAATCAGCATTGTGGTGCGTAAGCATTAGTCAAGTTGTCACATTAAATTAGCACAACGCGATGAAATTGACAAGATGAATATCAAAGGGGTCAGTGTAACTGGAGTAGCAATGATAGTGAAGACTAAGCATCGAGGACATGGTTTGTAATAGGGACATCAATTGGTTTGCTTGACAATACTGTAACTCAAGATATAAGTGATAAATAACAAACATCTTTGTTAGTGTGACATTATTTTACGACGTATCACCCAACTTCTGCCAATATTCGTCACAATCAGATAGCCTGCATTTACCAGGATTGCATAAGCCAACAGTCAGTGATTTCATTAACTAATATCTTATTCTGGTTTAGCTGACCTTGGCTTTCTTTAAACCTACTCCTATTGCAATCTACACTACGACTATGGAAGTACTATTAGGTCATACGCACATCATATTTCAGTTCCTTCAGTCATGAGACATTCTAAGCCTCATCTATCGACTTGGCATTTTTACCTCGATTATATGGTGGTGACTATCTCCACCTATTTCCATACTCATAAGAAATAAAGTTTGAGTACCGGATAGCAAGTCTCTAGCCAAAATTATGTTGTGGGAAGTGGTTTACATGATGCACGTGCAAACCAGAATATAGTGGATGTAACGACTGTGTGGTCTCCCTACCGTGCTGCTACCTTGACGTGGTGGTCGTGCTTGCCTATCGTGATGACTCAATCGGGCTATACTGGCTGGAACAATCGTTCCTCTAGGTCCTACCATGCCAGGCAGGTCGGTTGAAGAGCGGTGAAAGCAAAAGCAGCAAATACCAGGTCCGAGGACGAAGTCATACTGCCGGCTGTACAGAGGTGTGACGGCAGTAAGGTGTCTTCTTCGGACAACCAGCATAGCAGCGATGCTGCCTTCCCACAAAGGAAGGGCGGGGTTAGAAAAGGTCGACCCTAAAAATGCACACCTCACCTTACTCTACAGATTTCCGTCTCCGGCAGTAAGGCCTCAACAAGTACGGAGCTACAACAACAACGAAAACCTCTCTCAAAAAGGCCGTGTGTGACCGGCCTCAAGCAGTTGTTACTTGTGCACTGCGGTCACGCTCCCAGGTCTTTTAGACCAACCCTAACACATTTTGCTTTTCAGGTACATCAAGAAGAACCCTTCTACAGCGTGGGCAACTGGGAAGAGATAACAGCCCTCATACCGCTAACAACACGCAAGATCACTACCATTTTAATCAAACTCCTTCTTCTATTCCTAATGTTTATCCTGCCCCCACCTTCAAGCCTAAATCCTTATCTTCAACTTCCTCCTGTGTCATTAGTGCTAACGATTCCGGCCCACGAAATAACGTCCCAAGCATACTAAGACCACGCTCCAAACTTCACATTGGTGCATTCAATGTACGAACCCTGTGTCAAGTGGGGCAACAAGCCTCCCTAGCTAGGACATTAGAATCCCGCGCCATTGATGTATGTTGTGTCTCCGAAACACGCATACAGGATCCTAGCGTGGTCATTCACTTGACCTCACCTGGTCAGAGTGAGCAACCTTCGCGATACACTCTTCGTTTATCTGGCGATTCAACAGCAACTTCTCATGAGCTCGCCGATGTAGGTATTGTGTTAAGTATGAAAGCAGAACAGGCGCTTCTTGAATGGATTCCTGTCGACAGTCGCCTATTTGCCATCCGACTAAATGGTTCAGTAAGAACTCGGAAAGATAGGGACACACGCCGTTGTCTTTTCGTCGTTTTTGCCTACGCTCCCACCGACTGCAGCCTGGATGAAGTGAAAGATGAATTTTACAGAGAACTTTCTGAACTACTTCATAGGGCAAAACACTCAGATTTGGTAATCTTGGCTGGTGATTTTAACGCCCAAATAGGTAGCTTGAACCGATCTGAAAGACATTTAGGTGGATGCTTCAGTGTTCCAGTTCAGAGAACGGATAACGGCGACCGTCTTCTGCAGCTTTGCTCAGATAATCGGTTATTTCTAGCCAACATGAACTTTAAGCATAAGGAGTGACTTTGTCTAGCATGGTGACCTCCTGGCTCTACTCGACGGTGGACTCAAATAGACCATATCGCGATTAGTCACCGTTGGAGAGGCTTGATAGAAGATTGCCGATCTTCCTGGAGTACATTTTTGGATTCTGACCACTCTCTAGTGCGAGCACGCGTTCGCTTGCGTCTTACCGGGCGAATAAAAGTACCACAGGAAAACCTTTTAGAATTCAGTTTAGCAATGAAACAGCCAATTTTAAATTCCAGGAACAACTGAGGAATCACTTAGGCAATCATAAAGATGCGTCCCAACTAGATACTGCTTGGCAAGATGTTCAAGCAGCTGTGGCATCTACATTGATATCTATCAAGGACTTAAATCAACATGTCAAGGAAAATCAATGGATCTCAATAGCTTCTGTTGATTTAATAGACTCCCGAAGACTTATCCCATCGGGCTCCGAACATGATGAGGAGCGACGTGTAATCAGGCGTAAACTGACGAAAAGTCTGCGAAACGACCGTGAGCAGTGTTGGGTAACGAAAGCATAGGAAATGGAAAAGACAGCGGCGATAAGTAACACTAGACATCCTTTTAAGTTAATAAAAGAAACCGGGGTTAAAAAAATGCAGCGTTAGTGAGACGATTTTCGAAAAAGTTGGAACGCTTATTAGCTCTCAGTCTAGATGTTTAGAACGATGGGCTAAACACTTCAAGGAACAGTTTAGTTGGTCTTCAGCTACTCTAAACCTTCCCATTATTTCGAGACAGCCAGAATGGAAAGTCGACTTAGGTCCCCCGACTCTTGTCGAAGTCGAAAAAGCTATAGCCAATCTAAGGCGAGGCAAAGCAGCGGGTCCAGACGGATTATCCCCAGAGGTGTTTAAGGATGGTGGTCCCACATTGACAACCAGGCTGACTGATATTTTGACTAAGGTTTGGGAACTTGACACAATTCCGTCTGACTGGTGTCGATCGTTAATCGTCCCAGTATATAAGAAAGGGTGAAAACCGTCCTGCAATAACCATAGAGGAATTAGTTTGACTAATATAGTGTCTAAAATACTAGCTTCTATAATTATCAGACGCTTAATCGCAACTTGTAATCTACAAATACGAGAAAATCAGGCTGGTTTCAGACCTGGTCGCGGTTGTATAGACCAGATATTCACCGTTCGTCGGATCTGAGAACACTGACATACTTTTCAGCGGCCGACAATAGTGGTTTTCCTTGACTTGAAAGCGGCATTTGACTCTGCAGACCGTGAAGTTCTATGGCAGTGTCTTTCATTAAAAGGCGTGTCCCAAAAGTACATAAAACTTATTGAGGCTCTTTACTCAAACACTATTAGTCGTGTCAGAGCATATGGCGAACTGTCATCTGAACTTGTAACCTCAAGTGGTGTCCGTCAAGGCTGTCCACTTTCCCCATTTTTGTTTAATTTCATAGTTGACATACTGTTGGAAATTACACTTTCATCGTCAGGAATTGATCTCTTAACAGGAGATCCACTTATTGACTTAGAATATGCTGACGATATAGTCCTGTTCGGTGAAGATGCGGATAAGATGCAGAATCTTTTAACAGCAATGAGCTCGAATGCAAGCATTTTCGGAATGCGTTTCTCCCCCTCTAAATGCAAACTATTGCTACAGGACTGGTTTTCGTCAACACCTGAACTAAAGATAGGGAGTGAAGTAGTTGAGCACGTCGACCACTTCACTTATCTTGGAAGTCTGATTAGCCCTAATGGGTTAGTCTCTGACGAAATATCAGTACGAATTCAACAAGCTCGTTAGTTGGCAAAAGCCAACTTACGTCACCTATGGCGTAGACGAGATATTCGTCTCTTAACGAATGGGAGTGCAGTGCGCAACAGTTCGCTCTGTCTTACTGTATGGATGTGAGACGTGGCCATTAACGATAGAAGATACACAAGGGTTATTAGTTTTTGACCATCGATGTCTATGAAACATCGCTCGCGTTAGCTGGGATCACCGAGTAAGTTATAACGAGATTAGACTACGGGTGTTAGGCAAATGTGGTAAATCAGTCGATGAGGTTGTGAATCTTCATCGACTGAGGTAGTTGGGACATGTGTTGCGTATGCCCAACCACCGTCTGCCTCGACGTGCAATGCTGGCTGATATAAGAATAGGATGGAAGAGAGTTAGAGGCGGCCAAACTAGAACATGGCATCAGTCCATGAAGTCACTGACTGCCCGTTTGAGTCGTGTCGGTAGCTGCAGACTACCTGGATGGGGTCCTCGTGATTACCGTAACCAGTGGCTAGAAACACTGAGTGACATGGCCCAGAATCGGTCACAATGGCGCAGATGTATTCATTCATTGTCCTCACTTAAATCATGAGCTTTAAATTATTCTATAACTTTCTTTCTACGCTTCCGGAACCATATTCTATATGTTCACACTCCTCGTTACTATTATTATTTTATTTTATTGAAGTAACTTCTACTAATGGTGGTGGTGTTAATCTTGTGGTGCCATGGAGGTATGGCAACTTGAACCGATGCACACATCTTCCAGGTTCTATGTTGTTTGTACATACACACATACTCTGCGGTCTACCTGTGACATATAGGGATATTGTCAAATCTCGAAATAGAAAGCATGCTTTTTAAGTAAATTACTTTTGATAGTCACTTATGCTCTGTCTGGATATTCTGTTCATAGTGACTGGGGATGTTAAAACTCAAGAATATTAATTTTCAGTCTATCTACAAGCCTAATGACTTCAATTTCGACTACATCAGGCAGTATCTTACCGAAGATAAATGTTCTTGCTCCACAAGACGGTGTGAGCGACTAAATTTATAAAAAAACAGTCGTAGTTTGTGCTCATTTGTATATGCATCTCGTTGGTCACATGACATTAACAACCGATGAGTAACTTGGCTTTGCTCGAAAGTGGGGGGGGATATGGTGTATATAAGGAAAACTCACTGATTAGTTGATGAATCTCGTTTTGATTTTGAGTAATAAGGCATTTAGTCCACTGAAAAGGCAACTGACAATTATTTTTGCTTTTTAATAACCTGATTAATTAGATGGGCATCATCATAGACGACGGATTATCGTTGTAGACTTGTAGTAGGAGGCCAAAACGTTAACTAGATAACTGTTCTTCTTAACCTAATGGGTTCATTCAACTTAATAAAAGCTTATGATAACAATCTAGTTTCAGTGGGAGTGCCAAATATATATTTTATACCACTGAAAATTATCTTCCCATACTGGTCAAGTTAATTAGGCGCTTGTGAATGATTATCATTTACCAGCGAGTGAAATCCATTAGGTATATGTAATGTTGTCATCTCTGTTCTGCCTCGTCTTAGAAACTAATAACTACTTAGATACGATTTTCCTAAGACTAATATCCTGCCCAAATTCAATTGATTGATTTTGTAGTGCGTAGGTGACATAATAGGGTGAAGACCCTAAAAGCAACTACAAATTCTATCGTAAATGCTGTAAGCGAAAATCTGTTAATATTTGTCATCAATATTCTACCTAACAAATGTCAGGACTAATTTGCGCTAATATTCAATTTCCGAATAGCTTGTAAATGGTTAATTCTACTTATCTAAGTTGAATTATAGATGTTGAGTAACGATTCTCAAAAATGTCATCATGTAATTTAATAAAGTTGGCTATTATGTTCTACAAATTAAAAAATATCTAAAATATAAGTTATCTTTATATCACTAATAAAATTCTAGAAACTGGCGACCGAACTCAGACTCGGGAAAGCAATATATGCAGTAGATAAACGCTTCCATTTAGCTAGTCCTACATACCTTCGGTGATATTGGTATGTATCGTAATAGTCACGTCGACAAAATACCCCTTATATGTAATAACACGATGGTAGTAACTACATATTTCGAGACATTCCCACTACTGCCATTGGCCTATGCAGTTAATTGTTCTAGGTAATGTATACAATCCCTCACCAGGAACATTCTGTAAATATCCTATGCTCATATGTCTATTTCAAATCTCGGAAGTCTGCAACAGTTATAAATCATTCGATGTGGTATAACTGGCCACTTGTGTATAATCATTTTATCGCGACATTCACAAACGAATGTTTTTCTTATTAACCTAACTTGTTATTGCAATTACTTATATACGGTTTAGCGTCGACTATCACTGTATTCAAACGGCTGTAATGTAAACGGATTTTGAGTGTCTTATACTACTTATTAGTAGGCAGTATAATGTATAAACAATTTTCCTCATTATGAAAGCTCAAAAATTGTTTATAACTTTTTGCCGTACTTTGCAGTCTAGCTGTCAACTTTTAATAACTATTTGAGATGGAAGAACATAAATAGTCGTGTAAGATTAACACCATTTTTTATTTATATCCTATGATTATCTTGCGTTGGGTTAGCCACCTTAAGAAATGTTGCTTGGAATTCTAAACCATATGCAACACTTCACAACATGTTAACGTTAACCATGGAATTATTCCGTAGATTAATTCTTGCAGTGTATATTTATGACTTTCCAGTTATGTATATTACGTCACTTTGTAACGTTTATCTTCTCTATCTGTTCGTTATACTCTAAATCAAAGTTAATGTGATCTTGAAATAATTTGTTTGTTATTAGTTACCTTCTGATTTAGTTGATGATGCAGCTGTCTGTTCAAATCTTCCCTATTTCAAAGCTATCACATTACTTGCCAATAATTATGGTAACCGTCTTGTGGATTTACTATGTCGTTATCGCTTACCCTTGGAATCAATTGATAGTAACGATGTGAATGAATTTGATGATCATATTATCAACACATTTAACTCGATTCATTTGAATAGTAGCAATGATTACTTATCACGGTGTGAGAAGCAAGGTGAAGTCCTTATTGCGTTGTTTTATTTTAGTGTATAGACTTTACTACTGATTTTTTAGAACAAGACATGCGAACTAAAAATATTATTTTGATATTAGTTCCTTTCCTATTGCATAGTTATTATTTATATATCCAACTGAAGCTGTTACCTTGGCAATTGAGATTACCTGTCGTGATTATCCAGTTGACATATGGCAGCTGAAACATTTGTCCCCTTGGATTCTACTATGCAAGACAGGTCGTTTGGAGAGTGGCAAGATTAAAAGCAGCAGTTTCAAGACTTTTGTGTGAATCTGTATCTCTAAATGTGTAAGCGATCAAGCCTTCCTCACCACTGTCAGAGAGGGTTGAATTAATCCTACCCTAAAAATAATACATCTCATCTTACCCCACATATTCTCATCACCAGTAGTAAGGCTTTAATAGTATCAAGCCAACACATTAAAAGGTGTTCACGATAGGGTAATGCTTAGCGTTAAACTATCAAATGTATGTTACATTAGAGTCGTAATTTACCAATAAAGTTTTTACCTCTGTCTCAGTCTTCTTAGTTTACACCTATGTAGGAAGATGGTTCGTTAGATAACGTTCATTAGATAACGTTAATGGTTTCACCTACTAGATCGTACTCGCAGACCACAACACAACCGACCTTGTGCTCTACAATCACACTTCCCTGTCGTTGGGACTTTATCCAACCCAGTTTCCACTGAAGATCACTCAAGTGGAAGTATCGTTCAACGGACTTAATAACTGCTCACGCATTTAACGGCACTTTAGATCACACCGGATATAGTTATTCCATTAAGAGCAACTGAATCGACAATACAATAGAGCTAGTAGACTGGTCCTTCTTTGCAACAATCGTTATCGGTCAGCTAATAAATGACATCCGAACAGGCTGTCGACAGGAAACCCGGAACCTAGTTTTCGTGTAGTACGATGTGCTAGGCAAACATCGCGTTTGCTACCACTTAATTATCAGTTAACATAAATGTCTGCTCTGCAGAAAGTCAGTCAGTGTTGAAACATTATATTTAACCTTAGAAATTCTAAAGGCTATATATTGGGTATTGCTATTGTTATTTGATTTTTCTAATTGTGTTTTTTAGATACTCTACTTATCGAATTGGTTTGCACACAATCCGACGAAGGTACTGATGTGTTATCACGATCCACAACATGTTACGGTAATGCAACTGAAGCTAGCCTATGGGCTCCTGCTTTGTGGATTAAAGTAGTGACACGTGACTCGTCTCGCCTTAATAATGCTTGGAGAGGTAAGTTTTATAATTCCATTTTATTAGATCTCTTTATTTTTCAGTCTTTATATATGTTTGTCATTTAACATGCAGATTTAATCTGGAGTATGTTAGGTGTATTGTGGCCGTTGCTCATTAGAGTTGATTAACAGCTATATTCCATTAAAGATTTTAAAAGCGCAACTAATATCCATCAGTCCATTCTACTTATGTCACTAATGAGGTGTTCTGATGTTCATCACGGGAAAAAAGCTGATGTTCGATTACTTCCTGGTCTTTGGTTTTTGTGTGACACAATGCCTCAGTAGTTATAACGTTCAACTTTCGGCCATTAAGTCTCAAATTTGAACTCTGTTTCACTTCAGTTTGGGCAACCCAATAGTGTTTTTTGTTCTTAAACGTTGAGTCTGACATGAATCCAGGTACACAAATCTGTACCTGGTTAATAAGTTGATTTATATAGTTAGCTTATGTGTGGATATAGCTGTAATCCAGTTACATTAATGGTACTTATATAAATTTTAGAGTACTACTTAATGTAGGCATATCCATCAATATGCTTTTGTCGGTATTGTGTTCTCTGAGCTGGATTGCAATCCTCCTCTGTCGTTGATCTAGACAGCAACGCCTACTTAGCATCCTACTAAAAACTGCTTCGTCTTATTACCTAAATAATCTCAGTTTTTTCAGGTATACACTTCACGTAATATGTTGTTTGCTTTTATCCTTTTACTTTTGTAAACAGCACTTTCACTGTCAGTAGGACTCGCATGGTCGAGGCTTTAAACCCATGGTCATATGTGAGTATTTCGAAAGGGAATGTAGATTCTTCTCACTACCAGTCATTCCAGAGAATAGTTCTTCGCATACATGCATCGCTATATTTTTTATTAACACAATATGAAAATGAACGATAATATAGTTACAGTAAATACTTATCTAACTTAGTTCTATTTCAAGCATCATCAAATATTTGCGTAGTTGGTCACTGGTTGATTATGCATTGCAATCTTATCGAGTTGGTTGACACTCTGCTTTTAAATCATCCACTCACCTGCTATACTTCTCATTTATTAGTTCCATTATTTACAAAATATGTTTCATTGGCACATGATCATGTAAGTATAATCTATTCAAAGTCAGGGTAACACTGAACTCATAACTATTGTTATGATATGGTGATTATAATGCCTCAAATCTATTGGTTGCAATGTGACCTAGTAAATCTGAATCCAATTATCTTTGATGTTTTAAATGAATTTTTTTCATGTTTGTTTTGTACCACCTATTTTGTACGTAATTGCATTGTTTTTACTGTATGTAATAACTCCTTTTACTGACTAGTTATTTTGTCTACTGACATTTGTCCGTTGTGGGTTTCATCTGAGTAAATTCCTACTTATGAAATAACTCTCTTTAGATCAAAAATATTTCGTGCAACCGGTTACTTACTTAATGCAGTTCATCCAATATTCCTAAGATGTCATACATGAATTCCAGTTCCTCCGAAAGAAATTCAATAATTCAGTCCATTTCGGCTCCCACTGTCGGATCATAGAATCATCTTCCTTCAAACTCCTTTCACTTAATCCAGAAACTCACTCATTTGTGCAACGTATGCATGTTATTTGTAAGAGTTTGTATGTATACCCATCGCACAGCTATGTATATCTACACACTCTAGTTCAGCGGGTAAAATGATCAGGTTTGAAGTGAATGGATTGAGTTCAAGCTCCTGTGTAAACATCAATGCTGGTATATGGCAGGTACATCTAGCTGGCAAGTCGCATATTGGATGAAACGTGAGTCCTAAATTCTACTCCTCAGCGCAACTCAACATTAATCAAATTCCGTGGTATTTGTATTTTTGTTGTTAGATGAATGTTCTTTATTTGTTTTTATAAAACATATTACTACTTCATCCATTCATGCACATAATATAGGTGAAGCTTCATCTAAACATGCAGCTTGTTTAGGACGACAAGCGGAAGAACTAATCTTAACCTCTAATTGGTATCAACGTGGTCAACCTCGCCATTGGATTCGTGTAATCGTTCATTGGTTGCCACATGCATCTTGTGCTGATGAAATTAATAAATTAGATGCAGATTTACGTGAATATCTTCAAAGTATTGGAGTAGAGTTGCTTACTGGTTCAAATCCATGGATTAATGATACAGATCTTCCTGTTATTACTTCTAAAAATTCTGATTATGCTGTATCTCTTCGAAAATTCATTTTACCGGTGCACAAATTCAGGAAGTTTTTAAATGGTTTTACTGAGTACCAAAGTTCTTATAGTGATTTCAAACAGTTTAAATTTGAAGCTGTCGGAAAGATACTGCAATTACTCAATAGATTATCCAAAACTCATAAGGAGGAAGATGAAGAGAGTGTCATTGACGAAGAAATACTTTGTGAAGTGGATGATGATTCATTGACGTCATTCAAAATTACTAGTTCGATGGATGCCGTTTTACAAAGATGCGCCTTATGGCCATTTTCATCCGATTCTTATAATCGGTAAGTGTTTTTTGTTGTGCTAAGTTAGGGTTTGAAAATGAATTATATATATATATATATATATATATATATATATATATATATATATATATATATATATATATATGTATATATATATATATATATATATATATATATAGTTTCCCTATCGGCCGCCTATCTCGGCACACGTTGACGGCTGGTGTAGAAGTGAGATGGGAGAAAACTAGAAACGATAAAGTTAAGAAGGGACATTAGTTCATGAAGTCACTTAGTGTTAACTTGAGCCGTGTTGGTAGGTTCAAGTTACTTGTTTAGGCTGAGTTAGGGCGTGATAGCAGTTCCCAAGGGAAAACCTCTTCATAGTCGGTCACATGACTTTGTATGCATAGTTTTATATGTGTCAGCTGCGTACTCGTAAGAGCCTTGCTGTTTGAGATGGAGATCTGTTGAGTATTGCTATCCTTACATTTTGACAGCTGACCTTTTCCAAATCTGTTTTTCCAGGTGTATTACTACCACTTTTTTTTTATTTCGTCACTTCATTCTTTAGTGTAGATGAGGTAAATAGAATCAACTTGGATGTATCCGCATTGATCGCTTTTGTCTCTGAACTATCTCAATTTAATCCAACTTATTCTCTTGATGAAAATGTTGATAATAATTTGGAAGTTATATCTACTAAAATCTTAGAATGTTTACAATCCACGGAAAGACGTTCCCAATTGATAAATCATCATCCTCCATTAAAACCAGGAAAATTTGAATGGTTAATAGCATCTGAAGCTGAAGTTCCTGTACTTCTGTCGTTGGATAAATATCTTCGAGGTAAATTTAGTAAATTTACTGACAGTTACATCTATCTGTTGGTGTTTATTTACTAAATCGTGATATGTCATTAAATGATTGTTACGAATTGCATTGTATCTCAAATTAGCCTAAATAGCATTTATTTCAAAAAAATAATTCTATGTGTACTGTCGAAGCAAGTGCCATAAAACTCGTATTATAAACTTACAATATTCAAGGACAGTCCAAGAATTTATAAATACTCATATACTATGCCATTTGGAGAACATATCTTTAGTTTCCTTTTGTTTTCTCAATAGGGTTGGTGGGAGCGGGGAGTGTCTGGGCCACGAGTAGTTATTTGAATAGGTGTGTGAAACAAGTTTGATTAAGGAGTATTTCTACTATATTCATTGATTAGGCTTACCATTGTGTTAATATTTTATTTGTATAACTTTAGTGGATGGTCATAACACTGATGTTAGTACGTAAAATTGTATTTAACGCAAAATGGTTTGTGTGGCTTAGTAACATTCGAGCACAGCGGATAGCTAGTTTTGATAAACTCTAGGTCGTCAGTTTAAGACAGTATATGCTAGCCATTAATGTTGAAGCCCAGAAAATCAATTAATATTTCACTCATTTACCTTTAACCGAATCAACAGCACATACAGATTTACTATTTACTGATACTGGAATTTGTGTATGCTAGATATTTGAAAGTAGTTATCAGCCAACTTTAAACTTAAGTTTTGTACTAGGTGGTAGTACTCGTCAGTGTGGTGTACCTAGAAGCTTGAAGAGACAGATGCTCCCTGTGTGATCCTAAAGGTTTGATTTTCTAATTTAACTTTCTAGCTCGTAAAACCACACCTTTTCGTGAACTTTTTTTTCAGGCTGTTTTCCTTGATATGAGTATTTTGGAAGAACACTATATTAGAAAATTGCCTTATTTTTTAGGATGAACTTGTATATTCCCGTTGATTTGTTATAGACTGTAGCTGGTCAGTCATTTTTGCTATATGTGCATCCTGAGCGGATTACCTCGATATAGCGAATTTTTCACTGAGTGTGTTTAATCGGACGGCACGAAAATATGACTAAGTAAACAATAATAAGGCAAGTATTAT
The DNA here is from genome assembly GCA_034768735.1 of Schistosoma mekongi. Classification (NCBI taxonomy): domain Eukaryota; kingdom Metazoa; phylum Platyhelminthes; class Trematoda; order Strigeidida; family Schistosomatidae; genus Schistosoma; species Schistosoma mekongi. Next base: position 3,637,626 of record CM068312.1, read on the forward strand.
ATAAGTTGGATTGTGACTGGCAAGTGGGATCCAGGAAGAGCATTTCGTCCTATTTGAGACCCATCAGCTGGACGTACCTGCATCCCAATGTTGATGTTCACTGTGGGATTCGAACTCAGTCCGTTTCGTGTAGAAGGCCACCGCGTTCACCACTAGACTACTGAGTCTAGACAGTCACACTTAAGCCCACACCAATGTGCCCGTTGCACAAGTGTGACGTTTGGACTCAGTAGTCTAGTGGTGAACGTGATGGCGTTCTGCACGAAATGGACTGAGTTCGAATCCCACAGTGAACATCAACATTGGGATGCAGGTACATCCAGCTGATGGGTCCCAAATAGGACGAAATGCTCTTCCTGGATCCCACTTGTCAGTCACAATCCAACTTATATAATACTTGCCTTATTATTGTTTACTTAGTCATATTTTCGTGCCGTCCGATTAAACACACTCAGTGTAAGATGTGGTATATTGTCCAGTTTCGCTAAACGAAGTTAGTGGTAACTCACTGACCTACTGTAGTGGTTATATACCTTAACCAATGACGTTTATCTTGAGGTTCAATTATTACTAATTGTAAACTACATTACTGATTACCCTACACTATCAACAGAATTAGTATCTGATTACATTGAATTTAGTCTACACAACCTTATATTATACATTTTTTCTTATTTAGGCAAAGTGCCTGTTGTATGCTTAAGCGCTGTTTGTTCATTCTTAAATATCCTTGCATTGATATCTGGACCAGGTGAATGGAAACGTGGTATCCATTTGATTAGTCATTTAATTGTAATACCTGATATAAACTCATCTGGTGAAATAATCCCACCGTTTGGAAAATCAAAGGAATCGAAAAATACCAATTATTTATTAACTCAGGTAAGTCGCAAATTATGTTGATATGCAGATACATACTAGTCTGTTCAATAAAGACGTAAACTAAGGTCGTAAAAGTTGTGGAAAATTTAACATTTTTCTCATCCTTATCCCTGTCGAAATATCTTTATAGTGTTGCATATATTTTGTTTCATTCCCGTTCAGAACATCTTTTGATGTAGGGCTCATCAGTTGCCTTATCGGTTCAATTTCTATCGTTTTCCCATCTAACCCAGACTATTTCCTAAAATTCATTACACTAACAGTCATCCAGATTGTAGATCGAGAAGTAAAACACACATCAAATGCTCGTTGCTTTCTTTTATAAAGTAAATCAACTATCATCCTTATATCCCGTCATCTTTCATAGCAGTCTTCATAGCATTCACTGTATGCTTCGATCCACCTAGCGGAATGAGATGTTTTTTAATGAGTTATCCTCAGAAATAACACACAACACCTCATGAATTTCTTAAGTATCATTGCTGTCTAGTCCCTAGTCTTGGATCCCTAACATATTAACAAAATGGGAAATTTGGATTAAGGCATACTCCCAAAAATTGGATTATATACAGAAAATATGAGCTTTTTACCAGCCTACTTCTACACCGGACAGCATTAGTCGTCGTGGTAGGCGGTGGTTGGGCATACGTAATACATGTCCTAACCACCTCAGTTGATGGAGATTTACTACTTCATCAATCGATTTACCACCTTTGTCTAGTATTCTATTCCTAACCCATGTATTGTTTACTCGGTGGTCCCAGAAAATGCGAGCAGTGCTTCGAAGATATCTATGATCGAATAGTAGGAACCAACGAATATCCTGTTTTATTAATGGCCATGTTTCGCATCCATAAAGTAGAACGGATCGAACTGCTACACGGTAAATGCCTCCTTTGGTCGGTGGATGGATGTCACCCCTACTCCACAAGTGACGTAGATTGATAAAATCCAGTCGAGCCTTCTGTATGCAAGCCAAGGTTTCATCGGATGCTTAACCATCAGGACTTCCGAGATAAGTAAGGCGGTCAACACATTCAACTTCTTCGCTCCCTATCACTAACCTTAGCCTTTGTGTCGATGTGTACTTTTTCAAATATTTTAGTTATAAAGCGGATCCCTCTGGCTGTATGGTTATGTAAAACTTATTTAGTTCTTAAAACCTAGGAGATTACTCAATAACATTTTCGGTCATAGATTCGGACCTACATGATCTTAAATCTCATCGCAATCATATTTGTTTATGTTTCATATTGTAAACCCTGGATTTGAACCTTTTTATTCAAATATAAATGAATTACGAGCAGTGATTAGAGCGATGATTTATTGATTCAGACATTTAGCTTTCAAATGACGAGTGTTATGTTCTCCAAGTTGATTGGTTAATAGCTAGTCAGGTTTTGGGTCAACAGAACAGACTGTTATTAAATTGTGAAGAAATCTGAAGAGTTCAATTCTTCTTGGAGTATCTGTTGATTATGTTGATTAGAAAGACTACACTTTATGACAAAATCATATAGATCAGAGAACACAACACTGAAATCATAGTATACTAAAAGTTCAACGAAGAAATACAAATTAAAATGCTTATGACTGTAGCGTAAACGTAAGATGGTCAGCTTTTTAAGGAGTGGGAGGGAATTTTTGTAGAAGCAGTTCAAGAAGCCAACTGATTAATAAGCAATGTTACGGCTCTTTGGTTTTCAAACTATCTCTTAATTGTTGTGTATTTGTAAGAACTGAGATACTATTCAAACACCCAAGCTAAAGCAGATATTTTCTTAACGGACTGTTTACTGATATTTTGTCCAACTGATTAAATTCATGAGACAGTTGCGCAAAATCAGTAGTAGTTGAGGGTTCTCATATCACATTAGTAATGATGAGGTGAACTTAACAAGATGAATAACAATTTTTTGTTGGTACAAATGAAAATGAGAATTAATAAACATTGAAAATGATATTCGTGAAAACATCATACGAAGGTTTGTTGTAGTGGTACCGGCAAGGTCGTTATTCACAATTAGCTAAATCCAAGGACACAGTAGATATATACCTCTTTTGAGTATTACTTTTTTTGATTTGGTGTAAATAAATAAATTTTTTTATTACATATTTCAGCGTATTATGGAAGTAGGCAATGCATTAGAAGCTTTGACAATTACATCCAACGCTGGTTTCTTACGATCTATTCGCAAAGCAGTAAGCTTTTGTTTAATATTTCCTGTAAATTAATTTGGTTTAATTATATCTACCATCTTCATTAAACTGTGTGTATTTTGTTTAGTTGCTTGTATTCGTCACAGATTGATGTTGGTTGGGTGCCACTGTAAACTAGGAAGTATTGCACAGCTGCTTCGGTGTAGTATGAGACTCTTCAGTGGTCATGATCTTACCAGGGAATCGTACCCAGAACCTTTAGGTCTTATGGCGAACGCTAAGCCCTCTGCGCTACTGGACCGGAATCCAATCGTAGGATTCTTATTTCAATCAATTTGTGACATAGCACGACGATCATTTATTTTCATTGGTGATATTCATCTCGCTCCCGACAAGTCTGAACTCCATTGGTCACGACTTCTCACTAGAGCTTCAGGAACACCTTGAAGTTAGTCACTATTGAGCTTTTATTGGTTGTGTGTTATTTTTGACTAGGTACTTAATTCTCAATACATGTATAAGCGAACATTATTATTTCATCAATTAATTCTTCATCAGGCTTTTACTCTAATAAACGGCAGTATTTATTATGCAAATATGTTAAATTAATTAACACAATTTATGAGATATTGGGTACATCCAAATGGATTATACAGAATTAATCGGTGTCTGTGAAAAGTACAAATTGATCGTTACATGACAAGTGCACTAGTAAGAGGTACGAGAACAATAAATACAGACAGTATGAATAAATATTTCAACATTAAAATTAGATCAAAGATTTGAATAATTGTGCATTAAGATTGTATGAAGTCTTAATCGACCAATGAAGAGACAAAGGTGTTACGAATTTCTTTTGAATACAAAGATTAGAATTGTTAGCTTGGATATCAACAACTACATACGATAATAAGTAAATCATTCTGAAGGCTTATTATTCTTTTTGTACTACATGATCAGTGGCCAACCAGGTGTAACAGTGTAGAGCTGAGGATCGATTTGTTCAAATCCTTTCTAAATTACAATGTAGTGTTCGTCAATTCTTTGGCGCTTAGTTGTCTGGTTGTACAGCCTGTATATCTTCTTTCACAGGAGCAACTGAAATGGTAAATGTACATAGATGTGACGAAATTTGATAATTCATCCTTTAAAACAATTTGTCTCTGATAAATTCGTCTTCTTATTGCATTATCCAAATTTATCCTTTATTTGAAAAGTTATCATAGGTCCATTGCAAAATGTTAGGCACATACTAGCTGCATAAAAAGTCCTTTATACTGCTATTAGTCAATCTGTCTCGTGGGGAACCGTTAGCTGTATTTCCATTGAATTGTTTCTCTATAAAGAAGATGGAAGTTTCTTACCGTTAGTCTTCTTTACCTTCCTGCTCTTTGCATCAATGCCTGTTACCCATCGTGGAGCATTGGCCATTGACCGGGATTCTCCAACTAACTTTATTCTCGAACTCTCCTTTCCAGTTCTTCCCAAGTGCTATTCATCCTTTTTGATATCTGCCTCCAATTTCTGGGGCAATGTGTTCTTTGGTCGTCCTTTTTCCCTTGGGTCTTGTCGATTCCAAGTTGGTGCCTTTTGGTGACTGATTTTGAGTCCTATCACCCAAAATTTCCGACCATTGGTTTCGATCATCACGCGGACCCTAACCAAGTAATCTGTACCTATAAACATGGCTCCACCCATTTGTCGCTAACTTCGTGGACTAATGCCATGTTTTTGGTTTGACTGCCCCTAGCTTTTCTCCGGCCTACTACCACACCGGACAGCACTACTCGTCGAGGTAGGCGGTGGTTGGGCATATGTAATACATGTCCTAACCACCTCAGCTGATGGAGATTTACTACTTCATCAATCGATTTACCACATTTGCCTAGTATTCTATTCCTAACCCATGTATTGTTTACTTGGTGGTCCCAGAAAATGCGAGCAATGCTTTGAAGACATCTATGATCGAATACTAAGAGCCCACGAATATTGTCTATCCTTAGTGGCCATGTTTCGCATCGATAAAGTAGAACGGATCAGACTGCTACACGGTAAACGCGTCCTTTGGTCGGTGGATGGATGTCACCCCTACTCCACAAGTGACGTAGATTGATAAAATCCGGTCGAGCCTTCTGTATACAAGCCAAGGTTTCATCGGATGCTAAACCATCAGGACTTCCGAGATAAGTAAGGCGGTCAACACATTCAGCTTCTTCGCCCCTTATCACTAATTTTGGCGCCGACATAATCCAATCCTGAAGCAGCATTTTGTTTTTGGATAGGGAGAATCACATCCCAAACATGCATACACTGATGCTCAAGGTGGCTAAAAGATTACATTTTGTCAGCCTCTTCACTCAATAAAATTATGTCATCTGCATATTCTAATTCAACAAGTTTATCTCCTAGAAGGAGATCAACCCCTGGAAAGTTAGACGATGAAAATGCTAACTCTTAAAGCTTGTCAATGATAACACTAAATAAAAATAGGTTTGTAGACAACATTAGTGAACACCACTTGGAGAAATCGATTCCGAGGACAGTTCAAGGAGAAAGCCTGTATAAGGTTAATGTACTTTACTGGCCTGCCTTTCAGTGGCAGATATTGCTACATAACCTCACGATCGATAGAGTCAAAATACCGCCTTAAGGTTCAGAAATACGACTATTGTTGAACGTCTAAAAGTTTTCTGAACCTGCCGAAGTGTGAATATTCGGTCTATACAACCATATTCAGGTCTGAAACCATCTTGTTATTGTCTAGAAAGATATTGAGAGCTTCACAGTCCAATCGCTCAAATCATAGAACGTAATACCCAGAAAACATCTTATTAAAATGTAATAGTACAATAAAAGTTAAAATATTGCTTGATATAACACTTAAAATGTGACTCCAAACCCAACTGTACTAATCCATACCTATTAATTGAGTTCATTTGTATTACAATTATCACGATATTTCCTTTAAGTTAAATCTGCTGTATTTGTTCTTGTTTTTTTAATTTTTACTTAATAGAATCTCAGATATTCTGCATTGTTGCTTCCTGCACGTGCTCTAACTGAAACAACTCCACGTGTTGTATCTATATCATAAATGCAGTTCATCAGATTATCTTCATAGATTCTACTTGTACTCTTCTTGTTCTTTATTATTGTACACTATTTTATCAGTTTATTGTCAAAATAAATGTTTCTCATGTATGAAGATAAAAGTAGTGATTGTTTAAAAGTTATTCATATTTCTTCTCCTTTTTTTCGGTGATATTCTCTTCAAATATTCTTTTCATGTAATAGAGAAATATATAATATTGATCAGGTTTTCGTTTTATATCATTTACTACTTGTTAATTCATCATATCATCTATGGGGCCTGCTTCTCCTAAATTAGTTATAGGTAGTGAAGTAATCGAATGCGTTGACAGCTTCACTTATCTCGGAAGCCTCATCACTCTTGGTGGGTCGGTGTCTGACGAAATCTCAGCGCGGATTCAGAAATCCCGAATGGGATTCGCCAATTTACGCCACTTAATGGCGCAGGCGAGATATCCGTGTCTCAACGAAAAACCGGGTGTACTGCGCAGCACTCCGCGCCATTTTGACATATGGCTGCGAAATGTGGGCCATTAAAACCCAAGATATGCTTTGACTATAGGTATTTGACCATAACAATCTTAGTAGCACCGCTCGTATATCATGGAGTAGTCGAATAAGTAATATGGAGGTTAGACAAAAGGTTCTTGGGAAACACGGCAAATTAGTCGAAGAGGTCATTAACTTTCATCGACTGAGATGGTTGGGACATGTATTGCTCATGCCCGACCACCGCCTACCTCGTTGCGCGATGTTGGCTTGAGTTGAAGTAGAATAGAAGAAGGGTAGAGGCGGCCAAACCAAAACATGGCATCAGTCCATGAAGACCTTGACTACTGGTCTAAGCCATGTTGGTAGATGTAGATTACCTGGTTGGGGTCCGCGTGATAATCGCAATAAACGGCTGGAGACACTTGACGGCATGGCTCAGAATCGATCACAGCGGCGCAAGTGTATTCACTCTTTAACCTCATCCAGATCTTGAATTCTATTATTATTCCCTGGACACCTTTACTCTTCTCTCTTGTTTTTGTTATTACGTTACCTCTGTAATCTCGTAGTGCTAATGTGGTATGGCAACTTGAACCTGTGGGCGTATGTGTCCGGTTCTACGTTGCTGATGATGATTTTGCTCAACCACCACCTACCTGGTAATTGGTGATGCTGACTACAGTAGTATTAGGATAGTATGAAACTAGAATAGACAAAACTACAATATACCATCAGTCCACAAATTCGTTAACTTTCACTATAATCCACGTTGGTGAATTCAGTTTGTTGTAATGGCATAGATTCATTCATTCTTTGTCTTCCTTTAAATCTTGAACTTCAAAATAATTTAATATTTTTCTAAACCTGATGTTATTTTATTTTTTCTAATCATACCTCTATATTTAATCCCAATTATGACCTTTGAAGGTACACCTACTTCTACTACTTTGATATTCATCATACTTGTTGAAACTCGGACTGATGCAAATATGTATCAAGTTCTACGTTGCTCATGATTTAACTTACTAAATCGTTTTATTAATGGTGTAAACTATGAAATGCATTGAATGTTCTGTATCCTCTATTATATCTAAATAATCTAAGATCTATATGAGTACTAATATATTCGCCTATAACATCAAATTTATCAACATATAGACCGAATTAGGTAGATGGATTTCTTTAAAATTTGTAAAACAACAGACTGGTGTTTCATACTAATGTGGAACTCATCAAGAACAAATATCCATCAGGCTATCAGTAATCGGACATGTAATCTTTAGATATCGCGGAAAATGTTTAACAATTAGGACCATTAGCATACATTGGTAGATATTTGTAGATATATTGTATAAAGGATTTTCTGGAATATAATCTGAATTGTCTGATTGATTCACTGGCTTGTCCTTTCTATTCTGGCTCGGGATTGAGTAGGTATTAGGCAGATGTACAGAGATCGACTACGCATTCTTATTGGCACTTATCACTGTAATTTTGTGCGCACAAGGTCACATCAATAAATTAGTTGTATCTCTCCATCGTAACAGTTCTTGGCGTCACAACATGCTGTTCACATTCTAACTTCTCATTTAATCTATTAACTGTTATTATATCATTTTCCATTCATGAACCAAGACGAGTGATTAATGTACTCATTACTCTATTTTCCTATCACTAATGTGTTTGTTTCGTATTGATGTTACTTATTTTAATTAAACTGCTGTGTATAAATTAAATAAGAAGTATAATCTACGCTTTTTGAATTGGTTGGCTCAGTATCCTGTGGTCTTCCTATTACTGCTTAGGGTTAGATAGTATCACTGTAGACATCCAGGAGTTATAACTACTTGCTCATAATTAACGGTTGTATATCATTCGATCACCTGTTAAAATTGTGAGTTTATTGGCTTGCTGATATTACCGTATCCACTAATTGTCTCACTCAATGATATATCAGTAAATTGCATTTTTTCCATATCATGCAAATTGTAGTTGAGTGTAGTGAAGATTGTTGAATTCAACATAACGAATTGATTTTTAAAACTAGGAACAAGCAATGGAGAGCTATTTCATCCAAACATGGGACTCAATAGTGCGTATCTGTGACCCACTAGAGAATTGAACCCAGGATCTTCAAATTGTCTGATATGTTCTAGAAGCAGAATTTAAATCACATATCTCCAAGGTCAATTTATTTTTAAATCTACAGACATTAGTTATAATGCAATTAAACCAAACAGAAAAGATGATAGAAGAAAAATACTCTTAAGTTACAGTGAAGAATTATTCCAAAGCAACAAGGAATATGTATGAAAAGCGTTTAGCATGTGTTGAATACGTGAACTTAGCACATACAAGAATGTAAACTACCGTTCGATTGATAACATATCGAAATCAATGTGAAATATGTCCAAATATTATCTGTATACATTCGATGCATTGAATTAATCCGCTTTCTTACTTGTTGAACTGCTTTCTAACATCTGAAGACGATACTGGTAAATAAGAATAAAGAAAATGAATTGGAAGTTAATACGTTGATGAGAATGTCACTAAATGACAGACAGACAGACAGACAATTACAACGTAGAACTTGGTACATGCGTACGTCAGTTCAAGTTGCCATGCCTCAATTAGCAGATAGAGATTAAATTATCGAATCAAATCCCAGAGTAAGGAAGGTAGTAGCAGAGTTAGTATTCATGGAACGGAATAGAGACCGAGGACATTTAAGAAAATGTGATTCAGTAAACAGAAAATTACGGTAAGTTCAGAAGACGTCACTAAATAATGGTATTTTAACGTCAATTAACTAACCAATTAGCGTATGATAAAGATTGGTGTAGGAGTTAGAGATAGAAGAAAGCTAAATGTAATCAAATTAAAACGTGATATAAGATTATGAAACCACTGACTGCTTGATTGAGTTGTGTTGATGAGCTCAGATTATTAGTTTGGGTTCAGCATGATAACGGCTATTGATGATTGTAGACCTTTTTAATCCTTCTTGTTGAACTATATTCTTATAATAATCCTGTTAATTTTATTTAATGTTGATAATGTGGCATAACAACTCCGGCTAATGCATATTTATGCAAGGATTTAAGCTTGCTGACGACTGACTGTTTCAGTTATGACAACACCTACTACTGTTACTAATATTATTTAGACACAAAAATTGGTACGAATCGGCACCAAAAATATACGCGTCACACAAGTACGAAAGGAAATAGAGAAGGCAATCAACAGAAACGAAGTTTAATAAGACAACAAGAAAATTACAAGGCAAGAGATATAGCTAGGATAGAAATACATACAAGATTGTCATTCCTACCAAGCTTTCAGCATGAAACTGCAGCAGGATTGCCAATTCCTTCTATTTTGGATCATATCTTCAGCCGCTGATTTGCACCATCTTTAGAACCCTATTTAGTAGACGGGATTGACTGATGCACGTCAGATCGACACGTTTTTCAGTCGACGGTACCATATCAGGAACTGACAACCACTTTTTCCAACCAGTATCAGTGTCGCAAATGCACGATATAGAAGTCGCTGGAATGACATTCGATGAGCAAGACCAAACCATCGGAGCCAGTGTTTCAAAATAGTGACACCAATAGTTCTCATCACTGTGCCCGAACACATGATTCTAAGCTTCAGCATTACTAGCATGATGTTCCCACCAGATGTCAGCAACTCTTTGGAGACAAGGATGGTTGAACATAGAGACGCTGAATATCATCAACTCAGAGACCAGGTTTTATAAAGATAGAGCAGAACCACTCTACACTGGAGCGTTTTAAACCCGATCTTTTACAGCCAGACTCACATCACGATAGCACCAAAGATGGCCCAGTTCAACGTAAGCTGATCTGGCTTTCTATATGCGTTGATTGGTCTCACTAACATACCCCTACCAGGCATTCGCATAACTGTTCATATGTACGAATGCATTAGTAATTGTTCAACTATATTCACTTAGACAACTGTGTTCTGTTCAGTTATCTTCTTCAATTACTAAATTGTACTCTCCATGTACTATTAGTGTAAAATACGGCGAAAACTGCTTCGTTCGGAATTGTTTATTCGTATAAAAATCAAATTATAAATCTTCTAAAGGACTTACCTGCAGTTTTTGACATTCTTGTGTTACACGATCGTATTCAGTATTTGTTTGAAGGGTTTGTTTCTTTAAAGTTTCTAAATCTTGTTTAGTTTTTTTATGAGCTAAAGAATAAATCCATTCGGAAGTAGAGAAAAAAATAGAGATTTATGTGGAAGTAAAGAACTAATCAAAGAATGAGTGTTAATGTTGATTATTACAAGGTTAGAATCATTCTAAACCCGATTTCTCTGTTAAAGTCTGTCGTATTCTACTCATCATGCATTTTGATACCTTTATGGTTATCTGGCAGTATGGGATTAAGATACTAAAGTTGTAAATAACGAGGATAGTGTCTAATTCCATTGAAAACCTGTGTGCCTCGCGTAGGCAAAATATCCGTCTTTCAACGAAAAGACGAGTGTACTGCGCAACAGTTCGCTGTGTTACTGTATAGATGTGAGACGTGAACACTAAGAGTAGACAACACTCGAAGGTTATTAGTTTACGACCGTCGATGTCTTCGAAACATTGCTCGTATCAGCTGGGATTACCAAGTAATAATGAGGTTAGATGACGGGTGTTAGGCAAAGGTGGTAAATCCGTCGATGAAGTTGTGAATTCACATCGACTGAAGTGGTTGGGACATGTGTTACGTATGCTCAACCACCGTCTGCCTCAACGTGCGATTTTGGCTGATATAGGAGCAGGATGGAAAAGAGTTAGGGGCAATCAAACCAAAGCATGGCATCAGTCTGTGAAGTCACTGACAGCTGGTTTGAGTTCTGTCGGTAGCTGCAGACTGCCTGGTTGGGGTCTGCGCGAATACTGTAACCAGTGGTTGGAAACGTCGAGTGGCATGGTCTAGAATCGGTCACGGTGGCACAGATGTATCCACTCATTGTCCTCCCTTAAATCGCGGGCTTAAAATTATTTTATAACTTTATTCCCAAGCTCTATTTCTTACCCTCTGAACTATTTTCTATGTTTACTCTTCTTTGTCTTTATTATCACTGAAGTAACTCCTACTATGTGGTGTTAATCTTGCTGTGTGTTAGGGGTATGAAAACTTGGACTGATGCACACATGTACCAGGTTCTATGTTGATCATACATACATATACATACACTTACCCTACTGTGAAATGGCAGTTTAGTGATCAAATAATTTGACTTTCAAATATCATGTTACATGTTTGAATCCCTCTCCGCTTAAGGTTTTGATGTGGCTAGGAATTAGTCACAATGATACATATGCACATTCACACTTAATACTTTCCTGAATCTGGAGTTTCAGTATTTAATCCTAAATAATTTTTATTTACTCATTCTCAAACTAAATTCTCGATGGTTAAATCTGTTTCAATATCATTGGAAACAGATTATTAAGACATCAGTACTGATCTCATTATACTGATGTGGCATGGCAATATGAGCTAATGTATATTTTGTAATAGCCTCTACGTTGATTATGATTGATGGACTCCAGTTTTGGCAGGTGAGTAGCGTTACTATCACATTCACGTAAAAAATGTAGCCCAATAACGACTACGTAAAACTTGTGCTTTCGTGAGTTACGTTACTTGCTTATGAAATCATGTGTAATAATGCACTGCGTAAAGTTTTTTTCCATAATAAGAATTATCAATGGGTGATGTAAAGATTTTTAAATTTTGAATATGATATCAAAAATTGTCCAGCATTAGATAATTAATGAAAACGAGGAAGCACTGGATATCTTTGTTTTTTTTTTTTCAAGTATGGGATTTCTCAGCAACCCTATCGGAGATCGCACTCAAAATCTTCAGGCTTCACGTCGCATACATAGATTTTAGACCATTGAGCCATTCAACATCTAGTGGATGACTTTTCCAGCTTCAGTCGATTGACAAAACTTGTCTCATCCCTGACATGATTGCATCTCATTAGAGTTGCAGGAACTACCTCATGAAGATAGTTACTACTAATCTCATTTTATTAATCAACTTCAGCCATGCAAACAAAGTGTATCAGTCATCACAATGCCTGTTTGTTAAAGAACAATTTATGAATGTAAGTTACAAAAAGAGATTGTTACCAAGATTAGTTTAATGACGAAATGACATGATGACTAATGAAATAATTAAAGAAGAATATCGGTCTGATCATATTTGTCTAGTTTTAAGTGTTGACAATAGATAACCCTGATTAGAATCATATGAAAGAGTATCAATTCCTATATGATTATAGAAAATAGCAGACGATTTATGTAATATATTCTGGACATCAACTAAGTGTGGGTTTACGTGAATAAAGTTAACAACAAAATAAAGGCATATGTCATCTGTTAAATAAATATGTGAACCAAAGTTATAAGACTTTTGTAGCATAAACTTAAGGGTAAATCAATCATATCTCCTTTGAAATTATTCCCCACCCACTGTAACATATTTTTCCTTTCTCCATTTGCATAGTTTAAGACATTCATGGAGGGTTTCTGTTGTTCTTAATCATAACTGTAACATCGACGTGCTGGTCGTGAACGAACGAATCGGATAGGCTATAACAACTGTTTCTTTAAATCCTACCATTTCAGACAAGTCAACTGAAGAACAAGTAAGACTAAAAGCAGCAAACTTGGATTCTAAGGAGGAAGTTGTACTTCCGACTGCACAGGAATGTGATGGCAGTAGACTGTTCCCTTCATAGAATCATCGTTGCAGGGATTTTGTTTTCCTACAACGAGAGGATGGAGTTAGAAAGGAGTCCCAAAACTGAACAACTCACCTCATTTCACGAAATTATGTTGCTGACGATAAGCTCCTTACGAGTAGGAGCTAACACACCTTAAAATGCCTATAAAATAGCCGTCTTTGGCAAGGCTTAAGCAATTGTATGTTGGGCTTTGTGATAACACTTTCAGTTAGCCAGGATCACCTGGAACCTAGTTTTATCTCCAGATACCTCAAAAAGAAGACATCTTAGTGGTATTGGCAACTGGGAAGTGATAACCACCCTGATGCCTCTGACAACATTCAATCACTTAGAAGTTGTTCTTCACATATTTCGTCGTTTTTCGCTCATCCCCTATTTATTTAATTTGTCATATATGTTATCCTGTAAACTAAGTTTTCAGGGACTGAATTCCTACCAAGAGGCCCGCTTATCGGTAAATAGGCCGACAAAATGCAGTTTTCTGAACATTGAGTGATAATACAAATATATTTGGGATGTGTTTTCCTCTCTAAATCCCAAATGCCACTTGCGGACTAGTCTACATCACCACACAGTAGGTAAGTGTACTAATCAATTTACTTATCTCCGAAGTCTCATCAGTCCGAGGTGGGTCAATGTCTGATGAAATCTCAGCTCGGAATCAGAAAGTTCACTTGGCTTTTGCCAACTTACATCACTTGTGTAGGTTAGATATTCGCCACTCAAGAAGAGGCTGAACGTACTGCACAGTAGTTCATTTTGTACCCGAGACATGAAAATAGAAGATATGCGAAAACTTTACGTTTCTGGTTGTGGAAGTCTTTGAAGTATCGTCCGCATGTCATGGAATGACCGAGTTATATTGTTGTTGGACACAAATTACTAGGAAAACATGGCAAATAAGTGGATGAGGTTTATGAACCTTCATCAACTGAGGTGGTTGAAATATGTATTAAGTATCCCCAACCACCACCTTCGTTGTACCAAGATGTTGTCTGATGTAGGAGTAAGATTGGAATTGGCTAGAGGCGGCCAAACCGAAGTATGAGATTAGCTCAAGAAGTCTTTAGCTAAGCCATATTAGTAGATGCAAACTACCCGGTTGGAATCTGCGTGATAATCGTGAACAGTGGCTGAGACACTAGCTGACGTGGCACAGAATCGGTTACAGTGGTGCAAGTGTATTCACCCACTATCTACTTTCAGATCTCAAGTTCCGTTATTCTTCGGCACATCTTTGTTTTATTTCCGCTTGCCGTATCTTATTATTCTTTTAAATTTTATCTCGTCGTGCTAATATAGTATGGGAACATGGATATATGCGCACATCGTTACAACTATAACAACAGACATTTCATAAACGCTCAATTCGCGATATTCATGAGTTAATTTCATTGAATGAAGTAGTTGGGACACGTATTATATAAGCCCACTCACCGCCAACCTCGATGCACAAAATTGGCTAGTTTAAAAGTACAATGCAAGAAAACTATGACCAGGAATATCAAGATGTGTTTTCTGCTCCCTGAAGTCATTAATGATAATTGATCACACTCGTGTCAGTAGGTGCAGGTTACCTAGTTGAGGTTCATGTGATTATTACAACTAGTAGTTGAAAAAGCTGAGTTACGTTGTTTAGAATAGGTTACAGAGGAGAAGATGTATTCAATTTTCATCCACCTCTTAAACTTGAGTTATAAAATCAATTGGTACTTTTTGATCTATGACTTCATTCACTGACAATTGACCGGTCTCATTTATTCTAAAAATGAAATAAATGACCAATAATGTGTTTATTTTAGTTGTCATGTAGTGTATAAATGACTTAGGTTATCATTCAGCATACACTATAGTATAATTAATTCTATAACCACTAGTTTCTATGATACTCCATAAAGTAAGTGATTATCATCTAGTTGATAAAAGCCCAGTCATGAATTGCTGAATTGTCCTCTCTTCATGTCTTGTAAAATAACACAAAGTTAACAAAACATGTAACCAAAAAAATATGCATAACTAACCCATCTCTTCAGATTCAAATTTCTTGGTTAATTTCAATAATTCATCTTTTAATGCTTCTACAGTATCAGGCTATAAATAAAACAAGATGGATTTCATAAAGTACATAAATTCACAGTTGAAATAATATTGAACAATTATTGAAAAGCTTATGATATAAACACTTATGAAGCAAATATATATTTCTCGAGATTTCTAACAAACTTTAATTTCAACGTTTTGTAGTCTTCATTATAACTATCGCCTATGTTAGGTGGTTGAAGGTAATCCGAACGAAATTGCTTCGACCGTGCTTCATGTTACTTTTACTAGTTATAAACGGGTGCCTATAATCTTTAAGGAACTGATATTTACTTGTGGATTCTAACCCTAGTCACTCAGATTCATATCCTGAAACTTTACTGTTGAGTTATTCGGAGCATGATTTAAATCGATTGACCAATGTAAAGTAATCAACGTCACGCTAGTCTGGTCTTTAGAAGTGCAATAATTCGACAACACGTGTAATCAATAGATTTGTTGACATAGATCCAATCTATCAATCAATAGGAAAGAGTTCAATCAAACAAATGGTCAGAGGTTAACATAAGGAGAGAATCAAGACTAGAATGTCTAAACAAACAAAGACAACAAACTGACAAAGCCTGTAGAATAATTGAAAAGCTCACTTTTACGTCGAGTAGGCGTTGATGTTGTTGCCCAAAACAATGAAAACAACCAAACCACTTAGTTCTGTGAACACAACACCATCAAACTACTGAAAGCTGACTGATCAGTGTCTGATAAAATGTCGGTACGGATTCAGAAAGCTCATTTGAATTTTGCCATCCTACGTCGCCCATAACGTATGCGAGGTGCCCGTCTGTCTGTATGTTGTGCATCAGTCCGCTCTATCTTACTATCATCTGAATATGAAACACGGCCTTTACTAAGTGATATTTGGAGGTTATTTGAATATAGTTGTCCTTGAAACACTGCTCGAGACTGTTAAAACCATTAATAAAGTAGTCTTCAATTACCACTTACCTACACTGGTGATGATAACTGACGTACAAATAAGAAGGACAAAAACTAAAGATAGAGAAGCTAAGAATGCGCTATTAGTCCATTAGGTCGTTTACTGTTGGTCTGAGCCGTTTTGGTAGGTGCAGAATGTATAGTTGGATTCCGCGCGATTACCGCAAACAATGACCGGAGATTTTTAGTGGCATAGCTCACAATCGATTGTAGTGGCACAAGTGCATTCATCCCTTGTGTTCCCTTAAGTGTTGAGCTTTGAAACTATCAAATACTTTTCTTTACGTGAAGTAATTCCTTCTTCGCGAATTCTATTCTCAATGCTCAGTCTTTTTTACCAACGCTTGCTATTACTTCATCAATTATTTTGATATTCACCTTATTGTGCCAACAAAGTGTAGCATCTTGTACCGATGCATAAATGTGTTAGTTTCTGTCTTGTTCATGTGATTGACTTACTGACTAAATCACAATGACTAATTTCAAGATTCAAGTTATAACATACAATTATCGCTTGAATCAAAACTAGATGATATGCATTTAACAAATCAGTTAAGACTAAGTGATTGGTTTTATGAACCCATGTCACGTTCTTGTTTGAAAGTATCTGGTTATTTACTCTATCCTAATCGAGGAATCTAGAATTACGCATTGAAGTAAGTAGTATTTGGGGATATGTAACATAAATTACAACCACCTCAATCGATAATCACACACATACCGCATCAAGTGAATTACCATTTATGCCTAGTACCCCAAGTCTAAATCCCTGAATTACTCACTCGGTTGCTCCCTTATGCACGAGGAGGGCTTTGAATGCATTGATGATTACTAAAAAGATATGAGAAAAACAACTTTAAGGTAGAATTTCAATAGCAAGTACTTACATATATGTCTTCTGTATCACTGTCATTAACTTTTGATTGATTTAGCAAACGTTCCGCTGCTGCTGTTGCACTCTGAGCTTGTTTAATACTAGCTTCTTCAGACGCTCTCATTTTTGCATGTTCCGAAAGTAAACTGATAAGGCGGTGTAGTACACTTGAAATTGATAAAATAAAATATAATGCAAATGATACTTCTACATCACTACATAAAGCGATAAACTATTTCAACTTATTTAAAAAGTTTCTAAATATGAATTAAACCCAGTGAAATTCTATTCAACTAACATACACCTGAATTAAGGGGTGCAAGTTGTACAAAATGGTGTATTTATGATTCAAATAAACAAAAAATAAATGTATTTCATAGATACTCGTTATTTGCCTAGACTGATAGAAACGTTGGTATACATTTTGAAGGTATTTGGTAGAAAATTTTGTTTGAAATAGATTTTGTGCTAGTTGACAATCGTTAGGAAAGCCTAACTTGTAACTTTGAGGTAAGTTGATGCACTCTGTAAGACTCGAATCTGTATCACTCAACTTCGCATCGTTAGGCAGCAAGTAAGTCATTATAGGGCCGAGGAACCTACAAAAGATATCAATCCCCTCAGAATAACCTGTAAGCGTTAAGGTAGACTGAAAATACTGTCACCTTTGCTGTCATTACAATCAAATAATTAGTTTGCGGCGTCTGTACAGAATATGTGATACAAATTTTTTGTGAATTAACAGTCAAGTGTCCCTTATAAAAGTTTATGTAAATAACAACAATATCATAATGACAGATTAAGTGTGATTATTAAAACAATTTCGATTTGACGCAAGCCGTTTGTCACTAAATAGATGTATTTCTGAATCCAAGCGAAACAGAGGCTATGGAAGTAAAGTTATATGTAAACTACAAGCCTTTGACCAGAAGTGTTGAATCATTACTCGCATACCCTGGAATGACAAAGTAATAGTGAAGCTACGGACACAGTTTTAGTAAAATATGGCTAACTAATTGATGCGATTGTGAGATTTTATCGATTGAAGTGGTTTGAACAGGTACAACGTACACTCAATCACCATCTACTTCGACCTATGATTTCGGCCAGTGGGAGGGAGAGGATAGAAGTAAGTTAAAAGCAATTAAACCATCAGACTATGAAGTCATTGACTGTTGATCTGAGTCATATTGGTAAGTGTAGACTACGTGGTTAAAGTTTACGCGATAATCGTCGTTAGTAGATAAAGAAATCAGGTGACATAGCTCACAATCGATTGAAATTGTGCAAGTGCATTCCTTTAGATGTTGAGTTCCATCGTTTGCTCATATACAGCTTTCCACTCTTACAAATTTAAATACATTCGGACATTATTCTTTTAATTTAATTTCGTCGTGTTAATATAGTATGGAAACTTAAGCTAATGTAAAATTGTGCAAGACTATGTTGTTCATGTTCAATGGATCTCAATGGCTTCTGTTGATTTGATAGACTCCCGAAGACTTATCCAATCGAGCTCCGAACATGATGAGGAGCGACGTGTAATCAGGTATAAACTGACGAAAAGTCTGCGAAACGACCGTGAGCAGTGGTGGGTAACGAAAGCAAAGGAAATGGAAAAGGCAGCGGTGATAGGTAACACAAGACAACTTTCCAAGTTAATAAAAGAAACCGGGGTTAAAAACCCAACGTTAGTGAGACAACCTCCAAAAAGGATGGAACGCTTATTAGCTCTCAGTCTAGACGTATAGAACTAAGGTTTGGGAACTTGACACAATTCCGTCTGACTGGTGTCGATCGTTAATCGTCCCAGTATATAAGAAAGGGTCAAAATCGTCCTGCGATAACCGTAGAGGGATTAGTTAAACTAATATAGTGTCTAAAATACTAGCTTCTATAATTATCAGACGCTTAATCGCAACTTGTAATCTACAAATACGAGAAAATCAGGCTGGTTTCAGACCTGGTCGCGGTTGTATAGACCAGATATTCACTGTTCGTCAGATCTTAGAACACAGACATACTTTACGGCGGCCGACAATAGTGGTTTTCCTTGACTTGAAAGCAGCATTTGACTCTGCAGACCGTGAAGTTCTATGGCAGTGTCTTTCATTAAAAGGCGTGTCCCAAAAGTACATAAAACTTATTGAGGCTCTTTACTCAAACACTATTAGTCGTGTCAGAGCATATGGCGAATTGTCATCTGAACTTGTAACCTCAAGTGGTGTCCGTCAAGGCTGCCCACTTTCCCCATTTTTGTTTAATTTCATAGTTGACATACTGTTGGAAATTACACTTTCATCGTCAGGAATTGATCTCTTAACAGGAGATCCACTTATTGACTTAGAATATGCTGACGATATAGTCCTGTTCGGTGAAGACGCTGATACGATGGAGAATCTTTTAACAGCAATGAGCTCGAATGCAAGCATTTTCGGAATGCGTTTCTCCCCCTCTAAATGCAAACTATTGCTACAGGACTGGTTTTCGTCAACACCTGAACTAAAGATAGGGAGTGAAGTAGTTGAGCACGTCGACCACTTCACTTATCTTGGAAGTCTGATTAGCCCTAATGGGTTAGTCTCTGACGAAATATCAGTACGAATTCAACAAGCTCGTTAGTTGGCAAAAGCCAACTTACGTCACCTATGGCGTAGATGAGATATTCGTCTCTTAACGAATGGGAGTGCAGTGCGCAACAGTTCGCTCTGTCTTACTGTATGGATGTGAGACGTGGCCATTAACGATAGAAGATACACAAGGGTTATTAGTTTTTGACCATCGATGTCTATGAAACATCGCTCGCGTTAGCTGGGATCACCGAGTAAGTTATAACGAGATTAGACTACGGGTGTTAGGCAAATGTGGTAAATCAGTCGATGAGGTTGTGAATCTTCATCGACTGAGGTAGTTTGGACATGTGTTGCGTATGACCAACCACCATCTGCCTCGACGTGCAATGCTGGCTGATATAAGAATAGGATGGAAGAGAGTTAGAGGCGGCCAAACTAAAACATGGCATCGGTCCATGAAGTCACTGACTGCCCGTTTGAGTCGTGTCGGTAGCTGCAGACTACCTGGATGGGGTCCTCGTGATTACCGTAACCAGTGGCTAGAAACACTGAGTGACATGACCCAGAATCGGTCACAATGGCGCAGATGTATTCACTAATTGCCCTCCATTAAATCATGAGCTTTAAATTATTCCATAACTTTCTTTCTACGCTTCCTGAACCATATTCTATATGTTCACACTCCTTGTTACTATTATTATTTTATTTTATTGAAGTAACTTCTACTAATGGTGGTGGTGTTAATCTTGTGGTGCCATGGAGGTATGGCAACTTGAACCGATGCACACATGTTCCAGGTTCCATGTTGGTTATACATACATACATACATACATCATGACTGACTGAACCATAAAAAATAAAAAAATTGATAACTGTTTTCAATGAACCCTGATTAGTTATCCGATGACCTCATTATACATAGAAACTGTTGACTAATAAAGAGAATTATTATTATTATTATTATTATTATTATTATTATTATTATTATTATAAGTAGCAATAGTAGTAGTGGTAGTAGTAATAGTAGTAGTAGTAGTATATTGATTATTGAAATAGACAAATGTTTATCAATGTTAAACACTCAGCTGATGAGTCGCAAATAAAATGAAATGCACATTAGATTAATAGGCAATATGATCTAGACCATAATTATTTATTTATTCAAAAATAAAATTTCGGTACAAATGTGCATCAAAAATGTATACGCTACATAATTAAAAAGATAATATTGTGAAGAAATAAAACAAGGATGGTGACCAGTAAAATGTAACAAGATAGCAAGACCTAAGAGGTTTTGGACAGAGTGTTGATTAATAAATTTCGCCGTTACTCTATGAATATGAATTTGGTAGGTGATCAAAATACCGACGACCATTAGTACGTTCAAGTATTTACACCTTATGATCAGTCTACTTCAATACTTAGTCTCAAACTGGTGAAAGGAAAAACGCTTGACTGATGAGCTGCAAATACTGGGTAACGTTAATTTAAGCGTATCCATTTATATGCCGATTTAATTACAGTGATTATTGGTAAGAAAAGAAAGATTTTCAACTGGATAAACACATAACGAAAGTTTAACATGAGTGATTAGTTTACACCACTGAGTATAAAATTACTTTAAAGTATAGCTCATTCGGATTAATTTAATGTGATGAAAATGTACAAGTCAAGCATGCAAAAATTAATACAAATCTATGGCTTGATTTTCTGAATAATTGTACTTTTTCTGGGGGGGGGATTTTGAATCCCCAACAGAGATACAGTTCCGATAGAAAGAGATTTTGCGATTGAGAAAGACCATCTCACCTTTAATGAAGAGTTTAATAGAAAACTACAACATGATCACTATTAGGCTTCTATTTTGGGTCAATACTTGATAAGATCTCAAGTCACCAGTGTTTCTAGTACCCTAACAAGGAAGCTGTGATGGACTAACAAAAGTCAATAACATACAGCTTTATTCCAATCTACGTCTCCGTGTCATAAAGTAACCATATGTCTGCTTTTCTAATCCAGACGCAGTGTCGTCGAATAGTATGCGATAAGGAAGTCGTCGAAATGAGATTCAATAGACGTGATCAAACCACCGAAGCCAGTGTTTCTAGATGATGACACTAATTGAATTATAGTATTGAAGATAAATGAGTGAACTTCACTAGTTATCGTTGGATGTCATAAGTGCTTCGGTTGCCAAGTATCTTCAGCTCGAAAAGACTAGGTTTCAGTAGCATAGAGCAAAGCTACTCTCATCGATGAGCTATAAACCCAACCGTTCTATAGATCGACTCACATTTACACTTCAAGTGTTTTCTTGTTTCCAAGTGAACATTTTCAGTAGTTTAAAATCAGAACTATACCTACTTGTATGTGAATCATATGATTCGACGAAAGTTTGTACTCTTTCAATAAAGTAAATGATTTTTTCGAGTATAAATAGAGAATAAAGATTACAGTAAAGTAAAGCTGAAAGTTGTATACATCACAAACATTAAATTTCAGCTTTATCTACTATATTTTTTCTTAAGTCAAGATTTCACTAAATTCAAACTAACTTTTGTATTATGAAGGCTAACTAATTTCAGTATAATCATGAATAAGTTATTTGTTAATATTTAAGCTTTTTAGTATTACGACTTATGTTATTGCCAATATAATCTAACAAGTTTAATTTATTGAAATGTACTTTAAGTTTAATGATGAATAGACTGATTAAGGTGAGCCATAGATATTAACCAGAGACTTTATTTGTTCACTGCGTTTTAATAACACTAACAACATTATATATATATATATATATATATATATATATATATATATATATATATATATATATATATATATATATTATATATATATATAATGTAATTTGGTCACATCTCACATCAAATGATTCGCATAAAACAAGTATATGAACAGGATTGGACAAATGCTTCGAATAGACTTAGAATAAAATAGATAAATTTGATTTGGACTATTTTCCTGGACAAGTTCGATTCAAATTACTAGATAAAACGTTGAAAACAATGCAAATTTTAATTACTGAGATCATTTCAAATATAGTTTGCATTTAATGTTGTTAGCTGATAATAGAATGATTTAGAAGAAAACTAGAGGTGATCAAACCAAGAAATGATACCAATCAATAAATTAACTGAGTGTTAGTTTGAACTATCTAAGTAGTTGCATACTACTTGATTGGGATGTATGCTATATGTTGGCTGTTCCGGATTAAATTTCTGGGAAACAATGAATTTCCTAAAACATCTATTACAGTAAACTGATATGATTGAAGATCTAACCAAATACACTCGTATTTTATTGAGATTAAAATATTAAATGTGACTTCTAAAAGCATTAAAAATAAATTAAATAAACAAATGCACAACATTAACTCACAACCATACGAATAATGAAAATCCAGTAATATAAAAATTTCTCTGAGCCCGGAACATCCGCATTAAGTAAAGTGATTCTGTTTCTGGGCGCATTTCATGAGGATGCTCTTTAATTGAAGCATAAGCTTGTTTTAAAACCCATACATTGCGAAGCGCTTCTGTAAGCAATAATAAAAACATCGATAAACTAACAATCTTAATGTACAAATTACAGGCGTAACAAAAAAGCAAAGAATTAGACAAACACTGATTACTAGGAACTGGCATTGGACGAGTTTCGTCCTAGTATGGGACTCTTCAGCAGTGTGTATCGACGACCCCATCAGAGTTCAAACCTAGGACTCTCTGACTCCGTGGCGAACGCATTACCATTAGATCATTGGATTGGGTCCTAACAGTTGATATTCCTAATTCAATCAATTTGTGATATGTTTGCATGACGAAATAGCTGTCTATTGCTTCTCGGTGATCACTAGTTATCTAATTGAAACCTATTCGTGATATAAAATTAACATTCAACAATCTGCACAACATGTGTATAAATTACTAAATACTTCATAATTTTCTTATTTAATCACATCACCTCAGGGACATAATTTCTCATCATAGTTCTTATACTAAATTTCTAGTTCAATCAACATGGTTTATATCACCTAATGTTAGCTACTTAGATGTAGTCGGCAGGAAATTCTGCACTAACTCAATTTTGTGTTATTTGGCGGTCGTTAGTAGGGCATACACATAATCTTGAAGCTGACTCATCACCCTCGTGCGATTGTGCATTTCGTTCTTACGTACAAATTTTACCACTACTCAATATACAATGAACAGTCACTACAGTCAGTTTACATAAATCCTTTAGTATTCATTTGCATTTTAACGGAGAAAAATGTATACTACACAGTTAATAAGCTTTCAATCAAATTATTAGTAAACTTGACAAGCCTTTCCAGTCGATTTGGCTAACTACTTATGTCGGTAACTTAATGTCGTATAATGACTTTTAACTTTAAGTTTTGAGTAAATAGGGCTATCTACAAAATCCAACAAGTTGTAATCTAATCTAATCTATATTTCTACGATTCCAAACTGTATAACATACAAATTTAGTTGACAGGTTCGAATAATATTTAAAAAAGTACTAAAAATTAACACTGCAAATATTCAAAGAACACCATGGATTACAGAAATATACCCGACCATAGCTGCTACCTTAACGTGGTGGTCGAGCTTGCTTATCGTGATGATCCAACCGAGAAGCCCTGTTGGAGAGCGATAAAAAAAAGAGGCAGCAGCTTGAGGTCTGAGAGTGAAACCGTACTGATGGCAGTAGTAAGGTGCCTCTTCAAACAACCAGTATTTGCAGCGATGCTGCCTTCTTTAAGGAAGAGGTTATAAAAAGTCGACCCTAAAAATGTCACACCTCACATTACTCTACAGATTTCCGCCTCCGGTGGTAAGTTTTCTTGAAGAGAGGAGCTAAACATTTCAAAAACTCCCTATAACAAAGTCATGCGTAACGATTTCATCGCTTTCTGCTAATTGAGGCATGGCAACTTGAACTGATGTATGCACGTACTAAGTTCTACGTTGTAACTGACTGACTGATCAACAAAAATGTATAGTTGTGTAAAATTGTTAACAACAATAAATTTTGTACTTACCAGCTAACACACATACCAACATTATAAGAAATAGACGAAAATAGAATGAAGATTTTTCTGAAATTTGTTTTACGAAATTAAACTTAAACAGTTTGCTCCATCTAATTTACAGAAAATTAGTGAAACTTGAAAATACGTAACACTTACGTTTGTGATGAAAAAATAGGAAGAATCATTAACATAACAATGAACATTTCACTATACAGAAATCCTGCAACTATATGCCACAACATTTTCAATTCTATATTATTTTTTGAGAAAAAAAAAAGAAAGAAGAAAGGTAGGGGGGAAGAGGGAGGGGAAAATAAGCAATCTTATCATCCTACAACAAATACAATAAATGAAAAGATAGAAAAATAAAAGCACAACAACAATTTATTTTACAATGATTTCTTTACACATTTTTCATTTCTATAACGTTTTAATGATAAGAAACAAATAATAATGTTTACAGCATAAATAGATAGGCAAACAAGACAAATATCTTTAAGAATAAAAAATAAAATATAACACAAATAAATTGAACCTAGAACAGAAATACTAGACAACACAATTGATATTTTCATTATTGTCGTAGATTTGAAATAATCTGTAAAATGTGAAATTATTGTATAAAATTTATGCAATCAAAAAACAAATTACTTAATAAGAACATTAAGAAGTAGTAGAATAGGCCATAAACTGGATTCCTTTGGGTAAATATAACATTTCCATTAGGATTCATTGGTAGTCCAAGTCCTCGACCATATCAACATAAAATAAAAATTATATATACACACATAAACTTACTTAGATGTTAATACATTTGAACAACTCATATATTCAGAAATATCACATAAAGCATGATACTTTTTGTTTGATTCTTTTGAATGCTCCACATGCAATGCATAAATGCATATTAAGATGCCAACAATACAGAAGAAAGATATCAGTCCCGATATTTTGGTGAACATTTGATGAGAATTTTTCTACATAAAAGCAGGAAAATAAACTGTTACTAGTGTATTCACCAAAAGATTTTTACTAGAAACATCAACAATATTACAAACTTACTAGATATCCTCTGAACTATATCAAACCGTTTTCAGTAATTAAAACTGAGAAAAAAGCTTTCATATTATACAAATCATGACTCTTTGGGACGAGTTCAAGCAATAGGAAATAGAGACAGTTAGACAAAAATATGAATTCTTCTTAGAACTCTTTCTGGCACTAGACTTACAACTTGTGTGGTACAGTAGAATAATAAAATGATCATAAGATGTCATTTCGCTTACAAACCTCCTCATCCCAATAAATCAGTGTTTCGACAATAAGCTACGCATGAGTAGAACATCACAGACTCTGAACAAAAATACAGGCGGACATTATCGTGGGTAGAATTTGCAAACTTAAGAATTCACTCCTTGGAGCGATAGAAATGGGACCCGAAGCGCTGCAGAGCAGTAGTGTCAGTTCCCATACTATCCAAGGTAATGGAGGGCATGATTCAAGATCAAATAAGAGAACGTGTAGACAAGCAAAAAACCTTTCTGAGTCTCAGCACAGTTTTAGTAAAGACAGATTGTATTTCTGACTTCCTTATGGCGTGGGACATTTGCACAACCTGCTGGAAAAAGGCCCTAGTACATGCTATATGGCCTATGACACTCACGCACGATACTCACTAAGATGGCAAACATGGGAGTTGCGGACTCGTCACTTTCTCGGCTCGAAAACCACCTAGAAGACCGGGAATATTTTACCAAGGTTAACAGGGTCCTATGCAATTAAGCAGCCTCTACATCAGGGGTTACACAAGGTATGGCACTTGGACCATTATTGTTCCTTACTTTCATAAACGATCCCACCAACCAATGTTAGAGCCCTCGATCCTCATAAATGTAGGCGATGTTAAAATATGGAAAGCCATACGAAAGTAGGTGACAAGAAACGCATACTCTGCATGGTTGCCCACTCTCAAGCACCTTGACAGAGTGCGATCTAAGTCTAACATTCACAAACATCATGGACACTGAGAACAGTGCGACCAAAGCATATGCTACCCTAAACTTTACGCGCAGACAACCAGGCGCATTAACTTCAAAACCATTTCTGACACTAAAATTTAAGCTCCAACTCACCTAGAAAACAACAATATCGTAGCTCCACCAGTTACAAAGGACTCTTACCTCATAGAAAAAGTTCAACGCCAAGCTACTGAGTAGTGGGCCTGACACGCGAAAATCATTTTCAAAAGCTGGGCCTCTTTTCTCTTAGATACAGAAGAGTAAGAGGAGTAACTAACAGAAAACGAAATATTCGACGACCCAAAGCACCCCAACAGGGAGATCCTCCCCCCGAATCCACAGTAAACAACGTAAGGATCCTTGAAAAACTGCTCACTAAAAGGCGATTTCACAAATGTGGACGCACTTTCACACAATATATTTGGAGTGCCTTATTAGTCTCCATTATTTCCGTAGGTGGAAAACTTCAAGAAGAGGCTAGATGCCCATGTTACAACACGAACTATCATCTGCTACCCAGAGTAGGAAGAAAACTAGTGTAACCTTCCTATGCCAGCATCCATACATCAGCCTTTACTATACTTCATTGATGTCTTTCTTCTTCTTTCTTGTACTGTAAATATACACTACCTCATAGTGATCAAGCAACTTCCTGTCCGGTGTCGGACTGACATTAGTCACAGCAACTTCTACTGTTCAAAATGGTTTAAAAATGAAATTTAAAAAATGACAACAAAATTCGAAGCTGCTGCAGCTGCAAGAGAGACAAACCTTATTGCTATCCTCGTCGAAACGACATGACGAAACCGCAGAGATAAAGTGGTTTATACTAGTTCGTGATAAATATGTTTGACATGATAATGGATGAACTATAGTGCTCGGTCAATGAAACTTCACAAATATATTCGAAGGTAATGGATGTTGATGCCAGGGAGTGGTTTTAATCCAGATGAAACAGTGTTAATAACATTTTTCAAGGAGAAAAAGCAGCGGCAGAACTAAACCTTGGTGCTGATATTGAACGATTTTCGAATTGACCTTCAGCCACGTTTAGTCACAATTATAATCTTTCGGAACATGCCTTTTTAACTAGTGATATGTAACTACCACTACTTTCGGACTCGTTTCTGAAACTTCATTGGCCAGCACTATTTATTAGTTTATTTTCGTTAACCAGTTCAGCTGAACACTGTATATATAAATACTAAGTACGAACCTCGTAAATGGTGGCTTGCTTTGCTTATCAACGTGCACCAATGTTATTGGTTACTTTTTATGTCGCCCTTAGTATTCATAAGTTGCGCCAATAAACATCCAATGTCTAAATTCAAATAGCTGTAGACGGAATGGAAAAAGCTTCCACTTCATAGGCTTCTGTGTCTGATAGCGATAGATCGCTATATCCAACAAGTGCGTACTTTGGTATATAAGAGTAAATAAATGAAAGAAGTGCTAGTTAGTTAAAATGAGACTTTGATTTGAGCCCTTTAGCAATAAATCATAACTATTTTTAAAAGCCACAATAGAATTTATATAGACTACTTCGGCTTGTAGGATATTACGGAATATTGAGTTCACGAACGAATTTCATGGATCTCTTTGAACTCATTCTAGAGTATTCCTATCTTTTATGATGACCTAGCTGAAAACCATATGATTGCTTTGAGCTCACATATTGATACCCAAGTGCGGTTCTGAGTCTCTAGTAGTCTCTAATGTGGAAACCCTAGTTATCCTCTGGCCATGTCACTTGGTTTGTAGACTAGTGTGATGGAGTGTGTATATCTCAGAACCATGGGTTTGCTAGAAGTAGCTGTTACATAACCGGACATTTGGTTGGTTGTAAGGTAAGTGTAGAAGAATTATGAGGCAAAGATATGGAGGTGAACTATAGTTCTGCTTCTTAATTGACTCACAAGCTGGATATATACACTGTTACATAAGAGTCGCGACCTATCCCCAGTGAAACCACAACACACAGTATTGGACGGGAATTCAATGCAACAGTAATCCATATGGTAAATATACCAACTACCCTGACAAACCCAACTGTGCTTTGTTAGCCAATGTTTTAAAATTCGTAAAAACAGTCACTTTATATTTCTCAACCCATATCTTTAGGATTTTAGTGCGACGTTTTTTATATCAGGAACAAACAGAACATTTTTCATCATTCAGTCCCATCGAATATAAAGTATGCTACATACGAAAGACACGAATGGAAAGAACTCTGAATTCTTCCTTTATGTATTCTCTTTCAAGTTGTAAGATGCAAAACTTGATACTACATCAGCCTCTGTCGACACTGTGATGCACCAGAATAGATAACCAATATCATACAAAATTCTCACGGCGGACTGCACCATCAAATAGTTCATAGTGGCTAGCTCATGGATTCATTCGAAAAAAACGGTTTTGAGCAGCGCCTTTTGTTTTCGCTCCTTAGCTTTTTTTCCTAGTTGGCTGGATTATAAAATATACGATATCTGAAGGGGAGCACGGAATACGGTGGACAGCATGAATGAAGCTAAACGAGTTCGACTACTCTGATAACCCGGCTTTTCCATCCCATATAAAGGATCCAAATTAGAAAGGCCAATGCGGCGGCCTCAACAGCAATAAGTTTCAACATACTCGAAGAAAAAAGCAAGATCCACAGTTACGAGACAACTAGCACCAACCTAATTATACTTGACCAGACGGTGAGGCTCTGGAAGATTAGGATTATTGTACATTACACGTCGGAATCACTGACAAACAAGGAGAAATTAATGCATATGCAAAAGCATACGTCGACCAAGCAAACATCTGAAGACTAAGCCAACCGTCGGCCAGAATCAAATTTTAAAATCTCATTACAGGCAGCAATACATCTTGTTCTATCGTATTTAGCTATTATGTTGTTTTGAAATAGTAGAAGTCTCCAGTAGGTCAATGAGGGTAGTATTGTTTTCATAAGCTCAACATATTTTGCATAAAGACATGGATTTCATAGAATGAAATACCAAGTTAAGCATATTTGGACATAATTTATAACACTGGGCATAATACCTATTTTGCTTGCATAAGAATTCCTTCATTTTACTGCATTAAGTAATTTCCTTTAACTTGCGTTTGGTGTCACTCTATGGTGCTCTATCTTTGCAACAAATCTTATTTTTGTTCATTTGTCTTTTTACAATGACACTTATTGGGTTCTTGTTCTTAAATAGGTCCTCATGTATATCTCTGTGTGTAAATATTGTTTACCATTAATGCCTTCACTTTTGTTTTACTGGATCTCAAGGCCTTCTTGCAAGCCATATTGGGTTGATATTTTTGCTACGCTTGAGTGATTTGACTCGATTGGTTGGTTTTAGATGTAATTTACTTCCTTCATTTGTTTGGAACACTTCTTCTTGGACAAGTAATTAAATTTATACCAGTTGCCACCTATTTGTTGTGTTATAGTTTAATTGTACATAATGTTTGAATCCATTGGGCTGTATAAATGGAAGGGAACTGTTGAGGTTTGTATACTGAATTTGTATCTAATGTGAAATATAGTACCACGTTCGCACCAACAAATTGTGTTATTAGTTATCCTATTGTAGATTTATGCATGACCCAAGAACCTGTAGCACTATACCGAAACAATGTTGATCTTCATACGTTAACGGTATTTTTGGTTTTTTCAAGTAGTATGTTGATTAGATTATATTGAAGCTCTATGTCAGCTAATACTTACAACTCAGCAATCCACAATCGTAATAAACTTCATTTTCTTCCAGATTTAAAGTTTTAATCGTTTGCTGAACTTCTTAGAAACATGGAAACTGTAATCTGATCATCTCATCATTAGTCGCTGTTCGCAAATCCATGAATGCTTCTTGTAAAGTACAAACCGCACACCTATTATAGTGTACAGGTTAATGAAAATTAAAAGTTTGCTTAGTGTGGGTCATATTTTACACTAAAAGCCAATGATAAATGAAAATTTTGTGGTCGCCGGAATTTTACGATATTTAGGTGATAAGAAGTGTGCACGAACGTGAGTATTATCTAAATCTTTGAGCGTTAATGAACATTAACCAAGCTATCATGCTTATAATACCACTAATCTCACCACACAATATCGTGAGAACCTCAGATATCTGAAATTTTAACTTGATTCAATCCACGCGTGGGTTCATTTGTTTGGTCGCTCATTAAGTCTTGTTATACTTACTCAGCTGAGTGTCTGGTGTTATAATTGTGAATCGAAGACTGTGTCCTAACGTCGTCTTTACAGTTGAATCGTCTCAATCATATCTGATGCTGTTACTGTGCACTTGAACGGGGGTGGATTGGATAATCACATCGCAAACATGAGTGTACTGATGAATAAGGCCATCAGAACTCTGCATTTTATCATTGAATCCATTAGACAGAACTATGTCATCGTCATATCCTAAGTCAACAAGTTTATCTCTTGGAAGGGGATCAACCCCTGAAAAGTCAGAAGATGGAAATGTTGATTTTAAACCATGGCAATGAGAAAATTAAGCAAGAGGGGAGAAATTGGATAACATTGGCAAACACCACTTGGGGAATCAATTTCGAGGAAAGATCACCATAAGCTCTGACTCGACTAGTAGTATTCGGGCAGAAAGTCTGTACTAAGTTAGTTTACTTTACTGGCATGTCTTTTAGTGACAAACATTGCTACATAGCCTCACAATAAAGTGTCAAACTTCGGTCAAAGAATACGACCGTACGACTTGTAAACGCTGTATGCCACGAATTCATGGTCAGCTTATCATGCCCAACAATCTGCCTACTAGGAAAGTAGAAAATAACAATGCAATATAAGTAGATATAATATTTATCGGCTTTAGCAAGGCCTGTAATAACCTTTTTTTAAGCCAGAATTCTATGTGAGACAGGAATGTTTGGAATTTGTAGATACTAGCTTACACGGACCAGATCGCTTTTCCGCTGCAGTTGGAAAGTAAATACCAGTGAGGACTTAAATTAAAATGGTAATTTTGATAAAAATATACGTGTTGGCATTTTACGTCCTAATCCTGTCTTAAAGAGTGTATCTAGACAAAGTAATGATAATGAATCAAATCCTTCCACGATGTGGGCAACCGGGAAGTGATAACCGCCCTCATACCTCTAATAGCACTCGAGATCACATTGTTCACGATCAAACGCAATCACCTTCTCTGGTCTCTACTATTAACACTTCTACTACATCTTCTATGTATGTCACTCGTACTATTTACCCGAGTTCCAGAAATGTCATACCAGGTCTTCTGAAACCGCACTGTAAACATCACGTTGGAGCTTTTAATGTACATAAGCCATGTCAAATAGGTCAACAAGCTGACTTATCTAAAACATTAAAATCTCTTGCAGTTAATGTATGCTGCGTCTCCGAAATACGCATACGGGATCCCAGCATAGTGATCCGTTTGACCCCACTTAGTCAATGTAGAGGAACAGCACAAATCACCCTTCGTTTATCTGGAGACCTGACAGCAAGCTAACGTGGCCTTGCTAGTGTATACATAGCACTAAGCTTACAGGTAGAGCAGGCACTTCTTGAGTGGATTCCTGTAGACAGTCGTTTGTGCTGTCCGTCTAAATGACACAGTGCAAACTCGGGAAGATAGGGACACACACCGATTCCTTTTTGTTGTCTTCGCTTATGCCCCCACTGACTGCAGCACACATGTAGTGAAAGACGAGTTCTATATGAAGTTCTCTAGCGTCCTTCAGATAGCTAAGAGCTCAGACATAGTAATTATAGCAGGGGATTTTAATGCCCACGTTGGTAGGTTAAATCAAGCTGAAAAACACTTAGGTGGGTCACTCGGCATCTCAGCCCAGCGAACGGATAAAGGAGATTGTCTGATGCAATTATATTCAGACTACCGTTTATTTTTAGCTAGCACAAACTTTAAGCATAAAGAGGGACATAATAATTGTTTATTCTCAAGTAGCAATTTGTACATGAGAGCATACCAGCTTACAGGCATGATCAGAATGATATGGCTTGTTTGTAACAGGGTTTTAGTGGAGTTACTATTATGAACTTGACGATATATGAAGATATTAATTAATTAGGAAGCCAACAGTAGCAAGCTTCAGAGTTTACAGTACTAGAGGTATATTTTGTATTACAGAACACTTTCAATAAACAACCGCTCGCCTTTCGTCCTTAGTGCTGTAATCTCAGGAAATGGCTGCGAGAGAGCAGGATGAACCATGGAGACTATCTATTTATTTATTTATTTATTTATTACAGAAATCACGCCAGTTTACAGGCATGGTCATTATGATACAGAAAGTTTAACTCTTTTACAATAGAACACAAAGTTTTTGCGAAATGAATGCTTGACTAATAATACCATTTACAAGACAAGCTGGAAGATACATTTCATTCTTGAGTTTTCAGGAATGTATTAGTAGAGAACACTTATTAATATATGTAATCAATTTAAAAAAGTAGTGTCAAAGACGCGACACAAGGAAGATTTAGATACCACACAGTTGTTTGAAATAGTCTATTGTGGCGTCAAGTACGAACATGTCCTTGTGTGGGACGGCACCTTGTAGATGGACGATGGAGATTGGAGGTAACACATTAAAGCATCATGAGCAGATCACTAAGATGCAATTTCCTTTTTAGCGTGGACTTTGGGTTATATTTTCAGCGTGCCACGATAGTTGGGAACTGAAAAGATAAAGAAAAGGAACAAGCGAAAACGCGAGAGGGCACAGAATCAGTTAAGTACATCTGATTATAGTGAGACCTAAAGTGTACATATTGGATTAACTAAATCTCATTTGTTACTCGACTTTTTTATTCTGGGAAACGTCAACTGATACTAGAGATAACTATGGTAAATTTCAGATCTACTTTATCCTATAAGATAAAGTATGGGGGAATAAAGACATACTACATCACCTCTAAGAAGTGCATAGACATTACGAGTTTCCAAAGCACTCTCTTCTAGGTAGAAACGTTCTATTGCCTGTAGGTGAATAATTAAAAAGTTTTCAAAGTCTACAAGTGCTTTTTATTGTTTAGTCGAATTATAAGTAGAATTAAATGCCAGGAGGTCCATTGATAAATGTACCATAGTCTATATAAGTTGTGTTAAGTAAGTTACAGATGCCGGCATTGTCCAAGTGTAGGTTTATTGCCAATCTAAACTGTGACAATGAGTTAGATTGTCGTATGCTTTCTGGTAACCGGTTCCAAAGGTTAGCATAACGTGCAACAAAGAAGGAGGATTTTAGCTTACTAGTGGCTCTCTGCACTGTTACCAGAGAGTTTTGGTTCCGCAAGTCATACTTATGTTTTCCAGCAAATGTCAAGGCAGTACAATCTGTTATAATATCTTTATGAAGAATTTTATAGAGTATAGTAAGATTAAGTTTAATCCTTCTGACCCATAAAGGGTCTAACTTCCAAGCACAGCATCTAGCATCATAGGGTTGGCCAGGGGTTAATAGTCTAGTAAGATGCCGTTGAACTTTCTCTATTTTTTGCCGATCTAGTGAACGCATGCAACTATATATAATTGGGCAGTACTCAAGTAGAGGTCTAACACAAGTTTTATAAAGAATAACTTTAGATTCGCTAAGACGATAGTTACGATGAATAAAACCAATAAGTCTACGGGCTTTAGAGACCTGTGATGAAGCATGCTCGGTAAAGGATAGACTTTTTGAATACCTTACTCCTAAATCACGGACGTCATTTAGATGACGAAATTCATGTTCGTTAAGGTGTAGGTTAATCTCGGGGTTAGATTCTCCGAAACATAGGTACCCTGACTTTTGTGTGTTAAGGGGAAGAAACCATTTATCACACCATTTGCTTAGTTTATTGAGATCTCTCTGTATTATGTCGTTAATATTTCGACCTTCATCTGGGTTGAATGTATAGACAACTTTGAGGTCGTCCGCAAACATAAAGGTCTTACCCTCTTGAAAACAGTGGCATATGTCATTAACATACATAATAAATAACAATGGTCCAATGACTGAACCCAAAGACAAGAAAAGGCTGGCATTTTGAGATTTGGTTAAGGCAGCCAATTTGTGTGGGCTGGTCTTGAGCGGTAAGTTGTCGGTGCATTGATTACGTTCCAAGCCAGCGTTTCGAGTAAGTTGACTAAAGGAAATCAATTCCATGCCAGTCCAGACCATAAACTTGGGAAGACGGTGACATAGATTGAGATACAAAGAAAAAACGAATTTAATTATTGGTATTAAAGTAATCAGCTTCGAACAAGAATCTCCTTTTCGTTTTATTTTGTTTTTTGATTACTGCTTATTGGTTCGAGGTTTAGTGGTAAGTCGTCAAAGATTTGGTACAAGTCTTTCGATTCTAGATATGGGGAGATCAGTCGTTATCTAGTCGTATTGTCTAGTCTGCATTCTCGTGTCACACATTGAACGGGCCGAGTACTTTGCACGTTATACTAGAATTTGGACAAAACGGTAGTTTATTCAGTGCTTTGGAGTCACTAAATAGTTGGTTTATCGCTCGGATAAAGTAACCTATGCCATCTGGCGTACGTATTTCTGCCAATAAACTATTCCAAATGGCAGTCAATTCATGCACGAAAAAATTTGGTCGTATTTTAGTCTTACAACGTCCCACCCACACTGTATCTGTATGATTTCTAAGGCTATAATTTGATACATCAATAAATCTTAATATAGGGTCAGGGGAGTATGCTAGACGATGTAAAACTTTGAAATAGAATGTCAGATTGAGCTTATCTTTTCTTTTCCAGAGTGGTTCTAAGCCCAATGTATCGCACCGTGTAGTATAATCTAGTCCATAGTCCATCCCCAGTGTCTTTTTTGTGAAGTTTTTCCGTGTCTCTTTTATCCTTAGCATATCACTTATTCGGAGGCTGCTGAGTATGAGTGGGCAGTATTCAAGTAACGGGCGTACACAGACCTTGTATAATACTAATCTACACTCACGTTGGTAGAAATTGTTGATAATGCAACCCATAAGTATTTAGCGCCTAGGTATATCCCGACCTAGTGACAGAAGAAACCAGAATATTTTGGGAATAGGTCTTTATTCAGTAGTGTGAGCAGTAGACAGTCGAGCGCGGTTCTAGTTATTCAAACACACAAACACTTCTCAACGCTCAATATAAGCTAATAGGAAATATAATCCCTATGCAGAATAAGGAAGCAAATGAATACTGGAGCTTAATTGTTTTGTTGTATACTTAAGGTTTGAAGTAAACTTTTAACTAGTCAAGCTAAGTTGCTACAGGTCTGCGTGCCTTTGAGGTGATAAATATTGTTTGTTCCTTGAATGTAAGATCCGTAGTGTATCTTAAGCCAAGGTCCAGAATCGTCCTACATTCGGGGATTTGTTCCCCATTTACTACAAAGTGTAGGTGCTGATCTAGGCATATTTCTTAATGTTAAAGTGAAGTTAGTATTCTTTGCACCAGTCAGTGACTTATTTTATCTTATCTTAATCATATACTACTCATTTACAATAAGCGTTGTAAAGAAACTGTTTTGGGTTTCATCAGATGAGTATAATAATTCTACAAATCAAATTGGCGAAGTAGTGTGAAAAGACCAATTGGGCAAGTAATGATTTATTTGGTGAAAACAGAGTATGTCATACAATATTACGTATCTTACTTCCAAGCATCAATTTGCACATCCTCCGTGTTCTCTGGACTGTGTCGTTTATTAGCTTGTTTCTCTTGGTTGTTCTCGGTTCTTCTCGGTATTTTAATCATGCTTTACTTTTCTGCAACCTCGCAACTCGCCTTGTATGCTGTTTACTGATTCTTCCTAATTCCCTTTGACGCTCTGCTACCTACTACTTATTGATGACCTTATAAGTAGTATCCACCACAGTAGTATGAAATGTAAAACGCCAATGTGATGTTGGACATGTTAAAAAGAAAATAATAATAATGATAATAATAAATGAAAAAATATATATATAGTTCTTTGGGAAGAGATTGTAAATGAAATTATAAAGAGTTTTATGCGTAGTTGTAGTTTAGGTTTTATGTAAATAGGTTTGTTCGCTAACTAACAAACCCAATATAATTAAAAGGTCAGGTTGTCATCAGAATTGTGAATTGGTTTATAAGTGATGACAGGAGATAGATAATAATAATAGTAATAGTAGTAGTAGTAATTATAGTAATGATGATAACAATAATAATAAGATAGATTAGAAGAGAATGGAAATATGTACTATTAACAATGCAAAATACTTAGAGAATTATGGTAATGGAGAGGTCAAACAGTGCAATTAACAGTGTGGTGAAATTGTGAATTTTCACTCACATGATATTAGAGGGGTGTGTGTGTACACGAATAAGTATATGGTGTTGAAAATCAATGGATAATTACAGTATGGACTCAGTGTGAATAGGAATATTAGAAAACTAATGAACCCAACACAAATAAAAGGTCAAATTTTCATCACAATAGTGAATTGGTGTATAATTGATGACAGAACATGGACAAAAGTTATCAGTGCAATGAAACTATGAGTATTCGCATAAATGAATTGAAAATGTGTGTGCATATGTGGGTTTGAACAGTATGAAAACACGCACTATTAGCTATGAGTCCATAGGCATATGGTGTATTATAGATGCATTTGATATATTTTAAAACCGTTTATACGGAGCTGAGACCTTGTTTGTATGCATCATTAGTTATTTCAGGGTACTTGCGGAGGTTACATAGACCTTCACCTAGAAAGTGTTCTTGAAGTAATGTTTTGAACGCGGTTAACGACTTGCTGCAGCGAATGTGCTTGGAAAGTTTGTTTCATAGTGTCGCATATTTCACTGTGATAAAGTTCTGGCGTAGCTGTGTGCAACATCGCTGGATCATAATGGTGTTTTCCTTACTGCTCAAGTTGTGCGAGGAGATGTAGGGGGTCGGCAGTGATGTCGAAGCGTACGTTGCTCCACTAATAAGGCGATACATAACAGTGTGGTTTAATTTCAATCGTCAGAACCAAAGGGGTTCTAGCTTTAGTTTATCGCATCGTTGGAGATATGTTTGAGTGCTGTATTCGCCTAATAAGCTCCTAGTAAACGCTCTTTGAATTCTCTTAATTCTCGTCAAACCTATGCGTCTACAGTTGCCGCAGAGTGGACAACCATATTCTAATATTGGACGAACAGTTTGTGAATAGTAATATTTTTGAGCTTAAATTGAGAAAATGTTTCTTTATAAATACAGTCAGCTTCGTCTAACTCTTGCTGTACGATCTTAACAGTGTTGTGTAGCTCATTTATGTCGCTTGAGAAGAAAACTTTCAAGTCATCAGCGTACAAGAAGGTTTTACCAGTGTTAAAACAGCAACTGATACTGTTGATATACGTTTTAAAAAGAGAGGCCCTAGTACGCTTCCATGTATAACCCTACTGGTTACTCTCTTAGGAGATGAATGTGCTGAGTTTACTCTTGTTATCTGAAACCTATTACTTAAGAATGATTTAAGCCAGCTCAGCAAAGGGTTTCAAATCCCTATGGAGTATAATTTCTCATAGAGTATGCTGTGCGGTACTCTGTCAAAAGCCTTAGATATATCGAAGTACAGGACTAAAACTACTTTGCGTAAGTCGCAGCAAGATGTAATGTGATTAAAGAAGTCTAACTGACAGGTTAAACACGATCGACTCCCTATAAAACCATGTTGTGCTTTAGATATTTGGCTTTGTGCTAGTAAGTATTCCGAGATACCATTTTTTATTATTTTCTCCATGATTCGTGAAAGAACAGAAGTAATATTTATAGGCCTATAATTACTTGCACAAGCTCTATCACCGGCCTTATATTTGGGGATAACGTAGCTAGTTTTCCAAATGCTTGGATATTCACCTGTGTCTAGCGACAAAGTAAACAATTTAAGGAGTAGAAGTGGCATATCCTCGCCACATCCTTTGAGGAAGACTGATGGGAGACCGTCGGTTCCTGAACCTTTCGTAGACCTAAGGTTTCTGATAGCTTCAGCTATGCATTTAGCGCTGAAAGGTATTTTGGACAATGTACTGTCTACAAGCATCTTGCGCATATAATTTGTAGGTAGTTTAGCCTCAAAGTTGCTAAACTAGTTATTGAAAATTTCACATATTGCTCCGGGGTCGTTGTATACCTCGCCGTCATGGATCAAAAATGGGATGCCTGTTGGGGTGCGTGTACGTTTATTAAGGAGTGCTGTGAGACTACTCGTTTTAGTACTGCTTTTAAGCGCTACAAGCTCTTCGTTCCTTTTGCCTCGATCAAGAGATATCCTAGCAGATTCTAGGGTTTCCCAGATTAGGTGTACACATGAAAAATCATAAGAAGAGAAATAAAAATTAGAAAGCTTTCTGAGTTTCGCTGTTTGGATATTAGGATAGATTTAGTAGTGCGGATATTTTGTGGTAGTTTATTCCAGAGTTTGCTGTAGAATACGATAAAGAACTTACCGCGATGTTGTGTTTGGTATTTGTCTACAAGTAATGTTGCTTCGTAGTTCCGAAGATTGTATCTAGGCATTTGATTCCACATGGGAGAGAAAGCCGGGAATGATATTCCGTTGATTATTTTATGGAAGAATATTAAGTTACGTCGTAATCGGCGACGACACAGGGGTTCTAAAGAGAGTGTTTCACATCTAGTCGTGTAGTCCATGTTTCCGTTAGTTGCTAGAATTCGACGTGTGAAACTTCTTTGTACACTTTCGATGCGTTCTCTATCTATGCTATTCATACTAGAAAAGATAAATGAGCAGTATTAGAGTATAGGTCTTACACATATCTTAAACAGTGTAAGTTTAGCCTCTGTTGTATGGAAGTTTTTAAGAAGGAAGCCTATTAATCTTTTGGTTTTAGCGATAATACAGAAGGCATGTTCCGTGAACTTTAAGTTGCCGGAATATTTAATACCCAAGTCGCTTGTTGATTGCAGTATTTGGATCTTTGACCCATTTAGATAAAACGTGGACTGTGGGTTATAGTTGTCTATGTGCATGATTCCACATTTACTGTACTTAAATGGTAGTTGCCATTTTTGCCTCCAGGAAGTTAGGTTATCGAGATCCTTTTGAATTAGCGTCATGCCTTCTTCTAAACAGTCCGGTTTAAAGCTATAAACAATCTTGAGATCGTCCGCATATAAATACGGTCGGCCATGTTTTATAACGTTATTTATGTCATTTATGTAAATAATGAACAATAAGGGACCCAGTACACTTCCCTGTATAACCCCGCTGGTAATTGGTTTCGGCGATGATAGACTATTGTTGAACCTTACTGTTTGCTCTCTTCCTTCCAGGAAAGATGCAAACCATGAATGAAGTGGGTCTTTAATTCCATATGACTTAAGTTTGATGAGCAGTCGCTTATGAGGGACTTTGTCAAAAGCTTTACTGAAGTCGAGAAATAAAGTGGTCACTAGAAGCCCTTTGTCCTGTTGTGTAGTTATGTCAACTAGGTAGTCTAACAAGCATGTGTCAAACGACCTATTCTTTAAGAATCCATGTTGGGAAGGGAAGAGTAGTTCGTTTTTAAGTAAATATTGGAGTAATTCCTCCTTGATTATCTTTTCCATTACTCTTGATGCAACAAAGGTTAGATTAATAGGACGGTAGTTCTCTATATTTCCTACAGGTCCGGATTTAAACTTAGGAATGACGTGTGTAATTTTCCAAAGGGTAGGGTAGCATGCAGTAGAGAGTGACATTGCAAATAGTTTGAGAAGTGCCAGGTGGAAGTCCGTGCCACCATTTTTAAGTACAGTGGCTGGTATACCATCAGGGCCCAAGGTGTAGGAGTGTCTTAGCGTAGTGATGGCCTTAGTAATATTTTCTATAGTGAATGCTATATCCCTGGTTTCGCATGATAGTGGCGTAGTGGGTTCGATCCCACTGTAAGATCCTTTTTGATGATTCTGTGTGAAAATCCCTCCAAGTAGTATTTTCCCCATTGTATTTCGTTGTTTTGTGTTTAAAAGTACATTTATTCCTCTTATTCCACTTGGCTATGCATTTTAATGACCTTTTCCAGTTAGTTGCTATTTATTTTCATTGTAATGGTTGTTTTTCCCTTCAGTTTCTACCGGATTTATATTATTCTCATGGATTCTATATATTTTGTTTTACTGGACTTTGGATTGGCGGCTGCCATATTGGTTCGTTCTTCCTCTGGACCGTATTGCTTGAATTGACTGGGTTTGTGCATTTTTTGATTGTGGATTGACGCACACTTCCAGAACTTGTATTATTTTGTTGTAACAAGTAACCTTTGATACTTTGTTATTGATATTTCTATAGATTTAGACCTTACAAGCAATACTTGATCTATCCCGTAAGGATAGAATAACCTTCTTGTTTATTTCTTAAAACTGAATTGATTATTCCAATCTTTGGGATAAATTTCGGCTGAATAACTGGTGGTGACATTTGTTTAGGTAATAATGTACTTTGTATAAATAATTTTACATAGAACCGTTTCTCACCCAACCATTTGTTCTGAATTTCTACTGGGCAAGAGTACGCGTATCTAAACCAACCACGACAGTTATTCTTCAATCCAAACTGACTTAGTTTGGATTCTACACCCATCTCTGTGGTTTTCAATAATAAGTGAGGTGGCAAAGTGCTCACTGAATACATCAGCTATGCGGCAGGGGTCATCATATACATCATTGCCACAGATAAAGAGGTTTCCACCCTTTATCGCAGAGCTACTGACTTTGTTTTGGAAGGTCTTGAGGAGTCCCATAGGGTTATTCTGTGCAGTAGCCTGTTTTTCTAGTGCAACTTCCATTTGTATACGCTCTGCCC
The DNA here is from genome assembly GCA_034768735.1 of Schistosoma mekongi. Lineage (NCBI taxonomy): Eukaryota > Metazoa > Platyhelminthes > Trematoda > Strigeidida > Schistosomatidae > Schistosoma > Schistosoma mekongi. The sequence continues at coordinate 3,679,429 of CM068312.1, forward strand.
TGGCCTTAATGCACATTTCTTTCATAGTTATGAGGGAGGAGAGATCATTAAGTTTATAAAATACACTAAACAACACTCGAAAGTATACATGGCCAACAAACCTTTACGGACTATCTGGTAGATTACTTGAAGCACACACCACCTCTCAGATTTATTAAATACAATCTCAAATATGCTGCATACACCCACTAACCACACAATCATTGTCGCACATGCAGTGACTGATTCCATTTACTAAAATTACAAAATGAAACATTATCCGTCATTCCAATAAATCACACACACTATCTCTTTCTTGGATTTATTGATTCAATCCGGTGAGTTACTGTGCTTAACTCGTATATTTGCTTATTATTTGTTTTCTGTTCCACATTTGCCATAAAATAAAAGTATATCCACTCATATTATTATCTAATCGCATCCCTTGTAAAACCTGACTGGTTATAATGTCTACGGAAATCTTCCCAACATCTAGTTCCAAGCGTCCAGTAAAACGCAGAAAAAGGCTTCGGTCCTACACCCCCCCACCGATCCACAACTAAAAAAATCCAGCGTCCCACAAGATGTAAGTCAAATAGAACCTAACGAACATGTTCCCATCGTCATCGTCAAAGACGTGATGAAGTTTTTTCTAACTAGACAAGATGCAGGTCATTGAAAGTATAGTGACGACTTAAAAGGCCTTTATGATAACCTTAAGATTCTCAGCCCTCTCAAATGCCTCATTAATCCAGATAATGCTGAAACATCATATTATTTTAATGTAATGAACAATATCATCGACTATGTAGCTTCCGAAGTATTCGAACGCATTAAATACTCTAACAATGTTATAATCTTAAATGCTTCCGATGCCTGTCCTCTAGAAATTATGAAGTGTAACCTTCTTAAAGCTAGCAATATGACTAACGTCCTATGCTCATGTACAAGACTGAATAAAGGCCCCCATGGCCTAAGTACACCGGTACTATTCAGATTCAACACACCAACGGAAGCACAACAATTTCTAAATTCACCCAGTATGATTCGACTAGACCCTGTGTTCAAAAACATAAAGTTAGTACCAGATAGGACTCCCTGTCAACGTATGTCGGGTAAGTCCAGCAAGAAAGATCTATTATTTAAGCGTCATGCTAAATCTAACATCGATAGCTCAAAAAGTTTACTTGACAAGAAGATTATAAAACTACATCCCTCAAAATCATCGGTTGTACTCATTAAAAGTCGAAATACTGTAAAAGCTATTGAGGAAGATATCAACAATACGCCTAGTACCCACGTTATCGACTTCAATTTACCAGTTCCAAAAAGCAGCACTCTGCGTAATAATGTTGGCAGGAAACTCAAGATGAGCTCAGTAACACCAGTTTTACGCTCATCAGATAAAACTACTAATAGCTGGGATGCTGCAAGAAACATTAAAAATAATAATAGTAGCTGCACACTAAACACCCAAGCAGTTGACTTGGATTCATTGGAAACAATAAGCAATGAGTTGGCCCCTGCCATTAGCTACAACACTTATACTAAGCCACAAACCCAGACATCTGACAACGATTTCAGTATCGAACACTTTATTCAGCCTGAAGGGCAAACAATAAATGGAAAGCCACAGGCTTCCCAAATATCATCACAACATCCATGGACAAGTAAAGAAAACGCACCCTCCAGAAAAACCTCTATAACACAAAATATAAATAAATTCGACTATACAACATTGATAAACTGTCCTCGCATGTGTGAGGGCATTCTTGGGCCTGCCCCACACATACCGGAACTCTGCTCGGCCGGCCAAAGAAACCGTATGAAACAGAACCATTTTTTTGCAATCACGCCGGTTCCCCAACCGGCAACCTCATCCACACTAGGATTCACTACACATATTATAAAACTGCTTCCACTGCTTGCAACTACCTTACTACTCCAGACGCAACTTTGACAGAGGAGACAATCCAAGATACACCATCAAAGATTCACTCAGAGACACAGACATCAGCCAACCTATCAATAAACCAGCTGGCCATATCGATTAAAACATCAGGTACCCAACCCGACGACAGTTCAAAGTCATTTATCTCAGTTAATGCTATGACACCCAACTCGTTCAAAACACGTGTTCTGTTGCAGGACCTTACACATCACGAAAGGTCACAGTTGCTCGTCGTCTCAATTAATGCTAGGTCACTTATAAACAAAATCAACTACCTCAAATCTATTATGATCATTACTAAACCCGGTATGGTATTGATTACCGAAACTTGGTGTAAACCAACTATATCAGACGACACAATTAATATCGATAATTATACCCTCTTCCGAACTGGTAGGCAAAACACTAGTGGAGGTGGCACCATAATCTACACGCGTTCCGATCTGAAGGCCTGTAGGTTTTTAACGCCTAGGTATATCCCGTTTTAGTGACACAAGAATCCAGAGTATTATGGGAATAGGTCTTTATTCAATAGCGTGGGCAGGAGACAGTGGAGCGCGGTTCTAGTCGTTCAAACAAACACATAACTCTCAACGTTCAATATAGGTTAATAGGAAATATAATCCCTATGCAAAATAAGGAAGTAAATGAATACTGGAGCCTAATTGTTTTGGCGTATGCTTAAGTTTTGAAGTGATCTTTTAACTAGTCAAGCTATGTTGCTACATTAGCTCCCTCCTAGAAGCGACTTCCGTAGGAACGTTGGTTCGATCAACATACCAAACAAAATCATCTCCGTTTTGTAGCTGTAGCTTAGTTCAGAATTACTTGGTGAACTTGATCTTCTAACAGTGACTGGAGCTTGAAAAGTAAGAGGGCAGGAAAATAAAGTAGGAATATCTGAGGAAATACCGCGAGCGGGCTACCCAACACCATGTTGGTGAGGTACGATGTTTCCATGCTCTGTCCGGCAATCAGGTGTTTACTCACCTGCCTCTCGAGTCGCCCTCAAGTAAAAATTAAAGAAGAATCTACTTTAGAACAAAACAAAAACGATGAAAATCAACCACACCTAAAGAATTGCTCCACTGTCTGCATAAAAATTTAAAGTACAATATATATATATAGTTACAATTGATAAGTGTTCGTTTCTACGTAAGTGTTTGGTTTCCGGGACGGCTTGGCCATCTGAAAGAAAATAAACATGGTGCCATTGCCAGAAGTCAGGTCAACCTTGAACATGTGACGGCCGCCTTTTATGACTGGTTCGTAACAGTTGGTACTGGATTTTTTTTTATATTATGGAAATTTATCCTGACTTTTGAAGTTCATTGTGTGATTTTTGGCATCATAAACTGATAATTGAGAAATCTAGAAAAATGATTAGTTCTGCAGGCAAAACATGCTCACAACACTTACCTCAGTTGACAGGTTTACGACTTATATTTTTCGCCAAGTTGTTTAAGAATTAGTTTAAGTATTCAGTATTTAATAATAAAAAAAAAACAAAATGACTACCGTTCCTACATCAAAAGATAAGGTTCGGGGAGAAGTGGATAAAATAGTGCTTATATTCCGATAACGTTTGTCGACTTAGGACAAAAAGAAATACATTGCTTTTTTGTTTTCGTTTTATTTATGTTTACTTTTAATTTATTTATTTTCAATATTTCCTAACTCGAAAATTTCAGGAGTTACGTGATTATTATTATTATTATTATTTTAGGCTGAAACTATAGCTGTGGACATCCTCGCCTGAATAATCGGATTAGCCCAACTAACGCTTTTAGTTACCTTTGTAGCCTTTATGTTCTTATATGCTGATTCCGTGTTTATTTGATTAGATAAACGGTCTAATAACACGTATGGTGGTTCATTATCTAGGTAGGCCGGTTTTAGCCTATCAATACTTACTGAGTCAGTGTTTCCTTGTTTTTGTACTACAAAATACTTAGGTTTTCTTGAAATAACTTTAAATGGACCTTCAAAAGGAGGGCTAAGGGGCGCTTTTACTTTGTCACATCTTATCCAGACGTGCGAGCAACTGCTTAGATCCTTAGGTACAAATGTCGCTCGTGATTGTTCACGAGTATTAATCGGTTTAAGTTTAGACATTTGGTCCCGCAGTTGGTCTGCGTAAGTTCCTAAGTCGAGCGTTTTACTGTTGGTGTGAGGGCTAATGAACTCACCTGGGAGTCTCAGAGTGGTCCCAAAAACTAGTTCTGCCGCTGAACATTGTGAGTCAGTTTTGACAGCTGTTCGTATTCCCAACATAACTAATGGTAGGAATTCTGTCCACTGACTGGGGTTTGAGTGACATATAAGAGCGGCCTTTAGTTGACGATGGAACCGTTCTACCATCCCGTTTGCTTGAGGATGATACGCCGTACAGCGAATTCTGTTTGAGCCTAGGAGTTTAGCCAGGTTACTGAATAATTCAGATTCGAATTGAGCCCCTCTGTCTGTCGTTATTGTAACCGGTGTACCGAAAATGGTCACCCAGTTTTGTATAAAGACTTTGGCTACTGTTTCGGCTGTGATGTCCGCGATCGGTACGGCTATAGGGAACCTCGTAAACCTATCTATACATGTAAACAGGTACGTAAAGCCATTCGAACGCGGTAAAGGGCCCACTAAGTCGATATGTACGTGTGCGAAACGTGCATCCGGTTGGGGAAAAACTCCGATGGGTGAATTTGTGTGTCGGCTAACTTTTGATTGTTGACACGCCGAAACATTCTCTGACCCATTTATGTACATCTTTCTGAAGATTTGGCCATATGTATCTGGCGTTGATTAATTTAGTCGAAGATTTCACGCCAGGGTGAGACAATGAATGAAAGTTATTAAATATTAACCGCCGCATATTTTTGGGAACGAAAGGTCGAGGGACCGCTTTCGTCGTGTCACAGTAAATCAGGACACCTTCCTTAGGTGATGGCAGCTGTTTCAGTTTTAGGCTAGAGCATTTAGTTGACAGTAAGTTTTGTAATTCTTGATCAGTTTCTTGACTGTCTCTTAAAATCTCGAAGTCTACTGCAGACTGTTGTATTATATTCATTTCTAATCGAGATAATGCGTCTGCCGCCTGATTGTCTTCACCTTTTACGTGTTGGATATCACTAGTGAACTGTGATATGTAGTCAAGGTGTCGGACTTCTCGAGGCGAGTATTTATCAGTTTTCGCTCTTAATGCGTTTGTTAGCGGTTTATGATCAGTATAAACTGTGAATTCTCTGCCTTCTAGCATGTGCCGGAAGTGTTTGATGGTTAGTTAGATTGCGAGGAGTTCTCTACCAAAGGTAGAATATCTCGTCTCTGCTGGAGCGAGTTTTTTTGAGAAGAATGCGATTGGTTTCAAGGTGTTTTTAACTAGTTGATTAAGAGTACCGCCTACGGCTTTGTCTGAAGCATCTACCATTATGGCAAGTGGGTTGTGAGAATTCGGATACGTTAATGTAGATGCTTGAGCAAGTTTATGCTTTAATTGGTTTATAGCATCGACGGCCTCAGAGGTCAACTTGAACTCTTTCGGTTTTCCTTTAAGCGCATCCGTTAATGGTTGCATTAGTTGTGCACAACCGGGTATAAATCTGCGATAAAAGTTTATTAAACCGAGAAAACTTCTAAGTTGTGTTATGGAGCTTGGGATGGGATATTGTTTAATGGTATCCACCTCTTGTTTAATTGGTGTAATTCCATCAGGGCTTATGGTATGTCCGAGGAATTCCAACGTTTCAACACCAAAAACGCATTTACTTTGGTGTATGTTCATGCCATTTTCGTTTAGTCGTCTAAGTATTGCTCTCACATGTTGTTCGTGTGATTCTAAGTCCGGGCTAGCAATTAATAGGTCGTCTATATACCCTTGAGCAAATGGCATATCTCGAAGTAAATTATCCATAAACCTTTGAAATGTTTGTGCCGCGTTCCGTAGGCCGAATGGCATGCGTACAAACTCGAATAATCCAAAAGGTGTTGTGATAGCTGTTTTCGGAATATCTTCCTCAGCTACTGGGATATTGTGGTATGCCCTGACTAAGTCGATTTTAGTGAATATCTTCATACCCTGTAAGCCATTTGTGAAATCTTGAATATGTGGTATCGGGTACCTGTCTGGTACTGTTTGACGATTGAGGGCTCTGTAATCCCCGCACGGTCTCCAATCGTCTTTATTTTTCTTTGGGACCATATGAAGAGGAGATGCCCATTGACTATCAGATGGACGTATTATGCCCAGCTGTAGCATGTAATCGAATCCGGCTCTAGCTAATTTGAGTTTATCGGGTGCTAGTCTCCTGGGTTTAGCGAAAGCAGGTGCCCCTTCCGTTTTGATTGCATGACATACTTTTAACTTACTTTTGGAAGGTTGAGGGTTTGGTTTCGTTAACTCAGGAAATTCTGCGAGTATATCCTGGAACTTTGCCGTTGTTACTGGCGGAGTTTGGATTAAATTTAGAGAAGTGATACGACTTTCTGTACCTTTTGTATATTTCGAAGTTTCCTTTAATGTCAAACGTCGTTTATTAGTGTCAACTAGAAATTCATATCTCTCTAAGAAATCCATTCCTAGTATTGCCAGATCTAAATCGGCTACAGTGAAAATCCAGGGGAATTGTCTTCTAAACCCCAAATCGAGTGTCATTGTTTTCTGCCCAAACGTCGCGATTTTAGTTTTATTAGCAGCTTGAAGTGTGACTGAGGAAGTTTCTCGACCCAGCTCGGTTTTGTTATTAGGAATGATACTAAGTGCAGCACCAGTATCCACCAAGAAGTTCAAGCCTGAATTCTTATCTCTAACGTAAAATAAGTGACTGTTTAGGCACCCCGCGTCAGTCGTTGCGACCTGGGGAGGGGTTATTTGTTTCTCTATATTCTTCAGGGTCTGTTTGGGCCAGGCACATGGTTGACTGCATGTGGTCGATTGAGCACCAAATTTCCAGTGATACCAGCAAAATTGTCCAGATTGTTTGGACCTTTGTAACCTGTTCCGTGACACGAATCTCGGTCGTTGTGGTGACATGCTTTTGTCTTTATGACCCATCTGCAATTTGCTGACAGCCTCTGTGAGACTTTTAACACTCGCAATGAGTTGTGCTATGACTGGGTCATTTGCCGGTTCTTCTTTTTTAGTATAGTGGATCATGCTTGATGCAGTTGGGGGACCCCTTTCCATTATTCTATCTGCAATACGTGCTAAGTGAGATGAAAAAGTGTCGGGATCTTGTGCATCCAAACAGTGTTGGACGTAGCATGGGAGAGCTTGTATCCATCCTTGTTTCAGGACTGCTTCACCCACTGTGTTGTCGCCTACTAAGGCTTGGAGATGACGCAAAAATTGTGACGGTGACCTATCGCCTAATGTTTCCCCTTGGAAGAGTCTTTGGATTCTTTGCCCATCTGATAATGACAGACGATTCATTATTTCTCGTCTTAGGATGGTGTATGGTTGTGGTGTCGGCGGACTTAAAATCAAGTCGCGAACTTCTTTGGCTACTGAAGAGGGTAGGACTGAACATAATTCTTGATAGCGAACTCCTTCAGATTTAATATTGTGTCTCGTGAAATAATGCTCTAGTTGAGCAAACCACAACTCTGGGTCACTACGATCGAATTCTGGGATTAGGATATTCGTAGTCATAACGGTGTCTATGTCTACCGATGACTTATCCTCTAGGCTTTTCGTTTGGACTAAGTCTGCCATGTTATATGAACAATATGATAACGTAATGAGGGCAGAAAAATAATGAGTGATAAAAATAAAATACTATGTATATAAAAAATATATATACGTAATCTTAACTATTGCAAATCAGAAGGCTTATTTTTATGACTGAATATAAAAAGAAAAAGTGATATGAACAACAGCAATGAAATATTTTATTCAACACAGGGCTCACCAGTTTAACGCCTAGGTATATCCCGTTTTAGTGACACAAGAATCCAGAGTATTATGGGAATAGGTCTTTATTCAATAGCGTGGGCAGGAGACAGTGGAGCGCGGTTCTAGTCGTTCAAACAAACACATAACTCTCAACGTTCAATATAGGCTAATAGGAAATATAATCCCTATGCAAAATAAGGAAGTAAATGAATACTGGAGCCTAATTGTTTTGGCGTATGCTTAAGTTTTGAAGTGATCTTTTAACTAGTCAAGCTATGTTGCTACAGGTTCAATAACGAACTACTAGATGACACAGGGGATTCAACATGGGTAAGTATAGCCATTGGCCATCAAAATAATAAATAAATAAAGTTTTTATTCTCAAGTATCATTGTGTACATGAGAGCATGCCAGTTTACAGGCATGATCTTGTAGGATATAGGATACTTGTAGGATGTATATACAGACCACCCAACGCAGACAGCATCTATGACAAAAATCTAAGCACTCTGTTCTTCTTGGCCTCACAGCAACCCCACGTGTCCAAACTAATCAGTGGAGACTTTAATTTGCCGAACATCGACTGGATGTTGCCACACACTTCACAACGATTCTCAAAATTGATAGAGATGATAGAATTCAGTGGCTGGACACAACAGGTTCAAATCCCAACTATGGGCAACAATACACTTGACCTCCTTTTTACTATTAACCTTAACCCAACCTCAGTTAATGTCAGCTCAGAATTTCACAATAGCGACCATAAAGTAGTAATAAGCACGTTTAATTACCAACCCACAAATAATCTTAACCCGAATGGACTTAAAAAATACAAATATCGAAGGTGCACCAATGAAACGTGGAAGCATATCGAGGCACTCATTCGATGCATAAGATGGGACTCTTATCTCACTACTGGAAACATCGACACAGCCATCTCAGTCCTCTACATCAATCCGATCAGTTGCTTAGACTGCACAGCCCCATACGTAGAACGAGTGTCTGATATTAACAATGCGCGCTCACATATCCCGAAATGTCTTAGGAGAAAATTGAGACACCTGAGGCTTCGATACTACAAGCATCATGACATAACCTCATTATATAATGTATTCAAAATAGTCGAAAATCTTGACAGTGCCCAGCACAAATACTTACTCCATATGGAAACAAAAGCGTTGAATAGCATCAACCCAATTTCATCAATGATCAAGCTATTTAAATCTCGCCTTGATTCAAAATCTAATAAACCTCCCACACTATTCATCACAAAAGACAGTATTGACGACGACCCAGCTTTCATTAGAGAACAATTTTAGTAGCTACTTCTCCTCATGCTGTTCCACAGAACCTGGAGCCACCGCAAACCCCATATCCATGATGACATCTAAGTGTCTCTCTACAGTTGAATTTACCAGCACAAATATAAAGAGAGTCATGGCCACGCTAAAAAATATCTAATGACAATGAGCCTGATGGCATTCCTGCTTCCCTCATGAGATATGGTGGAAAAGATTTACCACTTCTCTGCCTGAAACTTTTTACTTTATCTATGGACAAAGGACATTATCCATCCATATGGAAAACATCGTTCATAACTCTGCGATTCAAAAGCGGATCACGCAACGCTATGGAAAACTACAGGCCAATTAATACGACATCCGTGCTGTCCAGAATCATGGAGAAAGTCATTCTTAAACAATTGTCATCATTCTTACTTTCGGAAGACCTGATCAATCCATCTCAACATGGGTTCATGGAAAAACGCTCTTGTGCTACATCCCACTTGGAATTTCTTCATTATATAAACACTTCGAAGAGACAAAGGTTTCTCAACTATTATACTTTATTTTGACTTCAGTAAAGCATTTGACTGTGTCCCCCACAACCTTCTCCTCTCAAAACTACACTCCTATGGCATACGAAATCCACTATTAAGTTGGTTTAAATCATTCCTCACAGGGCGCCGCCAAATTGTAAGGATCGGCTCTAGCTACTCAAAGCCAGTAAATGTATCCAGCAGAGTTGTACAAGGAAGCGTAATTGAACCATTGCTCTTTCTTCTCTTCAACAATGATGTGTGCCAGCAATTTGTGCATGGTAAAATCTTCCTCTTTGCAGATGATCTAAAGGTTGCCTATTTATTCCCACCCACTACAAATAAAAACACTATTACTAAAATAATACAAAAGGAAATTGATAACTTATCAAAATGGACCAAAATATGGCATCTCCCCCTAAACGTGCACAAAAGTGGATACATTTCCACTGGTCGCAGATGGAACCTCAGTCTCCACCTATGCAAAATGCAAATAAAACCTCTAAGCGTCGCTCAAGATTTGGGGCTCAGATATACTGATAGCATTAACTTCTCGGAGCATGTTGCATTTCAAGCTTCCAAAGCGAGGAAGTTAACTGGATTTATAAGAAAAAATTTTCTCAATTTAAACTCAAAAATATTACTATACACAAAGTGTGTTCGTCCAATATTAGAATACGGTTGTCTACTCTACAGCAACTGTAGACGCCTAGATTTGATGAAAATCGAGCAAATTCAACGAGCATTTACTAAGAGCTTATTAGGTGACTACAGTACACAAACTTATCAACAACGATGCGATAAACTAAAGCTAGAACCCCTTTGGCTCCGACGCTTGAAACTAAACCTTACCCTCATGTACCGCCTTATTAGTGGCGCAACTTACGCGTCGACATCACAGCCCATCCTCTACACCTCCACACATAACCTACGTAATAAGTAAAACATTATTACTATCCAGCGATGTCGCACTCAGCTACGCCAGAGCTTTATCACAATGAAATATGCGACTCTATAGAATGAACTTTCCAAGCACATTCGTTGCAGCAGGTCGTTAGCCGCGTTCAAAACACTACTTCAAGAATACCTCTCAGGTGAAGGTCTATGCAACCTCCTCAACTACCCTGAAATAACTGATCATATATATAAACAAGGTCCCAGCTCCATATAAACAGTTTTAAAATATATCAAAATGCATTCATAATACACCATATACCTAAGGATTAATAATAATTTATTCTCAAGTAACAATTTGTACATGAGAGCATACCAGTTTACACGCATGATCAGGATGATATGGCATAATCGTAACAGAGTTTTAGTAGAGTTATTGTTATGGAGTTGACGATATACAAAGGTATTAATTAATTAGGAAGCCAACGGTAGCTAGCTTCACGGTTTGCAGTACTGCAGTACCAGAGGTATATTTTGTATTACAGAACACTTCCAGTAAACAACCGCACGCTTTTTGTCCCTGGTGCTGTAATCTCAGGGAGTAGCTGTGAGAGAGCAGGACGAACCATGGAGACTATCCAGAGACAGGATAAGGCTGGTATTTTGAAGTTTGGATAAGGCAGCCAATTTGTGTGGACTGGTCTTGAGCGGTGAGTTGTTGGTGCATTGATTGCGTTCCAGGCCAGCGTTTGGAGTAAGCTACTTAAAGGAGATCAGTTCTTTGCCAGTTCAGACCATAGACTCGGGAAGACGGTGACATAGATTATGCGATAGAAATAAATAAATAAATTTGATTAGTGGTATCAAAATAATCAGTTTCAAACTATAGTCTTCTTACGTTTTTATGTTTTTTTTTGTTTATTTACTACGACGTACACGATTTTAGTGTTAGCAGTTTTAGTACCCTAATAAGCCATTGTTTACTGATTCGAGGTTTAGTGGTAAGTCGTCGAAGATTTGGTACAAGTCTTTTGATTTTAGATATTGGGAGATCAGGCGTTTGAATATTAGGATAGATTTGGTAGTGCGGATATTTTGTGGTAGTTTATTCCAGAGTTTGCTGTAGAATACGATAAAGAACTTACCGCGATGTTGTGTTTGGTATTTGTCTACAAGTAATGTTGCTTCGTAGTTCCGAAGTTCGTATCTAGGCATTTGGTTCCACATGGGAGAGAAAGCCGGGAATGATATTCCGTTGATTACTTTATAGAAGAATATTAAGTTATGTCGTAGTCGGCGACGACACAGGGGTTCTAAAGAGAGTGTTCATAATTAACAATGCATATTTTCATATTGTCCCAACCTACACGCATACACCTTAGTTCACTTATGCGAAAACTCATAATTTGATTACACTGATAACTAATCTTATCCATCTTCTATCATCACTTATAAACTAATTCACTATTTCGATTACAATTTGACCTTTTAATTATGTTGGGTTCATTAGTACAAATTGTTACTTGGGAATAAATTATTATTATTATACTAGTTGTCCAATAATCCTATACACATTGAATTCATACTGGAATTATCCATTGATTTTCAACACCATATACTTATTCATGTACACACACACAAGCACACTTCTTTATTCAGAAATTTCACCCCTTTAATATCACTTGAGTGAAAATTCACAATTTCATCACACTGTTAATTGCACTGTATGACCTCTCCATTAATATAACTCTCTATGTATTTTATATGGTTAATAGTGCATACTTTCACTCTGTCCCAATCTACTTTATTATTAGTATTATAACTATTATCTGTCTACTTTATTACTATTATTGTTAATAGCATTATTATTATTATCTGTCTACTTTATTATTATTATTATCCATCCTTCCAATATCACTCGAGTGAAAACTCACAATTTCATCACACTGTTAATTGCACTGTTTGATCTCTCCATTACTATAATTCTCTATATATTTTACATGGTTATTAGTGCATATTTTCGCTCTGTTCCAATCTACTTTATCATTATTATTATCTGTCTTCTGTCATCACTTATAAACCGATTCTAAATTTTGATTACAACTTGACCTTTAATTATATTGGGTTTATTAGTTGGCTAACAAACCTTATTATGCAAAGTCTAAGCTACGACTACGCATTGAACTCTTTAGAATTTTTCTTTCTTTCTTTTTATTTTATTTGCACATCCTACATCACATAAGCGTTTATACTCTTAATACTACTTCGCTAATTTGATTTATTGAATTACTATACTCAACGGATGAAGCCCAAAATGGTTTCTTCACAACGCTTATTGTAAATGAGTAGCATGTGATTAAAATAAATTAATAAATAAATTAATTAATTAAAATTTTAGGGGAAATATTCCGTGAAAAAATGCTAATTCATGTAGAGTCATAAAACGTCCTGACTCTAAAGTAACATGGGTTTCGTAGCCGCCATTTCTGTCTTACTGACTTATTAACTGCAAGGAAAGACTGCTCAGAAGTTGTTAATAAAAAACTATCTGTTGATGTAGTATCTACCAACTTCAGCAAGACATTTTATAAATTGTCCCTTGTCGGTCTTATATGGAAACTATCAATCTTCGGGATAATAGGTTTATTCCAAAGTTAGATAAAGAACTTCGAGTTAACAAAACACCCCCGGAATAAAAGCCAGTACTGAGTAAAGTTCCCCAAGGTACAATCTTGAGCCATCTTTTATTCCTACCTTATGTTGTCAAATAACCACGTCAACTAAGATCATCAATACTTTTATTCGCCGACGCAAATATTTAGAAAAGACGGTGCAGCAATATCTACCGGTGTGATCTTCAATCTGACTTTCACAGATCAACCTAATTATCTCAAAGTTGGGGGGGGGGGGTTCAGAGATTAGTTGCCGTAATAAATCGCTTATCCTTATTGGCCGCATTAACGCCTACCATTACGCATTAGATAATGCTCCACTTCAACAAGTGGAAGTAATTAAGGATTTAGGAGTAGTTATAAGTCATGAGCAGGAAACCACTGCATACTGCAACGCAGCATCATCCGTTGGGTTTCGAATATTATGGATTCTCCGCAGAGAACTGAAATTTTTGAATGATGATGTGTTCCGAAGCTTGTAACCCACATAAATGAGATTCCATCTTGGATAATGCGACCTAGCAGCGAGTCGCTATCTTATTAAGTATGTCAAGACAGTTGAGCGAGTTTAACCGGCGGGAGCTAGGCCAGTGACAGGTCTTTCAAACCTTATATGGCAGTAAACAATTCCCAAAATAAATAACTGAATAGGTTCTCGATATTGATGCTGATCATGTTCGTTTTACCGGGTACGACTGGTTGAAGGCGCTCAGTCACGCCTCAAATCATGATCACGACACCGTGGGAAGTAACTTTCCTTAATTTGCCAGCCTAGACGTTTCCTTCCCACTAACGCTCTATTCACGATCAAGCATAACTTCTCTTCCATCTTTCATTGCCATCTTATTTGTTCTGATTCGTACGAATGGGTTTTGACGTTGCTCTGATTATAAGACAAGCGTAACTTAGTTATATACTGGCTGCACTTCATTGGTAAGCAAGACGTGATATGGACACGATCATAACTGTGAGTTCGTTCCTGTTTATAGTTACTGACAGAGTATTTTTGGTGTAATTATTTCTTTGGCATATTCTCGCAGCACTTTTGTATTCGTATATATTGTTACTTTAATGATAACTGATCAAACTCCTAAGCTACTTACGATCAAAACTCCCTCACTTCAAAACTTGCAGACCATTCGTTTTTGGACAGAAAATATACAAGCTTAGTTCTGCTACAAAATAGCCGATTTTCGAGACTACGGCGTGACAGATCCATGTGTTTGAATCATAAGGTTACTTCTGCTTAGATTGATCAGGTACGTCACTAATTTATTTTAGCCCCGGCTGCCTAGAATCTTATGACCAGCCCAAAAGATTAATTCTCGAATGCGGAGACTTCTCCGACAGACAACGTCTTGATGAGTTGTTTCACATCATGAAGATTGGTAGCAGTTCAGTAACGAAAATGTTGTCGCGCATGAGAAAAGCGATCGGCCAATGCACATTCCACGAATGTCTCTTACGTCAACTCTTTCTATCAAAACTGCCACAACAAGTGCAAGCAGTCCAGGTAACATTGATTGATAATCTAGTAGATGAACTAACTTCATTTGCTAATGGAATTCTGAAGGTCATCAGAACTTGCCACAATGAGGTTTATCCCGAGACAAACCTCATGCTACCAAAAACGAGGTGGCAAAATTGTGTAATAACCTATCTCTTTTTCTCGACATCGTCACCGATGTTCTTCACGGAGCAGAACTTCATCTCTACTTCGACGAGTAAAAAAACACATTGGTGTTGGCACCACAACACCTATGGCAAAGCCGCGAAGAGACGTTGAAACGACGTCGGGAGTAGTGTTGCTGAAGTAGTATATTCAACGACTCTTCGACTACCAGGTGAGTTTGTGGAAACCGGTCCCATCTTGACAACCAGGATCTTACTTCCTACGTCAACTGGTTTACAAATGATATGCGTCCAGTTAAGCCAGTCCAAACTCGACAACAGTTGACGGATTCTTTTATCCAACCTGCCTTAAAATATGGTACATGCGTCTTTGCACGTCGTGATGCCTTACGCCAACCTCTCAACGCAACTTACGAAGGGTAATACAAGAGCTTGAAACGAGAAGCAAATACTATACGATCGACAAGAATGGCCATGAGGAGAATGTCAGCAATGACTGCATCAAAACAGCCTACCTAAAAGCCAAATCTGTTGAGGTCGAACTCGCTACAACACCCCTGAAATATGACATGAAGGAAGTCACCACGCCTCAAGCAACGACCAACAAGTAAGAGAGAACTCTGAAGAGCTCTATAACGCTGAGAGCTACACGTCCTGGTAGAAATGTACGATTTTCGAAACGCTTGAACGAATATTCCATCTAGTGATTCTCTTCTAATTTCCAACTCCCTACGTATTGCGAAATATCTTTTAACAAATAATAGTAACAAATAAATATTTTTTTCACTTTGCATTCTACACGTTTTTGTGTGTTTAAAGAATACTATAAGCGTTTTTTGTTCATTGGGTGTTGTTGATATTTTACATGATTTCGTAGCCGCATTGAGCTGCCAAATTACTTTTTGTATACGAAATGCATATATTTAAAAATTCTCATTTATGGATTTCCAGGCAGCCTGGAAACGAGCAGAAGAACGTTGAAGAGGAAGAATATATTTTATGCATACGTTTTATGCAACGACATCCCAGTGTAGGCACTGACGTCCAGAAGCTGTACAACTCCGCAAGCTATCGAAGGAACATTTACCAATACCTAAAACATCAGTTGACTTCACACATATATACTATTAAGGCAATGTAAGCAAATAAAGAAGTCGATTCGAAGAACAAGATGAATTTTGGGACCTAACTAATCCAACAAACGCCCACGCTTCAGACAGACCAAAAGAGGAGGGTTAAAACGCCACTTTTAGCGTACACACACAAAGAAGTGTTTAATTATAAAAGTTGATGTGTTAAGGGATAATTTGGGCCACTTCAGGTTTCCATAATGAGATGATTATTATATCCAGTACACTTAAATGAAGGATCTTATTATAAAATAAAAATATTTCTGCCTAAGCACGTTGTTCCCCATGAACCCATTGAAATAAAATAAGAGTAATGATTCTAATTTTCGTCAATTTTTGACTTCAAATACTTATCACTGGGGATCCGAACTAAGTTCTGAAACGTATTCTAATAAAATTGCTAACCCCATTAACAATGAAGAGTGTCAATTACAATCAATATCTGATTATATTTCTTATGAAACATTGAAATAATGTGATACTTCCAGACCAGTCCTTGATGTAATTAAAATTTCTGATGATATTCCTCATACTATGAATGAAGTAAACGGTATTCTTGACTCGGCTCCTGTTAAGTTCAGTAGTTCTGATTATGGTTAGAATACTACTATAGTTTTGTTGTCCATTAGTAAGATAATAAGTGATGAACAAAGATAAACCAGTAAACCTTAATAAAATGCTTTCGTTACATCCCCCTCCCACACCTTATTAAATACCACAAAAATTGTTCTTATATATCCTGCTTACTGATAAGTGGTACAAAATAGCATTCAAATCTTGTCGCATTTTAGGATACACTTTGTTTGTAGGTGATAGTAATTTATAAGAGCGGATTGAACTGTGATATTTTTTCTGTGATTATTTGTAGGGTGGAATGACGTTAAATGTAAAGTAGTCAGTAATGAGGATCGCAGAGCATTGTTTATTTATAGCTGTTTTGTTTATTTATCAATAAAATAACAGAGATTATGAATAAAAGAAAATCATCAACTGTGAGTGAACTTTACAAGATTCAACACAAATAGTCATAATGATACAATGTGAATACAAAATCACACTCAACTAGTTAGTATCATCAAATATCTCAACATTTGAAACTATATTGGTGACTAGATTTCTGTGAAGATAGCAACACACTGTAAATATCAGAATGTGATATAAGTTTGACAAACCAAACATACGATGTAAATCAGTGCAAAGTTTATGCTTGATTTGTAACTAATGATGTCATTGGGAAATTAATTTCCCCGACACACTCAGTTGAATTTAGTGAGGATTCATTTTCAAAAATGATACAGTCGACAGTCCCAGAACATCGGAGGATATTAAATTGCTACGCAATAAGAGATTTTTTGTTTTGTCAAGAGTGCACAGCAATAAAAATAAAAACATTTTGATAATTTGTATGTGTTTGGATATTCCTGTTGATTTGTCATAGACTGAAATTGATCGATCTGTGTTGCCATATGTACATCCTGAACGAACTGCCTCGGCGTAGCTATGGCTCACAGGTTTTGTTTGAGTTGGATTGTGGCTAGCAAGTGGAATCAAGGACACAATCAGGTACATTTACATTGGTTCCTAATGCTTATACAAACATATGAAAGTGATGCATTGACTCTACTTAAATACAAAAATCACGATCTCTAGTAATACATTTTTTGTTGGCTATCTGCATGCATCTATCTTCCACCCTGTGTATCCAGTGAAGCTTCGTCGGCATACTAAAAGTACACTGTTCACTGATACTTTCATTCATTGGGATAATAATAAAACGAGTATAGCAATTATGGCCGCCCTTTTGAAATTTTGGGCTACCAAGTTTTACCGAATGTTTCAACAAGTTACTTTTTCGTCTTGAATTGTTTTAATTGGTCAATCACGTCCCGAAATAAGACTGCGTACTCATACACCTTTATAAAAATATCTACGACGTATCGTGAGCACTCCAGTTATATCTAAACGAAAACATCATGGGGGCTGGTAACATGTGTTGCTGAATAAACTCGAGTACATTAACATAGAAACTGTGATAATCGACTGGCTGCATTCCTATTTCTCCGTAAGAGAACAATATGCTTTGTACAAAGGAAAGCGCTTTACTCATCTATTAACAAAAGTTGGTTTACCTTAAGGTGCTGTTCTTTCTCGTTCTTTTCTCATTTTTCTTGAACGATTTGCCTTTTTCTATGAAAATACCTTTGTTAAATAGGCAGATAATCTTACAATTTATATACCTGTTTCTTCCTTAAATTGTTGTGAAATGAATTGTTTCTTAGAGAATGTTGAACGATGGTCTAGTATGAATGGTCCTCAGCTTAATCTTTTCAAATGTTAAACAGTCTGTTTGAGTCTTAGACATGAAAAAGACATAAATGCTCTTGTTCATTTGTACGATGTTTGTCAATAATTAGGACTATGTCGAATGTTACTTATCTTAGCATAACTTTTACTTTTGTCTTTGCATGTTTCGCTAACATCAAAGAGGGCTATTTTTGTTTAATATGATATGTGAAGCGATTACATAATTTTGGTATTACCAGCCACTTATTATTGTTGACATTCTATATATATTATATATATATATAATTTTTCAGATGTGTACCTAGAAAAGTAACTCTTTGAGATACTGCATTCTGAAAATTCATATTGTACTAAGCATACTATTTAATAAAGCTATTATTACAAAAAAATGTTGCTTACTTACCAAAAATAATGTGTATATTGATGCTGTGAAACGACTAAACTTGTTAGTTTGACTGAAGTGGAAACCAACGAAATTACTGTATACTCTTTAATACAATTGTTGTTCTTACACAAATTCATTTCTTGTTCGTTTCTCGTCAAAATAATTGTCTAATACTAGTTCGTGACATCAAATGAACGTTCGACAAACACCGCAACACCCAAATTTAATTAACTCGTGACAATTCTTGGAGTTCTAGTGAGAAGACGGTTCATCGGATGGCAAATATATCACGAATTGATTAGGCTAGGAATATCAGTTGTTGGGATCCAGCTCAGTGGTCCAGTGATAAAGCGTTCTGCACAGAGCCATAAAACCCTGGGTTCTATCCCTGTTAAGATCATAGATATGTACTGCTGAAGAGTCCCATAATAAGACAAGTCAGTTGCCCAGTACTTCCTGGTGGTCAGTGGCTGCCTAATTCAGACCAACTCACGATATCAAACTGACAAAGTATAGTTATGTTATCAACTAGTTACTACATTGAGAAAATTCTATCTAGAATTAATCTCAATATAATGTAAGATTGGTTACTAATAAATTGATATAAAAACTGAATTTTTCAATGACAACAACTTTAATAATCATATGTAACCTGAAACCAACTAAGAATACTATTGTCTATGAGACTAAACCCATAAAATTTGCAGATGGTGGTCAACTAGTACGAAAGCCAAATCTAGGAATCATTACCAAGGGAAAATAATCAAAATAAATGTATTGGGTTTTGAGAAAATTATTGACTATAAAATCATAAATTGTCCCCCTCCTGGTTACACAACCAGTGTAGATTAGGAAATACTGGCTAGCTGTTTCGTCCTTGTGCGGAACTCCTCAACAGTGATAACAAATTCAATAGTCTAGGTAACACTAAATTACAATCATAACTAGCTAACAAGTGACTTACTTCAGGTGGTGATTTCGAAAGTTCTAATAAGTAGATATGATCAGCTATTTATAAATGCTTGTATCTTCTGAATGATGCTTTTCGTTGTTCTCCAAGTCTTAACTCCGTACAACAGAATTGTCTTCACATTTGTGTTGAAAACAGTTCTATTGTATGGAGCTGAAACTTGGAGAACTACAAAACGCATCATTCAAATGATGCAAGTATCTATAAACAGCTCTCTGCGTAAGATACTTGGGGTCCGTTGGCCAGACATCATCAGCAACAGCCTTCTGGAACCCCCCTGATGTTGTTGTTGCTGATCACAAGTTCGGACAAAGGAGGAAGGTTGAGCATGGGGTTAGCAACCCCATCCTATAAGAAACAACCCTGCTGAAAAAACGTTAACCAACCAAATATACAGGAATATTTATATGTAACTATGTATAATTTTAAATTAGTTGAGGAAATCTTAGTATGCGTGTAGTCGTGAATATTAGTTATGAAAATAATAACGTCGAATAAATAGATAATTTACATTCATAGTTATCGCAAACTATTTTAAGGATTACCTACCGATGTCCTCCGGCCAGCCAAATACACACCTTGTCACACGGTGGTTTCGTTAGCTATCCATTCTACAAAATAACTTAGTTGATAGAACTAAGTAGTATATTTATGATAGTCTAATGTGTAGATATTGAAATTTCTGTCACTTTGCGACTTAGTATAAGTTACTTGTCTAGAGAATAACTAAATAACCGAATGAAATTGGTGTAAGTTTAAATAATAATACAATCGAACATATTAAAATTAAACTATTTAGTGCAATCAGATTACTAGTCTGATCTTGTTGAAGTGATGTCACTATAGATCAAGGTGTTTTACAATCAATCAATCAATCAATGCCTGTTACTCCAAGTGGAGCATAGACCGCCCACCAGCATTCTCCAGCCAACTCTGTCCTGGGCTTTCCGTTCTAGCTCTTCCCAAGTGCTGTTCATTCTCTTCATGTCTGTTTCCAATTCCCGACGCAATGTGTTCTTGGGCCTTCCTCTGTTTCTGTGGCCTTTAGGATTCCAAGTCAGTGCTTGTCTTGTGACACAATTTGATGGTTTCCTCAGTGTGTGTCCAATCCATCTCCAGCGTCTTTTCCTAACTTCTTCCTCAACTGGAAGTTGATTAGTTCTCTGCCACAACAGGTTGTTGTTGATGGTATCTGGCCAACAGATCCGAAGAATCCTACGCAGGCAGTTGTTTATAAATACTTGTAACTTCTGTAGGGTACTTTTTGTAGTTCTCCAAGTTTCAGCTCCATACAACAGGACTGTCTTCACATTTGTGTTGAAAATTTTGACTTTTATATTGACTGACAGTTGGTTTGAGTTCCAGATGTTTTTCAGCTGTAAAAATGCTGCCCGTGCCTTACCAATCCGCGCCTTCACATCCGAATCAGACCCTCCGTGTTTGTCGATGATGCTGCCCAAATATGTAAAGGTTTCAACGTCTTCCAGAATTTCTCCGTCAAGTGTAATTGGGTTAGAGTTTGTTGTTTTGTATCGGAGGATCTTGCTTTTCCCTTTGTGTATGTTGAGGCCTACTGCTGCTGAGGCTGCTGCTATATTGTTGGTCTTCTTCTGCATTTGATGATGTGTGTGAGAAAGAAGAGCTAGGTCATCTGCAAAGTCCAAGTCATCTAGTTTCGTCGATGTTGTCCATTGTATTCCGAGAGTGCCTTCAGATGTTGCAGTCTTCATGATCCAGTCGATGACCAGTAGGAAGAGGAAGGGCGAGAGTAAGCAGCCTTGTCTAACACCGGTCTTCACTTCGAATGAATCTGTGAGCTGACCTCCATGCACGATTTTACAATGTAGTCCGTCGTAAGAATTTCGTATGATGTTGACTATCTTCTCGGGTACGCCGTAATGTCGTAGAAGGCTCCATAATATTCTCCTATCCACGCTGTCGAATGCCTTTTCATAGTCGATGAAGTTGATGTAAAGTGGTGAATTCCATTCAATTGATTGTTCAACAATGAACCGTAGAGTGGCGATTTGATCGGTACATGATCGATCTTTACGGAATCCAGCCTGTTGATCTCGGAGTTGGCCGTCGACTGGGCCCTTTAATCTGTTCAATAACACTCTGTTGAAGACCTTTCCTGGTACTGAAAGTAGAGTAATGCCTCTGTAGTTCTCACAATTGCTGAGATCGCCTTTCTTTGGTATCTTGATGAGGTACCCTTCTTTCCAGTCTGCTGGAACTTGTTCTTCCTCCCAAATCTTCCTGAAGAGAATGTGGAGTATCTTTGAAGTTGCTTCTATATCTGTCTTCAGTGCCTCTGCTGGTATGTTGTCTGGTCCTGCTGACTTGCCACTCTTGAGCTGTCTGATGGCCATTTTGATTTCTTCGACTGTTGGTGGGTCTGTGCTTATAGGGAGATCCGTGGCTGCTGCTTCGATGACTGGTGGGTTCAGTGAGGCTGGTCTATTCAAGAGTTCTTGGAAGTGCTCTACCCACCTGTTCCGTTGTTCATGCACTTCAGTGATTGGTTTGCCAGCCTTGTTCTTAATTGGCCGTTCTGGCTTGTTGAATTTCCCAGCTAACTTCTTCGTTGTATCGTATAAGAGCCTCATATTTCCTTCTCTTGCAGCTTTTTCCGCTGTCATTGCTAGGTCCTCAACAAACTTCCGTTTATCCAACCTGATGCTCCTCTTCACTTGCTTGTTGACTTCGGTGTATTCGGCCTGTGCCTTGGCTTTCTCTGCTCTTGTCCGACTGTTATTGATCGCTGTCTTTCTGTTCCTCCTTTCTTGGATCTTGTCCAGAGTTCTAACAGAAATCCACTCTTTTTGGTGTTGTTTCTTGAGACCCAAAACCTCCTGACATGTTGAGGTTATTGTTCCCTTAATCTCTTTCCAGTTGTCTTCCATATTAGTTCCACCTTTTTCTAGTAGATTATGAAATGCCTGAAACTTGTTGCTGAGAATTAATTTGAATTCGTTGCGTTTGTTAGTATCACGGAGAAGGGCTGTATTAAACTTGTGTAATACTGCTGCTCCAGTTGTCCAGTGCTTCCTCAGCTTCAGTTTCATTTTAGTTACCACCAAATGGTGATCTGAAGCTATGTCGGCTCCTCTCCTTGCTCTTACGTCTTCCATGGTCCTTCTAAACCTCTTATTGATGCAGATGTGGTCGATTTGGTTCTCCGTGATGTGGTCCGGTGAAATCCATGTAATTTTGTGTATACGTTTGTGAGAGAAAATGGTGCCACCTATAATCATTTTGTTGAAGGCACATAAGTTCACGAACCTCTCACCGTTATCATTCCTTTCTCCCACTCCATGTTGTCCCATGATGTCTTCATACCCGGTGTTATCCACTCCGACCTTGGCGTTGAAGTCGCCCATTAGAATAGTCAGGTCCTTGGCTGAACATTTCTCGATGATTGACTGCAGCCTCGCATAGAACTGGTCTTTGTCGTCTTCGTGGCTGTCGTTGGTGGGTGCGTAGCACTGGATGACATTCATTGCAATCCCTTCCTTCTTCGTCTTGAAGGATGCTGTGATGATCCTAGGTCCATGAGGTTCCCATCTTATAAGAGACTTCCATGCATCTTGGGATAACACCAA
Organism: Schistosoma mekongi; assembly: GCA_034768735.1. NCBI lineage: Eukaryota > Metazoa > Platyhelminthes > Trematoda > Strigeidida > Schistosomatidae > Schistosoma > Schistosoma mekongi. The sequence goes on from CM068312.1 coordinate 3,702,654, forward strand.
TGCTACTCCTTGTGTGTGTGGGGCGTTTTCTTCTTCGTGGCCGGAGTATAAAAGCACATTTCCCGAGGATAACCGTTGCTGTCCAGCTTGCACCCAATGCGTTTCGCTTATTCCAAGTATCTTCAGGTTGTATCTTTTCATTTCTTCAGCTATTTGCATGGTCCTCCCTGTTTCCCACAGCGTGCGGACATTCCACGTACCTATACTAATGGTTGCTCTGGTTGTCAGAAGAGACATCGGCCTCGTGGCTTCCGAAGAAACTCGGCTTTCACCATGAGGCGTCATAACATACCTTCCAACTCCCAGGGCAGAGTGAAAATGGTTATAAAGGTTTTTACTGGTTAGCGTTTTTTTAGCACATTTGCTGTTTTACGGGATGGGGTTGCTAGCCCCATGCCCAACCCTCCTCCTTTATCCGGGCTTGGGACCGGCAGCAACCCTAGGGGCTACAGGCGGTGTTTTACAATGGGACACGTTAATTGCCAGTATGGAAAGTGTAGTGTATGAAGTGAGTGGAATGTCCACAGTGTATACGTGTGTGTGTGTTTAAACATGTAAGAAATTTGAAACCCTATAATTGTAGTTATTGTTTGGATAGATATTTTAAGTCGATTGAGTAATGAGGTCTTCTTTTATATTGATTGCTGTAAGGTTTAACAAAATGTGAAATGCTTTAAGCATACGCCTCTTCCTTCAGTCAGATAGACCTTTCTGAATGATTTGCATGCTATTTATGATGGTTTTATGGTTATTGTAAATAATATGTACTGCTATTTTTGATTTGATTTACAACTTTTCGAGCTCTACAGGATTACTAAGAGGTAGTTTTGTCTAGCTTTTATGTTCTTTGAAATGAGTCAATTCTCGTGAAGATTCATCAATAGTGGAAGCATCACAATCGATACAACCTGACCTGTGTATAGATTAGTGTGGATGTGAATGGTTCTTCTCCCTTTTAACTAAAGCACCCCAAAGCATGTTGGTTGTTCTGCAGAACGCTTGAATTTCATGCTGTTTTATAAATTCCTTTCAATTCTCCAGCACGATCAAACTGATAGTTTGATTGTACTAAATTGTTTGATTTGTTCCATTGTATTATTATTTTGACTTACGTGCATTTAATCCAGTTATTTAGGTATTCGATGAAGAGGCAGATTACACTAAGTCATGAAACATCATAAATGTCAGTAACCACTCATTCGATTAGTAGGATTATCTGCTACTTAATTCTACAAACTACTTATCCAATCCTCAACTTTTTTCAAATTATCAACTCTAGCCATGGTAATAATGCTTGCAAAATAATATATTATATTATATATTATTATTATTATTATATTATATATTTATTAGTATACTATGGGTTTTCCCACCATAAACAGTCATATTGGATTTATCATTTGTACCTATTCGTTAGGATGTTTGTTTTTCTTTTCCATATCTACGAGTCTTGTCACGCTTTACATAATATCAGATACTTATACTCAATAAAACAACACCAATTTATCAAAACACACAGAAAAAAACCCTGAATTGTTGTAATAGGATGCTCTAAAATATGGTGTCACATGGATCCTTTTCTATGCCATTTTTTTCTCGTCAACCATTTCCGATACAAAGTCATATTTGTACTGAATTATACATGTAGCATTTCTAAATAACATTTATAACTGTCATGTGAACTACTCAAGCCTGTATTATATATATACTAAATAATCCTAGGAGCTCTGACCATTTGATAATGTTTCACTCACCAATCTAGGTTCTATTCACTTTCAATGTGTACATTTTTTATTTTCTAAGTTCTTTTGTAAGCGTTATACTTTTATGAAGCCATATGTTGATTTTATTACAACTCACCCAAGATATTTCCAGCCTTAGCTTATGTCTTTGTAATTAAAATAGTATTTACTTAACTCGAGGAATTATACTGACCAAGCTTTACGTTATCTCCCCACTCTCCATCTTTTTATACCTTCCACCAACACTTCTAATTGTTCTCTCATACCCGTCAAAACACATCTTGATTTCTACAAATAGTACCGCATCTTTAAGACTACTGTGATCATGTCTGTAAATTAACATGTATTGCGCATGAAGTTTCTAAATACATATTATAATTATTATAAAAAGTAGGTAAGAACTATGTAAAATAAGACTATTAAAATAACAATCTGGAATGAACTTGCGTTTGCTGGTGTGAAGGTAAGGCACGAGTTGACTCAGGTAGGTTAATAATGACCCTACGTTTAAGCAAATCAGTGGGACCTTCACTTTAACTGCGACTAAACTATCTGGGTGCTGACTGCTTGGCACGATGCCAGAGACTTCCCCAGGGGTAGTGAGCAGCGGGAAGTAGAAAACAATATCAAATTGTTTGTTGAGTAGGAACATAGGCCTATATATATATATATATATACATTAATGATTGGACTGCGCACATTAATCGAGATAACGGGCTCATAGTAGCACTACAATAACTCCCGATGGAAAATACATATGACAATCAGTAATTAGTCTGTGAAAAGCTTGCAATTTAAGGAATACAAACAACATAGTTACTAGGTGTTTAATAGATGCAGCTTTAAAGTAATGGGTCCCGATTCTACGTAGAATAGACACCGAAACTTTTAGTCCCCGACTATGTTCCGTTATAACACAACCGTTAAAACTTATGTAATAAGTGTGTCTGAAGAAATAACTAGAATACAGACTAGTAGTGAAAATAAATGGAAGAGGCGGAAGTAAACTGCAAACAAACAAAAGGTGTGAAGAATCAGCAAAATTGTCAATAGTCTTACCCAGTTGGAGGAGAGACGAATATCACAAATCGCTTTCAACTACAGAAACTAAAGATGTTGGCTCTTATTTCAATAGCTTTTGTTATATGTAAGCGACGAAATCGGAACTCGTTGGGAAACTGGAGGTATGTAGGTCACTTGCACTGATTTTAGTCAGTCATGCGCAATGTAGGGACTTAGTACATATATGCAACATTCCAAGTTACCATACCATAATAATACCCAAGTAACTCAAGCAAAATGTAATCTACATATCTTGTTAGGTTATTTTTGTTGGAATTATTACTTTCCATTGAGTAGATAAAATAAGACTATGATACCTAATGATTCAGTTACTAAGTGAGGCAGTTAACCATCTGTGGTAAATAGATGAGGTTTTGCAAATATATCGCCTATCGACAAAACTAAAAGACAACACCCGACGGATGGCGGCTAGTGGTTTGTATGAAATTCTATGTTTAGAGCATAGTAAGACTGACAAAGTACAATAGTATTTTGGGCTGTCTATTTTTCCTAAGATATAGGCATATTTTATAAATGGAAGTTTATCAGCTCAACTTTTAAACTATGATAGCACTCAACTCAGTGCGCCAAAAGATATGGGCACTCTTAAATATTATCTATTCTCTGAGTTGGTTAGTTTAATTGCTGGGCTTTCATCCTTATTACGGACGATTTCATCGGCGTAAACTTTTGATAGAAACGGGCTATAAGAGTTTCTTTACAACTGGCTAGCAGCTTATTCCGTCGGGCTTGAATCAGATCGGTTGCTGTTAACAGATATCGTGTCTTTTTCCACATTTATTTTAATTCCCTTCAGTCTTGAGCTGATTCGTAGCATTGCATTTCTCCACTAGATTTTATTTTAGAGATAAAGTTTGGTTTATCTTCTATTACTTTGTCCTTTATTATGCATAGAATCGACTGTAGTGATTTTGTTGGATTGCGAGCGACGCTTACTCCTAAGAGTTTGAATAGCCTGGTTGTACTTTTTGATATGTCCTTTATATATGGTAGGATGATCCGCTTGTTGGTTTGTATCTGATTTTGTTTGTTAATGACTTTGAGACGTTTCTTTGACGTTGTGTGAATATCCGTTCTTTTGGAAGACGGTCGTTAAGTTTTTCTTCATTTCTTTGTGTGGTAGGTATGCTACAGTGTTTTTGATCTTTGAAACAATTTGTACGCAGTTGATTTTATGAGTTATTGGATCGTTGCTATTGTAATTAAGAATTTTGTTTCATGTGAGTTGGTTATCGATACGCATGTCTCCAGCCTTTCTGTATTAGTTCTGGTGATCAGCGAATCCAAGAATGGGAGTTTATTACTTGACTCCTTCTCTAATGCAAATTTTCCGTCCTCAAAGATGCTGTTAATCAAACTGAAGGCACTTTCCAATTAGCTCTTTTTGACGGTATCATGTACGTAATGTATCCACATTTTTGGCTTGATCATCAATAATACTGAAGTTGCTAATCTATTCATCAGTGATTTAGCAATAAGTACAGACATTGGTGGTCCCAATGGTGTTCGTTTGTTTGCATTCTTTATTATAGGATTAGAAGCGTGTTATTAAGCATATACTGGTGAGTTCTGACAAGCTTTAACTCTGGAGATTTGGGTTTTGGAAGTGTAGGATAACTGGTGACGAGAAACAACACAATGTCCTTTTCTAGCTTTGGTTTGACTGAAGTGAGTGGAGCTGTAGCATCAATGGATACCATAAGTTCGTTGTAGCTGAATTGAATCTTCTTAGTCCCATTCAAGAATTGTGTGAAAGACTTGAAAGAATAATCAAATGAATTTTCTATATGTTTCAATATTCTTGAAATTTCTCCTGACAAACTATAAGATGGAGTTCCTGAAAGTGATACAATTCGTTGTAGTTTGACGAGTTATGTGTAGTTTCGGTCTGCTGTAGAATCTAGGGAAAAATAGACCATTTGATTTCACTTGCCAACAGGCCTGTTTCGTCATTTGACTGGTTTGCTTAAAGTTCTATGAATCTGGATACCCAACTCCTCGACTGCATTTGTTTTCATTAGTTGGTATATGTCTTTATCCTTGGGTTAATCCTCGGATTTCTTAATATAATCCACTTTATTTATAACTGTGGCGCATCCTTTTTTAGCTGAGAGTATCACAAGACATCTTATATATTTCTTAGTTTCTCCAATGCCTTTTGTTTATGAGCGGTCAGTTGAGTGTAGCTTTTCCTTCTTCAAGTGAATGGTGAAGCAGTTGGTCTTACTGCCTGTAGAATTCCCTCGTCTACCCTTCATATTTTGAGTAATGACTTCAATGCAGCGACAAGTTCTAGTTCTGAAGTGCCTCTCATAGTGTAATTGAATCAATTTGAAGAACACATTCTTCTACCTTGGTCAGAGGTTGTTTCGGCAGGTTTTCTACATAATTATTAGTAGTTTCTTCTGATGGTGGTTCTAAAATCTTGATAAGTTTTGCTTGAGATCACTATTTGTATTAGCACAACGCAGAAGATAGAAAAAACTGTCATTCAGTGGTTATAAATGCACTGTGATACAATCAGGTGAAAAGAGGATCTGTATAACTCAGTAGTAATAATAAATGAAATGTTATCAAAAATGTCATATCATGATTTTCATGGTACATTAAACAATCTCCAGATTAGAACAAAATGCAAAGATTAATTAACAAATTGTGTTTAGTAAAAGGAAATTATATTAGATTATTCAGGATAGTTATTTTCTCTTAGAAATACTTAATTCTTTTGTAAACCTAAGAATGGTATGACAAACTACGAAAAGGTGTCGAATCGTTTGGTATTATCTCAGGCACGTATTATATATACCCAACCACCGGATTCTTCAGCTCGAAATATTGACTGCAGTAGATTTGAAAATAGATTTGGTGAAACTATGATATGATATCAGCACATTATACCAGCCGACAAATAATTATGATTCATATCTCTCTGCCCTCAGATTCCTAGTTTTATCCAGTGAATTGGTCCTTCCTTTTCGAGTGGCTACTCGTTTTTAATGTCACCTTTATTGCGTCAGCACTCACTTTGACAATTTCCACTCGCAATGCTAATGCAATCTAAAATCTTAAGCCACTGGTAAGTTGTGGTCAGTGCCTATCAACGTAGGTGAACGTGACGACATGCATACTGATCACGAAAATGCCAATAACTACCGTACTGAAAAAAATTACTTGTAAGTTTCAACGCAGGGTCATAGCAAGCCACAACCTTAAAAAACTACAGATCACTGCCCTCATGTAGCATTAAATACTTCCAGAACAGTGTGGGTTTTGAGAAACTTCGCCAGGTCAGATCTACATATTGTTACTATGGTTTACATGACGCTAGTGAGGTCTAAATTGGAATATTGTGTACAAGCAGCCAGCGTTTGTCAAAAGGGTAACTCTAATCTCCTGGAGAGAGTACAAATGACCGATAATCGCTCAAGGCTAGTAGCTTGACCAGTCGTACAACACGCAGCTTAGGAAGTCACATCCCTACACTGTCAAATTGTAGGTTACGAGGTGACTAAATCATGATACAGAATACTGGTCCTAAACTACCCTATCACTTTCTTCTAATTAAGCCAAAACATCTCAGAATATAGCAGACGAGTTTAAAAGCCAACAAACGAATAAGATTTAGGCGACATACACGTTTCTAGACCGAGTAACCAACTCCTGGGAACTACTACCAGGTGAACTAGTGTCTGTGCCTTCAAATGTCCTACTCAATCGACTACATACCAACATACGACCATAAAACGACTAACAAAGGTTATTAGATTTATGCTCTTCGAAATACGAACCCGATGTGCCAAGCTCCTCTGTAATTCATAACTATGTGGATGATGTGACTTGTTGTTCACACTTCGCATTTCCCTAACTTTCCCACATTTTCTAATCATCTCGTTATTACAATGTCGATATTTCTAACCCACTCTTACTCAAAATATAATAATGCGATATTTGATAATGCCAGTTTAATTGGTGATGAATGCAATAAATAGTTACATTTCCTTACCGATTCAATAGAAAAAATGAAATTTCTGTTTTACAGTTTGCTTTTAATTTCGGTGAATTGTTTAATGAAATAAGCACATATTGTGGAATGTAATTGGTGCAAACTCATGCCTACTTATTAACTTCGAAGTGCACTTTGTATGGAGGTTGTTGCAAGCGATAAAAATGAGGTCGATTAGATAATTTCAACCTAAAACAAACAAGTTGTCTCTAATCAAAGCAACGAAACTTGAAATGGACATCAGGTCTATGCAAAGTAACGTCGAATAAGAACCCTGACTGAGACATCACTCTCAAGCATAAAGCAGCGAACCTACTTCGCAAACTAGCCAACGAAATCACAAACAAGTACCTTGATATAAGCATATCAAGACGGTATCCCGGCAACTTCATATACGTAACTCAAGACCATACTAGTTATGTTTTACCGTACTGCTTTTTTGGTCAGCACAGTTTATTTACCATATGTTGCAACTCGAAAAAGTTGGGACGTGTGGCCTATGAATAACATCTGGGAATACCACTTGGTTATAAGCGTGGACGCACTTTAAGAATCACATTTCCCTTACCACATTGCATTCAGCACATTTTAGGTAACAAAATAAGCACAACTGAACCGTTAAAGTGCTTTGTAAAAACGGATAACACTCGATCCGTATGTAACACGTCCAATCATCGTTAATCCTAGCGCTTTTTCAGGTTACGATAATCCGAGTGAGGGCGAATGGCATACAGGGAAGGACACAACTCCAATCCACGGACTTTTTAGGCCGTGACGTCCTACGCAGAGTACAGTCACAACTTATGGGTGGACATCAGGTCCACTACGACTCACTAACTCAAATGCAGAGACTAAAATCCAATCTAGTACTCACATACGCGTCTACTGAGACACAGACAACGCAGAAAACATACGTAGCAGCTCACACTGTCATCAAAACTGAGCCCTCATGACATTAGATTGCGCTTAGAGGATGCATATCTTGATATTGAGAACTTTGGCAACACTACACTAAACGAACGGTTGGGCATTATGTATAGCGGTGTATTGACTCTCTAACCTCATCTAAATCTTGGATTCTATTGTTATTTTCTGCACTACTTTACCCTTCCCTTTTGTATTGTCTATACGTTACCTCAATACTCTCGTAGTGCTAGTGTGGTATGACAACTAGGACCTACAGGCGTTTGTGCCCGGTTCTACGTTGCTGATGATGATGATAGCGGTTACTTCAATCTGGACTTCATTCAAGCTAATCCACTAGGAATTAAGAAACCCAGACCTGCAGTAATATACAGAGCAGGCTCTATTTATTACACCAGTCAACATAAGCGTGAAGTAGTTGAAACTCTTGAGCGACTTGCATTCGTAGGCAGAAACCCAAATAAGCAGAAATATAATTAGAGATGAAAAACTATGTAATTAGAGTAATCATTGTACAATGGCAGAGACTAGATTTAAGACACCGGTTACTTCTCAAATTTACCCAAGATATCTGATTCTCGGAAAAGGAAGTACTCCTGCAGGGATTATTTCATAAACACATAAGACTTACGGTATCTTCAATGACGACTTTAGTTCCACCATATTCAGGGAGAAAAACCTTGTCACCAACAGTGACGCATACTGGAACTACCTCGCCTTTCTACAAGAAGCATAAACACTGTTAAACTACTTACCTCATTCTTTACTCCTGGACCGTGTGCAACTACAGTTGCTTCAAGAACCTTGCTCTTGGCTTTCTCTGGCAACATGATGCCACCCTTACTTTTGGTTTCAGCTTCAAACCGTTGGACCAATACTCGGTCAAAGAGAGGAGCGAATTTTCTAAATGCACGAGCAGACTAGAACGACATTAGATAAAAGGACAGCCAAACCATGTCTTCTAGAACACGATCCGAGCGAACTTGCACGAGTTACTGCGCAAATGATTACAAACAAACCACACGTTAATTCTATTAAATGTTCACGTTTCAATTTTTGAAAGTAGTAAGTTGTAATGTTTGTTTTTGTCCTAACTATTGAATCTATTAGTTGGCGAAACTCGTTTGATATACATATTTGAAAAAAACGGTTATCACTTGTTGAAAAAACAGCCCTACTCCTAATTTCCAATATCACTGATATGAGCTAGAATAAACCTTATGATTTTTCTGCTGTTCTGTCCTGTTGTTTTTTATTTGATTCATCGTCCTCGGTGTTGTCTTGTAGTAGTTATCTGTCTATTCCAATGTGCTGTCCTTAATGAGGTTAGCAAGTATTATTAATACTTTCTTTGTTTCAGTAATGAGTTATTATTATGTATAGACAAATATGAGTATCTTTTCCCAGTGTTTCCATGTACGAGCTTTCCGCTCTCGTGACTGTTGTATTAACACATTTTCTCTTATTACCTTATCCTTTTTGCTAGTTTTAAAATTATCTTTTATTTTACCAACACCGTAATCTCCCAGTGGGTAACTAAATACCTTCGAATACAATCCATAACATTTCCAGACAGTTAAATAACTGAAAAAGAGATAAGATGAAGGTCAAAAAGGAACAGAGAGAAGTAAGATATGGACAAGAAAATGAAGAACGTGGGAAAAGGTAAGAAACAGAGATCAGTATCAGTCTTCATTAATAAGGATAGTGGTTTTTCCAGTGTAGTTCCGGCTTCTCTTTGACAGGGTTTCCCAACAGAGATGGCACAGTTTGTTCAGGTAGTACATTTTAATCGTTGACCAGTCGATATGAAAAACGGATTTCCACTCTGAGTTTATTGTATCCTCATTTTCGAACCTTTTCGAGGTGTTCTCTTAGATGATAAGATCTACAGTGGACAAAACACTTAAACATACTAAAACTTAAGTCATTACTTATGGCACAGCATGCCAATATAAGATCGCCTTGTGTTCTCTGATAAGTGGGAAAAATTCCGGCGTTTTAGAAGCTTATTGTATAATAGTGATGTGCACCCGGTATATGACTAGGTTGCGTTTGTCGCATAATCAGAGCAACATATAAAGATTGAACGCATTCGTACGAATAAGAATAAATCAGATGACAGTGAGGGGTGGAAAGAAAGTTATATTTGGTAGTAAATAGAACGTCGATGGGATAGCAACATCTCTGCTGGCAAACTAGAAAGAGATGCTGCCCACGGTGCGTCGTGTCGTGATCTCGTGGTGATACGTGACTGAGCGCCTTCAAGTAGTCATATCAGCTAAAACAAACATGGTCAGCATCAATGTCAAGAACCTATGCAACTATTTAGTATTTAGATTATTTGCCGCTACATATCTCAAAAAGTATTTGATCATGTTTCTCGTACTCCCTCCGTAGCATGGAAGAAGTATAGCTGAGTTGAGAAAGAGGTTCTAGAGCTTGTGTTCGATGTAAGAAATTTTCACACAGTTGCTACACAGTGGGAAATTTACTTTGCAGACAGACCATAAGTCTTTGTTAGCCATTTTTTCTTCCCGAAAAGGTAAACCCGTTCATACTGCTAAGCGTTTGCAAAGATCGCTAACTATGTTCTTGCATTATGGCTAGAAGGAGGATATCTCATAGAGCTTACCTCCAAATTTTACGTTATGATTCCACTTCTGCCTATGACGGCTGTTTAATTGTTGGGGATCGTGTTGTTACCCTCAACTCTCTTCAGCATCTCATTATCAAGCAGTTTCATTCAGGTCGTCCATGAGTTGCATGCATGTAAGCACTTATGCGTCATCATTTATACTGGCCTCTTATGGACAAATTAATAAATCGGTGTATTAAGTTTCCATGGCAGCCTCCTGATGCACAGTCAGCCATAACTTGAGATCGGCAATATATGGATATTGTTGCGAATTGATTATTCTGGACCTGTTATCAATTGGTAATTTCTAGTGTTGGTGGACGCCCATTCCAAGTGATTTGATAGTTATGTAGCAACTTAGCTAGACTAGTTAAAAGTTCACTTCAAATCTTAAGCACGTGCCGAAGCAATTAAGCTCCAGTATTCATTGGGATTACAGTTCGTATTAGTTTATATTGAACGTTGAGAAGTGTTTGTGTGTTTGAACAACTAGAAAGGCGCTCCACTGTCTCCTGCCCACGCTACTGAATAAGTATCTATTCCCATAATAGTCTGGTTTCTTCTGTCACTAGATCGGGATATACCTAGGCGCTAAAATTGTGAGCCCAGTATCGAACACAATATTTCATTAATGTTGTGCATATCACTTTATCTTTTTATATTCAGTCGTAAAAATAAGCCTTCTGTTTTGCAATAATTAGGATTACGCTGTAGAATCCAAACTAAGTCAGTTTGGATTGAAGAATAACTATCAAGGTTGGTTTAGATACGCGTGCTCTTGCCAGGTAGAAATTCAGAACAAATGGTTGGGTGAGAAACGTTCCTAAACAAATGTCACCACCAGTTATTCAACCCAAATTTATCCCAAAGATTGGAATAATCAATTCAGTTTTAAGAAATAAACAAGAAGGTTATTCTATCCATACGGGATAGATCAAGTATTGCTTGTCCAGAGAGTAAGGTCTAAATTTGTCACAACAAAGTAATTTAAGTTCTGGAATTGTGCGGCAATCCACAATCAGAAAATGCACAAAACCAGTCAAATCAAGCAATACAATCAAAAAGAGGAATGAACCAATATGGCAGCCGCCAAAGCTAAATGTTCGGTAAAACAAAATATATGGAATCCATGAGAATAATAGAAATCCGGTATAAACTCAAGGGAAAAACAAATATTGCAATGAAAATAAATAGCAACTAACTCAAAAAGTCATTAGAATGCATAACCAAGTGGAATAAGAGAAATAAATATACTTTTAAACGCAAAACAACGAAATACAATAGGGAAAATGTTACTTGGTGGGATTTTCACATAAATCATCAAAAAAGATCTTACATACGCATATATATATTTTGTATATAAATGGCATTTTATTTTTTCACTTGGTACCACTGATAGATTTATTATTTTCCCGTTCCTATTACGTTATCATATTGTTCATATAACATGGCAGAGTCAGTCCAAACGAAAAAGCCTAGAGGATAAATCATCGGTAGACATAGACACTGTTATGACTTCGAAAATCCAACTCCCAGAATTTGATCGTAGTGACCCAGAGTTGTGGTTTGCATTATTTCATCAGACACAATATTAAATCCGAAGGAGTTCGCTATCGAGATTTATGCTCAATCCTACTCCCTTCAGTAGCCAAAGAAGTCCGTGGCTTGATTTTAAGTCTACTAACACTACAACCATACACCATCCTATCATTATAAGATGGGTAAATAATCCAAAGACTCTTTTAAGGGGAAACATTAGGTGATAGGTCACCGTCACAATTTTCGCGTCATCTCCAAGCCTTAGTAGGCGACAACACAGTGGGTGAAGCAGTCCTAGAATAAGGATGGATACAAGCTCTTCCATGCTACGTCCAACACTATTTGGATGCACAAGATCCCGACACATCCTTATCTCACTTAGGCACGTATTGCAGATAGGATAATGAAAAGAGATCCCCCAACTGCATCAAGTATGACACACTATGCCCAAAAAGAAAAATCAGAAAATAACCCAGTCACATTACTACTCATTGCGGGTGTTAAAAGTCTCACAGAGGCTGTCAGCAAATTGCAGATGGGTCATAGAGACAGAAGCAGGTCACCACAACGACCGAGATTCGTGTCACGGAACAGGTCACAAGGATCCAGACAATCCGGACAATTTTGCTGGTATCACTGGAAATTTGGTGTTCAATCAACCAAATGCAGTCAATCAAGCGCCTGGCCCAAACAGACCCAAAAGAATATGAGGGAGCAAAGAACCCCTCCCCAGGTCGCAACGACTGACGCAGGGTGCCTAAACGGTCGCTTGTTTTACGTTAGAGATAAGAATTCAGGCTTGAACTTTTTGGTGGGTACTGGTGCTGCACTTAATATCATTCCTAAGGACAAAACCGAGTTGGGTCGAAAAACTTCCTCAGTCACACTTCAAGCTGCTAATAAAACTAAAATCGCGACGTTTGGGCAGAAAACAATGACACTCGATTTGGGGTTTAGAAGACAATTCCCCTGGATTTTCACTGTAGCCGATTTAGATCTGGCAATACTAGGAATGGATTTCTTAGAGAGATATGAATTTCTAGTTGACGCTAATAAACGACGTTTGACATTGAAAGAAACTTGGAAATATACTAAAAGTACAGAAAGTCGTATCACTTCTCTAAATTTAATCCAAACTCCGCCAGTAACAACGGAAAAGTTCCAGGATATACTCGCGGAATTTTCAGAATTAACAAAACCGAACCCTCAACCCTCCAAAAGTAAGTTAAAAGTATGTCATACAGTCAAAACGGAAGGGGCACCTGCTTTCGCTAAACCCAGGAGACTAGCACCCGATAAGCTTAAAATAACTAGAGTTGAATTCGATTGCATGCTACAGCTGGGCATAATACGTCCATCTGATAGTCAATGGGCATCTCCTCTGCATATGGTCCCAAAGAAAAATTTAAGGCGATTGGAGACCATGTGGGATTACAGAGCCTTCAACCGTCAAACGGTACCAGACAGGTGCCCGACACCACATATTCAAGATTTTACAAATGGCCTACAGGGTATGAAGATATTTACTACAATCGATTTCGTCAGGGCATACCACAATATCTCAGTAGCTGAGGAAGATATTCCGAAAACAGGTATCACAACACCTTTTGGATTATTCGAGTTTGTACGCATGCCATTCGGCCTACGGAACGCGGCACAAACATTCCAAAGGTTTATGGATAATTTGCTTCGAGATATGCCATCTGCTCAAGAGTATATAGATGACCTATTAATTGCCAGCCCGGACATGGAAAAATATGAACAACATGTGAGGGCAGTACTTAGACGACTAAACGAAAATAGCATGGACATACACCAAAGTAAATGCGTTTTTTGGTGAGGAAACGTTTCAATTCCTCGGATATACCATAAGCCTTAATGGAATTACACCAATTAAACAAGAGGTGGATACTATTAAACAATATCCCATCCTGAGCTTCATAACACAACTTAGAAGTTTTCTCGGTTTAGTAAACTTTTGTCGCAGATTTATACCCGGTTGTGCACAAATAATGCAACCATTAACGGATGCGCTTAAAGGAAAACCAAAGGAGCTCAAGTTGACCTCTGGGGCCGTCGATGCTATAAACCGATTAAAGCATAAACTTACCCAAGCATCTACATTAACGTATCGGAATATTAGTACTTCTAAGTACTATTCTACCCACTTCTCCTGGGACCTTATCTTTTGATGTAGGGACAGTAATCATTTTATTTTTTATTAAATACTGAATACTTAAACTAATTCTTAAATAATTTGGCGAGCAATATAAATCGTAAACCTGTCAAATGAGGTGAATTGCTAAATCTCGCATATATATCTAGTGCGATGCTGATTTATATCATAATAACACAAGTATGTAAGCAACTAATTGGTTCTTCGATAAACCAACCAGATGATTGTGCCTGAGTACCGGATTAAGACAAGGCAGGGTGTTAACTGTAAGATGGTATATTACATGTAGATTAAATATAGTCTAATGAACAATATAACACCACGACTTTGGTTAAGGATATTTTAGATTTGAATTGCAGTGTTTGCTTGCATTAATATATGAATTTAGTGTCAATGTATATTTATCACGTATTCTAGAGGATTACACTACACGTTTTAAATATCTAATTAGAGCAGTAACCAAAAACTGTATGGGCAAGCACAATTGCTTAGCAAATAAATCATCCTGATTAATTCAATTGTGTTTGTTTTACTACGCTAATTACATGAATTACTTTCAGAACCCATTCAAGTGTTGCGTTGCAATGCCGTCGGATTCGGGACTTGAAACTGATTACCTAACTTTATTTCTTTCAAATGGCCAAGCCGTCCCGGAAACCAAACACTTACGTAGAAACGAACACTTATCAATTAAAATTATATATATGTTGTACTTTAAATTGTTATGCAAACAGTGGAGTAATTCTTTAGGTGTGATTGAGTTTCATCGTTTTTGTTTTATTCTACAGTAGATTCTTCTTTAATTTTTACTTGAGGGCGACTCAAGAGGCAGTGAGTAAACACCTGGTTGCCGGACAGAGCATGGAAAAATCGTACCTCACTAACATGGTGTTCAATAGGCCGCTCGCGGTATTTCCTCAGATATTCCTACTTTATTCTTGTTCCCTCTTACTTTTCAAACTCCAGTCAATGTTAGGAGGTCAAGTTCACCAAGTATCGTGGTTACAGCCCCAGTAAGTGGAAATGGATCAATGGGCAAACTGATACCAGGAGAGGTAAAGTGGTATATGAAGTAAAGATGGGTGAATCAACGATAATACGACACACTTATCAACTGTGACTGGAAAGACATAGTAACGAATCACCCTCCACTGGTAGAATTCTCATGAAGTGTGTTAAGCCCTTGATATACCACTATCTGCATCACCACCTATGCATCGATATATGGAAAGAAATGAAGGTCAAAATGAAATGATTTGTAGACCCCGTAGGCTGTGTAGTCTGAGGGGACCATTGGAATCAGATCCAAAAGTTATGTCCTACATTAAAGATGAGAGTGAACACGTCTGGAAGGGGTTATGCGATTGGTCAATATCGTGTAACAGACATAAGTTAAATTGCTAAATCTCGCATATATATCTAGTGCGATGCTGATTTATATCATAATAACACAAGTATGTAAGCAACTAATTGGTTCTTCGATAAACCAACCAGATGATTGTGCCTGAGTACCGGATTAAGACAAGGCAGGGTGTTAACTGTAAGATGGTATATTACATGTAGATTAAATATAGTCTAATGAACAATATAACACCACGACTTTGGTTAAGGATATTTTAGATTTGAATTGCAGTGTTTGCTTGCATTAATATATGAATTTAGTGTCAATGTATATTTATCACGTATTCTAGAGGATTACACTACACGTTTTAAATATCTAATTAGAGCAGTAACCAAAAACTGTATGGGCAAGCACAATTGCTTAGCAAATAAATCATCCTGATTAATTCAATTGTGTTTGTTTTACTACGCTAATTACATGAATTACTTTCAGAACCCATTCAAGTGTTGCGTTGCAATGCCGTCGGATTCGGGACTTGAAACTGATTACCTAACTTTGACTCGGTTCATTATACAAGAGCAAAGGAAATTTCCATCTGCTACAGGGGAACTAACTCAGTTGATGAATGGTCTGCAAACAGCAATTAAGGCTGTCTCAATAGCTGTTCGTAAGGCGGGTATGATTAACCTGTAAGTTTCCCCAATTAAAATTAATGGAACTTTTTATTCTCGAATGTTGACTTACAAAACGACCCATATTGATTGTTGGTTTGAAACTAACATTTGAATAGAGGTTGAAAATCGCATTTAAATTTTATGAAAATGAAAACAGTGAAGAATTGTCAGTGGTTAAGGAAGTGGAAATGAAACACATAAGTAATAATATTTGACGTTGTTTGCAGTTTTTACTGCTTGTCGACATTGTTTTTTTAATTATAGGAGAAATCACCTTGACCCCACTCACAGGCACGTATTTTACTTTCCTTCCTGGTACTTGATTAAAACTAAGTATCTTATTATGACGCCTAAACAGTTACTCTTAGTAGACAGCGTACGTGGATAGTAATGCAATTAAGAGAGGGTTTGATAGGTAAAAATCATTTTCAATGGTATGTAAATGTCAATATATAGGGCATAACGAATGTGCATTCAATTAAACCCTTTGCCATCGCTTCTGCTTTTCAGTATGTCTAAAAATTTAAAACACGAACTTGTGACCTAAGTGATCGCTGGTTATAATACCTAATACATTTCTGTAAATTATTACTACAAAAATTTCGTGTTAATGTGGCAATTAACAGTTTTTTCTGCCATTTTTAATTGTATTTTGACAATAAATCTTTAAGAAATATTCGAAGCATAATAAAATGTTATAACATACTAAATAAACTAGATATATTGACTGTAACGTTGACTACGAGGTTGGATACCACAATTTACGACTACTTTTTGACCGCACTCATTTAAGCCTATATTTAGCAGTTTTTGGTGTTATGGGACTGGAGCTTCGTAATTGATACTTTTTATTATTTGTATCAACTGTATACAATGTTTCACTAGGTAATTCATCATAATTTTCACTTGTAACAGTCTGCCTGTTATTTTTATCGTCCAAATTGTACTTACAAATTAAAAACTATGGTATACTGTATCTATTATAACAGTAGTCCCTGAATTGTTGACATTTTAAGATGACTTTCAGAGTCAACAGTTTATCGTCACCATTTAGATGATGGTCAAACTGAAAACCTTTAGTCTTCACTATTGTCGAATTGTCACTGTTGTTTGCCACTGACTTCAAAGTTTTGAATATTTTAGAAAGCAACCCGGTCTGCTCATTTTGGCAACACACTAATTTACTATATAATCTAACATCCTTCCTTTGACAGACTGCACAGTCTTCTTTCACTTTATAATCAAAAAGTCTGTTCTGTAATTTGACACGCCAATAGGTGACGAATTCGCTAAAGTATTCATTGTTTCGACGTACTGAAAGGAAGCGGGTATAATACACCAACCTGGCAACCGGAAATATATGAGTTGAGCTAATAGCTTTTACTTTTAGATAATCTGGTGCAAAACAGCTTGGTGTCGTATATGCTATACCAACATCTGGTTATGTATACCGAAAGTCATTCTTGCGTTTAACCCTCCTTTAAAGCTTTACAAAAAATTTAATACTTCATATAGTTTATAGGCTCTGTTTAGCAAAAATGGTACTCTATCTCCATCAAACTGCATATCCATATAGCTTATTTAGAGCAAAGGGGAGACTTTTGCTTAGGAACTACAACATGAACGATGATAAATAATTTGTATTTATTCCACTCTTGTATCGTATCGAATTCTAATAGTCCAAAGGATTTACCAAATAGAAAGTCTTTCACCAGTTGTTGTTGTGGGATTGCGTTCTCCATAAAACTCCAAACACAACAATCCAATTACTACATTCCACTAGTAGCTTTACCTAGGTATGTACGATGATAATGCGGAAATCTTTTAATACTTTTTGAAAAATAGAAAATAGTTGATATTCTTTGTATTACGTCACGTACTTGGTGTAATGGACGGTATTTTAAATGTGTATAACGATGGAAGTATTAATTTGCAAGTGACCTAAGTAGTTCCGTCGAGGAGCTCGAGATGTGTTTAGGAAAGGAACGTCTAGTTTTCAACATTCATTCCGTTAAGCACATGGGAAAAGATATAGAACATCATAGTCCATTAGATTCATTTTTATCATTCCCAGTTGAATTCTACGTGTGTCAGTAAACAATGATTTCTCTGTCAGGAAGGAATTCACATGGAGATTTATAGATGAAAGTTTACTGGAGCGTAGACTGCAACGAACGTTTTGGCCAATCGAACTAAATGAACATCCTGTAACAATAGACTCAAGTAGGAAAGTTATTGGACCATAACGCTATTACTCTTCACACTGAAACTCGAAACTAATGTCCATCGCTTTAAGCACCAACGCATTGTACATTGAGCTTCTGATAACCACTGGATAATTACTAACTTTCTCAACGAGTATGAGGTTATTTATTAAATGGTTTAAGTTTTCAGTTATTGATGTTATAGAGTGCATTTATTCAGTCACTATTAGCTTATAGGCATCGAATAATATGTCAGCATTTTAATCATTAGATACCAGCTTCGAGTACTAGTGTGAACGCCAACATATCAATGTAGATATATCTAACGAATGAGCCTTTAATAGTCCTGAATCCTACAGTTAACCATAATCCAACGCTATTTAAAAATGTTCACTAAGGTTACACAATTATCTGTAAAATAAACTAACAGTATTTTCAAATATCGGATCATCTAGAGAAATGGTTAACTGTAAATAAACCAATAATTGAGGGAAATAGGTCAATCACTAAATGTCAGCTGTTTTGGCTATTTAATGAATGCGTTGAAAATTGATTGCTACAAAGTTAATAGAATATATTAGTAGTTAAGTTCAAGGTGATGATGATGAGGTGGATGAGATAGAGCCGTCACAATTTATTTTTATTATTGCAATAATACACACTTATGTCAGGTTGTATCCTGGTTATCACCGACTGATTAATTTTCAACAAAGGTAGCAGTTCGCTCTATCTGAATGTGAGACATAGTCATGTAGGGTAGTTGGCATTCGAATGGTTATTCGTTTTTGTCCATTGATGTCTTCGAAACATTGCGCGCATCAGCTGGAATCACCGAGTAAGTAATAATGATGTTAGACGCCGGATATTAGTGAAATTTAGTAAATTAGTTGATGAGGTTGTGAATCTTCATCGACTGTGGTGGTTGAGACATGTGTTACGTTTACCTAAGCACTGCCTGCCTCGACGTGCGATTATGACTGACATAAGGGCAGGATAAAAGAGAGTTAGAGGCGGCCAAACCAAAACGTGACATAAGACCATGAATTTTCTGACTTCTGGTTTGAGTCGTGTCGGTAGATGCAGACAACCTGTTTCGGGTCTGCGCGAATACCGTAACCAGTGGCTGGAAACGTCGAGTGACATGGTTTAGAATGGGTGACAGTGGCGCAGATGTTTCCATTCGTTGTTCTCCCTTAAACTGTAAGCTTAAAATTATTTCATAACTTTCCACGCTCCATCTCTTCTCCTCTGTACCATATTCCATACGTTTACTCTTCTTTGTTTTTATTATTATTATTATTATCGTTTGGGTATCATCTACTTCTACTGTTGTGATGTTAACCTTGCTGTGAGTTAGGTGTATGGCAACTTGGACCGATGCACACATGTGATAGGCTCTTTCTTGATCACACACATATACAAATATTCGGCTACAGTGTTTTATATGGACGAAGTTGTACGATTCTTAAACCATTTTCACCACTGGGTGGATATTCAATGGTAGAATTCCCACTTCCATCAATTTGTGATATATATAGCGCGACGATCATCCATTGTCATTGGTGATAACTGTCTCACTCCCGATAAGTATGAACTTCACCAGTCACGACTTTTCACTAGAGCTTCAGGAACATCCCAGAGTTAGTCACTAATGAGCTCATTATTATAGTTCAATTGGGATGGTTATTTTTGTGGAGATTGATTATTTTAATACATTTTTATTCTAAATCTATTTTATTATTTAGTTATGGTTTAACTGGTTCAAATAATGTACAAGGTGAAGAGGTGAAAAAATTAGATGTTTTATCAAATGATCTATTTATCAATATGTTAAAATCATCTTATACAACTTGTTTATTAATTTCGGAAGAAAATGATCATGCTATAGAAGTGGAATTAGAAAAACAAGTTAGTTATTAACTATATTGAATTTATTAATATTATATGTTAATATGTTAGAATGAGTTTGTATCTTCCTATTGATGAATCATGAACTGAAATTGATCAACTTCTGCTGTTATATGTATATCCTGAGCGGATTGTCTTGATATAGCGATTATTCACAAGTATTATGAATAATACCATATGTGACTGTTTGAACTCAGTAGTCTAGTGGTGAAGGCGAAAGCGTTTGGTAACAAGCGGATTGACTTCGAATCCCAGTATGAACATCAGCATTGGGATACAGGTACATCCAACCGATGAGTCCCGAATAGAACGAAACGCACATCCTGGATTACACATGCCAGTCACAATCTAAATGAAACAAAATGTTAATAATGTTTTTCTTGAAGGAAAGGAATGTTGTCGGTACAATATAGAATCAAGCATATATGTGTATCGGTTCAAGTTTTCAGACTTCAATAGTACAACAACATTAACATGAAATTAGTAGGATTTAAATGATATCAGTAAACGCAGGCCAACATAAAACTTAAGAGTTAATGATTACTATTATTAATTTCTATGTTATAAAACATTTGAGGAATGTAATTGTGCATTTATAAGAGTAAAGTTTCGGTTAACAGACTAATGCAGACTAATTAGTAGTAATTGGGTGTTGTAGAGACTGTTAAATGTTAATTTGATGTCATAAATTAGTCTAAATTACACAACCGTTGACCACTACGAAGCACTAGACGGCTGTGTTGTCATAGTATAGGACTTTTCAGCATCCACGACCCAATCAGGGGTTGAACTCAGGAACTTCAGGTTTTACGGCGAAACTTTTACTCCAGTAGTCTATGTAGATAGATAGTCGTATCACTAATCGTCACACATGGAGCACCTTACTTGTAATTGTCAAATGAATTTCATTTACTACAATTTTTACAAGAAATATAAGTAAGCATAAATATATTTGTTCATAACAGATCTGATTCTATTGAAATGTAGTTAGATTGTTGTCGGTACAATATAGAATCAAGCATATATGTGTATCGGTTCAAGTTTTCAGACTTCAATAGTACAACAACATTAACATGAAATTAGTAGGATTTAAATGATATCAGTAAACGCAGGCCAACATAAAACTTAAGAGTTAATGATTACTATTATTAATTTCTATGTTATAAAACATTTGAGGAATGTAATTGTGCATTTATAAGAGTAAAGTTTCGGTTAACAGACTAATGCAGACTAATTAGTAGTAATTGGGTGTTGTAGAGACTGTTAAATGTTAATTTGATGTCATAAATTAGTCTAAATTACACAACCGTTGACCACTACGAAGCACTAGACGGCTGTGTTGTCATAGTATAGGACTTTTCAGCATCCACGACCCAATCAGGGGTTGAACTCAGGAACTTCAGGTTTTACGGCGAAACTTTTACTCCAGTAGTCTATGTAGATAGATAGTCGTATCACTAATCGTCACACATGGAGCACCTTACTTGTAATTGTCAAATGAATTTCATTTACTACAATTTTTACAAGAAATATAAGTAAGCATAAATATATTTGTTCATAACAGATCTGATTCTATTGAAATGTAGTTAGATTTTGCATAAACTGTTTAGATTATTTTATATTTCTTTCTTCTGACAAGTTCGAATTTCTCACTAGTTCAGTTAGATTGACTCTCTTTGATGCTTTTGATAAACCTTCAAAGGAAAATTTTATCTTTTCGATTACCTGAAAACATAGAAAGGAGAGAAACAGTTTTATATCTTCATTATTCATGAATCTACACACTTCAATCACAAGATTATAAATTAATCCCGGTAAAAATGAATTACGTATACTAATTCAATTGATACATTTAGATAAATAGTTGGTTAGAAAGCTAATTGAATACTTGGTAATATATTGCATGTTAAAATCACCTCTTCTTCTTCTTCTTCTTCCCTTTCTTTTTTCTCATGGTTATCATATAAAAATCTGAATTCTTCAGTTGTTAATATTAAGAAGTGTATTTAATCAGTATTTATTGGCATGGGCATATCGTTAGTCTTTTGCTTCAATTTTACTTTTAATGAAATTGGATTGTGACTACCAGTGGATTCTATAACTTACTTTTCAATTAGAGTTTAGTATACAAACGAGTTTTAACGATTATTAAAAATGTCTGTAATGAATAATTATTTTAAAAGGTACATACAGTTGATGAGTCCTAAATCAGACGAAACACGCTTCCTGCCAAAATTCAAATTAAATTACTTTAGCCATTTAGATTCAGCATAGACTTAAGAAATTTGAGTCTCACAACATAGCAAATCATAAGACAGGCTAAATAGGTAATATTATAGATAATTAAACAGATTTCCTATGATTAAAGTAATTACTCCTGTTTTCTATAGACTTTTCTGTTTTTAAATTAAGAACGTAACATCTTAGTTCATCTACATAGTTGCATAACATCTATATTCTAGAACCCTCAATAGGAACACAGTATTTTATGCACTTATAAATTGATTTTGGTTGGGGTTCAGAGTTAGAGATAAGGTTAATTTTAATTAAAGTTTTTGTTTAGGTGCAGTATTGATTTATATATCATGCATTATTTGTTTAGCAAGAACTCAGTACTTGATACTCATATACACTATAATTGTTACACTATGATGTCAAAAATGAGTTTTCTCTTGATTATTATACTTTATTGGCTCTAAACATGAGTATTACAATAGGTGATCTTTGATTGTTTACAAGTTGTCTTGATAGTCACTGATTGGGTGCTTTAATTATTCTCGATCAGTTTAAGAAAGGCCTAACCTCATCTGTTTATCATACTTTACTATATTGAGCTCGTCATCAAGAAGTGCATTCTATTGCTTATATTCACACTTAGTCTCATATCAACTATCTACAGTTTCGAATGTCAAATGTTATCTATTGCACATAAACTAATAGTGGTTGTTTAAACGAAGTCTATAACATCTAGTAGTTATCAAGTGATCAATGTATAATGTGATAGACATTAGTTTCGAGTTTCAATGTGAAGAGTAATAACGCAGTGATTTAAATTGATTCAGTTGTCAAGTCGTTAATAATTTACATCTAGTCACAACTTAACATTGATTTAAGAAGAAAATACTAGAATTTAGGTTATGCCAAAACATTCATAAAATAAGTAGATTAGCAGTATTTTCAAATGTCGAGCCATCTATAAAAATGATTATCTGTAATTAAATCAGTAATAAAAGGTAACTAGGTTAATTATTAAATATAAGTTGTTTTGGCTACTTAATGAATACATTGAAAACAGATTGTTACAAAGTTGGTACACATCACTATTAGTTACGATTAGGATGATAATAATAATAATGATGATGATGATGATGATGATGATGATGATGATGATGATGATGATGATGATGATGATGATGGGGAGGAGGAGGAGGGGGAGGAGGAGGAGGAGGAGAAGGAAGTAAATGGGCTACAACTCATTGTGATAAGTTGTTATGGTTTTTTTTTAAGAATAATTCGTACTTAGAATTTGAAGTGAGGATTCATCTATGAATCTATTTGACCAATCGTAAACAAAAAAGTTGGATATGTAAACCGTTGAATAGCTGCTTAGCGGTTCTAAGATTAGGAGTTAAACTTACATGTGCACTTCTTGTGAGTGCCATATTGTATCCAAACAACTATCTAATCATTTGTGTGCTTTAATAATTGTTTCACACAGATTGATTCACGATATGAAACTTCATATAAACAAAATCAGGTGAAAGTGAATTATTGTTTCTAATAATCAACTCGGTATTAGTAACTATGGCTGTTTAACTAAGGGGAGAGTGGATTCCAATTGATTTATCATATACCATAAAGCTTCTCATATAATCCTTACATATTTTGGTATGTCGGAGCACTAGTCCTGGTTTCAACTAGTACTTAAAGAATAAACATAGACAGATTCAATTAGTTATTACGAATTTCCTATCAATTCCAAAGTGAAATTTTACCTAAAATATTTATTGAACTAGTTTAACAACTACTGTCTATCAATATATAACGAGTTTTACTTAAGTTGGATTGTGAATGGCAATCGGGATCCAGGAAGCGTTTCATCCTATTCGGGACTCATCGGATGGATGTACCTGCATCCCAATGTTGATGTTCATACTGGGATTCGAACTGAGTCCGCTTCGTGCCAAACGTCGCCGCATTCACTACTAGACTAGACAGTCACACTTGTGCAACGGGCATATATGTAATTAGAATAAGCTTGTATTTTCCTGTTGATTTGTAGCCTAGTGGTGAACGTGGTGGCGTTTGGCACGAAGCGGACTGAGTTCAAATCCCAGTGTGAACATCAACATTGGGATGCAGATACATCCAGCCGATGAGTCCCGAATAGGACGAAACGCGTGTCCTAGATTCCGCTTGCCAGTCACAATCCAACTTAAATATTACTTTTGTACTTTCGCTATATCGAGGCAATCCGCTCATGATGCACATGGCAACAGAGACTGACCAGTTTCAGTCTATTACAAATCAACGGGAAAATACAAGCTTATCCCAATTATATAACGAGTTGGAGTAAATTGGGCTGATAAATTAAGATATAGCACCAATCGATGAGTTTAATGATTGTTGGTCTGTGCATCGAGATTACAAACATCACAATGAAGTTCATGGGGCTAATTATACTGTCAATTGTACAAAGCTGTGATAACAGTAAAATACCAGTTAGGGTGTCAGGTCGTCAATATCATCTCTCAACTAGTTTCGTCTTAAGGTTCTTCGAAAGGAGGTGTCCTTCCACGATGCAAGCAGTCAGCAAGTGACAATTACTCTCATACTTTTAAAAACAATCATGAATGTTTCTCGTTTTATGTATCCTTTTTATTTTGCACAGAGTATCTATTTTGATTTTTCAGGGAAAATATATTGTTTGTTTTGATCCATTGGATGGTTCATCAAACATTGATTGTTTAGGTTCAATTGGTTCCATATTTCTTATATTACGCTCACCATTACAAAATGATAAATGCATGGTAACTCCTGAAATGGCACTACAACCTGGTCGTCAAACAGTTGCTGCTGGTTACGCTCTATATGGTAGTGCTACAATGTTAGTACTAACTCTTGGAACTGGTGTACATGGTTTTACATTAGATCCAGTAAGTTTGAATTATTCAAGTTTATTATTATCATTTTACAGTGGGACACCGAAAATGTTCCTCACAAATCAAGTTTTAATGTTATAAAGAAATCTGTTTTCATTAATAATTACTTTCATATTTACGTGTGGGCTGGGCTACTGACAGGGATTTTCAATTCAACAAAAGTTGTTTATTTCAAGGAGATGGATCACTCCTTTGACCCTTCATTGAAAAGTCAGCGTTTCACAAAACGTATTGTCTAACGCATTATTTAGTTATAGTAAATCAGTGAAACTTTCTAGATCTCTCCACCAGTATAACAACATTATATTATGCAAAACTTACTTGAAAATCATTACATCGGAAAATTGATGCCAATCCTCTGGTTAGATCCCGAGCTGGTGGTGCTGATGGTTGAGTGTTCAATGTGAAATCTGAAGGCTCTAGGTTTGATTTCAGATAGGTTCGTGAGTGTGCACTGTCATAGAGGTGTCACATGTCAGGATGAAACAGCTATCTGATCCTCTAAAACTTTCAGTGGTGCCCAACTGAGATCAATCGATGACGAATCTAAACAAAAAAATCAATACCTATTGTTTTTCGTTCAATTTTTAGGCTATTGGCGAATTTATACTTACACTACCTAATATCTCTGTTAAACCACGTGGAAATATCTACTCAATTAATGAAGGTTATGAAAGTTTTTGGGATAATGCTATTAAAGAGTATATTAAAGCTAAAAAATTTCCTGAAGTAAGTTCTATATGACTTTATTGTTTTTATTATATCTCTGAGTGGTGGCCAATGTGATTGTTGTTTATTTCTTAATGTTAATCAAATTCCATAGATTTAGTTACGTTAATTTGGCTATCAGTCTTAGTGATGCGACATCGAGTACAGGATGTTGGTAACGTTAAGTGGCCAAAGGCAGACAGCAGAAAGTTACGCTTGACCTAGGTTTTGTGCTTATAGCACTTTTCAGATTGGCCTACATGACAGAAAACCTAAATCTCTATCCTTAGGAAATTACTAAGTTTGTATCATTTTATTAAGTTGGATTTTTCCATCTTTTTGAGCCAATTTGTTGAACAGCAGAGCTATATTGCATTTTTACTGTAATAAGTGACGTTGCCTTTTAGTGTCAGACGGACAGTTGCAACGTAGAACTTGGTACATGCGTACGTCAGTTCAAGTTGTCATGCCTCAATTAGCAGATAGAGATTAAATTGTCGAATCAAATCCCAGAGTGGGGAAGGTAGTAGCAGAGTTAGTATTCATGGAAGGGAATAGAGACCGAGAACATTTAAGAAAATATGATCCAGTAAAGAGAAAATTATGATAAGTTCAGAAACTAGGATTTGGAGGAAGACAAGGAATGGATGCACCTGCGCCATTGCCAACGATTTTGAGCCATATCACCCAAAGTCTCTAACCATTTATTACGAGCCTCACGTGGAACCCAACCAGGTAGTCTGTACCTATTAACATGGCTCAGCCCAATTGTCAATGACTTCATGGACTGGTGCCATGTTTTGGTTTGGCCGCCCCTAGCTTTCTTCAAGCCTACTGCTACACCAGACAGCATTGCTCGTCGAGGTAGGCGGTGGTCAGGCATACGTAACACATGTCCTAACCACCTTAGCTGATGAAGATTTACTACTTCATCAATAGACTTACCGTATCTACCTAGTACTCTATTCCTAACCCACGTATTGCTTACTCGGTGGTCCCAGAAAACACGAGCAATGCTTCGAAGACATCTATGATCGAATACCAGGAGCCTACGAATATCCTCTATCCTTAATGGCCATGTTTCACATCCATAAAGTAAGACGAACCGAACTACTGTGCAGTAAACGCGTCCTTTGGTCAGTAGTCGGAGGTCTCGCCTACGCCACAGATGACGCAAATTCCCAAAAGCTAATCGGGCCTTATGTATACGCGCAGAGACTTCAGCAGACACCAGACCGTCAGGGCTGATGAGGCTGCCAAGATAAGTGAAGCGGTCAACACATTCAACTGCCTCACTCCCTATCACTAACTTCGGTGTCGAATCAAGCCAATCCTGAAGTAACATTTTGCATTTGGGTGGAGAGAATCGCATCCCAAACATCCTTACATTCTTGTTTAAGGTAGTCAAAAGATTCTGCATTTTATCAGCATCTTCGCCTAAGAGAACTATATCATCTGCATATTCTAAATCAGCTAGTTTATCTCCTGGAAGGAGGTCAACCCCGCCGAAGTCAGACGATGAAAATGTCAACTCTAAAAGTATATCAATGATAAAATTAAATAAAAATGGGAAAAGCGGACAACCTTGACGAACACCACTGGAGGTAATCAGTTCTAATGACAATCTGCCATAAGCTTTCACTCGACATGTGGTGTTCAAGTAGAGAGCTTGTATAAGGTTAATGTACTTCTGTGGTACGCCTTTCATTGACAGACATTGCCACGTAACCTTACGATCGATAGAGTCAAATGCCGCCTTAAGGTCAAGGAATACAACTATTGTTGGGCGTCTAAAAGTGTGTCTATGTTCCAGAACCTGCCGAAGTGTGAATAGGTGGTCTATACAGCCACGTCCAGGTCTGAAACCACCTTGGTTCTCTCTAGTCTGGCTCTTCACGAGCTTTAGTTAGGCGTCGAAGTATGATTGAAGCTAATATTTTGGACACTATATTAGTTAAGCTGATTCCTCGGTAATTGTCACAAGAGGACTTCTGTCCTTTCTTATAGATTGGAACAATTAGTGTTTGAGACCAGTCAGGTGGGATTACGCCCAATTCCCAGATTCTAGCCAGGATCCCGGTTAATCTTGCTGCTAAAACTGGACCACCATCCCTAAATATCTCAGGGGTCAACCCATCGGGTCCTGCTGCTCTACCTCGCTTTAGGTTTCCTATAGCCTTCTCAACCTCACTAAGACTTGGGGGGACCAGCATTAACTTGCCATTCGGATTGCTTCGGAATGGTGGGCAACTGGGATGACGCCGAGGGCCAATTGAACTGCTCCCTAAAGTGTTCTGTCCATCGGTCCAACCTTCTGGATTGATAGTGAATAGTGCTCCCATCTCTTTCTGCGATAGTTTCACTTACAGTTGGATTTTTGATGCCCGTTTCCTTGATAAGTCTGAACAGTTGCCTACTGTTACCTATTGCCGGTGCCTTTTCCATCTCTTTAGCTTTCGCCACCCACCACTACTGACGATCATTTCGTAAGCTTTTAACCAGTTTGCGTTTAAGTTGCCTTCGCTCCTCATCGTATTTAGGACTGGACGGGATGTGTTGCCGAGCATCTATCAGTTCATTAGACGCAGCTGAAATCCACTGAGTTTTCCTAACTTTTTGGTTTAGTTTACTAGTAGATATCACTGCTGTTTCAACAGCTTTTTGGATATCATTCCAAGCTGACTCGGGGTGGGTATCGTTTATACAGTTGACTAATTGGTTTTTAAGTTGTTCCTGAAATATATTCTTGACTTTTTCATCATTAAGTTGAACAAGTATGGGGATCTTTGCCGTGGGTCTTTTACGTCCAGTGAGACGCAGACTAATACGCGCTCGTATTAAAGCGTGGTCTGAGTCTAAACATGTGCTCCAAAATGAGCGCCAGTCTTCTATCGAGCCTCTCTAACGGTGGCTGATAGCAATGTGGTTTATTTGAGTCCAACGTTGAGTTGACTGTGGAGGCCGCCATGTCAACTTATGTTAGTGCTTGCGAGAAATAGACGATTATCTGAGCATAGTTGTAATAAACGGTCGCCATTATCTGTTCGTTGGGCCTCGACACCATAGGATCCACCTAGGTGCCTTTCGGTTTCGTCTAATCTACCTACTTGGGCATTAAAGTCACCAGCCATAATCACTACATCAGTACGCTTAGCTTTACGAAGGAGGTCTGAAAGCTTTCTGTAAAATTCATCTTTTACTTCATCAGAGCTGCAATCAGTCGGAGCGTAGGCAGAGACAACAAAGAGGCAACGGCGTGTGTCCCTATCTTTCCGAGTTCTTACCGTCCCGTTTAGACGGACAGCGCATAAGCGACTGTCTATGGGAATCCAGTCAAGGAGAGCCTGTTCAGCTTTTGAACTTAGTGCTATACCTACACCAGCAAGTCCTCGAGTGGTAGCGGTGGGGTCTCTGGAAACACGAAGGGTGAACCGGACCGGTTCTTTGTTTTCACAAGGTGAGGTCAGGTAAATGACTGTACTTGGATCCTGTATACGCGTTTCAGAGAGACAGCAGACATCGATGGAACGAGAATTAAGGGTCATGGCTAGGGAGGCCTGTTGTCCTATTTGGCCTAAGGTTCGAACGTTAAAAGCTCCGATATGTAGTTTAGTGCGAGGTTTCAGGAGACCAGGAATAACGTTTTGTGAACTCAAAACATTAGCATTAGAGGCGTGAGGTGATAAGGTTAGGCTCGTCGGGTTAATCGTGGGAATAAGGGAGTTATTGAGAGTTGTGGGTGGGATTTGACCTCGAGCAAAATGATCTCTTGTGCTGTTAGAGGTATGAGGGCGGTTATCACTTCCCGGTTGCCCACACCGTGGAAGGGTCATTCTTGAGGAACCTGAAAGAGAAAGAGGGTTAGAAGAGGTCGTGATGACCTGAGAGTGTGACCGCAGTGTCCAGGGGACAGCTGTTTGAGGTCGGTCGAGTACATTATTTGTTGCTCCGGTTGTCAGAAGGGGGGGGGCATCGGCCTCATGGCTTCCGAGGGAACTCGGCTTTCACCATGGAGCGTCATATTGGTCCTTCCAATTCCCAGAGCAGAGTTAGAATTGTTATATGGGTGTACCAAATATCCATCCCATTAACAGGATGATGGCAAATGTATTATTGCTCATTTGTTCCTTACTTGGATCAAATGCTGATGGAGTCATAAGAGCAGTTATCACTTCTTGGTTCTCCAAACCATAGGGGGGATTCTACTTCCTGAAGTACCGGAAAATGAAGTTGGATTAGGAGTAATCTTGACGACCTTGGAGCGTTATTGTTCTGAACAGAGAATAATTGCTTGTGGTTGTTCATACACTGCATTTGTTTGAATAGTTTTAAATGTGTTAACTCCATACTTCTTAAGGACTTATCATTGGAGACGAATGCCCACGGAGTACGTTTTTTAAGACTGACTCTTTCTAAATCAATCCTTCCGTTGTGAAAAGGCAAGATCGCTGTGATACTACTGGTTATCTAAGGAAAACACCTTGTCGTCGTCATACTCCTGTACAGTTGGCAGTATGACTTCTCTATTTGGATTTTGAATTCAGTCGACTTGTCTAGGATGATACTATTTTAAATACGATTGTTCTAGCCAATATAGTTTGACGCAGTTATCACAATAAGCTAGCTTGAACACTGGGTTAACGTGGAATCTACGGTCAGGGCTTTCTCAAATCTTTTTTCTTTGATTCTTTTTGGGAATGTCTTTTTGAATTTGTTTGGATTGAAAGAAAAACAGAACTGTGACATTTCGGGTATTGAATATTATTTAGGAGTTGTTAACATTATCTTAATACATATTAATCCGTGAAATCTTTTACTATTACTAGTACACCCACATGGGGCGCGTTATTTATTGATGATTATGTGAACTTATGATTGGTCACTAAGCTACATTAAAACAGTTATTTAATTGAATAGTTCAATTTTATAGGAACATTTTGTTCTTTTAGCTATTGTGTTATATGAACTGGCTGATCTAATCATGGCCTCCCTATGATCATACTAGACAACATCATTAACGCTCACTTTGAATATAATTAGGCTTTTTATACTTGTTTGTTAAGTTCGGTGAATCGTTAGCGTTTTACTGTTGTCAACTGATTGAGATATTCTCAGGTTCATCTGAATAATGAGCCTGTAAATAGAATGTAAGACGTACATTGTGATTTGTAATGTTCATCTCCATTTCATAACAGTTTGTTTGTAGTACACTAAGCTTACTTAACAAATCTAATCAATTCAGTGTAGTAAAATCAACCTCTGCATGTATGTAAATCGAACTATTGCCTATTTTTGATGATAACTGGTATAGAATAGAAGAAAGCTAAGGGGGGTGGTGGTCAAATCAAGACTAAGCATCACTTCATAAAATTATTGACTATTGGTCTAAGCTATGTTATTAAATGAAAACTAACTTGTTGAGGTCTGCTGAATTATCGTAATTAATGTTAGAGACATTAAGTGAAATAGTTTAGAATTAGTACCATTAGTGTTGATACATTCACTCATTGGTTTTTTCTGTGAGTCCTAAATTTTGAAACGTTTGTATGGTTTCCCTTCCACGAACTAGTTCTATTTTCTCAAAACACTATTTCTTTTGCTACCAATGATGTAATTAATATTTTCACTACTTTCGTATTTATCTTGGTCTACTGATGGGATGTGGATTTTTGTACATATATGCCATGCTCTAGGTTGTACATGACTGACCTTCAGGTATGCTGTAACCATCTATGGCACCACTTATTGATTTTTGAAGTATTGTTCTCTTCATTTTGTTTTTTCATTCTTTATAGTCAGGAAAACCTTATATCGCCCGTTATTGTGGATCTATGGTTGCTGATGTTCATCGTACATTAGTTTATGGTGGAATTTTTCTTTATC
This sequence comes from Schistosoma mekongi, assembly GCA_034768735.1. Taxonomy (NCBI): domain Eukaryota; kingdom Metazoa; phylum Platyhelminthes; class Trematoda; order Strigeidida; family Schistosomatidae; genus Schistosoma; species Schistosoma mekongi. The sequence continues at coordinate 3,734,640 of CM068312.1, forward strand.
CAGGTACTAAACAATCTCCTAAAGGAAAAGTAAGTAATAGTTTACTACTATTTCTGACATTTAGTACTTTCAGTCATTTTCCCTTAAATTATATTAACGAGTGATGTTCATTAAGGTGTACTGTTTATCAAATATTTCATGTTTAACCGTAACTTATTATATTTCTGTTTTTCATCCTATATGTTACAGCAAACTACACTGACACGTCCATAACATACAGTTGAAGATAATTCTCGACGTCTGAAATGGAAATCATTTTATTATGCTACATTCACTAAGCGAACTACAAAATAGGGGAATTGCTAGTTACAATGAGCTTAGTGAACATAGAAAACGTTCTGGTTGATGTCAATTCTGTATGTTAGGTCGAGAAAATCGGTCACAATTTCGAAATAACACGTTAAAAGTAGTGCAGATACACAGTTTGTTAGTGTTAATCACCTTATTGTCTTAACATCATGCTGCGAAATTTTATGAATAAGAGAAAAATTTGATTTCAGTAAATATATGTAAACCTACATGCGTTTACAAATTTCATTAGACAATAAGATTATTATTATTATTATCCTTTGTCACTGGTGAAAATTGTTATAAAGGTTTTTATTGGTTAGCGGTTTTTCAGTATTACAAGACAAGCACTAACTTGAGATCCTAAAGGCCAAAGGAAAAGAGGAAGACCCAGGAACACATTGCGTCGTGAATTGGAAGCAAACATGATGAGGATGAAGAGCACTTGGGAAGGGCTGGAAATGAAAGCCCAGGACAGAGTTGGTTGGAGAATGCTGGTAGGCGGCCTATGCTCCACTTGAGGTAACAGGGATTGATGATCTCGCTCTTGTCACTGATGACATTTATCTGATTCCCGATGTAGTTTAACTACTTTAGTTGTGGCTTCTTACTAGGACTTAGATTTTCACCTCCCCAAGTTATTCACTAGTAAGCTAATGGTGATACATTATGAAGATATGAGTTGTCAAAATCATTAAATTGTGTAGTTAAGTTCAGACTCCTTTTTTTCTAACAAAGTTATTGTTTATCAGCTGGCAATCACATCATTAGTCAATGAATTATAGAAATTAACTAGTATCTAAGTTGTCATGATTCCTCTTAGGTGAATTTTAACTAAACAATATGAAGTTGATGCCGAAGATTTCTGTAGCTCAGGTGAATAATTTTTGTAATTGGTTTCTATGAGGTAATTAGTTGGATTACAAAGCATTCATTGTCATTCTGGATAACATTTTCAGCATTTACTTCCGGCACAACTGATAATTTCGATTATTTCATAAGTTTGGATAGTTTTGTTTTTTTTTATTCGTTACAGATTGAACTCAGTTGGGCATCACTAAGAACTACGGAACACTGGAAAGCTGTTTCGTTCTAGTATGAAGCGTTTCAGTAACCGTGCGCACTCATGACTCCATCCTGGGTCAAAATCAGGACCATCAGTCTCAATACTGAAAGGAAACAACTGTTCGGGGATTCTTGGTTTTTAGTGGTACATAAGCGAGTCCAGTCTGTGTCTGATACATTCAAAACATTCCACAAGTATTTAGCAAATAGGTTCTAATAACCTTTTACCCAACTGGTTGTGTTCACGTGTTTGATTATTCTCATATGTTCAATTAATTTTGTTTAGTTGACTTCGGGGCATGTGTTTGATTGATGCCGTCTATATGGGTTGATAGATTGCGTCTATGCTTGTGTGCTATTTGATCTAAATGCGATGATACTAAACTTTCTTTGGCAATTAGATCTATCAGCAATGAATTGGCACATCAGCATACCTTCAATCTACCAATAATACAGAAAATGTCAACTAAGCGTAGCTTATGCCTACAAACGTACACATAAACATAACTAGTTGCACACAGGATCATCACAACATATTGACTAAATTCTTGTAGAATAATTGAAATTCTTAATTTTACATGAGTTAAAAGTTGAATATGTTGTTCAGAATGGTAATGAAACCAAATCATTCAACTCAGAGGACTTGACTAAAATATACAAAGTCGATTAGTCGGAATTTATGATGTTAAGTGAATATAGTTTGGAACGAAGAAATAAATGTACAAAGAGCATTTATGACTAAATAATAGTTGATCCATTCATATTCTTAACTTTTAAAGGCAAGTTTTCACAATTTTTAGTATCTATTCACTATTTGATTAACAAGTGAACGTTTCACTTCAATTTATAGTTATTGCAAAAATGTAGAAATGTCAAATGTGATGCACTTATTATCAGTTGGTTTGTTATAACTAATCAACTAATAACTATAATTCGTTGCTTGTATTCGTTATCGACTAATCCCATTTAGGTAGCATTGAAAACCAGCATGCAGTAGGCAGCTGTTTCGTTCGAGTATAGGACTCTTCAGTGACTTTACACACCTACAACCACTTCTACATAACTATGATAGTTAGGCCACTTTTAACTTTTTTAAAGATTCCTTCGAAGTTCTGATGAATCAAGACAAGTCGGAAATGAGACAGTTATTGCCAATGTGATTGAATGATTGTTTCTCTACAACATAAATTGATTGAAGTTGATATTCTACCATTGTCCCCAGCTGGTCCAGTGGTTTATATGCTTATGACTACGTGATGGAACCTAAAAGTCCTATGTATGATTTCTGATAAAGCTGTGTGTTCATATTCTAATTAAGGCATTTCATACTAGAACAAAATAGTTGTTTATCATTTTTCTCCGTCCTCCACCGGTATCCGGCTGAGACCAATCTATCACAAACAAAAGCAATAAGTCAAAACTAATTTCTACAAAATCTACTTCAAATTGACTATAATAACTATTCGCTCAAAATATTGCATCCAGGTTATGTTAAATAGATTGTCATATGCTTGATGTCAGTTTTTATATTATTAGAAATGTAAATTATTGCAGACATGTAATGCTAGTTGTAATTCCCTTAACTAGCAGGTTCCAACTCCCGCTACAACTACTCCAGTTTGAGCAATCATGTAGCAGTATCACGAACCCTCATATTTAGTGTGTCTGGAAGCTGAGTATTCAAATGTCTGTACTTGGTCAATGAGTTAACAACAAATGTGAGTATTAGACAACTGAAACTAGTTAGTACCATAGTTAGTTATCAAGTTGGAATATTTATTTTGTCATCATGGGGAACCTTTTAAAATTATCTACCACTAGATAGAAGTTTTCTCATACTTTGAAACTTATTACCAATGCCCATACTGGGGACGAAACCTAAAACCTTTAGTCTCTCAGTGAGAGTTTGTATTTTAAGACTACTCAGTTTGTAACCAGTTGTATGCATTTTTTTGCTTCAGTCAATGCATGATACATCGTAATGAGTAACAGATTTCATTTATGAGTAATTGGTTTATAACCTACCTGGTTGAATTGCACTTACCACTACTTAATAATCATTATTTAATCACTAGTGACGTCTAGTTTCGAGATGGATCGCCAGAGTCCCTATGGAAAGACATAATTTCTTTGGCTGAACAATTTGAAGTGTGAGATAAGTATCACTGGTGACGATGATCACCATGCAATATCGGTAATAAATTGTAGTTAAGAAAACATAGACTTTCGGATGCCATTTCAGTGTTCTAAGAGTAACACCTGAAATACATGTAGGTATCGAGTTCTGATAGGGTGCTCGTTGCTTAGGCGTCCTGACTAATACGAACACAGTAGAGGACCAACCGCCTAGTGGTTTAAAAAAGACTTAGATTTTTTTCGATAGGTGACAAACTCAGAACCCTGTTTGGGCAACTAGATTATATCCTTGCGACTAAGTTACGGCTCAAACCAAGTATATAAATCTCTTCTTGGTAATATGGGTAAGTCGGTTTTCAACGATTACCTAACTGAAGTCTGTTCATTATATAAGCTAACTTTATTTAGACCATCATAGAAAACCATGACGAATTGAACAATTTTCATCCTAATGTGGAACTACTTAGAGAAGCACATCCACAATCCAATCACAGATTGAACCCTAATGTATGGTTAACCTACATATCACTGAGTCTGCATCTAATGATGTATATTAATAATGTAATATGCTAATCATATTACAACAATAACTAAAATCAAATTAACACAGGGGAATAAATCTCTAAGAATTTTTGAGACTATATCCGCAGTAGTGATAATCCAGGCATTTTCTCGCAGACATTTCAAAATTATAATTAACTATAATTGCAATGAGATTGTAATAGAAATGAATTGAACTAGTAATAAAACATTATATCTAAACTGATTGGGGATTTGGATGTTTGAATTTCGCCGTTGATTTGATATTGACTGGAATTCATCAGTCGTTGTTGTCATATATGCATCCTGAGCCGACTGACCGAGTGATGCGGATGGTTTTAGTGTTCTTCACGAAACTTGAAGGCTCTGGGTTCGATTCCAGAGGGGGCAGGGCAATTGATGCTGTGTACCACTGAAGAGTCCTGTGCTAGGACAAAACAGCTAATCGGTACATTCTAATTTTCATTTATACTCAACTGACATTTAGCTGTTCGGAATACAAACAACTAAACTTAATACATATTTCCACAAAATCACCTCAATTGAATTAGTGTAATATTTTAATTGAATTGAGAGGGTTTTGTGGAGATTGGCATTTTTAATTGACTGATGTTGGCAGGGTACCATTGAAAACCAGGATCACTGGACAGCTCTTTCGTTCTGGTACAGGACTCCTCGGCAGTGAGCACTCTAGTTTCCGTTCCAGGGAACCGAACCCGTAGCCTTCAGATTAAGTGAAGAACACTTAACCATCTGCATCACTGGGCCAGTCAACTTAGGATGCATATACAACAACATTGACTGATCAATTTCAATCTATATCAAGTGAATGATCGTCGCACTATATCACGAATTGATAAAAGTGGGAATTTGATATGCCAGACAAGTAAAGAAGGTTGACTATCTTCGAGAACTGTTGTTCTGTAGACTATTTCATTATTTTTATTTATGTCAAAGGTGAACATTTTATTCCTATTATTACTCAGTTCCTTCTGCCCTATCCTCCCATTTGACACTTTAACTGTTATTATATCATTTTTCATTGATGAACTATTGTTCATCAATTGTGTGTACGTACTCCGGTTCACACTCATTATTATGTATAAATGTTAGTTTTCTAATTGGTTGACTGTGTGGTCAGGTTTTGTGTATATATAAAGGAAAGTGTGAAATATATGTTTCCGATTCTGGTTGTATCTGGTTGGTTCTTCTATCTCTGGATTAGGAGTGAGTGGACCTAGGGCAGTTCGCGTATTTATCAACTAGACACACCTCATTGGCGTTTGTTAAACTAACCAAATGAAATTCCACTATTAACTGCTAACTCAATCGTGAAGAGGGTTAGGTATTCGCCAACTTTAAGCCCACTGGACGGAATCCAGAGTGCGCACTACTGAAGAGTCCCATACTATAACGAATCAGCTATCCATTTCTCCCTAGTTTTCAATGATACCCTATCAACATCAAACTATAACATAATCAATAAACTAGAATAATATTTGTTATTTTCCTATTTATTTATTTCTAGCTAAGATTATTATATGAATGTAATCCAATGGCATTTATTATAGAACAAGCTGGTGGTATAGCAACAAATGGTAAAATACCAATTTTAGATATTCAACCACAAAGTATTCATGATCGTGCACCAATATTTCTTGGCAGTAAAGAAGATGTAATTGAATTAATGCATTTTATTGAAAAGTATGCATAATTTATTACTTTATGTTAACTAAATAAATGATTGAATTCAGTTTTTTTTGTTTGTTTGTTGATTTTATGTTTCTTTTAACTTATCTATATCATTTGAATAATTCATTTCTATTAACCTGCCATTGGTTTATTTTGAATTCAACTCAGGAAAACAAGAGTGTTTTGTTTATTCAATTTGTTTCTTTTTTTATTTTTGATTGTAATTTATGCCTTAGTTACTGATTACGTAAATTGGTCATAGTTACCAGAAATTTTCTAATTTTGATATTTGAATAGAAAATTAAATGTTGAACAGATGAATTCATCTTCACTTTGACGATTCGTTCTTGGCTGAAACGGTTTTTCTGTTAAATAATCTTGGCTAATTAGTGATCAAATAAGTTGTTTGTTATTCTAAGGATTGTTATGTATTGCGAAATAATACACTGTGACTTTGATAATTACCAATCAAAATACGGACACGTCCGCCCCATGACTACCAGTCCCCAAATGCTGGAATAGAGAAAACAATGACTTATGAGCTAACCAGACATAATCATTTTTGTATTTCAATTATGCCTTTATATGTGCACAAAATCAGACCGCACTGTCAATCAATTAGAAAACTGACATTAATACAAAACAAGAGTAATAGTGGGTGTGAACTGGGGTAACGTATGTGTAGTCAATTAACCATAGTTTATAAATGAGGAACGATATAACAACAGTTAATGCCTTAAATGGGAGTATAGGGTGAGGGCAACGTAACAATAATAGTAATAAAATGCGTATACATATCATTACCAAGGTTTAACTTTGATAATTTCAAATAAATTGAGCATTGGATAGATTGTTTATAAAATAAGTGATGCAAGTGTATTTGTAAAATTCCAATGAGTAGAAATTAAAATTTCTGACGTTTCGCGGCTTAGTGCAAGTCGCTTCTTCAGAGAACCAATAAATAACCGAATTTAATTAACACAAGATTAAATGATACACACAATGGAACAAATCAAAAACAAAATAAACTCGTACAATCAATATGCGAGAGTCTTCACGTGAAATCAAAACTCGTGCCAAAGAACATGAAAGCTACATTAAACGACCTCCTAATAATCCTGTTGAACTTGAAAAATTACAAATTAAATCAGCAATAGCAGTCTCTATATGCCACCTATCACAACCATAAAATCGATATTAAAAATATCCGAATTATTCACAAAGGTTTTTCCAATTATAAGGAAAGACGAATAGCTGAGGCGCTTCATATTTTGTTAAATCCAACTGCACTTAACAAAAAGGAAGGCCTTTCTATTCACCCAACATGGACTTTCTATCCAACTAACCACAATTAAAGTACATCGAATTTCATACACATGAACATACATTACAATTTTATTTTCACATATTTTCCTCACACATCACACTAACATTTACATACATGTTTCATCTCAAACCACCTTGACCCATATAACTTGACATTATAACACGATCAAACTCGCATTTTGATTGTACGAGTTTCATTTGTTTTTGATTTGTTCCATTGTGTATCATTTAATCTTGTGTTAATTAAATTTGGTTATTCATTGGTTCTCTGAAGAAGCGACTTGCATTAAGCCGCGAAATGTCAGAAATTTTAATTTCTACTCATTGGAATTTTACAAATACACTTGTATCACTTACTTTATAAATAAAATGCTTACTTCATATACAACCAAAATAAGGAAATCGTTTATAGGAAGAACTGCTTTAGAGGATAATCAATCTTCTTTAGGTTCCCCGTCATAACAAGGGTAATTACTGTTATTATGCAGTTATGCACAATCTATTACTTGATAGAGTGATATAATAACCATACGATCTTGTTACTTTTTTTTTTACCTAATCTTAACCTGAATATGAAACTGTTATGGCGTGAGAGAAAGGAAGGAGGGATGGAGAGCTTTTTGGTTGGGGAAATAAACACCAATTAGATGTGTGTAGTTGACATTGCGCGACTGACCTAAGCCCACTCACCCCAGACCGACAATAGGAGAACCAGAATTAATAACCGGAAGACGGCGAGAGCGAGATCCGAGATCGTATTATATTTTAATCATGCCTTTATATATACATAAAACTATACCACACGGTAAATCAATCACAAATCTAACATTAATACAGAACAAAGAAAAGAGTGGCAGTGAATGGGTACAACATGTGCACAACTAAGTAACTATAGATCATAGTGATAAACAATATACTAAGAGTAAATATACTAAACGAGAGGACCGGGTAAGAGGAACATAAGTCATAGAAATGGAACGATTAGATTGTTCACAGTTATAATAATTGAAATAATGTTTTAAAGCACACTTCTCGAAGATAGTCAATCTTCATTAGGTGCCCGGCATATCAGAATCAAACAATCTACAGTGTTATAGATTAGATGTCTTTGTATCTTGTTGTTGATGTTGTTATGAACTTCATTGCATTTGATACGAATGACTGGGTTCGTGTCCTGGAATGAATATCAACATTATAATGCTAGCATATCCATCAAAAAATCTTCAAATATGATGAAACGTGCGTTCTATATCTCACTTATCGGCTGCAATCTAACTTTAGTCCACATTACTATATAAATAGTGTGTATTTGGATCTTCCCGTTGACTTGTCATGGACTGAAACTGGTCAGTTTCTGTTACGTCCTGGGTGGATTACCTCAATACGGCAATAGTTCACAAGTATTGTTTAACTTAGATTATGACTGGCAAGAGGAATCCAGGATGCGAGTTTCGTCCTAATCGGGACTTGTCAGCCAAGAGTACCTTCATCTTAGTATTAATGTTCACATTGGGACTCAAACTCAGTTCGTTTCGTGCTAAACGCCGCCACTTCCATCACTACGCTACTGGGTTTAGGCAACCACACTTGTGCAACAGGTATGCATATATAATTAAAATATATTTGAATTTCCCCGTTGATTTATCATGAAGTGAAATTGATCAATGTCTGTTGCCATATGTGTGACTATCTGGACTCAAGAGCTTATTGCTGAACGCGGCGGCGTTTAGCACGAAACGAACTGAGTTTGTGTCCCAGTGCGAACATCAACACTGGGATGGGGGGGGTTACATCCAGCTAGCGAGTCTTACATAGGACAAAACATGAGTCCTGGATTCCCCTTGCCAGTCATAATCTAACTCAAATAACTCATTACTATATTATAAATTTATTTATAATTATCCTGATCATATTCAACTGAAATTAGGAGAATAACATAAATATAGAACATGTTTATTAATGATACAGTATTTAAGTTATAGTTCATCAAGTTGAATACAATAGTGTAAAGTTTAGGACATAGAACATTATAAAGAAATAAAATATACAGATGGTACCCAATCATATCATCTATATAATGATCCTTTATGATACATAATGTACACCTTCAAGGAAAATTACCAATTGCATGAAAAACGCGAAGGTTTTCATTGAAACATTTAATGAAAACAATAAATAGAAAAGTCGTTACGAATCAAATGATAGAAGTGTGTCAGATTAGAATTTAACAGGTACCAATGTGTTCATGGAGACTGTTGTAAATGATGAGTTGGATACAATGATATTATAATCAGTTGATGAATGAGTTGGCAGCATGCCTGTATAAAATTGACTATTGACAATAATATCAAGTAAGAGAATAGATAAAATACTTTAATAAGGGAACTAATTTTATTATTAGATCTGTGGAAGTAAGGTGAATGAATTACATACACCAAAATGGGAACACAGAGTGGTTCCAAATACACCCAAAATGTTGAAAGGAGGAGAGAATTTAAAGATTCATATGTAAACTGATAATGAAGTTAAAGAAATATTTTAATGTAAGTTACCATTACTAAGATGATGTAAGCACACAATGATGAAAGATTTAGAGTAATTGACAAAAGCGTTAAATACATTTCAACTTTAACCCCAGTCTGGTATAACCAAGGCATATTTATGGGTTGTACAAACATCTGCTGAATATGTAGATTAGTTTTGTGAATGCGAATGGCAATATCCTATGCCATATTTAAAAGATAGATCTGTAAACAATATGAAATAGTTGATGGAATTCGGTAATTAACTCTGTGAGATTTATTCAAGTCAACTCCATGTCCTGTGTTAATCAGGTAGGCCAGAACAGGACCTCTAATCTATTTAACTCGTCCTCTGCTCAACTGTCATGGATAGAGTTCGGTGATAGGACGATGAACCTTATACAACTGGCTTCATAGGATCAGTTAAATTGACAAATACGCGTAGAACTGTCGAATCCAGACAGTCTATTTTTCGTAGTAGAAATAAAGGGTCACTATTTCAAATTGGCGCGTAAAAAGTTTCCCGCATACTTTTTCTTAACCTCAACGTTAGTATCTCATTGGCAAGATCATTTTTAAACTGTAGTCATAAAGATACTGACTTCTTCGGAGCAATAACTAAGTCAGGATTTATTTTCTTTTACTTCCTGTATTTATGAATGAATTTAATCAGATATCCATTGATACTAAGTAGATTACAAATATTAACCAGCTGTTCTTGAGTTACATTGTAGGTCTCGATGTTTTATGATTTTAAGTAAGTTTCTTTTTGTATCTTAATCGTAAAGAACTGTAAAAATGAGTATATTGCCCACTTGATGGTTCTCTGTAAATCTCTGTTTTTAATGAATCATCTACTTTTCTAGTTAATCAGATATATAGAAATGAAATGCTACTGTTTTGTTATTCATCTATGATGTAACTAATTGATGGTTAGAGCTTATTAAATATGTTGAATAAACTATCCTTTTCCTCTTCATTATTTAAATGTTGTGTAATTATCATCTATGTAACGACAGTAAAAATGGTTGATTGATCACATTTTCAAGTGTACCATTTTGTAATTTTTTCAAGGAAGAAGTCTGAAAGTAGTGAAATTAATTCTAATTCCACAGCTACCACATCCGATTGTCTATAGTATTCGTTAGTGAATCGACAGTGAACATTGATTGTATATATGATTAATTATTCTTTTATCTTATTGAATACTTCACAGATTGATGTTGACTGGGTACCATTAAAAACCAGGTAGCACTGAATAGCATCTACTGGATGCCGGTCCAGTAGTGAAGAGGCTTAGGTGTTCGCCAACCTGGAGCCTCTGAAGGTGGAATCTATGATGCTCACTTCTGCAGAGTTTCACACAAGAACGAAACAGCTGTCCATTTCTCCCTGGTTTTCAATGGTATCATACCAACGTCAATGTGTAACATACTAAGTGAATTGAAATTACCAGTCTTCACAAAGTTAACCATCTCAATTTAATTCTCTTATCGCTGAAAGCGGAAAACTAAGATCTGTATTAATCACAGATGAAAAATACCTATTGTATCATCAGAAATAAGAATATGTTTCAGTGAAGGGGTTCTCTTCTCGGTGAATTCATTTTCAGAACTGTACGATCACCAATTTTATACATTTTTTTTTCATGACATTAATCAATAATCTGTGTTAACAATGATAAGCCAGCTAGCTTAGCAACAATAAAAGAAACTTGATTCACATTAAAAAGGTAGTTGAGTATCCATCAAATTGTCATAAAAGTAACAATAGCAACTATTAAATGTGAAAATAAACATACGAATTATTATTATATGATAACATCTTTTTTCATGAATCTGCGACAAAGTGTGTTTAACAATGAAAATGAGACGATTCATGTAGTAAAAGTTCAATAAGGAGGAAGAAGGAAGTATTAATGGTGTTTAGAGAATAGTTTTCACTCTCTTTCGTGTTGAGTTTCAGATCAAGGTAAGACACTAGATAATGATATGACAACTAATCAGAATTCTTACAATTAACCTATAACTGACCACATATATACATGTATATATGATTGTATGACTTGATAATGAATTCATTGAAAAGAGATCCCTTCTCTAGATAAACTTTGTTTGCTATATAATATGTGCATTTAAAGTAATATACGCATATGTACGTATAAAACAATGATGAAATCGGGTATCAAGATCTTTGAAATAAGTGAAAAAGTACTCATTGTTAGACTTGTAGTTTACGGACTCAGCTCCTAGCGAATTCATGTATGCCTCATCGTATTGCTCTACAAATAAAAATACTAGAATTTTATATGAAGTTAACAGAAAATCCTGAATGTGGATATTTTAGAAAGGTGTATCTACAATTTTGAGGGAAGTTATTACTTAATAAGTTCTAAGATTCTTGTACGTCTTGTGCTTGATCTATAATGATTCTGCATACAACTTCAGCATTAGAATACCTTAGACCTTCTAAATTGCAAATCCGGAGATAGAATAAGAGTAGTAAGGAGTGTTTATTCCAGTAAGAGTCAAGTATGGTGCATAATACTTAGGTTCTTTTAACTTTCTGTAAAAATGGAATCACCATTACATTCATTCAATCAACAAGCAGTAGCTTTCAGCTATTATCCAAACGGAATGATGTACATCAAGATTCTGAAAGACTATTTAGAACGGTGATTAAACGGAATATCTTTGAGGCCTTTGAAGGTCTCGTCGAGGTTTCTGGAAGCCATACCAACATATCCTACCAATTAATTTACATTATGCTCTTCTATGTAAGTAATTCGACAGTATACACAGGTTGTTCAAATGTCTGATAGTTATAGGAGGTTGATGGCTGATATGAACTTGGGTTTCGTTCTATTTCGTATTTTGCGTCACCGATAGACAGTTATTGAGACATGAATGGAAACCATGAAAAACTAATAAAATGTTCCGTCCCACTACAAGGCTCGTTAGTAGTGTCAGTCCATAACGCCACTTAAGGTAGATCTTAGAACCTACAGTTAGCTCTTATGTTTCAGGCCACATAGTCGACATTTCTAACTTCAACCAATATACGATATTATGCAACCAATGAAATTCATAGGTAACAGATATATTATCAGTATAACTGTACTCAGATGATCACAGAAATGCAGAAGAGCCTCGAAAATTATCTTCGAAAACTAGTAAGTAATTTATTTGCTCCTAATCATCTGATTTCAAGAATATTATGAACGCAAAAGTAAATCATACTTGAAATTGATGAGACAAGCACTATGAACCAGTCGTTTGGTAACCAATTTAATTTAGTACAATTCTTTGCTTACTTATAAGTAGTCAAATGTTAAACATAAGCTTTATTTGTGACATATTATTTAGTTCGTAGTCCATACACCCAAAGTAATCGCTCTAATTCATGAGACAATTAAAACAAGCCTTATGCAGTACCAGTGATGCACTTTTATATCGATTTAGTTCCCTTGATAGGTATATCTTTGAACTGAAGTAGTTTTGCGGGGATAGGTACTAAGTTTAGTTGATTTATTCGTCAAGGATTAATATCGGTTGGGTGACGAAGAAACCAGAGGGCAATGGACAGATGTTTTATTTTGGTATAGAACCCCTCAGTAGTGTTCACTCTCGATTTATTTAAGCAATCAGACTAATGGACTTTAAATCTCACACTGAACGCTTAGCCTCATGGATCAATATACCAAGCAACTTCTAATGGTTTGATTCCAACTTCTACCGATTTGTGACATTATACGACGATCAGTCAATACCAGTGGTGATAAGTGTCTCACTCCCGACATCTTTGAACTCTATTAGTCACGAATAATAGTTGCTTTATGTCACAAATTAATCGAGGTGGAAATTCTACTTTGAAAGCCAGCCCATTGGTGTAGTTGTTTAGGTGTTCAACGTGAGACCTCAAGGCCTTGGGTTTGATTCCTTGTCGGAATCAGTGATGTCCATTACTGAGGAGTCCTATACCAATACAAAATGGCTGTTTAGTACAATCTGGTTTTTAGTAGTACCAAATAGATATCAATCTGTAACGAATACAACTAATTAAACGATTCTTTATTAAATAACAAGTATTCTGGATCTTCATACCGGTGATGATGAGATTAACAATAAAATGTGTACTGGATTTTATTATTTTAAATAGCAATAAAATTAGGTTCTAGTCGAGTCCTACAGATTGTGATGTAATGTGGCTACATTAGTTATAGTGAATCGGTATAGTGTCCCTTTCTGGTGAGTACAATGTAGCACGACATCTAGTTCGAGAATTTCCTTCTAGCTACATTCAGCCATCTCATACCGAACCAACATAGTACACACAATTTCGAATCACTTAGACTAGTGGCTACATTGTGATTAGATCAACAGTATTTAATCAATACTATGAAGGTCTAGATATACATAACATTGATTACTACGCGATAACCATTGTATCTTAGTTTTATAATAAATTTGTCTTGGCTCGAACAACTCAGTGATGACGTTTCGTACTGTGAAGTTTGGTGTCTTAAGTGCTCATCTCTCAAGAATTAACGGTTACTTCAAAACTGAATCGATGAGATATTAATGAGTCCCAACTTGCATGTTAAGTAGATTCATGGTATCTAGTCAATTATGTATAACCAACAATTTGATTAAACTTGTATGTCTATAAAAATAATTTGAGTCTATGTAATTAAATCTTAAAATATGTGTTCATACCTCATCATCATTTAAGCTTCATTATTTATTTTACATGGTAACTAATGTGACTTTACCGACGAGATGGTAATACATATGAACCTCGACCGAATAAATTGAATGTGATCATCAGAAAATACATGACTAAGGCCTCTTAGGGGAGGAGGTGGGAACCGTAAAGATAAAAGGCATCTTCAAAGTAGAGATTCATTATATGGATAAGAACAATTATTCACATATATCATGTGATAGGTTACTTGGTGGGCAGGAATATAAAATAATGAAAGCCATAACTATAGGATTTGTGTGTAGAAACAAAGCAAATATGATAAGCGGAGATGAATATAATAATAATTAATAGATCAGTAATAGGCTTACAACCTAAATAAATCTGGTTTAACACTGTAGGTTTTGATAACATCTCGAGCAGATTCCTTAAATTTCTATTGCCAACTGTCTATCGATTTGTAGTAATAACTTATCGTTTAGTAAGTAGAGTAGGAAAAGTTTGATCGCTGCTGCTGTCTTAACATGGTAATCAGGTTTGTCTATCTTGATGAGATGAACAAACTATACCGGACGAATTAATTGTTCCTTATGATCCTATCAGGCCAGGAAGGTCGTTTGAAAAGAAGTAAGAATAAATGTAGTAGTCCAAGAGATAAATGGTAGAATCGAGCGTACAAAGGTATGATGACAGTGAAGTGTTTCAAATCTTCCCTCCAGATAAGCAGTATTGAAGCGATGCCGCCTTCCCACAAAATCAAGTTAAGGTCAAAAAAGATTGGCCATAAAGATACACACTTTACTTGTTGGCTATAAGGCCTATATAAATACAGAGCTAATGCAACAAAAACTATTTACAAAAAAGACAACCTCAAGTATTGGTTTTTTGAGTACTAGAGTTATGCTTTCCAAGTTGATAAAACAACTTCTAACTCAGTTACATTTTACGTACCTCAGAAAGAAGAACCTTTCAACGATGTGTACAACCAAGAAGTGATAATTTCACCCATATCTTGAACAACACTGAAGATGAATGTGAAAAGACTAATTCAAATTATTTGAATACACAACCTGATGAATATTCTATTATAAGAACTACGTTCTAGACAATCCATTGTGTAACTAGACTGCATACATTAGTTTATATGAAATTTTTATCTCCAGTTATAGACTACTAATTAAATACTCAGTAAACTTAATTAAAAGAATAAATCACCTAAATATGATGATAATCTTATTACCTGTTCAACTACATTATCATTTCTAATAACTTTGATATTATAATTAGTTGTTGTGAAGATGGTTAAATTTTAATTGATATCAACTTCCTTTGATGTAAGTTAGACAACTACTAAAAACGAAGAACTGGTACTAGACAGTTGTTTTGTTCTAGTATGGGACTCTTTAGATCAATCTATGATATCAAATTCAGCAATCTCCACAACACCCAATTACAATCATTATCATTAGTGACTAACCCTTCTTATCAATTCCTGGAGTTCTAAAAAAACAAGTGACCAGTGAAGTTCAGTTACTCATTGATGGATATGAATGAGGTTGTGCAAGTATATCGCGAATAGACTTGCTTAGAAATACCAACCACTGAAAGCCGACTTGATGGTCTAATGGTAAAGTATTAGCCGTAGAGCCAGAGGTCCAAGGTTCGATCTCTAATTGGGTCATATCTGCGCACTGCTGGAAAGTCCCATACTAAGATGAAATAGCTATTCACTGCTTCCTGATGATAAGTTATCTAATTCAGACTAATTTGTGATATTAAATTAACATTTAACAACCTCCACAACATCCAATTGATACTTATTTCTTCATTGAAACATTAAAAATATATATTGAGCTAACAAGGAATGTTTCCGCATTCCACTAAATAAGAATAAATTACTTAATCCTGCTATTATGACGTTTATTTATCAGTTCAACTGGATATAAAACGAGGCATGTCTATCATAGTTTAGATAGAAGAACGATCAGAAGCTTCATCATGGGCATCAAATTGTTAATGAAGTGATATTCAAAGTTATTTATTGAATCTAATCTAATTTACTTTATACTACAAGATGAACTTTCAAAACGTTGATAAAGTAAATTAATTCAAATAAATTGAATTATAGAATGATGTAGTAGATCTGTAGTTCAGGCGAATAATTTAAGAAATGATGTACTTTTTTTGAGTTAAATGTTTTGGCTGTAAAGCTCTTCTCAGCTTATCAGTTGGCAACATCAATTTTTACTTCAAAATAAAGTGGAATTTTACATTTTCTCTACAAGTGGTTGAGAATTTGACTAGTTACTATTCGCAATTGTGTTGACACTTAGTTTGATCTGACATTTTGTTAAACTAATGTTTTTGAGAGTTGATAGATTGAAATGATCTTACAGCTACCAAGACAAAGCGAGTCAATGTGGCTTGTACTATGACTAAGATAAAAGTAGACATCACCAAAGCCTCCTATAGAAGTATGCATAGAAAGAACAAATATTTATGAAGTAAAGACAATAGGTTTTATATATTATATACTGGGTCATTTAGTAAAAGGGAACACAAAATACAATCAAGTTCCAGTTAGAGTTATGTAGAAGGTTCAGGACAATAGAATTGTAATAAGGTTAGAATAATTTGGGAAAATAATCACCTATGACAGTCATTATTAGGTCTATGAAAAGCTTGTAATTTTCTTAATTCAAATATCATCGTTTACTGAATGTTTGTAGCGGTAAATAATCCCCAAAATAAATAGTTACATAAGTCCTTGACATTGATGTTGACCATGTTTGTTTTAGCGGACACTAATAGTTGAAGGCGCTTGGTCAAGCATCATCACCAGATCACGTCACGCCGTACAGTGGAAAGCATCTCTCTCCAGTTTGCCAGCCTAAACGTTGCTATTCCACTGCCGCTCTACTCACGATCGTAACTGTTAGTTCGTTCCTGTTTATAGTTTTTAACAGTATTTTTGGTGTGATTATTATCATTTTTTGCTCATTTTCACAGCATTTATTTCTGTATTTGCATATATTGCATATATATGATGACTGATCAGACTCTTAAGTTCATTAAGATTGAAACTCCCACACCCCCAAACTTTTAGCTCATTCTGTTCTGGACAGAAAACATAGAAGCTTGGTTCTGCTATGCAGAAGCCGAGTTTTGAGACCACACTGTGACAGATCCACGTGTTCAATTCCTTGCTGTTGTAAGGTCACTTCCACATGAATTGAACAGGTACGTCACCCCCTTCTTTTTCAGCCCTGACTGCTTAGAACCTTATGACCAGCTCAAAAGATCAATTCTCAAACGTGGAGACTTGTCCGACAGACAGCGTCTTGATGAGTTGTTCCACACCATCGAGCTAAGTAGCGGTTCAGCGATGGAAATGTTGTTGCGCATGCGAGAAGTAATTGGTCAACGCACTTTCGACGAAGGTCTTTTCAGTCAACTCTTCTTATCAAAACTGCCACAACAAGTACAAGCAGTTCTGGTAAAGTTTAATAACAACCCAGTAGATGAACTAGCTTCATCTGCTGATCGAATTCTGAAGATCACGAAAACTCGCGACAATCAGGTTTATTCCATTACTGAAAAACCTCATGCCATCGAAAACGACGTGACGAAATTGAGTAATGCAGCCTAATTGTAGTTGTTTACAATAAAACAAAGAATAAACTCGATATATTGGGATTTCCACTTATTTACATTTATATAACATTGACTATTAACTAATAATGATCTGAATGTTCTAATTTTCTTTTTTTCCTTTTTCTTCTGTTTAATATTCGGACAATCGAATTCATGCCTATAATTCCTCACAGTGACAGTTAGTTGATATTCATACTTATGTAGTAATGAATAGAATAGTCATTTTGTTCAAGTGTGAAAAGACCAATTGGGCAAGTCGATTTATTTGGTGAAAAGAGTATGTCATATCTTACTTCCAAGCATCAATTTGCACATCCTCCGCGTTCTCTGAACTGTGTCGTCTATTAGCCTGCTTCTCTTGGTTGTTCTCGATTCTCCTATGTATTTTAATCATGCTTTACTTTTTGCCACCTCGCAACTCGCCTTGTATGCTGTTTACTGATTCTTCCCTTTGACGCTCTGCTACCTACTACTTATTAATGACCTTATAAGTAGTATCCACCACACAAGTAGTACTTATAGAGAAAGTCAAAAAAAGGAAGTAAACACAACGATAGTACAATTATTAACAAGAAAACATCAATTATGTTCCAAGTAAACTATATAAAATAGAAGAAATGGTTAATCAGTTGTAAAGGAATTCTAAGGAACTGTTATGATGTGATCAAAGGAAGGAGGAGAGGATGGATATGGTTGGTCGACGCGAACACCAATGAGATGAGTGCCTAGTTGAGAATGTGCGATTGACCTAAGCCCACTCACCCCGAGGCCAACAATAGGACAACCAGAATTGAGAACAGGAAGACTGAGAGAGCGAGAATCGAGATGGTATTATATTTTAATCATGCCTTTATATACACATAAAATCAGACCACACAGTAAACCAATCATAAATCTAACATTGATACAGAATAAAGGAAAGCGTGGCAATGAATGGGGAGAACTTGTACACAATTAAGTGAACATAGTTCAAAGTAATAAACAATATACTAAGAGGAAATATATGAAACGAGAGAACCGGGCAAGGGGAACATAACAGTCATAGAAATAAAATGTTAACACTGTCCACAGTTATAATAATTGAAATAGTATTCTAAAGCACAGTTCCCGAAGATAGTCAATCTTCATTAGGTGCCCGGCATATCAGTAACATACTTTAATATAAAGTAGGTGAGAATAATGTTACCTGTTATGTAATAAGTTTCATAATTAAACTGTTCAGTAGAAAGAATACAACACCTACATAATCTAATTATTGAATTCAAAACAAAATATTTATGTAGCTTATATTTTATACTTTCTCTGTTAGTTTTCATAATTATTGTTATGTAATTATTTTTAGTAACTAACAGATTATTCATCAAACCAGCCATTTACATAACCATCCGTTAGCCTACTAGTGAACTAATCATCTAGAGTCTACTATTTTTATAAGAAACATTTAACAATATGACAACGAAAATTCGTGATTTGATGAGACTATCATTCATTGATGGTGGGGATATTTATTGCACACACGACATGATTGGTCACTTCACTGATCACTTCTCAATATTATTCACTAGTAGGTAAATGATGACATTTTGGTATAGGGAGTTAAGTCCAAATCATACCCAAGACGTCTTATAAAATAAATACGTTTCTCCTTCCCCCCCACCCCTTGTGGTGCTGAAAGTAGTTAGTACTAAGTGCATATACACTAACTAAAATCATAATGTAATTCATGGAGCTCTGTTTGAAAAATGTAATTAGGAAGGTTCATCCATTTCGGGTGTCAATGTTAGTTGATGGGTGTAACACAATGTGTTGTGAGTTGACCGAAATTACAAATGAAAAATCATCGAATGATGGTTCAGCGATCACCTCTAAGTTTAGTGGCTCTGAATAGGATTCCTGGAGAACAAATGGACACACATTGTTAACGAGTCCCAAACTGCGATGTAAGTAGTATCCAATACTTTCTGGTTTTCAACGACCATTCAGTTAAATGATACTTGCATGCATTTTGTAAAGAACAGTACCCACACACCATTCTTTATTCTCTTCTCTCCATCCTAGTTACCAGAGCAATATTTCATACTCAGATTGACCTATTAAGTTATCCAACATCTTACCTGAACTATATTTGTAGATGCAAACTTTCTGATGGGAGCCCACATACAGTACTTTTAACCAATCTTTGAAGATTTCACAAAGTGGGATTGATTTCGGTTGAATTATTCATACTTCGTTTACCATTAATTTGTAGCTTAAATAATATTTTGAATTTGACATTCGTCAATGTTATTTGTCACTGGACTATACTTCTTGAATTGTAGATTCTCACTGTAGTGTGTAATGATAATGTCATATTTTAATTGATTCAATACGTCATAGAATGATGTTGGCAAGGTACTATTGGAAACCAACGAGCACTTGACAGCTGTTTTGTTCTAGTATAGAACTCCTTAGCAGTGCGCACCACAGATTCCGCACTATTGGCTTCACGTTGACAACGAATGCCTAACCATCTGAACCACAGGGTCGGCATCCAGTCGTAGAATTCCCACTTCCATCAATTTGTGATAGAAGTTAACTGAAGACTAACTAATACGTTTATCCACTACTTAAAAACGTATTCATTCTACATTTTTCTCGATTAGTTTTTTTTCTTAAAAGGTATTATTATGCCCCTTATACAAAGGTAATGGCATTGAAATGTGTTTGATGAAACCACGCTTATACATCTCAGTGTTATGTGTGATTGCCTAATCTACTTACAACTTATTTTTAGTCAATCATGTACAACATACAACTTGGCAATAGATACGCATTGATCCAGGTTATCATACCTCATTAGCATAATAAAACAAATACTAAAGTAGTAGAAACTATAGTGATATCAATGGTAAGAAAATAAAGAGAGGAGATGGAAGATTTGATATAAGATGAAAGAATTAATTCGTGCCAAAAGTAAATAAAAATGTTTTAAGCTCATATTTTAAGGGAAGGCAAACGATGATTACACCAGAGACACTGTGGCTGATTCGCAGTCATACCCCTTAAAGTCTTCTGTCATTGGTCATGGCAATTACGCAGACTCCGATAAAGTAATCTATTTTTATCAACACGACTCAGATCAGCAGCCATGGAATTCATGGACTGACGCCATGTTTAAGAAGTTTGTTTTGCTCCTACCTTTCTCCTGTTCTTTTTCTATGTCAGTCACCATTCAAAGTCGTGATAGGTGGTGACAGAACATATGTAGTACATGTCTCAACCATTCATCATATAGAGATTGACGACTTCATCAAACAACTTACCATCATTCTCCAATATTCTCTGTATGACCACACGATTACTTACTCAGTATTCCATCGCGGCTTCGATGACATCAAAAAAAGGCCGGTAAATTACGAATATCATCTACTAATAACTACGCTTGACATCCATACAGTAAAACAGAACGGATTACCAAGAAGTATGCTCCTCCGTTAGTTAGTAGACAAGTACCTCACCTACGCCTTAGGTGACATGTGTTGGGAAAGGCTAAATGAGCTTTTTTGAATCCATGCCTAGATTTCGTCACACACCAACCGATTAAGGCTAATCAGACTCCCATATAAAATAGTAGACATGGTCAACCACTTCACTAGTTATCTTTAGTCAAAGTGTTGACGTAATTCAATGCTGAAGCAACAATTTGTATCTACAGAGAGAGAAACGTATCCTAAACATGCTTTCATTATTACCCAATGTTAACAAAATGCTCTGCATTTTATCAGCATCCTCACCAAACAGCACTATGCCATCTGTGTTACTCTGAGTTAATCAGTAAACCTCCTACTAGGAGATTAATTCCTGTAAATCCAAACGGGAGAAACGTCGCTTCAATAGTGGTAGCGAATGGGGGCAACTTGTACACAACCAATTAACTGTAGTTCATAGTAATAAACAATATACTAAGAGTAAATATGCTAAACGGGAGGATAGAGTAGAAGGAACGTAACAATCATAGAAATGAATTGTTTACACTATTCACAACAAAAATAATTGAAATAATCCTCCAAAATACAGTTCTGAAAGTCCGTGATATATAAGAAAGAACAGAAGTCCTCTTGTAACAATTACCATGGAATCAGTTTAACTAAAATAATGGCTTTAATTGTGCTTCGACGCCTAGCTAAGGCTTGTGAGGAGCAAACTCGAGATAACCAAGGTGATTTCAGACCTGGACGTGGTTGTGTAGATCAAATATTCGCACTTCGGCAGGTTCTGGAACATATGCACACTTTTAGATGCCTAACAATAGTTGTATTCCTTGACCTTATGGCGGCGTTTAAGTCTATCGATCGTAAGGTTACGTGGCAATGTCTGTCACTGAGTGGCGTACCAGTAAAGTACATAAACCATATACAAGCTCTCTACTCGAACACCACATATCGAGTGAGAGCTTATGGTGGATTGTCGTCAGAACTGATTACCTCAAGTAGTGTTCATCAAGGTTGTCCGCTTTCCCCATTTTTATTTAATTTTATCATTGTCATACTTTTAGAGTTAACATTTTCGTCGTCTGACTATTCAAGGGTTGATCTCCTTTCAGGAGGTAGACATATTGACTTATCTTCAAAGTCCTGAAAGTTTGACATCTGACAAAATCTCAGCTCTTATACAGAAGGCTCGATTAGCTTTTGCTAATCTGCGTCACTCGTGGAGTAGGCGAGATATCCGTCTTTCGACCAAAGGACGCGTTTACTGTGCAGTAGTTTGATTCATGTGATGTGAAACTTGGCTCTTAAGGGGTGAGGATTTTCGTTACCTTCTAGTATTCGATCATAATTATCTTCGAAGTATTGCTCGTGTTTTCTGAGACCACAGATTAAGCAATACGTGGGTAAGGATTAAAATACTAGCTAAATATGGTGAATCAGTTGATGAAGTGGTAAATCGTCATCAGCTAAGGTGGTTAGGGCATGTGTTGCATATGCCTGACCACCGCCTACATCAACGAGTAATGCTGTCTGGTATGGGAGTAGGCTGGAAGAAAGCTAGAGGCGGCCAAACCAAAATACGTCATCAGTCCACAAAGTCATTGATAACTGGTTTGAGCTATATTAATAGGTGCGAGCTGTCTGGTTGGGGTCCGCGTGATGATCGTAACCAGTGGTTAGAGACGTTGGGTGACATGACTGAAAGTCGATAGCAATGGCGTAGGTGCACCCATTCCTTGTCTTCCTCCAAATTCTAATTTTCTAAACTTATCATAATTTTTTTACTGAATCATATTTTCTTTAATCTTATCTCCGATATCTATTCTTTTCCATTAATACAAACTCTGTTACTACCATCCCTACTCTGTGATTTATTCCGACAATTTAATCTCTATCTGCTAACTGAGGCATGGAAACGTGAACTGATGTAACCACGTTCTGTGTTATAACTGACTGACTGAGACTGCAAGTGATAAATTTCTGTTGACATATGCACATTCTAAGCAGATTGCTTTAACATAGTGATAGTTCATAAAAATGACTGGAATGTGTATTGTGTATAACAAGTGGAAGAAAGAACTATCGCTTCGTTCTATATTAGACTCGTCGGCTGGATATGCTTGCTTCCTAGTGTTAATGCGCACTTTGGGACTTGAATTCAATCATCGGTTTCAAACTCTAATGTGTTTCATCCAAAGCTACTAATTCCAGGCATCTACAATTAAGCAACGAGTATTTAAACACAGTTCTAAAGTTTTGCTTTTTTCCGTTAATGTTGTTATGGGCTGTTACAGACAGTGATATTTCATACATACGATTAAGGTTGTGAACATCGACACTAAGATGGAGGCATATTCATCTGATGAGACCCAAAGAGGACAAAATGTACTTAATACATTCCATTTAACAACTACAGTACAACTTCAATTATGATTTCTATTCAGTTATCTTAAATTATTTTCAATCTATTCAATTGTGTTATTAAAATTACTTAAAAGTATTTTATACAGGTCACATTGTTTTTTTTAATGTTTTGACAGTAGTATAATACAATAACTATGCAAAAGTTACTATTCAGTATTAGTCAATACTTTATTTCTATTCAGATAGTAGTTTGTTGTATATGTCAGTAGCAATGAATTTGGTGATTCTATTAGTGGAAGGCTGGATTACTCTTGTTGGGATGGATCCCAGAAACCGCAACGAAGCCTCCAGAACCCTTGAAGGAGCCGGAGACATTCCGTCTAATCCCTGATCGACAGAACCTTCTAGAATCTCGACGTGGAGCGTTCTGATTGTGTAGCAGTTGAGACTTCTTAATTCGGATTGGATGGATTATAATACTGATTTGATTGTTTCAGAAAACTATAAATATGCAAATATTTTGTATATAACTCACTCTTCATTTTACTGGAATAAAGTTTCCTGTCTTCTCGTTTTCTGTCTTCTGATTTTGCGACTAGGAGGGTTGAAGGTGTACGAGGTTGTTTGCGGCTAGTCAATATATCAAGTACGAGATATAACAACCGTTTACATGATACTTCAATGCTATGAACTGGTCGTTTTTCTTGTACTAAAACAATTATTCTATCATATAAATAATATTGATTTGTTTCTGAGTTTTCTGTTATAAATAGAGGCGGTAATCGACTAAAAGGACAAAATGGTCGTTACAAAGTACGAATAGTTTGTCATATATGGAAACATTAATATAGCACGATTACCAACCGTAGTTAAAGATGATTTATTAGATGTTAGGAAGTTGGTGGGAAAAATATGGTAGCCTATTCACTGAAGAGGTTGAACCTTATGGGTATTTTAATAAGTTGACGAATATATTCCATGTAATGGACCGTAGAATGAAGACATTTTGTACTCGCCTGATTCACATACATCTAGGAGGAGAAGTGAACCGTCAGTTCCTTAAGATGTTATGGCAGGAGATAATTGAAAAAGCCGAAAGTTCATTCACTTCTCTCATTCCCCTAGTAACATAGTCTAATGCGAAATATGGATTCTGCATAGACTTCAGAGAGTTAAACAGTATAACTGAGTTGAATTCGTGTACAGTACCAACAGTAGTATTGATGTTCACGTTATAGTTGGGACTCATTTCGTTCATATGATGTCCAGTTGTAACAAGTCAATCCATTTAAGATGCACAAATCTTAGTATTATCTAATCAATTTCAACCTATTACATCATCAACAAAAAGATACAAATAATTTCAAATTATTTATTCTACTTCATTTAAAATCATCTCTACTACTTAAAGATTATTAAAGTAGATATTGACACATCCAGCCGATGAGTCCTAAATAGGACGAAATGCGCGTTCTGGATTTCGCTTACCAGTCACGATCCAACTTAAAATACACACTCCTCCTCCATTTTAGTTTTCTTTGTTTGTGTTTCAAGTTAATTTAAGTGTAATTGCTTTCATGAAATATAAAACATCATCATTATTAATCTACAAAGTAATAATTAAAAAGTAGTATATAAAGTAATTGGTCAAGGTTATTTTCAATATTCAATAGATATAAAACAAATTTCAAATGATGAAATTGTGTGTGTGTGTGAGTATGTGGTTGAATGATTGAAATAGTTTCATCATTTTTTTCTGTCGTTCAGAAAGAGTTTTTGTTACAGAAATTTTTTCGTCGGTTATTATACTGTTAAATTGAGTTGTTTGTATTTATCACAGATTGATATCAGTTGAGTACAGCTGAAAACTAAAGAATACTGGACAAATTTTTCGTCTCAGTAAGGACATCTTGTCAGTGTGCATTCTTAATTCTGTCATGTGATCGAACCCTAGGTCTTCCGGTTTTATTATAATAAACACTTCACCAGTGATTTACTTCATGATATTCCTGAAGTGATAATGTGAAGTTGTGAATGGTAGAGTACAAACTTATCGATAATGAGGCAGTTATCACCAATGACATTAAGCGGTCATTGCTCTATATTACAGATTAATTAAAGTGGGAATATTACCATAAGACACCAGCCACGCCAGTGGCGTAGAAGCTTGTGTTCAGAAACCAGAAGGTCCTGAGTCAGTACTGTTGTTACCAAGGTACAGTCTGCCGAAGAGTCCCAAACTAAGACGAATTAGCTGTTCATTTTTCACTGGTACCAAACTGATATCAGTCTGTGATAATTACAAACAATTAAGCTGAATATCTTTACAAAAGCACGTCAACTCAATCATACTGTCAAGCGTTCAACAGTTTACGGTAAAGAAACCCTAGAATGAGGGTGTATTTTATCAAGTATAAAACTGTTCATTTTAATTAATTTCGGAGTGTAGTGTTGAGGTTCATACTAAGATATGAACTCATTACCTACTGCTTAAGATATTAACTCATGAATTAGCAAGCTCTATGCTCAGAAGGCCACTAACTCATTCAATGCATATGAAAGTAATTGTAGGGGGGGGGTTTATATAATTCTAAAGTTAATATTTATAACTGAATTTAGATCATTTTTGAGTGAATTCCACTTATATTGAATGTAGATACTAGTTTTCGTAGGGATCAGTGTTAGCTTCAATGCTCATTGTAAGCATATCAACATTAAATTCTAAGTACATTCACTTCATAATGCATCATATACATGAACTTAAACTACTGATGAAGAATCTCTGTTGTAGTTATACTCATGAACTTGATATCATTAAAACCTTTCAAGTTAAAAATTAAAGAATAGAAGAAGAAAACAAAATTTTCACTCTAATAAATGTCAGTTATGCACAAATAAGTTAGATCTTTTCATAATTTTGAGTTAGTTACAAATCACCATTGTAATTTAATCGAAACTCCTGAGAAGAAATTTATGCAACCGATTAATAGGAAGGTTCTATAACATATATTGAAGTTGAATTGTGACTGTCAAGCGGAATCCAGGACTCGCGTTTCGTCCTATTTGGGACTCATCGGCTGGATGTACCTGCATCCCAATGTTGTGTAATAACACTATATTGAGGCAATCCGCTCAGGATGCACATATAACAACAGAGACTGACCAGTTTCAGTCCATTACAAATCAACGGGAAAATACAAGCTTATCCTAATTATGTTCCACAACATAGTTTAAAGGAATTTCTATTGAATCAGTGTACTTTATTATGTCTCATATTAAACTTTTAAATATTCCTAGATTGCATTAAATAACAACTTGAAATTGTAAATAGAAAGCCTTGTTTTATTGTCAAAGATCTATCCATTAAACTAAAGAAAAACCTAAGGTGCGCACTACTGAGAAGTTCCACACTAGAACGAAACAACTGTCCAGTTCTCCTTGGTTTTCAATGGTACCCTGCTAGCATCAATCTATGACATATTCAATCAAGTATAGAAAATTAATTTGTTGAATTCCTTACAAACATATATATATATGTCGAATTGATTCAAGTTAGAAATACTAAACGTTAAATGTCAACTGGTTCAATTGTTTAATAGTTAAGCTTACTTTTAAAGTCCTAAAGGTCCTAAGTTCGATTCCTTAGTAAGATTATAGATAGTTAGTGGCATGTAGCGTTGTGATGGATATTCTTATATCTAAATATTCTGTTTCATCCTTGGATCCATGTAAATCTTGTTAATAGAATAAAATATCTGTTAAGTTTATTAAGTTTAGAGTTACTTTCAAGTATAGCTGGTAATGCGAAGCAACTAACTGACCAGTTTAAACTGATTGTAACAAAGAAGATATCTAATCTGGAACACTGGAATCTCACGGAGCCTACGATAACGATTGATAACTGATTCAGTATTCAGTGATCAGTGTATTTAATTTAGTAATCTAATTTAGTAATGTAATATAGCTAAGTTAATGAAGAATGAATAGGCCACTTTAAGAACATGAAGCATATGCCAAAATAGGATGTTAAAAACCAACTTTATGATGAATGATTTTAATAAGATAAGCTTTATTAATTGATCAGTGCAATAGAGGACTTAGCATACATGATATTTGTCACTGCTTAGTGATCAGTCTTTTCTACATAGGGTCGGTTACGGCTCGAATAACTCTGTGGTAATAGTCAGACTGTAAAACTTGATAATTCGCGATAGAATCCTCCAGAGAGCATTAGTTCCTCCAAAGATTGCATATGTACTCTTCTGGCGATTGATAGATTTTAAGAACCTAGATCCATGGTTTAGCAGAAACCACCTTTTGTCTTCAGATAAACTTCATTTAATATATGTGGTTAATAATAAGATTAGGAATAGGGTTAATATTTAGGATTAAGATATAAATAGGCGATTATGCATAAACTCTAACTCGACTGTCATATATTGAAATATTTAAGATAAACCCAATTACTTTCAAGAAGTCCCTCTCCCAAAAATTACCGTTTAACGGAAATGTAGCTAACGAAGTCTTATGCGACAGGACATCAAGGACAGTCAATAGGACCTTCTACACAGGAAAACTTTGTTTACTATTTTCTAGTTGACCAGTAATATTCATTCAAATAAAGGATAGGTTACTTGAACTTTTTCCGCCCCCCATGTGAATATATTAATTCAGCTGCTCCTGTGGAGCAGGTTAACACGTATCATAACCAACGAATCAATGAACCTCTTCCAGCGTAGTTCAGTAAGAGACTAACATTGAGTTACGTAACTCTATTTTATCTATTTAGGTAGACAGTAAACATGCTGTTGAGAAAACGAAGTCGTCTAATTTAATATACTGCATATCACTGAAAGTTTCTTAATGTAGTCCTCAATCGTTTATTACATATAGTAGAGGCTATAGGAATTCGAACCAATAACCTTAGTCTGTTTTGAGAAAAAAGTTCATAACACACCTATCTCTTCTATAGCTAAATATAATTTATTAAATACTTTTATGAACTCGACAAATAGCCTATTTTTACCTATCTTATTTGTTTTTTCCTCGACCTTTTCGTACATTACCTACACTATCTTATTAAAACCTTTTTGGTTGATTGAATACGTTACAGTTTAATGTTGGTAGGGTACCACTGAAAAAATTTATCACAAATTGATGGAAGTGGGAATTCTACCACTGGATGCTGGCCTAATTGATCAGAGGGTTAAGTGTTCACTAACCTAAAGCTCCTGAGGCGGAATCTAGTGTGCACACTACTGAGGATTTTCATACTGGGGCAAAACAGCTGCCCAGTGCTCCTTGGTTTTCAACGGTACCCTACCAACATCAATCTGTGATGTATTCAACCTACTAAAAATACCATCTCACACCCGTTCTTATTACATAACCTTGATTTTCCAATGATTGTTATTTTAATAAGTTCATCATAATCAGCTTATTCTACTTCCTGTATTGAAATATTTATTTAAGTTATTTTTATTATTCTTATCATTACTACTAGTACACATGTCCTCTTATTATCAATTTGTACTTTCTGTTGATTATGATCAACAACAGTTATGTAATCCATCTACCTTATTGTCCCAGTTAATTCACAAACTAACTTGATTGGTTTAACATTTTCATTGAATATGACTAATGATGATGACCACTCTATATATCTATCATTCATGACATAAAGAGGACCTGATGAATTCATTAAAGAAAGCATGAACATGGATTTATGCACTTTTGTTAGTTGTTACTATGATAACTAATCATGAATAGTAAAGTTTATTTTGTTACTACGACTATTATATTTTAGTCTCTGTGCTTGTATAAATCAGAATTGGTTAGAAAACACTGGTAGGTGGCCTATGCTCCATATGGAGTAACAGGCATTGATTGACTGATTGATTGCTTGTATAAATTGAAAATACTCCATAGTTAGAATATTGTCTTGAATAGGTAAAGTTGTCCTCGACATTTTCAAAGTTGAATACATAGTGCTTCAGGCCATTTTTTTTTCGTTCATTAAGTAAGTATTGCACAGATGTATGTGATCTTAATAAATGACTTCATTTTAAGCAATCGAAGTTATATGAAATAGCTTCAAATTAACACTTGTCAGTGTAGTGCTACGCAACATGCTTAAACATGTTTGAATGACAACTACACTCGAATATACGGTAATCATCCATTAAGTGAGTGAAGAAAAGATTGGCAACGTTGAAGAATCCATACTTATTGAGCAATGGAAACCTTAGACATTTCCATAAAACTATAATGAAACAATTTTTAAGTTGAATTGTGACTGGCAAATAGAATCCAGGATGGGCGTTTCGTCCTTTTTAGGTTTCATCAGTCGAATGCACCTAAAAACCAATGTTGATGTTCACACTGGGATTCAGACTCAGTCCAGTCACTAGTTTCAGTTTGACACTAATCAGCGGAAAGATACAAACTCATCTTAATTATAATTAAACAAGAAAACTATGGCGAAAAGAGATATGGAGTAGACACTTTGATATATACTAAGCCAGTAAACAAACTCCGCCTGTAGCCCTCCTAGGGTTACTGCCGGTCCCAAGCCCGGGTAAAGGAGGAGGGTTGGGCATGGAGCTAGCACCCCCATCCCGTAAAAACCTAAACTTGCTAAAAAAAACGCAAACCAGATTAAACAAGATAAACCATTTAAACCATTTAAACTCTGCCCTGGGAGTGGAAGGATATATGACGCCTCATGATGAAAGCCGAAATTCTTCGGAAGTCATGAGGCCGATGCCCCCCCTTCTAACAACCAGAGCAAATATTTTTATAGGTACATGGAATGTTCGAACAATGTGGGAGAGCGGGAAGACAAATCAAATAGCTGCAGAAATGAAGAGATACAACTTGACAATACTCGGAATCAGCGAAACTCTTCGGACTCAAGCTGGACAGAAAACATTGGCTTCGGGAGAGATCCTGCTATACTCCGGCCACGAAGAGGAAAATGCTCCTCAAACCCAAGGAGTTGCTCTGATGCTGTCCAAAAAAGCTCTTAATGCACTTGTGGGATGGGAACCACATGGACCCAGGATCATCAAAGCATCTTTCAAAACAATGAAGAAAGGGATTACAATGAATATTATCCAATGCTATGCACCAACCAACGACGGCAACGACGAGGACAAGGATCACTTCTACGACAGACTGCAATCAATT
Organism: Schistosoma mekongi; assembly: GCA_034768735.1. Classification (NCBI taxonomy): domain Eukaryota; kingdom Metazoa; phylum Platyhelminthes; class Trematoda; order Strigeidida; family Schistosomatidae; genus Schistosoma; species Schistosoma mekongi. The sequence continues at coordinate 3,765,586 of CM068312.1, forward strand.
ATAATAGTGTAGAGGATAGGATCTGACAATCCTGATGGGAGACCTCAACGCCAAAGTCGGAATGGACAACACTGGATATAAAGAAATCATGGGACGACAAGGACTGGGAGACAGAAACGACAATGGTGAAAGACTTGCAAACCTATGTGCCTTTAACAAATTAGTTATAGGTGGTACAATATTCGCCCACAAACGCATACACAAGGCTACATGGGTCTCACCGGATCATACTACAGAGAATCAAATCGATCATATATGTATCAATAAAAAATTTAGAAGATCCATGGAAGATGTAAAAACTAGGAGAGGAGTTGACATAGCTTCAGACCACCACCTGGTGGTTGCTAAAATGAAACTGAAGCTAAAGAAGCAGTGGACAACTGGAGTGTCAGCAGTACAACGGTTCAATACAGGCTTTCTCCGAGACACTGACAAACTCAATGAATTCAAAATATCTCTCAACGACAGGTTCCAAGCCTTACAAGATCTGCTGAAAGAAGAAGAAACCACTATGGAGGATAACTGGAAAGAAATCAAAGAAGCACTAACGTCAACGTGTCAGGAAGTTCTAGGCCGCAAGAAGCACCATTATAAGGAATGGATCTCCACTGAGACATTGAGCAAAATTCAACAAAGGAGGAACAAGAAATCAACAACAGCCGAACAAGAGCAGAGAAAATCAAGGCTCAAGCTGAATACTCAGAAGCAAATAAGCAAGTAAAGAAAAGCATTAGAGCTGACAAACGGAAATACATCGAAGGCCTTGCAACGACAGCGGAGAAGGCTGCAAGAGAAGGAAATATGAAACAGCTATACGACACAACGAAGAAACTGGCAAATAAACATGGTAAACCAGAGCGACCGATCAAGAACAAAGAAGGCAAGACACTCACTGAGATTGAAGAACAAAAGAATAGGTGGGTAGAACACTTTGAGGAACTTCTAAATAGGCCAGCCTTACTGAACCCACCGGACATCGAAGCAGCACCTACAGATCTCCCGATAGATGTCACCCCACCAAAGATGGAAGAAATCAAGATGGCCATCAGACAAATAAAAAGTGGGAAAGCAGCAGGACCTGACAATATACCAGCTGAAGCACTCAAGTCAGATATCGACCTAACAGCAAGGATACTCCACCTTTTATTCAAAAAGATCTGGGAAGAAGAACAAGTGCCGGCTGCAGACTGGAAAGAAGGTTATCTTGTCAAGATACCAAAGAAAGGAGATTTGAGCAAATGTGACAACTACAGAGGGATCACGCTACTGTCGATACCAGGGAAAGTCTTTAACAGAGTATTGCTGAACAGAATGAAAGATTCAGTGGAGGCTCAACTTCGAGATCAACAGGCTGGTTTTCGTAAGGATCGGTCGTGCACTGACCAAATCGCAACACTACGGATCATCGTTGAACAATCAATTGAATGGAACTCGCCCCTGTACATCAACTTCATTGATTATGAGAAGGCGTTTGGTAGTGTAGATAAGAGAACACTATGGAAACTTCTTCGACACTACGGCGTACCACAGAAACTTGTCAACATCATCCGGAACTCTTACGACAGAACACAATGCAAAATTGTGCATGAAGGACAACTGACAACTGCATTTTCAGTGAGGACCGGAGTCAGACAAGGTTGCTTACTCTTAACTTTTCTCTTCCTCCTAGTGGTCGACTGGATCATGAAGACCTCCACATTTGAGGGAATGTACGGGATTCAATGGACAAGTAGGATGCAACTCGATGATTTGGACTTCGCAGATGATCTAGCTCTTTTAGCACATACACACCAACAAATGCAAGCGAAGACAATCAGTGTAGCAACAACTTCAGCATCAGTAGGCTTGAACATACATAAGGGTAAGAGCAAGATCCTCAAATACAACACAGGGAGCACCAACCCAATTCAACTTGATGGAGAAACTCTGGAAGAAGTGAATACTTTCACATATCTGGGGAGCATCATCGACGAAAAAGGAGGGTCCGATGCAGATGTAAAGACAAGGATTGGCAAATCCAGGGCAGCATTCCTACAGTTGAAAAACATATGGGACTGAAAACAAATATCAACTATCCTCAAAGTCAGACTCTTCACTTCGAACGTGAAGACAGTCCTGCTGTATGGAGCTGAAACTTGGAGAATTACTGCAAACATCATCAGACGGATACAAGTATTCACAAACAACTGCCTACGAAAGATACTGAATGTCCGTTGGCCGGAAACCATCAGCAACAACTTACTATGGGAGAGGACAAAGCAACTTCCAGCCGACGAGGAAATTAGGAAAAGACGATGGAAATGGATAGGACATACACTACGCAAACCATCAGACTGCATCACAAGACAAGCATTGACATGGAATCCTGCTGGGAAACGGAAAAGAGGAAGGCCAAAGAACACGCTGCGTCGAGAATTGGAAGCAGACATTAAAAGGATGAGCAGCAACTGGAAACAATTGGAAAGGATTGCTCAGGACAGAGTTAAATGGAGAACACTGGTGAGCGGCCTATGCTCCTCAGCGAGGAGTAACGGGCATAAGTAATTTGAAAGTAAGCCAGTAAACTAGTTTAGGAATTGGATCTTACAAAATTCTACGAATTATATTCATGTCATTGAAACACTTTTCATATCATCAGTCGATATGATCGAGGTTTAACTCAAAATACTGAACATGAGTAGCTCAAAATCGATTACAGTTTGAAAGTTGCATCCACTTCATATACCGTTTCTTAATATTTTTTATGTTCAATTTTGTTTAACATCATTGATGTAACTAATACTTCTATTATTGTGCTATTGATTATATGGGAAATTGGAAAAGAAAACTGTATACATGAACCAGGTTTTAAGTGTATTGGGGATGCTAGATTCTTTCTCCCCCCCCGTCTTCCAGAATTCATTTAGAAAATTATATATTTTTGCAATTCGTTTGTAGGGGTTTGAATTTTTCGCCTTCCACGCTAAAAGACGCCCATTCTACCATCAGTTTGTGTTTTCCACCCAGTAGGAGGTTAAATCTCATTGGTCCGGCGTTTATTTTACTACGCTGTTTGTAGTATTTCTAAGGGCGATTTCTTTTTTGTATATATACTCATCCGTTGAGTGTTTGTTATTCGTCTGATAGGCTGCCTAGGGGATTAAACACTTTATGCTGACCTTGGGCTTCTTATTTTAGTTAGCTGGAGTGTAGAGCAATAGGTAGATCTATGTTATGTTTTTTGTTAGATGACACAAACGTGTGGGTTATTATTAGCTTAGTACGGTCCACGATACTATACAGCTAAATTATCTAGGATAGCCGGATTCTATGGTTGATTCAGTCGATAGTCGGTACGGTTAGTGCCAATGGTTGTCTCTGATACTTGTATTTAAGTCGGATATTATGATTTGTTCCCTGCCAGTCCACAACTACTGCAAAAGACAAGACTTGTAAGAAGATTATATAGTGGATCAAAATATATCAGACGAGACCAATAAACAATGTTTATATATATATCAAATTTGAAATTGAATTAATTGGTAAAAGTCTACAAAACAATCAATACAACGCCATTCACTTGATTAAATGAACGATTGAATTTTTCGGGATCTTGAGTATACAACACACTAAAAAACAGAGGATGGTCAAGATAAATTCATATGTCATTCATATCTTCAGGATACACGAGTCCATTAGTATCCGTAGAAAGTCCACTTTTCATAAAAATACTCCTGCTACTCAAATGTAATGAATATGGCATATAGTGAGTGAACGAATTTAGGTGAGTTATTATTTTCAATTAGGTAAATACATCATAATGTAATCATACTTTTGGAGAGGTAGTTCAGTGGTCAAAACATTTAACTTTCATTCAACTTTAACCGAGTTGAAAGCCGGCTCAGTGATCTAATGGTATAGCATTCATTGTGGAGTCAGAAAGTTCCAGGTTCGATCACTAATGGGATCATGGATACACACTGCTGAAGAGTCTAATAATGGGATGAAGCAGCTGTTCAGTGCTTAATAACTTCAAGCATAAATTGTTCAACATTTCATAAAGTTTCTTCTACAAGTCAATTTATTCATGAAATTCATTCTTTATCTTATTTCTTTTCTTTGTTTATCATGAAAAATCATTCTACTACTTAAATCATCTAATTATTATAGTTTATATAAAATCGTATTGTGTTTATGAAAATTATGGAATTTATATTTATGAAAAAAAATTCTATGAAAGAAAATAATGATGAAAATGAAAAAAAGGAAGAAAGTTGATTAAGTTTACTTTCACCTAATTTTCTTTTAATTTTATACTACTTATTTTAGACATTTTAATTATTTTCTAGATATAAGTAGGATATAAATGATTATAGTTAAAAGAGATAATTTTGTATGATATAACTAATAAGTAATATTGAAGTAAGACAAAAAGTTCTTCGGAAACATGGTAAATCAATCGAAAAGGTGTTTAACCTTCATCGACTGAGATGGTTGGGACATGTATTGTGCATGTCCGACCACCGTCTACATCGTTTCGCAATGTTGGCTAGGGTTAATGTTGGATGGTAGAAGAGTAGGGGCGACCAAATCAAAATATGACATCAGTCCATGAAGTCCTTGACTATTGGTCTATGCCATGTTGGTAGATGTAGATTACCCGGTTGGGGTCTGCGTGATAGTCACAATGAATGGCTGGTGACACTGGGTGATATGCCACAGAATCGGTTATAGTGAAGAAAGTGTATTCACTCTTTAAACTCATCTAGATCTTGAATTCTATTATTATAATTTTTTGCACACCTTTACTCCACCCTCTTGTATTCTGTTATTACTTTATCTCTGTAATCTCGTAGTGCTGATGTGGTATGGTAACTTGAATCTACGGGCGTATATGCCCGGTTCTAAGTTGCTGCTGCTGCTGCTGCTGATGATGATGATGATGATGATGATGATGATACAACGAAAGTAGAGTTTGGTTATATTCATTAATGATAAGAAGAGTGTAAACGATTAACATATCATGAACGGAATGAAGATAGGCATATTAACTATTACATTTTGAATGTCAAAATGAATCAATGGTTGAAACGATTATTGTGGAACTTCAAGATTATAAGTTTGAAATAATTATGGAAAATAAGCGATTGTATGTATGTACCCTATAATCAACATAGAACATGACACATGTGTGCATCGGTTCAAGTTGCCATACCACTATGGCACTACAAGATTAACACCACCACCACTAGTACAAGTTACTTCAATAAAATAAAATAATAATAGTAACAAGGAGTGTGAACATATAGAATATGGTTCAGGAGGCGTTAAAAGAAAGTAATGGAATAATTTAAAGCTTATGATTTAAGGGAGGACAATGAGTGAATACATCTGAGCCATTGTGAACGATTCTGGGCCATGTCACTCAGTGTTTCTAGCCACTGGTCACGGTAATCGCGAGGACACCATCCAGGTAGTCTGCAGCTACCGACACGACTTAAACCGGCAGTCAGTGACTTCATGAACTGTTGCCATGTTTTAGTTTAGCCGCCTCTAACTCTCTTCCATCCTATTCCTATATCAGCCAGCATTGCACGTCGAGGCAAACGGTGGTTGGGCATACGCAACACATGTCCCAACTATCTCAGTCGATGAAGATTCACAACCTCATCTAATGATTTACCACATTTGCCTAACACCCGTAGTCTAATCTCGTTATGACTTACTCGGTAATTCCAGCTTATACGAGCGATGTTTCAAAGACATCGATGGTCAAAAACTAATAACCTTCGAGTGTCGTCTACCCTTAATGGCCACGTCTCACACCCATACAGTAAAACAGAGAGGACCGTTGCGCAGTACACTCTCCCTTTCGTTGAGAGACGAATATCTCATCCACACCATAGGTGACGTAAGTTGGCAAAAGCCAAACGAGCTTTTTGAATTCGTACTGAGATTTCATCAGAGATCAACCCATTAAGGCTAATCAGACTTCCAAGATAAGTGAAGTAGTCGACGCGCTCAACTACTTCACTCCCTATCTTTAGTTCAGGTGTTGACGGAAACCAGTCGTGGAGAAATTGTTTGCATTTAGAGGGGGAGAAACGCATTCCGAACATGCTTGCATTCGAGCTGATTGCTGTTAAAAGTTTCTGTATCGTATCAGCGTCTTCGCCAAACAGGACTATATCGTCAGCATATTCTAAGTCAATAAGTGGATCTCCTGGTAGGAGATCGATTCCTGAAAACTCAGACGATGAAAGTGTAATTTCCAACTATGTCAACTATGAAGTTAATCAAAAATGGGGAGCAGCCTTGATGGGCACCACTTGATGTTACAAGTTCAGATGACAGTTCGCCATATGCTCTGACACGACTAGTAGTGTTTGAGTAAACAGCCTTAACAGCATTTATGTACTTTTGGAGCACGCCTTTCAATGAAAGACACTGCCATAGAACTTCACGGTCTACAGAGTCAAATTCCGCCTTCAAGTCGAGAAAAACCACCATTGTCGGGTGCCGAAAAGTATGTCTGTGTGGATAACCAATTAGTATATATGACAATTTGAAAGGTAATGTTTCTAGGTTACAGTAGTGTGACCGTGATACACCAGGCAAGTAAAGAAGATTGATTATTATTTAAGTTGGATAGTGACTGGCAAGTGGACATGCGTCCTGGAGTCCACTTGCCAGTCGCTATCCAACTTAAATATCCAACTTAAACAATCTAACTAAAATAATACTTGTGAATAATTCGCTATATCAAGGCAATCCGCTCAGGATGCACGTATAGCAATAGTAACTGACCAGCTTCAGTCTATAACAAATCAACGGGAATATACAAGTTCATCCTAATATTATGATTGATTATCTTCGAGAGTTATTTATCTGCAGACTATTTCAGCATTTTTAGTTATATTCAAGGTAAACAATTTATTTCTACTATCACTCAGTCCTCCTTGTCTTATCCTCCCATTTGACACACTAATTGTCAATATGTGGTTTCTCAGTGATGAACTATGTTTAATCAATTGTGTATACGTACTCAACTTCACATTCACAATTACTCCTATTTTGTATTAATGTCAGTTTCTTAGTTGGTTAACAGTGAGGTCTGGCTTTGTGTATATATAAAGAAATGTTTAGAAACATAATACGATTCTGTCTAGTTTGGTTTATTGTTTTGTTTTCTGTCTCCGGCTTGGGACTGAGTGGACCTAGGGGAGATGCGCAGTTATCGACTAGGCACATCCAGTAGGCGTTTTCGCTACAATCAACCAATTTTCTTCGCGTCATAACAGACTGTCAATTTAACTTACGCTCGAATCAACATGATAATAAATATCCAAACAGACACTATGTATGCGCTGCTTGATAGATATCTAAACAAAGAGTGACGTAAACTGATCTAGATTTGTTCGGTGTATACGATAAGTTGGTGCATTGAATGACGAATGCATTTACTAATAATATTAGATGTCAACAATTAGTAAGTAGGATCTAAGTAACTAGTATCAATGAGTTTTGTGATGTAGTATTGCAGATATTGACAACCATACCACGTTGGAAATGTCAGTTTTCGTCCCATTATCTAAATATTCCAATAAAGCAGCTGTTTAAGACTTCATGTTTGTCTGACTAAGTTTGGTTTGTATATGATATGAAACTACAAATTTATGAAATATTGAGGATTAATATATACTGAAGAAAATAGTACTTCCAAAATGGATTGTGTCAATGTGAGCATTGCAGCTTACAAAGCTGATTCAAGACCAGTACAACAGTCGACATGATGAAACCATATAGAAACACTCAGAAGTTAATTTCAAAATACTTCATCGGAATGTACGCTCACTCACTACAAATAACCCTAAATAACAAAATATACAACTAAACACAATTCCATACTACTAAAACCTGCAGTGAAATTGCTTGATGGCTGAAGTTAATTGCAACGATTAGTACGTTCACAAAGTATGTTATTACACTGTTATTCCCATTAAAGTTTACATTCAAAGCATCTGGATCTACCTGCGACTGACTTCTACAAATATATCAGTGAAGCAGAGCTCCAGGTGTTGGATGAAAAAAAATAAGTACACTTAGAGTTGAGGTATGAATTGAGATCCACAGTGGTAAGCAAACACAATAATACGTATCAATCACACACTAAATAAACGAAACAAATTAACCAGAGTCTGCATGAAGAGTTCCACACTAGGGCGAAACAGCTTTTCAGTGCTTCCTGGTGGTAATTAGTTATATAATTCAGACCAATTCGTGATATCAAATTATAATTTATGAAACGGTGAATAATTAGATAGGAAAGAGACTCGAACCATGATGCAAGTTACTTGGTCTCAATTTTGGTAGCTGTTATGCATCATTGATCAACATATGTTTACAACAATGACTAAAAGTTAAGGATACAATCCAGTACTTAAGTATATTCATTTGGTTCTTATCGTTGATCGCCTGCAAATGAATATCAGTGACTACTCGAAAAGACAGATGGCAGCATCTCAGACTATGCAACTGAATAACTCGGGTTAGAATCTTACATGGAGGATAGCATTTTAATAAGGAATGTGGGTATGCATCGCTGATGAATGCCAACTAACACAAAAACTAAAACAATAAGACAGTTTCATGATGAGTACCGCCAGAAACCCAACAAAAAATCCTCATTACTGAGTACCAAACTAGTAGTTTACACTTCATTATTCTGCCTCACCTTTTCGTAATGCAAACTTTAATGTAGAATAAATAAAAAAAACAAGAAAATCAAAATTGGATTTTAGAAAATTCACTTAGCATTTGTTAATACGCATCGCATGAGGTGTGTTGGATGCCTTCTAGCCAAGAGGTAACTATAGTGTACAACAGTTCGTTCAGCTTTATTTTGTGGTTGTGAAACGTAGCTAAGAAGAGTAGGAGATACTCGTAGATATCTTTGAAATATTATTTGCCTATTTCAGAAGTACCGAGTAAGCAATGCTGAGTATAAACCAAGGGTACTTGTTAATTTTACTAGAAGAACGGAAATGCAGCAGCATCAGCTCAATGAATCAATCACTATTAAAGTGACTTATGTTAGTAGATTTTGTCTATTTAATTGAGATGAAACAGCAAAGAATCCGTTTTAATAGTATCAATTCATATCTCCTTGCAAAATCACTAATCTTGTTACTGTCATAGTTGGTACTACTACTTTAGTATTCATCTTAATTACATGTAAGTATAGGACCTTGATTGGATATATATATATATATATATATATATATATATATATATATATATATATATATCCAAGGTTCTAGGTAACTTACTAACACAAGGACGAACAGCATAATCGGGGAACCGAAATCACAGTTTGCAGTTCGCGATATCGAGACCCCAATTGCTACGCTGAATTTGTTGAATATTTAGAAACTATGCTGTTTATGTTCTTTAAGTTGTAAGCTCTTTATAGACTCATTAACATTTATCATAACCGCTTTCCTCCCCTAGTTGTTGTCATATAATTATGACTTCATTATCCCAATATTTGTAAACCGCCCCCCCATGGTCCCTCTCTTGACTTATTTTATATTTTCTATCACTGTTTGGTCCATCATATGATACATAAAAGCCATTGTTTTCCCATTCAATAAACAACTTGATCATAGCTTTCATTCGTTGGTGTTTATTCTTTCTATCCACACTTCTGAGATAGACATTTAAGTTTCTCGAGCATAGTGCAGCCACTTCTTAAGTCGGTCAGGTAATATTCCATTGGTTAACTCTATCCAGTCAATCATAGAAAAAAGTCAAAATATAATCGACATTGTATTCAAGAATAGAATGAAGTCAATTAGAATTCTAATGTATCAGTTAACTAATTCATTTTTATTTTATAAATTAAACAATTGAATAGTGTATTTATTTTGTAGTAAAATCAGGGAAGAAAGAAAGAAAGAAACACTTTACCTCTACTTGTTCTTCATTATCGCTTGTTGTTCTGTATATATGTGTTAGTTACAGATCATAATAAAGCAGTCAGGCATAATCTGATAATTATACACTGATAGAAAGAATAAACAAAATGTATTGATATTGTTCTTGAACAAATAAGTCTGAACTGAATCTACAAAGGCAGAATCGGTAAGTAACATATATAACTGAAGACAGGGCTGAGATAGTGATCATAATCACTGGAGTAATAACAATAATTTCTATAGTGTATACATCCAGTTGACCATACATACATATAATTAACTCATTTACATATCAATCCATAAATTACCATTGTGAAAAAGAGAGATAGATTCAGTTGAGTAGTACAATGTGAAGGAGATTCAACAAAAGCAATAAGATAAGGAACGATGCATGAAACAAGAAAAAACAAGAGGTTAAACAATTGTTATGAATAATAAACTTGTAATTATTTTACAGAGAAAAAAAAACACTATCATCTCCTCTTCATGAGGATGCGTAAATGTTCATATTGTAGAAAGCAGAAATTAGTAGTATAACCATGAAGTATAGTATAGTGTATACAATAACAACAACCATAGCGATAAACATATCAAAGAATTAAAAGTGAGGAAAGACAAGAATAACTTTTTACATATATACTTAAACATAATCCTTATACAAAAACAAATCACTATTATTATATCGTATAAAGTTATGTAATAATTACAATACAATATAATGAATAAATCTAAGAAAATATACATTACACAGATTGATACAAATAGAAATTAACCATTAAAGTGTTTATTCTACGTATTATTTGTATATTAACTAGTGAATTAAATACAATGTTCTAATGTATTGTTACATCATCATTAAACTTCAATTGAAAATTGTAACTGTTTTGAATAAGAGAGATTGAAGTATAAGGAGTATTTTCCTACATAACAACAACAACAACAATCATCATCATCACCACCACCATTTGTCCACCATTAGTATAAACGTATATGTATACTCAATGATATTCATTATCTGTGAATTCAACAAGAAATCAATTAAAGGGAAAAGATTATAAAAAAAAAAGTAATGATAGTAGTAATAATAGGAAGTAAATTGAAAGAAGTTTTGTACATTCAATCAACACCTTCAAATCCTTCAGCATTTTCTATAGCAATAATTAATTTACAACGTAACTCTTCAAATGATGGATAAGCAGGTAGATCTAAACGATTAAAACTAAAAAAAAAAGAGAGAGAAAGAATACATACAATAAGAGAAAAGTGAAATGAATGAATGTATATTAACAATTATTTAAGTGTAATTGTAGTTGATAGGTTTACATTGGTTGGTCATGAACAACGTAGAATATGTAGTATTATGCTAATCCACCAAAATTCAAGAACAATTCTGAGACAATTCCAGGGACTCCAACCAGGATGTAACTACCAACAAGCATAACTCAAACAAACAGTCAACCGCTTTTGCACTGACTGATTATAGCTTTCTTCCTTTCTACTCCTAAGTTAGTTATAAACGTCGGACGAGGTAGACGGTGGTTAGACATGGGTAACGTGGATCCTAGTTACTTCAATCAATGAGAATTTATAACCCTATCAATCGACGTATCTGGTACCACAATTATGAACTTAGTATTGCTTATTTCAATGTCTAACGATATGCTAGCAATCCTTCAGTGATAAATGATCAAACAGCGTGGGAAGCTGGGAAAAGACAATTACCTACACACCTATTACTATATATATATATATATATATATATATATATATATATATATATACCGGTGTCTGATTGAAGTTCGAGCAGACAATATGACTTTCTACCGGTAATTAAAACCGATGGCAACAAACTGAGTTGGTGGTATGGTATACAAACTAAATCAGTTAACAACACACATTAGTAATGCTTAGTTAGTGAACTTAACTCGAATGCAAGATGCAGATTTACGTACTTCGATAATGATATTACCCTAGTCACCCAAAGTAGTTAGGTAGCTAAAAATTGAACAATTCGATCATTACTCCACAAAAAAGCACCTCAATGTAGACTGAATGAAATGTTATACAAATGTGGGGCGGATTGAACTTTAAATCCATGGATCTATGGACTGATGTATAGTGTCCCAAATAAGAACCTTTAAACTAGTCCCAAATCTATAACTGAAGAATTTAGGGTCTAAAACCAACCCTCTTAAATAGTAAGTTAAATGCAATTTCATACATTTCATTATTCAAACTCATTTGTTTCCACCCCACCCACCATGGGAACTAGATCTTTCTATTCAACTTCCTATTATAATAAATATTATTGTTTCTTCTGTACTCGTCTTAAGTTGGTTACGAGCTCGGAAACCTGTTTGCTTAATTCGGTAGTATCTCTAGCTCTCAAACACAACTAAAGTATGCCTCAAAGCTGTCTGAATAAATCTGTACACAAAGTAAATGCACCACTTACTCATTTTGTTTATAGGCAAGTAAGGTGGGATAATTTGGAAATGCAGTCATTTGTGCCATATTGCATGTTAACTAAAATTGATATTGTGTAAGAACGACTACGAATATACATCATTCGGTTCAAAAATATAACATTATACACAACATGGTCCTAATAAACCAAGTACATACCAAGTATGAGCACGAGGCAATTGATCCACAGAACCCCAACATTCAACAGTAAATTTCTGTGGTCCACTTGAACCCCATAATTCTGCAAAACCGTTCATAGGTACACGTGATGTACCAGTGACAAACTGCAGTAGACGACTTCTTAATTCATTAGTAAATGTGTAGACAGCCTTTGGTGATATGAAAAAAGGTAGATGAGAGAAGAACAATAATAACAGAAAACTACCAATAAAGAACCTACAGAATTTCCAATATTCCCAACAGATATGTGCAGTTAACTAATAGGGAGAGATAGACTAAGTCGTCGAAATCTTAACCACTCATCCGTTACCCCACGTTATTTCAATAGAGACAACTGGGTAGTAGTGTCATTAACCTTCACATTTAAGGTCTAGCATAGAGCCAAGTACATGAAGAATCACTTGCAGGTGCTGGAAACAGAGTGAACGATACTAAGAATAGATGCAGCGTACAATACAAACTGCCTATCTTCCTAAGTGCACTTGAAGCCACCTCAACTATTTCTGATAATATATGAATTTAATGTAAAGAAACTACTGATAGACTCAACAAAGATAAATAGATTTACAACCTAGTGCTAAAATATCAGTCAAGAACTAGCGATTCAAAAATCACAGACGATTCGATTGATAGATGACAATGGTCATATCTATCCACTGGGAAAAAATTCAATTTAAAAGTGAGATTTAACGATGCACCACGAATAATCATAATAACTAATCGGGATCCATTTCAGAAGCCTAAATGGAGCAAAATAGTCTCTCGGGATATCACATTTTTACTGGCTATTAACCAATCAAAAAATAGTAATAGGAAATTAATATATTATCAGCGAAAAACGATACTATTACAAACTGTATAGAGGAGTTAACCAATTCGCGGCGGAGCCAAAGCGTCGCGGGTTCGATCACCGATAGGGTCGTAAAGAGTCCCATACCAGGACATAACAGCTGTCCAGTACTTACAGGTGATCAGTGGTTGTCTAATTCAGACCAATTCGTGATATCAAAACTGACAGTCAAATATCTCTTAAACACCCAATTATGATCTTTTAAAAGTCTTACTGTGATAAAAAGAAAACAATAGGGATACATCTATTTGCACATTGAAGAGTTTATAACATCTACATTCCCGGAAGCTTTATGAATATATAAATCGAATTTTAGACATATGGAAAGTATTTCTAAATGGAGGTTAATGTCGGAATTGGAAGGCCAAGAGTTAGAGATTTGAGCAGGGGTATGCTTCACATTTGAGATAAATTGCGGTGATTTCATTTTCACAAGTGTACAATTGCATGTATATATGACACTAAAATATAATAACAATTGGTCGACCATGACAAAAAAGGGATTGTAAGATAAATTGATAGTCTAATGATGTTATTCTTATTTAAACTGTGTTACAGAAGAGAGGAATCGTAGAAATCAAGTCAAATATACACAGATTTCAGAATAGATAAGATAGACATAAGCAGATCAAAAGTATTAACATTGGTGTTAAGATATGCAATAAGATAATTTCGAAAATGGAACTCATCTGAGAAGCGGATGGAAACAAGTGAAAAAGTGTTTTTCTTTATCAGAGAGGGAGAGAGATAGGAGCAATAGAAAACATGCAAGAATTCTATAAGATAAACAAGGAAGAATCAAAATCTAAAACACGATCTAAAGGATAATATGTAGTAAATTTAGATTAAGTCCATCGCAGAACCAAAGGTTAGGCCAGTTTCTTTCATACACATAGTATACAAATGTCTTACATAAGCTGATATTTGATTAGATAGTTTCAGAATTCTCGGATCTGCACCAATTAGCTGATCACGTGATTCATTGAGGACGTATTAGGAACAGCTAAATGTTGTCCCTAAACAGTACTTTTACCTTAATAAAAATCAGTAAGCCAAATAAAAATAAAGCAGATATATATAAATCTGCAATGTCAGGTACTTAATTAACTAGTATACCACGTCTTCCTTCAAGGAGGGAACCGATCCGGAATAAGATCTTTATTCTCTAATATGTTCAGAAAACTAACTGCATATTGTGAAATACGACAAAAAAGTCACTTTTGTAGCTTATGTAATGATATGACTGTAAGTAGATAACCATTAATACTCAAGATGTAAAAAATAGTTTATTAGTTCTAACACTGGACTCCTCAACAGTAGGCTTCAAGGATCCTATTAGGAATTGAATTCAATCAATTTGTAAAGAAAATGTAAATACTACTAGTGATGATTTATAAGTTTTATTACCTTCCATAAATTAACAATAACTGGGTGATTAGCATGGTATTCACCCTTATATAATGTATTTGCTTTCCAATCACTGACACTAATATCTTGTAATCCACACATTAATAATTCCAATTCATTAGCATCGAATATTTGTAATGCTTCCAAGGGGATCAGATCACTGAAACCTTCTAAAAATGCACACATTTGTTTTTCAACGCGTGAAACAAATCTCCAATTGATAATTCGTCTACAAATAAAGAAATCAGTATAATAAATATTCACTTACAAACGACAACGTATTGGAATGTCTTAAGATAAACTAACAATGAAATTGATACCATTGATACCTAGTGTTGTGAGAATTTACATTCAAACTAATAGTAATTCATTCACCAAGCACAAGTTTGTGTAATCAGTTTTAAGCTACATTTTGTGTGTCTGAGAGCAAACGATGCCAAGGTGGAGCGGGATTCGAACATAAAATATAAGGATTATCATGCAATTTATTCCCTTCGAAAATTTGAATAATGCAAGAACGACAACATTTGCAGAATACTTTGGATTCAATGTATTTCATTGCACTTAGTCTCATCAGCTACACGCATGCTATTGACTTTAGTTAACTCAAATTATTAATACACAGATTGATTTTGTCAATTGAATTGTTTATCTAGTAGCATCAATCTATTGCTACCAGGGTAACTGAAGATTAACTACTGATTCTTTTAAAACACAAAGGTCAGGTTTTAATCTTCTAATTGCAATGGCCTCTGCAAATTTTAATAGAATCGTTTTATGTTGTTTATTGGTGATTTCAAAAACATTTGTTACATCGACCTCGTGTCCCATGTCTATCAAATGACACATAATTGAACTTCTAAAAGTGGTTGATACTTTCAAACACAGGTTCTTCGGGATATATTCAATAAATCGTAAATTGGCCCATCTTTTAGTCCTTTCAATGTACCTGCTTTTGCAAGTACATGTGAACTGGTAAATACAATCGGAGGTGACATGAGAAGGATATTTATCAACTTTTGTTTGACTTATTAAACATCGTGTTTTGTAGAGCGCCAGTAGTTTCGCAGCGGGAAATCTTTGTTTGATGGTCGTTTTAAGTATTTGATTGAATAGTTTAGCTACTTGATCTCCTTTAATTACTAGTTGGATAAATACCCTTTTCTTTTCAGGTTTCTCAGCTTCTAATTTGTGATTACATCTATTACTATACTTTTCGATAAATGTTTCAGGGTACCCATTTTGTTGAAGACATTCTTTAATGATTGCAATTTCATCATCAAGTTTATCAGCTGTGCACAGTCATTCAGCTCTGTAGTAGAGTGACTTGACTAAACCACGTTTATAGCCGATTAGACAAAAGCTATGAAAATGAAGGTATTGTCCATTCCATGTAACTTTCCAGAATATAAATCTTTGGCATGTTCCGTCATCTCTTCGTGAAATTCCTAGATCTTAGAGAACTACTAAAACAAAAGGTAATTGACAGCATATCTTATGTAGTAGATAATAACTTAATAATTGAAATGAAATGAATACACATTATTAAATAATATTTGTTGTCTTACTAATTTAAAGAACAAATTAGCAGAACAACAATTATTAAAAGAAACATACTCTATATACTGTGTTTTATTATTATTCGTAACACGAATATTTCGACCATCTTTAATTAGATCCACTTCAACAGTTTCACCAAAATGTTCTTCTTCAACAGACATTGTTAAATCTAATGATGCAGGGTCTTCTTTTAAAATATACTTTAAACTACGATAATACTCTGAATCAACTGCTTCCATATCTTTTAAAGAGATTGTTTTACCAAGCATCATTTTATAAAATGGCCTTATGAAGAATCCATCTACTAATTTACCATGATATACAGCCATACCGACAACACGACCAATAAATTTGAAGTATTTCAAATGTTCTTCATTTGCCATACCGGAGAGTGGATTAATTTGAAGTGTATAATTATCACTATGTAATTATTTCAAAGAATGAAACAGAAAAAAAGAACAACATTAAAACAATAAACTATATAAGCCAATAGTATGTTAACGTAAACTCTAGTACAGATGTACATCGGTCCATGTTGTCATATTATACCATATCAGTACATTAAGATGATTACTTAAAGTAGTAGAAATGGTGATAATATCAGTAGTTGTAAAATGAATTACAAATAGATAACATAAAATTCAGAAGAAACAAATGATTTGTCTACAACCGATGGTTATAAATATAGGCCACATCAATAGTCAATGATTTCAAAAACTGAAATCAAGTTTTGATTTGGTTGCTCATAGCTTAAGTCCGTCGTAATCTCACATCAAACAACATCAAGTATGAAGGTAGTTAGTATATTCAATGAATGTCCTAACAACTTTAATCAATGAATATCTACGACGTCATAAATGAATGATCTATAGTACTCTATGACTAACGTCAGAGTTATTTTCCTCATACATCACACTAACATTTACATACATGTCTCATTTCAAACCACCTTGACCTATATAACTTGACATTATAACACGATCAAACTCGCATTTTGATTGTACGAGTTTATTTTGTTTTTGATTTGTTCCACTGTGTATCATTTAATCATGTGTTAATTAAATTCGGTTATTCATTTCTCTGAAAAAGCGACTTGCACCAAGCTGCGAAACGTTAGAAATTTTAATTTCTACTCGTTGGAATTTTACAAATACACTTGTATCATTTATTTTATAAACAATCTATCCAGTGCTCAATCTATTTGAAATTATCAAAGTTAACCTTGGTAATAATATGTATAACGTCAGAGTTATTTATTCAATTGTCTTAGGATACATAAGCGATGCTTCAAAGACGAATCCAATTAAAGACCTGCAACATATGGATGTCACCTTATTTCTATACATCACTTGTCAAAGCTATAAGTTAGTACAATGTGAACTGCTGAACAGACGAACATCTCTTCTACTCCATAGGTGACATGACTTGGAAAAAGTCAAACAAGTTTTCTGAATCAATGAAGAGATTTCGTCATCAAGGCTGAAGAGACATCTAAAATAAGTGAAATGATCAACACAATCAGCCAATTAACTCCCTATCTACAGTTCAGATGTTGTCGCGAGAACGGGACTTTTTGTTGCTAAACATGGATACGAGACTGAATATTGTCAGAGTCTCCACTCAACAAGAAATTAATCTACGAAAAGTTACATAAAGAGAGTGTAGATTTTTAAGAAAGAGATAAGGGATCATTTTAACAAACACCATTTGCAGTTAACAGCTCTGATGAAAATTCACCACTAGCTGTAACTTGATCAGTAGTGTTTGATGTGCACTACATATGACATATTCATAGAAAACAATTGTGGATAGATTTTGAACGCTTTAAATGAAACCTATGCAAAACTGTAAAAAACAACAAGAAATGACTGTAGCTAATAGACACAAAATAGAAAATATTGTGGATAATTTGACTAAATAAATTGTAAGATACTGGTACATAAATAGGTAATAAATGATGTTGAAAACATTATGTAATGCTTGTGTATGAGTGTTTTCTATGAAAGTTCAAATAATGCCATTTGACACATAAAATGGTTCATTAGTTGTCAATTGTAGGAAATCCCACAACTAAGAAGATACATTAAAACTGATTCAGGCAAATAGACAAATAATCTATTTCATGAATTTTGATAATTTAGAAGAGTATATCTTTGTTTGTCACTCTATTGCATGAATTTGATATTCTTAGCTTATTTTAGCTGTGATTGGGAAGTAAATGGCAAATAATATATCCTAAGTGTGTAAATAAAAGATTGTAATTTGGATATATTTCATCTGCCTCATGTGTGGTTGATTTGATTGTATTTGTTATGCGATACTATTGTGCAATTTATTTCAGCATAGCATAGTATATTCTTTATACAGTTTTCAATCAAAAGCTGGAATACTGTGTCTAGGCACCAAAGGCATCACCGTTTTTATTTATCTTTATCGGTGTATCACC
Organism: Schistosoma mekongi; assembly: GCA_034768735.1. Lineage (NCBI taxonomy): Eukaryota > Metazoa > Platyhelminthes > Trematoda > Strigeidida > Schistosomatidae > Schistosoma > Schistosoma mekongi. Next base: position 3,784,451 of record CM068312.1, read on the forward strand.
TTTGTATAAACCCTATTTTTCATACATAATAGAAAAATAAACCTAAACCCAAAAATCGAACCGTCTAAATATGTATAACAGAATTACCCATGAGGTCAGTAGCTGATTATTAATAGATAAATCATAATTGTGAAATGTGATCTGTAAAGGTAGACGATGAGTTTAGACATGGTATATTAAACAAAAAGATGACCACTCCGGTTTAAGCGCCAGACGTTTGCTTTCATCCTCCCATTTTAACAAACAACACCGCACAAAAAAGTTAGTGAGTAGGACTTTCCTTGCAGAGAATAGATGCGTGGAAGTATGAGGGTATTTTACTGAGTTAACTGTCCCTACCCTCAGCCTTAATACGGTAATGGATCAGAATCGATAAGTGGTTCGTATTCCTCACTATTGTGGCTACTATAATATTTCTTCTATTCTGATACTTTATATGATAGATATTAGCAGTTCAAGTTCTAAAACAACAAGACGATTACCAAGTACCATGGAATGGGCATCATGAATCTCATTGCTAGTTATAATCCACATAAACAGGAAACATTTACCGTAGTGATGGGGTGGTTTCGTAGGTTTAAACCATAAATCCCAAGATTTGAACCTTTATATACTTACGAACACGTATACATTATATCCACTTCCGCACGCCTAAATGAGTACGTGTGTATGATCAACACAGAATCTGGCACACGTGTACATCATACATCTAACTAACAGAAAGACTAACATCACATTAGCAGAAGGAGAATTTACCCAAATGATAATAATAATAAAAACAAAGAACAGCAAACATATAGAATATGGTTTAGAGAGGAAGAGATGGAGCGTGGGAAGTTATGAAATAACTTTAAGCTCATGATTTAAGGGAAGACAATGAGTGGATACATCTGTGCCAATGTAACCGATTACGAGCCATGTTACCTAGTGTTTCCGGCCACCGGTTACGGTATTTGCGAGGACCACATCCAGGTAGTCTGAAGCTACCGACACGACTCGAACCAGTAGTCAGTGACTTCATGGACTGATGCCACGTTTTGGTTTGACCACCCCTAACTCTTGCATCCTGCGCCTATATCAGACATCGCGCGACGAGGCAGACGGTGGTTGGGCAGACGTAAAACATGTCCCAACCACGTCAGTCGATAAAGATTCACAACCTTGTCGATTAGTCTACTACCTTTGCCTAATAGCCGTCGCCTAACCTCGTTATTGCTTACTCGTTGATCTCAGCTAACGCAAGCGATAATTCAAAGATATCGGTGATCGAAAACTAATAACTTACGAATGTCGTCTACCCCTTAATGGCCATGTAGACGTAAACGAGTAGTCTCAGTATAAACGCTGGAATCACTCAGGAATTTCCTTAGAAAGGCCTAGAAGCTGGTGAAAACACTAAAATTTATTTCATTCAATCAGGATTCATTAGACACATCTAGAATGCGGCGTGTATTATACATAACAGATAACTTCCGCGTTAATAAACTTTAAATATCGGAAATAAAGCCATTGTTTATATCTACTGCCATTTTAATATCTGTTCAGGGGGGACATCACGTGTGTGGATAAGAAAAACATGAATTATTAATACCATATAGACAAATTATACACACAATCATGAATTATATTCTAAAGGTATGTAAAGACACTAAATAAATCCAAAAGAATTGTAGACGGTTAGAAGCATAACAAGGTTACAACATCACACACTAGTCTACTGGCAGTTTCGGTTAAATTGCGTTGATTTCATCGTCATTCTAAACGACTTCATCGGTATAAACTTCTGGCAGAATTCTGCAACTTTCAACCGGTTCAGTGAATGTAATATAATCAAGACAGACCACTTGAGCTACAAATATTGATTATCTTCTGATAGTAAATAAAGTTTATCAAACTACGAATAATACATTTTATACTGTTTTATAAAATTCAAGCAACACCAAACGATAAGATATAAGGTATACAAAGAGAGAGAGAGAGAGAGAAGGGAGAGAAGAGGAGAGGGATGGTAACCAGGAAAATAACACAGTTTTTGAACAACTGCAAAAATACGATGAATCATACACGTCTATTTTACAAATTTCATTATTATACTCTACAATCATACTTTAAAAAAAAACATAAAGTCCCTCATAATTGATATGCAATACAATGATACACAAACAGATTTTTACTTTTCTTCTATAGAAAAGATAAAAAAAAGAACGATAAGTAACTGAAGGAACAGCATTACCTCACAGTTGGTGGTGTTCCACTAGACTGACTAATTAAAAATTATTAAACAATAACAATAATAATATTAACAGAATGCAAGGCGAGAGAATAGGATGAAAACAGAAACGCATTACATTTGAAAAGCATCAAGTGTATATGTATACTTGTTTGAAAATGAGATTTCCTACATACAAGGCTAAGTTAAACAAATAAACTAATTAGATACCAGTAATACATGATTAGTATTCTCGTAAATAGTCGGAACTGTAACTGATACCTTAATGTGACGGTTGAGCTTGCCATAGTAAATTAACTAAACTATACTGGCCGGAACAATTGTGTTCTCATGTTCCAATGTCCTATACAAGTTGGCTGGAGAGAAGTATAAAGCAAGACAGAAAACTCAAGGTCTGAAAACGAAATCGTACTTCGGATTGCATAGAAATGTGTCACGGTAATAAGGTGTTTACTTCAAATAATCTACGTTGAGGTGATGCTGCCTTCTTATAATAGAAAGATAGACCTATAAAAAGTCAGCCACATCAACCCCCCCCACTAACCCACAAATTCCCGTCTCAAGAAAAAAGGCCTGAACAAATATGCAGTTAACACCTGCACGGATGATAGTGCCAAGGCTGTATAGTTTACTTAAAATATATAACTTTAAATATGAATAATCCAACTTATAACGCCATAGCGAAATAGCTCGTGAAAATTCCGAGAAATACAGAAAAATCGTCAAACGAAGCCTTTCAAAATTATTCGATCTTGTCAACAAAATATAGGGTCTAGTAGTCAAAAATAAATTAATGATAATGCTAGATGTATCATTTCTGTTCAATAATGTTACTCTACTAGAAATAGTAAATTCTATATAGCAAACTAATGGAAAGAAACTAGAATTCTACACTAAAATGGCTAATAGTCAGATGTATGATGAATGTAAATTTCTAATTCAATAATGAGTTTTACAGACGATCAGATAGTGTTGCAATCGGGATCATAATTGAGCCCACTCCTTGAAAAATTCTTTCTATCAAAACTAGGGAATGGTCACTTCAGTTACTATTTCATTTTCGCTACACCAATGATACCTTCTGTCAGAGGAAAATGAAAAAGAATAGTATAGATAAAAGACTTAACAGTGTTCATGCGACGATCACTTTTACAATGAAGGACGTAATGATAGTATTTTGTTCTCATACATCTTGTTAAGATTATATGGTACGTTAAAAAGAAATACACAGAAAATAAGCCAGCCAGTCAACCAATGTACTTATTTTTACAGTTGTTTACCGCTAAAGTAGGAATGGAAATTACTGAAAGGTTTAACGAATCGTCCTAAGTGCTTTTGCTACAAGAACATTGTTAAGAGTTAATCACTACCCGTAACATATTCAGCACGGATGCGTACTCACTGAAATTCCTAAATAAACACATGATGCAATCTTAGATAAAATCGGTAGAAAATAGGTTCCTAAGAAACGAGCTTCCCTGAAATTACATTTTCTAAATGATAATATCAGTGAAATTACGACGAAACGAATTAGAAAGGTTCTACTCAAGACCTTTACTGTAGCCAAACTTTAAACTGTATTTTATAACTACCCCCCCCCATCGTCAAGACAGGAAATAAGGAAAGACTTGATGAATTCGCCTAATACATATACATCTACTAACTCAAATGTGCATGTGGAGCCAGTTATATTGGAAACATGATAAGCCAAGTCCATTACAGAATCCTCGAAAATCTCTCGGTATAATTAAGTAAGGGACAACTATGACTAATAAAGAGCTATATACATGCACATCTAGTTGACACAGATCATCAAGTGAGTGTGAAAAGTGCCGTTAAAATGAAATACTAAATCCTATCAAATTTACCTAATGGTTTGATTCCTTTACACATAACCGAAAACACCAGCAATCACCCTTTCAAATCTGACCAATATGTTCATAAGAAACTTGTCTAACCTCTATCCATTCTATGGTCATTATAATACCACGTACTAAGGTGGCTTCCAAAGCACTCGCACTTACCACTTAGCTATAACATTATTATTAGCATTAGTACTTCCTTATTAACATAAATATTATTCTTTTCATAACATCTGAATTTGTGTTGTCATTTTATGTTTACATAACAATGACATTCTCTTAATTCTTACGTAACAATCACGACCATTTGAGTTTTTTATCAAGGGTTCGTCAATTTTTTCAATAGATAATATGTAATCTGTCATGTGTTAGTCTATTCCCTTATTAGTTTATACTTTCAAATATTTATAATTACCACATTCACTCACACGTTTTTACTTGCTTTGTTAGTCATTGGTGGTTATCTTTATAAAAACTTTTGGAAATTGTAACATAGTTACGTAACACATTATTACTTAACTAGTATTGGTCCGACTGTGACTGTAAAAATGGCAAACTGCCTGAGAATAAATATTCCTGCTCTCCTTACATCTAAAACTACATCTAAAAAATATTGTGACTGGCTTTAAGCGATGGTACTTTAACACAGTTTCCTTTCAACGTAATCTCAGTGATATGGGCGGCTATGAAGTGGTGACCGCCTTAATATTTTTAACAGTACTCGGGACTGACTTGTAAATGGAAATAATTAAACTATGAAAATGTTACGCCGGGCGATTAAAGAAAAGTAGCGAACTTTTAGAACTGTATTTTGGAGGACTATTCTCGTTATTTTATTCATGAGTGATGTAATCATTTTATTTCTATGACTGTTACGTTCCCCTTGCCCGGTTCTCTCGTTTAGTGTATTGTTTATTATTACGAGCTACGTCTACTTAATTGTGTACAAGTTCTCCCCATTCATTGCCACTATTTCTTTTGTTCTGTATCAATGTTAGATTTATGATTGGTTTACTGTGTGGTCTGATTTTATGTGTATATAAAGGCATGATTAAAATATAATACGTCCTCAGTTCTCGCTCTCTCCGTCTTCCTGTTCACAATTCTGGTTGTCCTATTGTCAGCCTGGGGGGCACGCATCTTATTGGTGATCGCATCCACCAACCAAATCATCCCATCCATCCCCTCTTCCTTCCTTTCTTCGCGTCATAACAGAAAAAGAGATAGGTAACAGAGGAATTACTGTTTTTATTTTTGACATTTCACTTTTACATAGATACACCTTAATTTTACTATTCAATTTATAAAGAGGAAGATTAAGGTACAAAAGATGAATAAGTAATGTACACACACATGTTTAATAAGTTGTAATTTAACTTGATAATCAAATAGTATGGGTAAATATTCTAATTTTGCAAACAAATTAGTAGTATGAATCACATTAATGAAGCACCTGTATTGGAGTAATATTCTAAATGAGGGAAAACTGATGATACCACTAGCCTATTCAAATGGAAACAGGTGAAGTTTTAGCAAGCACTAAACCCTCAGCAACACTCATCCAGCACCCAACATCAGGTACTGAATATGGGACCTTAGGTGTTGCAGCAAATGTTTAACACTGACTTACTTTTCAAACATTATCCAATTCGAGAGATTTTGCAACTGATGTTCACTACAGTTATCCAAATTTCCCGCACGATTAATCACGACTTCCCACTTCAGAATTTAGTCAACTCAGTGGTTTAATAATAAGGCTGTCTTTTCAAAGTGAGATTTCAAACAGAGTCGAGAATGTTCTCTACATCTATCTAGTGCTTACTGGTTTTCAATAGTTGTCTAATTACAGTCTGTGGTATATATTACAATATATGGAAAATAAATGAAAGATAAACAAATGATGTCAATGAAAAAAGCATGGGATTTAATTGAAGTGAAAAGATGAATGTGTGTTACAGATGAGCCATCTAATAAAAATTCTTTTAATTACACAGTTTGACAAGTATAGAGTTCACACATTGTCCACAACACAGATCAGATTGCTGATCTGTAACTCCAACGATTCACTCACCCTTAGTCATTTTTTCAGAATTTTATCATGTGTAAGACAAAGTTGTTAGACAAGTATATAAAATATCCCCACAGACTATCAATTATGTACAACCAAAGCACACGGTAAAACATCAATCTCTACATGAATTTGAATTTGATATCACGAATTGAACTGTATTGGACAACCACTGAAGACGTAGAAGCAATTGATAAACAACTGTTTTGTTCTAGAATAGGAATCTTTAACGATTATATTGGTGCTTCCACTACCAATTGAACTCAGGACCTTCAAGTATCGTAAAGAACGCTTAACAAACAGACTGCGGTTAGACATGAATAACATATGTCCAAACTACCTTAGTTGGTGAAGATGTGGATACTCATCGACTGACTTGACTATCTGTACGTAAAACATTCTCTAATTCTAAAAGTACTGGATATCTTGATTGATGAAAGCTTGAGGAAAAACAATTTAGATATGAAAATGTACCATTACTGATATCATGTTATCGATTAATTCAATGAGAGTAACTACACATAAACACACACTCACTAGAGCTATTTCTAAATAGTTATGTGTAAAAGTACGGTTTCAGCGAAAATAACTTGCTTTTGGAACTATAAATGATGTTATAAAATAAAATCAACTTTAATGTATTTACCTATCAATGTAACTTACGCGGCTGAATACTCGAATAGACCGTAATATGGATTGAACATTTCACGTGATAATAAAAAAAACCATTCTCGTTGTACACCACCATAATCAAGGCCTTTTTCGCCAATAAATTCAATCCATAATCTAAAGATTTAGTTAGAATATTGAAAGAAGGCAAAATAAAATACAAATTAAAATAAAATTAACAGCAAATCAAAAGGCGACCAGTGTTACGAACAATTAGCTAAGTGACTAGACTATCATATTGCAGCAACAGAATCGAGTAATATGGGAAAACTTATCGCTTGACGCCCTAACATGTCAAACAGCTCAGTCGGAGTGAAGTAAGGTGAAATGAAATAATTCACGATACAATTACTTAATCGATACTATCATAAGTATCAATACTCTGAAGATTGTAGACACGCCATCCCAGAACAAGTAACGCAAAATATCAGTTAGAGATTTATTGCCGACAACCCATCCCAATCAAGTATTAACACTTACCGATGCATAAGAACTTCTGGTCTTTTAATTCCATAAATTAATCGGAATGAATCTTCAAATATGCCAGCCCGTGTAACACGTAATTCGAATTTAGCCTGTGGATCACGTGGAGCTTTTAGTCTTGATCGGAAATAATCATATTTTTGTTTATAATTTCTTGAATAAGGAACAGCTGGCCCACCTAGACGCTCCAGACGAGGATCTTCCCACTGAGTAGTTCGGGCATCTATGAAACATACAAAAAGAAAATAGTGATTACTGACGTTCTGGACGTCATCAGCAACAATTTGAGGGAAAAAGCAGACTATTTGGTTATATCACAAATATTAAATCAATTAGTTCCAATGACCTTGTTTGTGAATAGTTGTAATCGCAGGTTTTACTACCTTCATTCGCTCTTGAGTTTATGTCAATTGCTCTAATAAATTGACCATTTACTACGTGACTGATTGATTAAGACACTCACTGTGAATTTACAAATCACATATTTGAACTGCTGAACTTTTTTTATAGCCTTTTAGCTTTAGGGCCTACCGAAAACTTTAATTGTTCAATTATAAAATACTCAAAGCAGTTTGAACAATTTAGTTTAGGGAGCAGAGGAGCGAGAAATAATTGTAAGTATTGCCTGTATTTGCACCTTCTATATGAAAGGTACTCGCACAAGTATGACGCGAGTTTAAGGCTGCTCTCACTCTTTGTAATGAACCACTATGAGTAACTGAAAAATTCGTAAAACTAAGTCTCTTTAAGGGCTGATGGTGTTTTAAAATAGGAGATCAATCAACGTATCAGCCATAGTGGCTTATGTCAATTTGGATCCTCATTAGCAAGTTTGTGAAGTGTCTGGTAGTCAAACGTCAGGTTTACAATGCCTCAACGTGCGCAGTTTTGCTCTATCCACGTAAAATCTAGCCTCTGCAAGCTGGAGATGTTTGATGACTAATTTCAATCATCGTTGTCGCTGAAAGATTGGTGACTTGCTAGTAACAGTGAGATTAAGTAATGTATCCAGGCTGTGATGATAATTCAGTAGCGTTATTATCTTGTAACAACGACTTCAATAATTTGATAATGTTATCTCAGTGGCTTTCATAGACGCTAGGACTTTGTAAAATGAAAGGGAGATGCATAAAACCGAGTTCTATTGATCTATTACTTACTTACTTATGCCCGTTACTCCTCGCTGAGGAGCATAGGCCGCCCACCAGTGCAATTCGAGTCTTTGAAATGATACGACTCAGTGGCTTAAGATTTGACCAGATATGGCTCACGAATGAAGCTAGTGGCGCACTTGCTGCAGTTTTCCATTAAACTCATTACAAAAACAAAATAATCTTTGTCAATAAAAAGAAAGTTCTTCGTAGTTGCAATTCCTATCATGAAATGATGGCTAAACGTTAACTTTGTAGTTAGAATCTCCTTGTCTATCATTACTTTTTTTCAAAATATTGTATTGGTGTCCATTCGAACCAAATTTTATGGAAACATCATCAAGGTCGGACATGGCAATTTCAAATAAATTGAGAAGTGGATAAGTAGTTTGTAAAATAATGCAGTAGATGATACTATTAATTAAATGTGTAGACACTGAAATTCCTGACGTTTAGCCTTTTACTATAATCTACCTATTCAGAGAATATTAAATAACCAAATTAAATTCGTGTAAGCTTAAATAACAATACAATCGAACATATTAAAATCAAGCTACTTAGAACAATCAAAATACCGGTCTGATAGTGTTGGAGAATTAAAGAGAATTTATAAAGAATTGTGATGCCTGCACTATTGGTGAATCTTCACGAAAATTCATGAATCATGTCAAAGAACATGAAAGCTAGACAAAACTATCTCCTAGTAATCCTGTAGAGCTCGAAAAGTTGTAAATCAAATCAACAATAGCAGTACATACTATTTACAATAACCACAAAATCAGTATAACATACAAATCATTCAGAAAGGTCTGACTAAAGGAAGATGTGTATTGTTGCAGCATTTCACATTTTGTTAAACCTTACAGCACTCAATAGAAAATAAGACCTCATTACTCAATCGACTTTGAATATCTATCCAAACAACGAATACAATTAAAGGGTTTCAAGTTTTTTACATGTTTAAACACACAAGTATACATTGTAGACATTCCATTCACTTCATACACTTCATTTTTCATACTTACTGGCAATTGACAAAAACACTCGAATGTGTCTATATTGTGAAACACCTTGACCCATAATGCCATCACATCAACACAATCAGACTGGTAATCTGACTGCACTAAATAGTTTAATTTTGATTGTATTATTATTTAAACACTCGGTTATTTAGTTATTCTCTAGACAAGTAACTTATATTAAATCGCGAAATGACAGAAACTTCAATATCTACACATTAGATTATCATAAATATACTACTTAATTCCAAAAAGTTTATATTTAAAAAAAAAAATGCATAAATGACCTGATACAATTTAGATTATGAAACAATTGTAAATGACAGTGAAAGTGTCTGTAATTTCATGAAATAATAACTACATATAAGAAAAGAAAAATAGCAACTCTCTATTCAGTCTACGAGTTTGTTGCAATGTGTTAATAATTAAACTAAGAAGCTATTGTTTACTCTGCCTAGTATTTATTAAGTAAAGAAATTATGATAGAATAGTATAAATTGGACATTGTATAAAGTGTTCTATATCTAATAAATATTTACTGTTGTAATATGCAAATAAGTAACCCCTGTTTTACATGTAAATATATATATATATATTTTCTACATAATTATTCAAATGAACAAAGGTGGATAGAAGATTTGAAAAAAAAATAACTGTATATCATTACAAGTGTAGTGAAGGGATACAGATGATTGGTTGTTAGCCATCATTGACTGAAATGACTTGAGTACCATAACCTACTAATTAATAAAACAGTAGATTTGAAAAAAAGATAAGAATAAAATAAACTGGTTATGGTTATGACAATTGTGTTGACTAGCTTAAAAGTAGGATGATGGTAAGTTGGGGAAGACTAAACCAAAATATATCAACAGTTAATAAAGTCATTGAATGTTGATTTGAGATATTTTGGTAGATGCACACCAACTGGTTAGGACCCACACTGTTTTAATAGATAATAATTAGAAACGTTAGGTCATATGACTCAAAGTTGGTTGGAACAGCCAAAGCGAATTCAGTTCCCTAAGGTTCTAAACTTTAAAATTACTTTATTTGTTTCCTTTTTCTAATTAATTATTTATTACGAGGTCTATTCTCTATGTCCTTTTTATGACCACTGATAATACTACCACTTCTACTACCTGGTATTCATCTTACGCTAATATAGTGTGTGGTAACTTGAACCGACTAGCCTATTCGCAAAGTTCTACGCTGTTCATGACTGACTGTTCGACAATACAGAATAATTAATAGGCAAAAAGTGGAGTGGCAGCTCATTGGTTAGAGAATTCGATTTGCAGCTACTGAGTCATCTGTTCGCATTTAGCTCCACGTACTTCTGTAGCATCATCAGAACGGACAATTAGCACGTGTCTGGGAGTCAAGTGTATGAATCAATACTTATGTGCATACATGTCCAATAAGTATAAATTTTAACAGCAAGATTAAAAACAGTAGAAAACAAGAACAATAATCCAAAGGAATAAGTACCAAACAATAACTAAAAAGTACAAATCAATTGTGAATAAATCAATGAGCCTAGTGGTAGATTGTAATTTCTTAGTTTGAGTGTAACTAATCATGTCTCGTTTATTTTCTCAAATAAAGTGTAGTCTTACCTGACCGCACCGAAAAATGAATTGGATTCGAGAAACGTATCATCATTGTCATTTTCAAGAAGGAGAGATTATATACTGGGCACCTAAAGAAAATTGATTATCTTGAAGAACTGTCTTCCTGTAGACTAATTCATCATGTTCGGTTGCATACAAAATGAACATTTTGTCCCTATTATTATTCAGTTCCCCTTGTCCTGTCCTCCCGTTTAACCCATTAACTATTAGCGTATCATTTACCATTTATGAACTACGGTCAACTGATTGTGTATACGATGCTCCAGTTCAAAGTCACTGTTACCCACACTTTGTGTTGATGCTAGTTTTCTAATTGCTTGACTGTGTGACCAGGTTTTATGTGTATATAAAGGAATGTTTGAAACAATTCGATTTTGTCTGGTTAATTCATCGGCTTGTGTTCTTTAGATTCTGGCCTGGGGTCGAGTGGGCACCGGGGAGATATACAGGGACTAGTTAGACACTTATTGACATTTGTCATTGTAGCTTCGTGCGCACAAAGTCGCATCGGCCACTTGGCCATACACATCACTCATGATAGCCCATTAACGACATCATAGAATATTTTCTCCAGTGCATCGCCCCGGTTATGACGTCAACAGAGGGCTGTTATTTGTTATTTGCATTCATCAGAAACTTATCACAGTCGGGTAATAATCAAAGTCAGCGAAAACTCACTAGAAAGCTGTTTTGTCTTAGTATTGGATTCCTTAGTGGTGATATGTACCCACAACTCGTTCAGGGACTGAACCCAGAACACTCATAGTGAAGGCATAATTATCAGAATAACTAGGCAGGCTTCTAATGATAAAAAGTTTTAGGACGAATACAAACAATAAAATATGAAATTTAATGAGGGGAACTTCAAACGTATAGGCATATTACTAACTCTAACAAAGATCCTACAACATTTCATTGAGAGATGTGATATGGAGGGAAACAAGCAAGCCTGCAATAACACATCAGAAAAGCTAGAAAAGACTTGAGGTATACCTCCAGCATTAAATCTAAACTGAATAGAAACTGCATTATTGGTAAACTATCACAATGTCACAAAAAAATAAATACCAGTATTGTTTTTCACAAATTAGGGTGAATTTACACCTATCACTTTACCTATTTATTCTATATGCATTGAATCGACAGAATTATTGATCAATTATAAGATGGCAGGGTACAAAGTAAGTGTAAAGTGCATTGAAACAATAATTCAAAGGTGAATTACAATTAAATACACTACACTACACTACGATAATAATAATAATAATAATAATAATAATAATAATAATAATAATAATATTCGTAACATACACAGGTACACACAGACACTAGCATATAAAAGAATTTAAATGAGGAAAAGGGACTTACTATGATTAATGTAGAAAATACGACCATTACTATGTACACGTTCCTCCCAACCAGGCTGTTATAAATAGAACGAATTTATATACAACTGTAATATTAGCATTCAACTTATAATTTGTATCACAGTAAAACTACTCACAATTAGATTATGTAATCTATTTTCATGGTTATATAACATATGCATGACATTGTTAATAAATTATTCTGAAGTAACTTTTATAACTATATAAAGTTTTACATCCTTGAGTTGGACAATTACTGACAATTACATATATATGCCCGCTGCACAAGTGTGACCGTCTGGACACAGTAGCCTAGTGATGAACGCGTTGCAACTATCTATCATCTATCTGATGAACGCGGTGGCGTTTGGCACGAAGCGGACTGAGTTCGAATCCCAGTGTGAACATCAACATTGGGATGCAGGTACATCCAGCCGATGAGTCCCAAATAGGACGAAACGCGAGTCCTGGATTCCGCTTGCCAGTCACAATCCAACTTAAATATATAACTTGTGTAATAACACTATATCGAGGCAATCCGCTCAGGATGCACATATGGCAACAGAGACTGACCAGTTTCAGTCCATTACAAATTAACGGGAAAATACAAATTTATCCTAATTACATTACTGACAAATGTTTTAGTTAGTAAGTGATTCGATTGGTATATGTAACCAAGTGATAAAATAACCATTGTACACTGATATTGTTAACGGTATACCGACTACTCATACCATTAAAAAATCCTTCCACTTGAGGTTTCTGAAACGGAGACTAAGTTGGGAACGATCTTAGTGAAATGGGAGAGTGAGTGCAGAGTCCAACGGACAACTGCATAACATCAATCACAAACAGTCTTTTATGAATAATTTTTCTGAGTTTCAGTCCCGTGCCCAAACGACGCATATGGAAATCCATCGAGTAAGGTGAAGTGAACCATTGTACGGCCGATCTTTAATAACACGTTCCTTCTATCATGAAGAGGCAGTACTCTTTTTAATAATAAATGTCTAATGACAACACCTCATAGTCACTACACACTTCAATACAACAGACAGCACAACTTTGTTGCTGGACGTTGAAATTTACCATCCTATTCTCATGGGCTGTAGAAATCTAGACAAACTTATGCACATGTTCCAACTTTTACGTTGTACATAAGTGACTGAAAATATGCCCACATTTCAAGTTAAAATGACAGTATCCACTTCAAGTTATCCGTATATGCACATGTTCACATATATATAACACAAATATACATATGTTTTTGTAGAGGCATGCCAACTTGAACTGATATGCATAAGTATCAAATTCTACGTTGTAACTGACGGACTGATTGACTTGTGTCGATGCTTCATATTTACATCATACGCTAAATAAAGTGAACAAACTAATAACACGCATACAAAAGAGATATGAATAAGTATTACAATTAAGAATGACACATTTGATAAACATAGTTATTTCTTCTGTGTTAAGCGATTATTAACAGATTGCTTACTAACTGGGTTGGGTTACTTACTGTTCATAAAAAATAATGTTAAACTGAACCAAATTATGGATAATAAGAAAAAAAAACTTAGTTTCTAAAGATTAATAATATTATTTATACTATAAAAGGTAGAATTAAGAAATTAAAATGTAAATATACTCCGATAGTTTCATCTACAACATGCAACTCAGTTCGTCGATCAATCATAATCCAAATAGAGAACATGGTACAAATATGGGTTAGATTACATTTTCATTACAAATCAGTACCACAAGATAAAAAATAAACGGATGAATAGAAAGCAAGACGAAATAATCGTAGAAGTAGTAGTAGTAGTAGTAGTAGTAATGAAAATGTAATTGATTGAACACTAGGAAAATGATTGGAGAAAGAGTAAAAAGAAGGCAAAAATAAAGAAATACTGAGACACAAAAACTAGAGGAACAATATTAAAAGTGAATGCGTCTGCGCCACTGATCTATATCTCAAAATGCCTTAAATTTCCGGTCCAAATTACTTGGGATATTGTTATATCTCTTAAAAGATGATTGAGAGAGTTTGATAAAACTCAATTTAACAAATTAAGAAGCACAAAAATATAACTACTGATATACAAAGTACATGTACATGTATGGATTGTGTGCTTTCATTAGTACTTATTTTTATGTGACAACGCTATTATTTGTGTTAGGTGGTCGGTGGTATTTAGTAGAAAAACTTAAACCGAAGTTTTGCCAACAATGTTTACTTGTAATCGACTAAAGTAGAACTCGATCGATGGAGTTCAATTAGTTAGAGCTAAAGAATTGATAAATATGACACAGGTAACTACCACTACTACTTAGTGATCAATCAATGTAAGTTATCAACAGAGCTCAAAGCAGTGTTCAAAAACCTGTGACCTAATGATTGAATCCAAACTGAATAAGACATGGTAAAAAAAGAACGTCATAAAAACATTATTTTCATTCGTTTACACATTTAACACAAATAAGCTTTAATAGAACTTCCAATATCCTTCTGCACTCAGCCCCCATACTGACTCTTGACTTGGTACTCAACAATGAAGAATACAAAATAAAATTTGTTTTATCTCCCTTATAACCGACGATTACACAAGGTGTTTTTTTATATATATCTGAGAACTAATCATTCAGTATGCAAGTTGTTGGCGTCTGATACGAAGATGGGAGGATGACCTAAAAATCTAGAATAATGATAACCTTTCCATGGCTGATTAGGGTCGCATAATTCGCAAATAACGCATATCCGAACAAGGCTTTAAGCCACGCTACTTCATGGAGGCTAGTAGTATAGTCTGGACGTTAGGACTGAAATATAAATGGCTGAGGTTGGAATTCGAAGTAGATAGTGGTTAAAAATAGCGTCCTTTAACTGCTAAAAGTTATGGCAAAACAAGCTTATGCTACGTAAGGAATGACTTCATATGAATTTATTATGGTAAGAGTATGGTACAGCGACAAGGTCGAGAAACTTTTCAATATCGATATAGAGGAAGTAATGCAATCTATTCAAAAGCATCCACCAATTCATCAACTCGTTTATTACTCAGTAGATCATTAATAAAAGTATTTCTTTGTAAACCCAGTATAAACAAAGAAGAGTCCTGGAAATCTGGGAATGGGATAGTTACCATCAACGGTACTGGTTGGTCTGTTGCACTATATCGCAAACTGACTGTGGGAATATTGCCACTTAAAGTCGAAATAAAAGACCTGGGGTTTCTAAGTCCGGTCCCTGGTGAGCTAGTGGGTGCACACTGCCACTGAAGAACCCAGCGAGAACTCAAAGACAGTTTCCTCTATTGGCTTGTCCCTGTAATATACACTTACCTGTAGTACAAATGTGATAACTATCAAAAGGAAATTTAGAGTTATTCATGAAAAAAAAGAGAATAATAACTCGACTTACTGGTAATGGGCCTAAATCTTTCATTACATGCCGATGAGCTTCATGGGTTAGTAGAGAACCATTGATAATGTCAGTATTTGATCGAATAATCCTAGGATCATCCTAAATATTGAAAAAAAAGGAAGACAAGAGATAGTCGTTGATGTAAGAACTCACTAAACAATAATAATAATAATAATAATAATAATAATAATAATAATAAAATTAATAAACGAAGACAATTTGAAGGAATCAGATCAATCTAAGGAACGCATTCGTCAGGGATTCATCTCAATCGAGGTGACATAGAAAACTGAACAGCCATTTCGTTCGACTATAAACCTCCGAAGACACCGAATTAAGAGTCAAATCATTCATATCTCGGAGTGAACACCTAATCACTTGTCTCTTAGTCGTACAATTTCAGTTTCAATAAGCCTGTGATGTAGTGTGATTACCATGAAGTGTTAATCATAACAATTTTTCCCTACGAATAAGTTTAATCCCCATTTGTCATCATTACTCTGTAGAATTTCAAGTTAGGTTAATTGAGAAGCATCAGAACTTATGAAATCTAATCGTGTATAGATCAATAATGAATAAAAATTTAAAGAATTTTTTTACTATACATCAAAGATGACAACTTCAAACTCGAGAGAACATTAAAGTATTAATAATATTAATAATAGTAACACGAAACAATGTTTGCAATGTATACAAAATCACATGTTATTATCATAGGATTATACTTAAAATAGTAAGAATCTTAATGAAATGAATTACGATCAGGGTTTTTACAAATAGAATCTAATCCAATTTACAAAATATTAATTATATTGGCTTATTCTACATTACAGTTATGCGTAATGAAGCGATTCGATGTAGTAGATTTCATGAAACTAATGCACCATATTAGTATAAACATTAAATTATAAGAAATCCACTAAGAAACCAATGATACATAATTGATTTTCTTGTGACTAGTGCTGACTGAAGCTGTTACATTGATGTGATTACCAGGTTTAATCATTATGATGAACCAATCAAACTATACTGGATGGGATAAATGTGCTCTAGATGCTACTATGATAGATAAGACAATTGAAACAAAGTAAGACAAAAAGCACTAAATTCAAAGTTCAAGAGAGAAGCTGTACTGTCGATTGTACAGAAGGTTCAATGACAATAAAATCTTTCCCTCAGAAAATTAACAACAAAGAGTTACTATCCTTTCACAAAGAAAGGATGGGGTTAGAAAAGGTCGGCGCTAAAAATTCACGCCTTACTTTAGTAAATGGATACTTATGTGCAGCATTAAGGCCATTATTATACGGAGCAAACACACCTAAAATCAGACATACAAATGTTGTGTGAGGTCGAACATAAACAGATGTTCTTTTGGCACTATGGTAACGCACCAAAATCACTAAGACCACCTCTAATTCAGTTACATTTTCAAGAACCTCAGGAAAAACTATTTTATCATGTCATTAGCCATCGTACCTCTAACATTACTCGAAATTATTTTCCTTACTTCCTAATATTCCTTATATTTTCACTGCCAAACATGAACTTCTATCTTCGACTTCTTCACATGACGCAAATGCTAATGATTCGACTTCACTACATGACTGACTGGGCTTAAGTTATCCACAAAGTCCTCAATGTTCAATAAACGTATTTCGTCAAACGCTGATAATTTTCGAGTTATTTTCAAGGTCACGACATAATTAAAGTCACATTCCAAGTGACGTGTTTCAACCTGTTTAGAACTCATCAGTTGAATGAACGTGACGAATATATATACGAATATATATATATATATATATATATATATATATATATATATATGTCGACTGTGTTTATATCTTTCCAAATAGATTGAGTTCGAATCCCAATACTGGTATGCAGATAATTCCAGCTGAAAAGCTCAAAATAAGATGAAATATGTGTTCTGGATTGTCAGACAAAATTGTACTTTAAATATACGTGTTACCGATGTATCGAGGCAATGCGTTAACGATGCATATATAGTAATAAAAACTGACAAATTGTAGTCCTTATCATTATCAACTAAAGAACATGTTTAAAATAAGAGTGATGACAGTCATTTGAATCGTTTCCATTTATGGTGACAACATAAAATTAACACAATTACAAAAGAAGAAACCACTTTAAAGTATCATTTTCTGGAATTGCAGTGTAAGAACAAGGCCAATAGAAAGTTGAGATAGACGTGGTAAAGCTACATTTCAACGACACTGCATTGGTATTAAAGGTTAATGAGAGCTGACTCCAAAACGATTGTTAGACAAATAGTACTTCAAATTATGAATTGCGTCAAATGAACCCCAGTAATCAAACTTAAATCTCGAAACATAAGTTATGGGGGTTCATCTCATCTTAATTGGGATTCATCAGATAGATTTGCATATATTCAAGTAATGATGTTTACACAGAGATAAACACAGCACTGTAGACATTTGGTTCGAATCACAATGTGAACATAAACACTTGAATAAAATTACAATTGGCTGACGAAGCCCGAATGACGAAATGAGTGTCTTAAATCTCACTTTACGCATATACTAAGCATATTAACACTCATGGCATAACGTTATTTTGATGCAGTCATATGAGAATACATATGATGACAGGGTAGGATCAATCACAATCGTTAATATCAACAACGTAAATTACGAATACTTACTAATAGTCGATGGACTTTACACGCTCAAATACTACTGTTTACGGATTTATGGACTACTATGTATTACGATTACAATAAGAATACTTACCCAAGTAGTAGTATGCTCATTGTGATTAATGAAGAATTTTCGACCACTAGCAGTTCTCGCCAATTCCCACCCTTGTGGTAATGGTTCCTCACCTGGAGCAACATCTATGCCTAAAACAATTTCACCGACTCTCCGATTTCCATCGACAAGATCTGTTCCATATTGATTAGGAGACTCTAATCGTGACACCGGAGTAGTACTTGTATGTATTGTTGTGGGACTAGACGGGTCTGTCGTTTGAGGAAGAGTGTCCGTATTATCATCTGAAGCATTTGATGGAATCGACTCAGAATGTGAATCTAATAACAGGAGGAGAATGAAGTAAGGAAAAATATTAATATGAAGTGGGATTTGGAAATGATACACTATGGAACACTATTGCCAATTTATTAACCAATTGTACAAGTTTATACACTAGGTAGGAAAGCACAGATATACTACTAAATAGCTGCCAGCAATACAGTCTGGAGCAGAAATAGATCGGATGAAAACAAGAGCCACCAAACTAAAACATAATGTCGATACAAATCATCCAATGTGTTGACGGGTGCAGACTACATTGTTGAGGTTTGAGCGATTAGCGGTTGGAGACATCGGATGTAATATCTGAGGAACTGTCCATCATGGTGCAGATGTATTCACAGATTGTCTTCAACTTAGATCTTGAGTTTCGAAATTATTTTGGATATTCAATTCCGACAATTAATTCTATCTACACGGATTATTTTCTTATACGCCTGATATTATTTTACTATCGCTGAAACTACCTTTAATACTTTAGTATTCTTAATAATTGTTGGTTATGTACATAATTAGACTAATTAAAGATATTTAATTAAACCTCTATCATTTGAAATTAGCATCACTTTAGTGTGTGCTACTCTTATTTAACGACTAAAACCAAAATCGTATGCCTTTCATAAACATGCTTACTTTTTGTAATGATTCATTCAACTGGATTTCCTACAGCCATTCAATGTGTGGGCTTCTCTTTATACAATTTTTTAATCAACTGCATTGACTGTGTTCTGGTACTACATATATTGGTTTATGGTTTAGAAGCAAATAAAGTTTATTGAATTGACGTTGTTTGAGGAGATTGGTATTAAGTTTTAGTTGACTGAATTCGTCACAGATTGAGGTCACTAGTGGCCAACTTTAAAATGTTCCTAAAACTCTGGCGAGAAGTCATGACTGGTGAAGTTAAAACTTGTCAAGAATGAGACAGTCATCACCGATAACAATGAATGGATCGTCGTATTATATTAAAAATTGATGGGATTGAGGATGGTAAGATTGGATGACGCCCAGTGATGCAGAAGGTTAGGCGTTTGCCTACATGAAGCTTCTAGGGAGGGATCTAGAGTGTGCATTGCTGAGGGGTTCCATCCTAAAACAAAACAATTGTCCAGTATCCCATAGTTTTCAACGGTATCTTACCAACATCAATCTGTGACGAATCCATTCAACTAAAAGATAAAGTTTATGGTAAGTTCTTTTTGATTTGATAATAAAGTTAAACCCAGACTTAAATGGTTATAAAGAAATTGCTTAAAATAGGTTACCAATAGGCTAAATAAACCCTACAATAATCCCATCTAAATGTGTTAATATGGTGTAGAAACTTGAAAAGATTCTACGTTGCTGAATGCCTGAGCAGCAGCTATAAACATAATCATTGAAGTGATTCAACATGTTTACCATTGACCATTTATACACAAATAGAATAATAAAAAAGCAGTTAAAATTTGACAGAGAAGTATACAAACGTAACATTCTCTAATAAAGCAGTAACATTAAGATTCAAATATTTTAAGAGAATATGAATTAAATTAATTCTATATTACAAATTTCTTGAATAATGAAAGAATATTTTTCTCCAGAGCAAAGTTATTCCAAAGTATAGTATTCAAAATATAAGTAGTAGAATAAGATAAGAAACTATTCATAAATGCAACAGTTTAAGTTGGGATAAAAGGATAGTTAGGAGGATTGTCAAATCAAAATGTAACATTATTTCTGAGAAGTCATTGACTATTGGTTTGAGATACGTTAGTAAAAACAGAACCATAGGATAAAGTAGGAAGAGAAGACAAACCAAACATTATTTATAAAATAAACTGCTCTAACTATAAGAAAATACATAGAACAAAGGGCCAAACGTCATCATCTTCATTTAGACAAACATCAATTAGCTGTCAAACACCACTATATATCATCACTTATATCAATGCATACTGACAATTATGAACACACATTTGACTTGGCAAACATTGTGATTTTGGACAGAGGAAACACAAAAAAGACCAGAGAAATTTAGAAGTTTGGAGTTCAGGTCAGTCGGTGATCAATAAACATTAGAATAGATGCCATTTGTCAACCAATTACAAAACTAATGAACAACTACAGTGCAATAAATCAGATCAAGAGGGAAACGAATCTAAACAAATGCACAAACAATAAGAGAGCAATTGTCAGCAACAACCAATCGAATTCAAGCTCGATAGATCAAACTGTTAGTCACTCGTGGAGAAATTTCCATAGCTCACTTCCGTCAGAGGTTTTCATCGATGAAGTCGTCCAGAATAACGACAAAAGCTCTGTAATTAAACCATCCAGTTCATAAAACGCAATATGATAAAAAAAGAAGCGGAATACCTGTTTTGGGTCAAAATGGAATATTCTTTACTTTCATATAAATCCTAAGTCTAAATGTTAGTTTATATCAGTATTCCCTCGTATAATTTATTATTTTCGAACTATATTCTCAGTTCATAGTCATTCCAGAAATGATGGCATAATGGTCAAGGCATTTGAATTTTAACCACTAGGTTGAAAACTTGAGTTGCGCTGGTTGGTTTTCGAATCTGGGTGGTGATACACAATGTGATCCAGAGTAAATAGATCTGTGGTTGGTAAGTGGATCACACTATACTTGGTCTCTCTAGCTATTACTGATACTTCTTTCATTATTTTGATTGCTTGGCTTAGTCCTTTCATTGACAGCATGTCACATGGTGATTCAAGTTTATACACAATTGTTTTAGGTACGACGTTGCCTAAGACATATCCACTGACTACTAAAACACTATATACTTATATCTTCCCATGAACAAGATGAAAAAACATGCAATAAACTAGTGCAGAACATTAACTATTGATTGTATTCATTAATACACATCAATACTCCTAATAACCTGATATAACATATGTACAAAATACAGATTTATATAATCGGTTTTAAAGATCACTTTATGTTTGAGGACTAGTGATACTATTTGATTGCTCAAAAAGAATTAGGTATGGTAGGACTCCAACCTGCAACCTTACGACTGAAAGTTGACTGTCTTAATCAAGGAAGAATAACTTATGCCGAAACCTCACTGAATGACCATATAACAATGGAATGAATCCCATTCTCCCTTCGTAATAACTGTCTAATACGAATCCTTACATAAGATAACGAAAATTTGTAACTTATTCGATGTATAAACAATCAACCGAAGGCTGTTGAAAGTAATGTTTACCAAATATACGAAAGAAGTGCACGGACAAAAACCACACCTTACTGAATAACAACCCAAAACATCACTGTAACAATCATATGAGATTGAAGACGGATGTGAGATGTAGTCTTAAAACGGAAAAAACAATAGTACGCCAGTAGTAATTGATTATAAGTGTCTTAGAAACATTAGTCATATTGAACGGGACCATCGAGCAAGCAAAGACGAGGTTAGACACAAAGTGCTATGGAAAAATGGCAAATCAGTGGATGAGGCACTGAACATTTATCGACTGAGGTGGATGAGACATGGATTACGTATACCTAACCACCGTTTACCACGCCGTGAAATGTCAGCTGGTATATGAACGGGATGGAAAACAGTTACGGATGGCCAAACCAAAACATGGACTCAGTCAATAAATTCGTTGATGACTGTACGTCAGAGATATACTGGCAAGTGATAACTACATGACTGAGGTCCATGCGATTATGATTGGAGATTGCATGACCGTTGTTGCACTTGCATATGTGTTTCAACGAAAAAGATTATAAAGCTGGTTAGCTAAGTTATTGATGGGTATTGTAAGAATAATTAAGTTTGAGGTTTTCGAATACGCACGAACAAGCAATCAATCGGTCATTGACAACGTACAGCCTGGTACATGTGTACATAGATACAAGCTGCTGTAACAAATCAGCACAACGATATCAAAATTACAAGAATAGCACGACAACATATTTCAACAGGAAGAAATAAGCAAAACTGTACTAAAGAATAATAGAACTTAAGATCTAGAAGAAGACAAAAAATAAGTACACTTGCACTACTGTGGATGATTCTGAACTATGACGCGCAATGTCATTAATCACAATTATAAGGAGGACCCCAACCAGATAACCAGCATCTACCATGGCTGAGTCAAAAATCTCATGGACTGACTTCATGTTTTGTTTGGCTACCACTAGCATTTTCCAACCCACTCGCACGACGAGGTTTACATATTCAATTACTTCACTCCTTATGACCAATAGAAGTAATGATGTAGATCAGTCCTAAAGTAACATTTTACATTTAGAGAGAGAGAAGCACACCCCAAATATGCTTGCGATGTTATTCAAAGTGTTCAGGAAACTCTGTATATTATCAGCATCTTAAACCAATAGGACTATATCGTTTGGATATTCGAAACAGATAAATGAGCCTCATGGTAGAAGTTCAATTTCTGAAAATTTAGATGAGGAAATTACAACTTCTAAGGAGACAACTATGACGAGATCAAATAGAAAAGGGGAAGAGAGAACACAAAGACAACTATGATGGGAGCCCGCCATAGGTTCTAACTCGACAATTGGTGTACAGGTAGAGCTTTCATAAAGTTTATGTACTTCTGGGGAACGTAACCTTAATGCGTCGAGTGAAATGAATGAAAATGCGTGCTCTCATAAGGGGTTGACAAGAGTTCAAATATGTAGTCTAGAATGACAGTCAGTGTACTACAGAGCCTCTCCAACGATGACTAATGCAGGTGTGGTTTATTAGCATCTATCATTTTATTGACGTCGGAGGTCGCCAGGTTAGAAAATGACTCAGGGAAACACCATACTGTTGTCACACCTATGGTACATTTGGTAGGACAACTTGGCCCTTGGACCTTAGACTTGTTGATTTTAGTCTTATCGCTCCTCAACCAACCTGACTAGCATGGTAGGACAATAAGGAACGATTGATCCAATCAGTACATCCCAAGTGAATCATCACGAAAGGCAAACCCGACCACCACGTCAAGGTAACAGCAGGAAAAATGCACTAGTTAGACAATTATTAAAAATAAAGGTAAACCAGATTGTGGTTTCGCCCTGGCATTGGACTGTCCCTTAACAGTGTATATCCACAACCCCGTCAGGGATCGAATACTTTAGGTTTGGTGATGAACGCTCAACCTTAAATTTTTATCCGACGGTTTAGTACTTGTAACTTCAGTCGATTCGCGATATTGCACAACCTAGACAACTGAATGTTGATCTCTTGTCTAGATGTTAGGGTGTTGCTGCAAAGTGCGAAGCCGATTGGGTGTCGTAGATGCACACTTGTGAGGAGTTCAAAACAAGAACTGTGGATACACTCACCAATAAATCATATTGTCCTTACAGAAGTCACATTGGATGATAATAAGTACGAAAACTGATGCGATCGTTTGAATGGTTTACAGAAATTCAAAGATTACGGAGTTTAACCTTCATACTGTAAACGAATAACGGAAAGGGGAAAAACACTAAATGACTCGCTTATGATATCAGTTCGTTCCAATCGCTTTAAAATTGTTTAACTTGAAGATAATTTATTATAATGTATTGACTTCGTCAACAAATAAAAGCCAGGAAGAAGCGGACAGTTGTTACTTCACAGTATATGGTTCATCAGAAATACGCACCTATGATCCGTTATGAGAACTTCAGTCCTAGGTCTCGTGATAAGTGTGTTATATTAACGTCATTAAGTGAAAATTCGACGATTCAAGAATTTACCTTTAGTCAATACGCGATAATTATTAACTAACACCGATGATGTCTGTCTCACTCGCGCTGGTAAAGTCATTATTTAGTGGAACCTATCTGTAAATCATTTATGTTGAGAAAAACAAAAACTGGAAATAAATTACGATGTAAACAGAGAAGGATAACATCCGAAAACAGAAGTAGGTAGCATAATTTCACGCTAACAAATAAAAAGAAACCCATAAACTTACTCAATAGTCTAATTCTCCGTATTTTCCAAGCTAACAACATATACAATAATTTACAAGTAATATGAATAATCGCTACGATAATCCAATGAGTTATTTATGTAACTGTATGATAATCAACAATAAATAAATTGAAGACGTAAGTCAATTGTCTTAAAAATCTAATTTGTTATTTCCGTTAATTGGTAGCCCACTACATGAATCAACTTGATTTGAAGCCTTAATTTATGAAATTATCAGCTGGTGTCAACTGACAAACGTATCACTTATTTTGAGGATCAAGTTCGGTAAATTGACAACCACTGAAGCAATCCCGACTACTATATTCAAAGATTGTATGCGTATTTGTTACCACTCAATATTACTGCCTTATTACAAAAATAATCAGTGAAAATAAGAATACGCTTAGCAAAATTTGCAAATAAAGTAAGTATTTATTCGGCATAGTGTAATTCATTCCACTATCATGAAATACAATACAATACAATACAATCAAGTAACAAAATTGAAAAGTTGTTTCTATTAAGTTAGAGCAATACACTTTGTTTCCTGAATCTGAAGTTTAGTTAGTGCATGATTACAACTTGGGATACAGATTACATTACGTAGATTCCAGTTCTTGTATTTAAAATAAACTTGAGTGGCTAGACTGTTGCTAGTCAGGGCTGTTTTAAACGAAAGAGTAAGAACTTACACAATAAAACTTATGTAATACTAAGATTTCGATATGTTAGATAAAGACAGTTATAAACAAGCAAATGCAATATCTTCTTATGAAAAACAAAATGGACAGTTAAAATACTATAACAGAAAAAGACAAAATATCACAACAACTCACCATGTGCCAGAGACTAGATTCATGTTTCATTTTCAACACGTAAATTGGAACATTATGGGAAAAAAAGAAAACAACAAGGATGATGCGTGAAGTTAGCTGATTAAATAAGTGTTATTCTGTCAACGTTTTTCTAGTCACAGTTTAAGTACTTTTTTGTCAATTATGACCAATGAAAGTATAAAAAGACAAATTTTCATTCAGTAAAATAAAAAGGTGAAAAACAAGCTTCGAACCTGAAATCTTACACATATGATAATCGAGTGCTTTAAAAAAACAATGCCTTATATGCCTATTTTGCAAAACAAAATTAAAGTAGTTCACGAATATAAGATAGTGCAGGAGAGGGTAGAAACACAGTCGGTGGGAGTGAAGCACTACGTACACAGAATTAAACCAACTTTAAGTTACACTACATTTATGTATGGAACTAGTCAGTCATAATTAACGTAGAGCTTGGCATAGTCGTACATCAGCCCAACTTACCGTGCGGCATCAGCAAATTGTTTGAGAAGACAGGATCGAAAAGGCATTTATAAAAAAGAAATGCTGGAACTTATGGTTTATAAGATGCGCCTGCGTCAGTGCAGCTACACTTCTATTTGATTGCCCATGGTTTTCATCTATCCTACTACTGTACCAGCCAACATCAACGTAAGCAGTGGATGAGCGTGCGTAATACATATCCCAACTACCTCAAGTATATAAAGATCTATGACCTTATCAGCTGATTTATCATATTTGAGAACCATTTTTGCTCGGTCGTTTAAGGATATGCGAGCAACGCTACGAAGACAAATATGATCACAGATGTACAGCGTATGGATGTCTTCTACTTACTTTCAATATATTCCACAGTCTGATATATCCCGCCTATTTTGTCAGTAATTGGTTGATGAGAATATAAAAAGGCAGACAATGTAACAAAATTAGGTGATTAGTAAGTTTTATGCATGACTAATTCCATTGTATCTATCGTGTGATATTGCTGTGTAACAGATGTCGATATACTTTTGTGTATTCACTGTATGGATCGCAAACAATAGGGTGTCTAACGTCATGTCAGCATACTAAACTATATATATATATATATATATATATATATATATATATATATATATATATATATATATATATATATATATATATAAGTCTACTTCATATGGACAGGCCCTTCCGCCCAGTTTCTGTAGTTACCAAAAGTAATCTCCCTCAATACAAATCCATTCTATATTTTATACTTTACAGCCAAGTCATACGTCAATCCGAAGAAAAATGCTGCTTAATATACTCGTCCTTAACTCGACAAATCGACATCTAACCTACATTACTAGAACATAACTGAGGGAATGGTTTTACGGAAGATAACTATCCATAAGATCATAAAAGTAGGAAAGAGAAAAAAAACGTTTATATATTTCTTACCATGCCATTTTTTCAATAAAAAAAGTAATTCATGTTATAAAAATGCACTTAACGTTATAGTACATAAGTGAGTGTGAAGTTTTTTTGTTTCACATAAATTTTAAGTTTTATTTTACATATTATTTCAACTATTACTGCTAAGTTCTAGTTGATTGAATTCATCATAGAATGATGTTGGTAAGGTACTATTGAAAACCAGGGAGCATTGAACAACTGTTCCGTCCTAATGTGGGACTCCTCAGCAGTGTTTACTTTAGATTCTGCCGTATTTAACCAACTAAAACCAGTTTCTACAAGTCACCTTAATTCTATTACTGCTAAATCAGATGTTAACATAAATGGGAAAATAATGAACTCTAAAAGTTACGTAATGGGTAATTAAGAAGTATCTTTTTTTCTCAAAAAAAAAGGAAATTTAATAAATATTTAGTTTATGAGATTGTTTTTTTAAGTTCTATTACTGTAAGCGCCTAATTAATAAAAGGAAACATTTACTATACGCAATATCAGTACTTAAGTTATTATACGCTAAACCATAAACCTATTGACTTCATATGAAGGTAGTCGTCAAGGTTTCTATCAGCATTAGCGTACCAACTAACAGTTTTGTAGGCTTTTTGGTAGAGCAAGGCTATACTATCTCAACAAGAAGGATAACCATTTCTACATACATTTATAAACTTATTTAAACTAAACAAATAAATTAATTGGAATACATCGGTTTGTTTCACAACTAAGGAAGTTAGGATACAAAAAGGGTAAAATGGTAGGAAAGTGAGGTGGAAACGACAACCATAAGCAGCCTGAATTTACAGAAATGGATGTATCAAAAAACCATCAAACTAATTAGTTCACATAAGTAGGTAGGTTCTCAAAAATTAGGAGCGATGCACACTGAGGAATGATAACTACCTAACCACCATATTCTTTACATTGACCAATGAACTTTGACCAGCATGAAGGACTACTAGACGTCACATGAGCTATAAGGTGTAGATCCTAAATTGAATGTGGCGAAGCATAACGATATGTTAATTCATTGGTTCTATAATTGATGAAACTAAAGTTCAAACAATAAGTTACGGATATCCAAATCCCTTTCTATCTACTTTGATATTCAAAGAAACAGGGAAGAATATATACTTGAGAACGACTGATATACACGTTCCCAAATTAGACAGTCATCAATTATCTTCAACTCATGCAAAACAATAGAAGGTCTAGCGTACAGGAATCCGCAAAGTGAAACAGTGTCTTGGTTATAACATACAAATTCTAAACACCAATAATCACATTCGAAAACAACGCTACTGTGTGGACTACTAAAAACCAGACTGAGGTTAACTGCAACGTTTTGGTGTTAAATAAGTATGACGTGGCCAGTACTTTCTACCCCTTTTCTTAATACATTTATTAGATGGATGCTGTATATATGAGTACAATCCTTAACAAAGATTTCACTTTAAAACCGAGTTTTCGCTATATTTGTGTTTTCCAAACGATATATCGTATTCCCCTACAGTTGCGTTAAAGAAGGCGGTTTAAGATAACCATAAACAATTAAAACAAGGTTTGTAATAAAAATTATATTCTAATACGCAGTATCCATCCATTAAATGATCGAAACTACTAAATACACGATATATTAAGCGAACATTGAAGAATGCTACAAATAACCCCCCCAGATAAAATCTAAATGTACAAAACTTGTCCTTCGTAAATGAATTACATGAATCGACACGTGATTGAATTTATAAGTAATAAACAGTTACATATGATCCAATAATTGAATTTCCGTTGTCCATTTACATATTTAGTAATAAAAAAATTAGAATCGTTATAATAAATTTGTGCTATATTTAACTTCATGACCTTATAATCAATAAATTGTAATTAGTACTGAAGAATGAGATGCTATTCAAAATCACGCGAACAGTAATCTGGGAGGAGAGGGGCGCACAATTAACAAAATAGTTACTCTATACAACCATTAATCAGAATGCATCATATGCACATTGCTAGATATATGTATGTGTGCATGTATAATCAACATAGAACATGGCACATGTGTGCATCAGTTCAAGTTTACATACGTCTATGGCACCGCAAGATTAACACCACCACCATTAATAGAAGTTACTTTAATAAAATAAAATAATAATAGTAACAAGGAGTGTGAACATATAGAATATGGTTCAGGAAACGTAGAAAGAGAGTTATGGAATAATTTAAAGCTCATGATTTAAGGAATGACAATAAGTGAATACATCTACGCCACTGTGAACTATTCTGGAACTAGGTCACTCGGTATTTCTAGCCACTGGTTACGGTAATCGCGAGAACCCCATCCACGTAGTTTGCAGCTACCGACACGACTCAAACCGGCAGTCAGTGACTTCATGGACTGATGCCGCCTCTAACTCTCTTCCATCCTATTCCTATATCAGCCAGCATTGCGCGTCGAGGCAGACATTGGTTGGGCATACGCAACACATGTCCCAACCATCTCAGTCGATGAAGATTCACAACCTCATCGACCGACTTGACACATTTGCCTAACACACGTCGTCTAGCCTAATTATTACTTATTTGGTGATCCCAGCTAACGCGAGTGATGTTTCTAAGACATCGCTGATCAAAAACTAATAACCTTCGAGTGTCGTCTACCCTTAATGGCCACATCTCACATCCATACAGTAAAACAGAGCGAACTGTTGCGCAGTACACTCTCCCTTTCGTTGAGAGACGAATATCTCGTCTATGCCATAGGTGACGTAAGTTGGCAAAAGCCAAACGAGCTTTTTGAATTCGTACTGAGATTTCGTCAGAGACCAACCCATTAGGGCTAATTAGACTTCCAAGATAAGTGAAGTGGTCTACGTGCTCAACTATTTCACTCCCAATCTTTAGTTCAGGTAGGCAAGCCCGACCACCACGTCAAGGTAGAAGCACGGTTGGGACATTGCTAGATGTAATATGAACACAATAGAATGAATGAATGAATGAATGAATGAATGAATGAATGAATGGGACTGAATGATAAATACACTTGTCATAATACCCTTTTCATTTAAAACGAATTGCTACATATTAATAACAAGTGACATTTCTTGTTTCAGAGTAGCACATTAAAGTTAGATGGTTTAATGTACGATGGTTTCTGAAACAACGGTAGTGATAAGCTATTTATTTCGCGGATACAGAAGATTGGTATTTCCTCATAATAAATCCTAGGCACGAGACAGATATATCATGAATGTGTTCTAAGTACCACAAAATGAGTTCCATGTTCCATAAATGAGATACTATAAACAATAACTTTGGATTGTGTCGCTGCTTACCTGGAAATCTGTAAAATCAACGGGATCAAGGATGATTCAGAAATTACAGAGGCCCGAAAACAGCTGAACGAAAATACACACACATAGACAGCAAGAATAAGGGCTCCGTAGTCAGAACATTTAAGGATGAAATGACATCTAGGTTATTCGTCAGTAGAAAGCAGCCTACAAATATGCACACAAATCTACAAAGACGGATAATGGACACGGTATATTCAAGTCGTAAAAAGAAACATAGCTATAAGGAATGAAGTTACTGGAAGATAGATATTTACGCTGGGTCAGTAACTTTTAGGATTATCATCTAAGAGCAGAATACTGAAACCTGTGTACTTGTAGTGAGTTAGATTTGAAAAAAAAGAATTGAATTACTAAAACTAATGTTGCTAATTCTATACGAGTTTTCATCGTTAAAATTTAAAAAATACTCACAGTATCCAAGTTAACTGGGAGATGAGATACAGTATCTTCAAGGCTAACTTGTCTACGTCGTAGATACATTGTTTGTGCAGCACGTACATCATCAAGAACATTTTGATGGTTATCTGAACGAGCTGCTGCTCCCGATGAAACACCACCTTTCGCACGTATTCTCTCTGCTATCGTTAGACTACGGCGTGCATGCCGAGAATTAGGGCGTACAGATCTAACTCCTCTAGCGCCAGCACTGCCATTAGAAGGCACTTGAGATCTATGATTCATGATTTCTTCAGGTAATAACGATTGATCAGCAGGAGAAGAATGGTTTTCCTGATTTTCACTTGGACTACTACTTGACTGTTCAAAATCAACATGAAAATGACTTTCCGTTTCAATATCACCTTCTCCATTAACCACTAATTCGCTTTCTATGATTATATTGTCAAAAAAGAGAAATAATAAACATGTTGATGTAACAGATAAGAGACAATAATGCAACATACTAGGATTACAGGTTATTACCATGTCTTAAGCAAATACAGTAAGTTACGTTATACTATTTACTTACCAGGTACAGATTTGTATACATGCCTTTAAACCACACACTAGGAATGAGGACTACCTGATTGCCCATTTCGAAATAGATGGAGCGGGCAATTGAACCAGTAAGTAGGTACCTGAAGTTCGAAGGCCTTAACTAGCAAGCCACAGTTATATGATTATTAGGACAACCTGAAATCATTGATTCCTGTTTCCATGTTGCTCACCAGTTATGAATGATAAGAACATATGATACAGTTTGAACTTTGTCCCACATTAATAAGTTCTGGTAATTATTGTGCCGAAGAAATTACATGGCAACCATAACAATAAATAACGTAAAACTGAATTAGTAATAAGTTGTCACAATTATGATAAACAGATCGTCTTTTAGAATAAGCTTGTATCTTCCCGTTGATTTGTAATGGACTGAAATTGGTCAGCTTCTGTTGCTATATGTGCGACCTGAGCGGATTGTCACGACATAGCGATAGTACGCAAATAATATTTAAGTTGGATTGTGACTGATAAGCGGAATCCAGGAAGCGCGTTTCGTCCTATTCGGAACTCATCGACTGGATGTACCTGTATTCCAATCTTGATGTTCACACTGGGATTCGAGCGTAGACCGCTTCGCGCCAAACGCTACCACGTTCATCACTAGGCTACTGTGTTCAGACAATTACACTTGTGCAACAGGTATATATGCAATTAGAATAAGCTTATAACTTGTATCTTGTACATTCTAATTACATATATACCTGTTGCACAAGTGTGACCGTCTGGACACAGTAGCCTAGTGATGAACGCGGTGGCGTTTGGAACGAAGCGGACTGCGTTCGAATCCCAGTGTGAACATCAACATTGGGATGCAGGTACATCCAGCCGATGAGTCCGGAATAGGATGAAACGCTTCCTGGATCCCGGGTTGCCAGTCACAATCCAACTTAAAGATCGTCTTTTGTTTATTCTCTATATTTTGTGTATCTATGTAATAAAAGGACTTGTATTCTAATCACATACTGTACTGAGAATTAGACGATGACTAATCTAGTTATCATTAATGCACTGTGTTGAAACGTGTTCAATAACTTTTGACGTTATCAATCGTCATCCACCTAATTTCATGCCGGGAGTTGGTTTTTCTGACATCTGAACTGGGTTCGGAAAAAGACATAACAGAGTACGTTATATTATCGTAGAATAAAGAACAGTTGTGTTGGTTTAGCATCAAGACTCATGTTACGCGCATGGCATATGATCAATCGCAATGGTATAGATGAATTTACACTTCATATCTTCTTATAGATCATCAGTTAAAGTATTCAGTCATGCATACAGCTTCATTCAGTGTCTTCGTACTGTACTTTCAATGTTTAAACAATTTCAGTATCACTCTTTTAGTCAACCTTGCTTCATCGTGTTGATATGGTAAAGTAACTGATTCTGACGCATGTCGATTATGTCTAACGACCTAGATAGCAAGAAATATTATCGCATATAACTAATGATATGAACAAGTGGCAAGTTAATGGCCGTATGTTCCTTATGATCAAATCTAACATTAAGGAATATTAATTATGATATTATTGGAATGGGAATTATTATTATTCATATTGCTACACTTTCAGTCACCAATGAACAACGCAGAACCTGGAATATATGTACATCGGTCCAAGTTGCTATCCACCACGTCAATAGAGTAAGATGCATTTCAAACTAGTAGAAGTAGTTATAACATTAGTGGTCATTAAGAAAGATTAGAAATAGAGAATACGACATAAGAAAGAATTAGTACACGAAACGATAAAAAATAATTCTAAATTTCAGGATCTCAGAGGTAGACAAAGAGTGAATGCAGTTGTGCCATTATGACTGTTTTGAAGCATGTCATTTAGCGTCTCAAAACAACTTAAGTGCTATTAGAAGTACGAAGGCAGTTATCAGTTTTCGGTTCCCCATACTATAGAAGTTCTTTTTACTGAGGTATCTGAAAAAAGCTAGATTAGAAGCGTTCTTAAGGAAATAGGAGCTTGACTACAAAGCCAAAGGGATAACTGTTTGAAACTGGTTACACACTAACCTATTATGAGTAATTCTAGATGTGTTAGCCGCATATTTACAAGGGCCTTACCGTCGGAGATAGAAATCCGAAGAATAATGTATGAGGTGTATATTTTAGTGCCAACATTTCTTAACCTTGTCTTTCTGTTGGGAGAAAGTAATATGCTTATAATGACATCGTTCTTAAGAAAACATCTTAATGTAGTTATATCCCCGTACAGTCGACAGTTATTCTTGGAACCCCAGTTTTCTGGTTTTAGTTTTGCTACTCTCTAACCGATCTGCCTGGAATGATAAAACGTAAAAGAATGAGCTTTCCAGCCAATATAATTCGATCGGGTAATTACAATTGGCAAACTTAACAATCGCACAGACTCAAATCAGATAGCCTACATCTACCAACTAGTTAGCGACTTCATGAACTATTTCTTTGGAATGATTAGTATTTCCTTCCTTGGATGGAGTGCGCATGGATTAAATGATTTTTATGCTTTATTTGATTATCGATTATAACTTTTTGTATATGTTAAAGGCAAAAAATAGGATAAAGATTTCTCTAGTCGAAAACTTAGGTATTAAATGTTGAAACTTTCAACGCCCTTTTCTCTTACAGACAAAGTAGGAAGTATATATGAACGAAAAAAAAATCACTAAAAGGTCAGACTCTGCAAGATCATGTGGTGTGTAACTACTACTGCCACTTAGTTTTATTCATAAACACGACTATTGTGTCAAGGTATAAACAGTACCAATAAAATGGTTACAACAACAAACAATCATTAGGACATAATTGATTGATTGATTGAAATACTACAAATCAATTAATTATGTAAACTAATTGACCCTTATATAATAACTCATAAAATCCACAGTCTAGTTCATTGTACGAATCAAATTTTATCAGTGTAAGTTGTAATTTAGTCACTAATTTAAGTTCACCGTCGACTATTGTTCTTGTTTTCTTTATTTAAAGTCACAAACAGAATTAACTGTATGAAAGTTTAAGTGATGCTAGGTAAGGGACTAGCAACAGTCAGTACGAAACTCGCTTAACTTAGGCTTTATACTAGTTGGTAATCTTTAATAAGGAACTGATGTATCACGTAGGATTAAAATAGAGGCTATTCAATTTCATAATTTTAGAAGACATTACCACTAAGCTGTTGACAAGGAAAGATCCTAATCTGTTGTGGGGAAATTCGAATAGATAACTTCTACTTGAATTGGTAATGTTGCCCAGAAAAAACTACGAAAGCTTCGCAAATACTCAGTTCAAATTATCAATCATGCCACATTAGCACAACCAGATCAAATTTACAAGATTAACACCATGATATGATCCGACAGGAAGGAATGAAGCAATGTACAAAAGTGGAATTGTGCTATCGACTGTATGAGGACGTGACACCAGTAATGCTTCTCTCAAACAATCATTATCTGGGGTGATGCGGCCTACTCACAATGGAACGAGTTAGAAAATGTTGAAATTAAAGACAGCGCATCTCACCTTTTCATACGAATTTCCCAAGTCAAGTCTATCACATTAAAATCTACGCACAAAAAGGTTGTGATCGCACTTCAATAGTTGTCATTTTGGCGTATCAATTACACTTATCCACTTCCATCCAGAGTACTTCAAAGAAGAGGGATCCTTCTACTGTCGGAAATAAGGAAGTGGTAACTTCTCTCATACTTCTAATAGCATTTGAGATCATTCGGTTCCCATTTTCACCTCCCAGTATTCCTTTTCATTTCACTTTCACAACACAATATATCTTTTTTAGAATTCATATTTAAAGATAAGAAAAACCAAATAATAATAAGAATAACAATTATTATTGTATTTACCTTCACTTAACGGTTCATCCCGATCGTTGAATGTATTTGGACTGGCAGTAGAATGTGGAGGTGATGTCTGTGATCGGGATCCCTTCATCGATGAAAACAGTAAAGAAAAAAATACTAAACTTAGAAATGTATACTTATGCTTATGCTTAACAAATAAACTAGCTATAAATGGATATTATTAACAGTCATTTATTTATTTTAAAAACAACTAGTTACTTGGACTTAGCCAACACACTGTAAATAATTAAACATCAACAAAATTATTAATCAATTCATGAGTAAAAAGTATTACATTTGTAAAACCGTTCTTAGGGACATTTTATATCTCTAACATACATCATAAGTGTAAAATCAAATAAAGTAGTCTAATATCATGGTGAATTCTACATTTAATATCAGAAGGCTAATAACATTTAGTAGATAGCCTACATGAAAACTACACATCAATATCCAACCACCTCTATAGTCATATGTCACTGGTAGTCAACAGTAAGGTTACACTATCACTCTCTACGGATACTAATAGTTAAGTAGATATTACTATGGCTCCACTAAGATAACAAGTGTAGATATACATGTACTAAGTATACAAAAATGGAAAAATGAATTTCCTAATGACTGAATAGTCGTACGAGTAACGTCTAACAAATTCGACAAATCGATGCGTCGGGTGGTTTACAGTGGTCATCAGAAAACTCTGCTAGTAAGCGCCCATTGGCAAGGCGCACGAGATATATTGAGTTGGAGGATGATACTCCACATGATTGAAACCTAGCTCACCAATTTTTGATCTGGGATATTACGTAAACATTTTGCATGAGACTGAGGTTCTATAAGACTGCTACTTACACTGACGAACCACTGACTGATAATTAATGTCACATTTGTCTAGTCGTTTTAGTGGTAATCGGATCCTATTGATTGTTACTTATTATACTGTGGAGGTGGGGACGTGGGTTCAAATGTAACAGGTACCATTAATTTCCTCAAAACGTGACGTACGCCTTGCTGACGAGTGTCAACCGGCATGAAATGTAAGTTCAGGGTTTCTTGATGACCACTTCTAATTACACAGCATACAAAAAAATAGCACATAGGATATGCAGTAACGACGATGACTAACATTTAAACTTGATCGACAGAATACGACCAGTGCAAAGAACTAAATAAATATAAGATTGTTCACTACGCCGTAAACGATCAATGTAGATAAATAGGTGGAAATATGAAGTGTGGCTTCGGTTTACGACAGACATTACAGTAAGAAAACAATAAGCGAATTTAAGTACGAATGACAATAATATAAACTATAACTACATAACATGCAAATTATTACCTCAGATAAAGGGTGATACCAAGTGGTTCTATGATGTTGATGATCCACATAATAAACACGACCATTTGCATCAGTTCGTTGCTCCCATCCATGTGGTAGCCGGCTATATCCATACATTAAAATTAGTGATAACAGATATATATATATATATAAAAAATTAGTGGAGCAAGATGTATACAAGTTAAAACGAAGATTGTTAACGAAAAAGACTAATAATGCCAGCGGCCGTTTAAACCGAGGTAAGTTGTATGTAGTTCCGAAGTTATGGTCTACTGGTTGTAAGCTGAGATCGAATCATCGCAAAAATTGAAAAATTTTGGTTTAAGTTCTAGCAAGATTGTGGATGTACACTGCTAATGAGCCCTATACTGTGACGAAACATTTGTCCAGTGCTTTTTAATTTTTAGTGGCTGTCTAATTAAAGTCAGCGTATCATGAGTTCTCTAAAAACGAGTTAATAAACAATCCACAATGTTAAAAATAGATGAATGATTCCATATCGTGCATTACATAGATAGAAAATGTTTGCTTTGAGATCAGAAATATTTTCAGGATGGTCATAAAATCATAGCGATTGTTAATCTTCGAATGAATTCCAAGAGATAGGAGTAGTAGATAATCCAATAACCTAGGAAGCTTACATCAAGTACAGTTTTGAATATGACTATATATTTAATTAGTCAACATAGACAAGGAATTGGCACGAATATATGACAACCGATGTTGTCAAATCCCAGGTTAGTGTGGAGTAACGGAATATAATTATAACAAAAGGGATTACGCAAGAGCTTTTCTGTTTTTTTTAATTTCTAGTTTCCCATAAATTAACGCCATTGGTGTGGAAATAACTGATAATCGGTTAAATCTAAAAAAATAATAGACTGCTTACAAAGAAGGCCTATCCCATTGTGTACGCTTATTAACATGATCGACATAGTAGGTACGCCCATTTTGGTCAATCCGTTCATCCCAACCTGGTGGAAGTGGATCTGATATCATTTCAACAGGACAACTTTCATCAAGGGAAGTAGAGAGCATTGATCCAACAACAGTCTCAGCAACACTTTCAGGATCTAATTCTATCGAAGAATTTCTAACAGGTGTACAATTATCAGTACCATTTTCCATAGTGCTAGGAGCATCAGAAATACCAAAACTATGAGATTGTGTTGATAAACTAGGACGTTGTGAAGAGGATACAGGTGTTGAGGATAGTTGGACTTCACTACTCTGATGTTGCTGTTGTTGTTCGGATGACTAAACAGAAACCACAAATTGAATAAACAATAGTTATTTATTAGTATGGAACGGAATATGGAACAGCTGTAAATATGCAGATATATGACCAATATATAACCATCTGTATAGAACTGGAATTGAAACCCAGTTTTACAGCTGCATTTTTCAAAACTTCTCAAGATTTATTGTAAGATTACCAGAT
This sequence comes from Schistosoma mekongi, assembly GCA_034768735.1. Classification (NCBI taxonomy): domain Eukaryota; kingdom Metazoa; phylum Platyhelminthes; class Trematoda; order Strigeidida; family Schistosomatidae; genus Schistosoma; species Schistosoma mekongi. Next base: position 3,822,637 of record CM068312.1, read on the forward strand.
AACGAAAATATATTTCTTAATCAACCTGTTGAAACTAACCCGACTATGTTGTTACCTTTAAGTGGCGGTCGGGTTTGTCTATCATGATGATTCAATAAATATATACTGTTAATGTCCTAGCATAGCAGGCGATTTTAACATTAAATTTAGCTGAAAAACACAGCTGGATTTTTGGCATCCCAGCCTAACGACTGGAGACCATCCCCAACAATAATAATCAGATTACTACCCATTCTTAGCAAACATAAACTGTAAGCATAAGAAGAGATATCGTCTAACCTGGCGACCTCCAACACCAACACAACGATAGACATAAACAGACCATACCGACATCAAGCACTGTTGGAGAGACTCCAAATTGAGCTGTCGATCATTCTGAGGCATATGTTTGAACTTCGGTTAAGCTCTTGTGAGAGCACGCATTTTAATTCATTTTACTAAAGGCATTAAAGTTACAGTAGGAAGACCTTTTGGATGTCAGTTCGAGAACGAATCTAGAGAAGCATTAACTAAGCACTTAACAGGTCATTTTCAAAAGGTTCGGCCTAATTTTCAAGCAGCTGCGAATGCAGCAACGATATCTAGATCTAACCTAAATCAATAGGTTAGGAAAGACTAATAGATTTTGGAAGCATCTAGAGAACTGATGAAGGCTTGAAAACTCATTGTCTGGCTCGTAGAATGATAAAGAGCGACGACAGCACAGACGTCGATTACAAAAGGTTTATGCAAGGACCAAAAGTAGTAATGGGTTACAAAAGCAAGAGCGATAGAAACGGATGGCGCAATAGGCAATAATAGACGATTATTCTAACACATTAAGCACACAAGTATTAGAAAGTCGGCTATTAGTGAAATTATTTCGGAAGTAGATTAAAGCGTGATCTGCTCCCATTCGAAAATATTAGTTCTATGGATGAAACATTTTCAGAAACAGTTCAAGTCCCTCCTAGCCACCTTTCAGTTACTGATTATCCTCAAACTGCCTAAGTGGAGAATTGACACGTTCCCCAACTACTAGTGATACTAAAAAAGCCATGTGTAATTTTTAGCTAAGGAAAACAGCATGATACAGTAAGTCGACTCCAACTACCTTCAAGGATGATGGCCCAGTTTTAGAAGGTAGGTTAACTGAGGACTGGATGTAGTCCCATCTAACTGGTCTTTATTGCAGATCGTCTAAGTTTATAAGAACAGAAATCCTCTTATGATAACCACAAAGGAATCAAAATGAGCAACTTAGTAATCATCAGACGCTTGTCTGGTGCTAGGGAACAACAAACCCGAGAAAACTAGGCTGGTTAGAGACCAAGGAGATGCATGTATCAAATATTCATCACGATGAGACAGATTCTATAACACATGCACACATGCCAACGTCTGATAACAATGATAATCCTTGACGTAAAAGAGGCTTTCGATTCCGTAAATCAACAGGTTCAACGTGTGCATGTACAAAGTATAAACTAGCACATATATCCACTGGTCCAAGTTGCCACACCTAAACAGCACAACAAGATGAACATCAAATTAGTAGAAGTAGGAGATACATCAGTGGTAATAAGAAAAGGAAGGTGTAAAAATATCAAATACGATACAGGGAGGAAGAATTAGTCCGTGTCAAGAAAGGTATAAAGTGATTATAAGCTACCGATTTAAGGGAATACGAGTGGACGAATTCGTGCCACTGTTATTAATTCTCAGTCGTGTCACCCAGTCGCCGACCATTAGTTACAGCAATCAAGCAAACCCAACCAAGCAGTCTGGATCTGTCAACACACATCAGACCAGCAAGCAGTGATGTCGTGGACTGATCCCATGTTTTGATTTGGTCGCCTCTAGCTTTTCCCGATATTTCGACATCAGTCAACACTTCATATTGAAGTAGTCAGTGGTTGGCGGTACGTAATGGATGTCCAAACCACTTCATTTAATGAAGATTCATAAATTCATCAAATGATTTGCTACCCTTCCCAATACCTAGCATCTAATCTCATCATTACGTATCCAGTTGTCCCAAAAAACGCCAGCAAAGTTTAGAAGGCATATGTGATCAAATACCAAAAACCTACAACAGTTATCTACTCTTCATGATCACGTTACACATCCACACAGTAAAATAGGACGGACTGCAGAGTAGTGCACTCATCCTTCAATTGATAGACAGACATCTCGTCTACGCCATAGGTGATAAAAGTTCCTAAAAACCAAATAAGCTTTCTAAATCCGTGCCAAGATTTTGACAGTCGTTAACCCATCAGGGTTGATCAGATTTACAAGACAGGTAAGATGATCAGCGCTCTCAGCTACTTTACTCCCTATCCGTAGTTTAGGTGTTGACGCAGATCAGTCTAGAAACAACAGTTTTCATCTAAAGGGTCGGAAACGCATCCCGAATATGATTGCATTGTTACTCAATGCTATTAAAAACTGTATTTTACTAGCATCTTCACCAAACAAGATCATGTCATCTGTGTATTCTAAGTCAATCGGTGGACTAATCAAATTCTGAAAATTCAAAAGGGGGGTTATTTGGAGCAGTTACCTTAAAGGGTGACAAGTATTAGGAAAATAAGACCTTAGGCTAAATTTGATATAAACTCTATTACTACCTCCACTACTCTGGAGTTTGGTCGGACAATTTCATTCCCATCTGCTAATTGAGGTATGGCAACTTGAACTGATGTACGCACGTACTAAGTCCTACGCTGAGACTGACTGAGACTACATTTGAAAGAATGAAGAGGACTGTAACTAAATAAACTTAAAAAACACTCACCAATTCAATGGTAGGAGGAAGTTCGCGAAGAGTTGAGATCCTGGGGTTTAAATGACTCGGTAAGTAAGCCAAGTAAAGGTGAAGATTACCACGAACACGAGACCGAGAACTTGGAACAAGAAAATATGACTCGATTTAAATTGAAAATATGAAACCTAACATATACTTTTCAAAACGATACACTTTTGAAAGATAGATTACAGGAATTTAATATCTTTAAAACAGAATTTAAGGTGCTTCATTTTTAATGCCATTAACCAGTTATTCCCATTTTAAAGGTCATAAATTACACTCTAGACAACGAGAAATGATTGCTTCTAAAGAGTTTGGAACGTAAACTGGTGTTATTTTAAACCAGGAATGAATATGGATTGTAGTTGATGGCATATAAAAAAATAATTAAACGAAACTCAATATAATGAAACAATTGTAATTAGCTTGATCTAAGCTAATTTTCATTAAAGTATACGGTTAGAATGCAAGTCTTTTGATACACGGATACATAAAATGTGACAATATATGTACGCGTATACCATTAAAATACTATGTATAACTTAGTTTAAAGAGTGAAAGTGATGCCTATATTTCGCAAGAGTAATAATAATTGAAAATTTTATTAGAACAGTACGAAACTAGCAAAAAATTATAGTGAGCCAGAATAACCTTCATAAATGAAGACAAACAAAATATGATGTTTATGAAACGTGTTGCAACGTAAAACTGATGCATTTTCACGACATTGTTAGTTTCCACCTTTTTTTCCAACTAGTGAACAACCTGGTAACAGGAAACAATGACCAAATTAGTTAACATAATTTTTGTGATAATATTTTCAGACTCAAAAATTTAGAAGTGCATTGAACACAAAAGAAATACATAGTAAATTGATGAAAGTCAATGTAAAATAGCTGGTTTTACGAGACCGTACGCGTACCACTCTTTGGCCTCTAAAAATTATGAAATATGAATGCGTAGCCAAGTGGAAGATACCTATACAACTGGTCAGATATAAAGTTAAGAGATGCAATTTATAACCGGCTACAACGACTCAAATGTAAATACTGTCTTCCAAATAATAACATTTATTTTTGCTTTGTAGCTAACTTACGAAGCACATTTTCTACTGCCCCTAATCAGAAAAGCTGTTAGTTTCCTCATGTTATGCTACGATGTGATAGATTAAGTTTACGTAGACACTTTCTAGACCATATTTTATCTAGGATTAATGTGAGAAAAGGAATGCCGTTAATCGCGGTAGACAAAAAGCTTATTATGGGAACTACTATTAACAAGCTTAAATAGTTAATACAACTGATTGAAAGGTAAGATGTATAGCTGGTAAAAGAAACCATCGAAATTGCGTCGACATCAGAATTCTAGGACATTTGGACGTTTTTTATTTCGTATGAGACAAAAAAACTTTGAAGTAGTAACGGTGTTCAAAAGCACTTAGTCACTAACATTTCACGTCATAGCAATAGCATAAGAATGAGGAATTTATGTACACAATGAACGATATAATAAATACGGATAAAGAGATTTAGAAAACACTAATTTGCAAATTAATCCACTTTTAAAACACGTTAATTGTAACTGGATGGTGACAAATGTTTTAAAAACTTAATAAACGATCATACGATAGGACTACACTCGCATTAAAAACAGATAATCTACATATGATAATACCTTCTAGGGCGTAGCAAAAAGCTCTTTGCCATTAACCGACAATTGGAGCCCTCAGTGCCAATCTCCAAATATGGTAGAAATACAGTGACGACACCCAAAAAGTCATCCCTTGTCTACATGAATATAGTTAGCAATATGTATCAACTTACAATCCTGTTCTCATCGTAAAGCTCAAAAACCAAACGGTTTTCTGAGGGATTAACCTAAAACTTGGAAGGTTTATAGGAAGTGGCTTACTCTGAAAATAAACTCTTCATTCCAAATTGGATTCAGAGATTTTTTAACAGTTTTTGTTGGTACAGGTGAACAAACGGGAAGAGTTGAACGCTGAATCTTATATATACAAACCTTGCAGTATGGGTCACTAACAAGTAATATTACTAATAAGTGAAAGATACCTTGCACCGAATATGTCCTTTTTCATAAGATCCAACGCACGAATGATACGAATCCTTAGTAAACGGGTTTCCGTATTGCACTAAAAGGATTTCCTCATACCATTAGAAACTTACTAATGATAGCGGCAAACCGTAAACTTCCAGATGCTTCTTTACACCAACTGATTTCGAAGGTACGTTTAAAACCATTAAACATTGAGGAAAATTACACTGTATCCATGCAAATCAAAACACAAACTTATTCAATATCCAATGTCTTTTTGACGAACTAGTTTAAACCAATTAATTTCTTTTCGCTCTTATCGAGATATCGACGTGAGTTTCTTAGTTCAAAAAGTTTTAATAATTTTCAATAGTATCCGGTCTAAGAGCTCTAGCCGATCCCCCGGTAGTGGTAGTCGATTTATATGCTAATTGGGAGTGGGTTAATGTGACCACAGTGGTGAGTCTGTGGAGGCCAGTAGCTATTCCGTTGCTAAAAGGTCGGTTAGTTTGTTGTGATGGAGGAATATCAGAACTATAATACGAAAGCATGGAGAGACGGGAATAATTATTTGAGAACGTGTAAGTAATTACATGATAAAATAAGACACAAACTAACAAGAAAATAAATAAGATATAAATGATGGTAAAAGAACGCGGATCTCAATGAACGTTAGTCGATGGGTAGACGAATTTGTACGAGCTGACGATAGCCCCTAACATAATATTTAACATATTGTACTTTTCTCTAGAGTATGTATGCTCAGTTTGTGATTGGACTCAACCAAAGAATTATAACATTAGGGGGTTGTCTTAAATCTTCGCCTGTTGAATCTGCATTAAGCTCAGACATGATTCTCATAAACTCATCGATACTAACCATTCGCTCATCCTCTTATCGTATGAATTGTGGCTGTGAATGAATCAATGTGACACCATGATTTATTGATATACTGGAATTATATCATTGTTGAACTGCGTGTGATTACAAGCTAATATAGGCAAGTAATAACGATTTATAGTTTATATGACTATAAAACATATAGCCTGTATAATCCTTATATAAGTTCCCTAACACCGTAACGTTAACTACAGCCGGGTAGTCCCCAACGTTAGTCCATTAAAGGTGGTGTATGTAACAGTGGCAGATATGCTGTGCGAAGATCTATTGATGACATAATTAGTCACTGCTTTAAGAGGTGGACCGAACTCATTGTGTGCGAACATTTTTTCAACAGCTTCTCGAAGGTACTTAGCGAGTCAACTAAAGTCGTGGGAGTGGGTAGGCTATTCTAGATTGAGTGGATCCTTGACGAGAAGTACAGCCTGATCTGATTATTCACTCCTTAGAGTCACTTAATGGTAAAGCTCCCTGACTCGTTCACTTGCGTTGTGCCATAAGCCGATACAAGTACTTTGGATTTTCCGGTCCAGGCCAGGTCGATACAACCCTTTATAACCCATCATCCTAATGCTACGCCTGTTATGTCATACCAAGTAGGTGGCTCGTTACAATTCCAGTGTCTAGTATCTTTCTAACTAGTTAGCACAAACCAAATAATTCCTTCGCGCCCTTGTCTTTACATTTCGACACTGATTCTTGGTTGTTTCAACTGGGTACAGTGAGGTTTGCTTATCGTATTGTTGAGTCAGTCTAAGATTTTATCTTTAATTAATAACTCATTTTAGACGGCATTAGGGCCAAACTTTTCAACGCAAATGTGAAGATAGTTCTGTTGTATGGAGCTGAAACTTTGAGAACTATGAAAGCATCTTTCAAAAGATACAAGTATCTATAAACTTCGGATCCGTTGACGTGAAACCTTTACCAACAAACTTCTGTGGTAGATAATAAATCTGTAGCAACTTAGCTTGACTAGTTAAAAGTTCACTTTAAACCTTAAGCATTCGACAAAACAATTAAGCTCCAGTATTCATTTGCTTCCTTATTCTGCATAGGGACTATATTTTCTATTAGCTTACATTAAGCGTTGAGAAGCATTTTTTGTGTTTGAATAACGAAAACCGCGCTCCACTGTCTCCTGCCCACACTACTGAATAAGGACCTATTCCCATAATACTCTGGATTCTTGTGTCACTAGGTCGAGATATACAAAAGGCACCAAAAATCAACTTCCGGCTACGAAGAAATTAGGAAAAAACGCTGGTGGAAGATAGGATACACACTGAGGAAATTACCAAACTGAGTCACAGGGCAACTACTAACTTGTAATCTACATTACCAAGTGAAAGTTGGAGACCACTGAACACACCGGATTGGGACGTAAAAGCAGACATGAAAAAAGCGAACAGCACCTGATGAGAACTGAAGAGTCCAGGACAGACTTGGTTGGAGAATGCTAGTCTGTAATCTATGCTACACATGGGGTAACGGGCATTGATCGATTGATTCATTAATAACATCGTTCTGGTCGGTATATGTCTTTGCGGTTATCGACAGTCTGACACCAGGCAAAAGTTGCTTCATCACTAAAGGGTGGTGTATATATATTATATACAGAGTAAAAGGGAGTAATACAAGTAAACGTTCTAGGAAGGGTAGTAGGTACTGTGAGGACTAGCCTCCGCCCTAATCTTCCTACAGATGGGGCTGTTGTATTGGAAACTGGTTAGGTATTCTAGACGGAACACATTCTCATTGCACGAAAATTGGTTCGCGTTTGTAAAATCGTTTTTTGGTGAATAACTGCGAGGAGAATTAACCCTCTGTTTATTATGGCTCCTTTGAGGGAGAAATTCCCCGTTTGGGTGGTCTCCTCTTACTCTCAAAGACGATCTTTATATAGTCTACGTTTAAGTCCCACTACCCCTCTTAGTTGCTTAGAGGTAAGCTTTTCTACGTAAGGCTTAAGTTTTTCTTCTAGTTAGTGGGGCTGCAACAGTATTATTTTCAAGGTTAAGCCGTTCGGACTTTGTGAATAATGTAAAAAGTAGATTTGGAGTCAATGACCCAAGTTGTCTTTGTATAAAGTGAAAGGTTGTATATGTTTTAACCACAATGCCTTTATGATTCACCCCGAGTTCAAAGTGTCTCTGAACGTCAGTCTAAATCTCGCTCTCTTGATGAGTTCGGCAGTGGGTGGTCGTACACAGTATATGTAACCCGATATCTGTTTGGTTGCTGAATATTAGTCGCATGGCACTTCATCAAGTTGAATTTAGAGCCACTTTCTTAGGATCTGATATCGACAGGTGGCTGTGGTGAGCTCATGACCCCTCTTCACCTCCAATGGCTCTCTGTATTTTAAAATTTAAGGGCCTAATGGTAGGGGGATTTAGCCTGGTTGGGAGGTCATTTATTTAAAACGAAGACTAGTAGTGGCACAAGTGTTACGCCATGTGAAACCCTTGATGCTGAGGCTGACGAGTTTATTGTGTGGTATGGTGTGGAGAGCATTTGTTAGGTCTGGTTATATAATTAGTACTGGGACGTTCTGTTCCCACCTGGCTGTCCAGTTATTACATGCTAGAAGTCTAGAAGTAAGTGACGTGTCTTAACAAAATCAGACCTGCAACGGTAACCAATCCACAAAATAAATAGCTGCATAGGCTCGAGATTGATGCTGACCATGTTTGTTGTTATGGACACGTCTAGTTGAAGGCAATCGGTCACGCATCACCACCGGATCACGACACAAGACAACGTGGAAAGCATTTCTCTTTCTAGTTACCCAGCTTATATGCTGCTATCCCACTGATGCATTACTTACAATCAAATATAATTTCTCTTCCATCCTTCATTGCCTTGTGGTTTATTGTCATTCGTACGAGTGGGTTTAATCGTTACAAGTTGCTCTGGTTATACAACAAACGTAACTTGGTCATATACCGGGTGCACTTCGAATCATTTTACCACTACCAATTAACTTTTTATAAATGTCATTTATTCTCCTAACATCACTTATGGGCACTTGTATAGAAAATTAATATTCTCTAAGCAACTTACACCTGACGTTGGTCGGCAACGCTCTTAATCTATCAATAACTCACCAATTAAAATCAACCCACATAGATTCAACCACATAAGTAGAATATCACCATATAGGCGTTTTGTTGGTGCTCTTATCCAATTTACCAATGCTCTTGGCCTCGTCCAGTGTCCAGTTAGGCTTCCTAATCCAATCTCTTTACTCTCAGTCATTTTCTGGAATCATGACGCCAGAGGCGAAAAGCACGAGGTTGTTTGTCATTACTGCAATACATGCCTCTGGTACCCTAATACTGTAAACTTTGTTGTCTCTGGCCTTGTTTTTAATTGATATTTCCATAAAGTACAAATTCCCTAACAGCCACTTCTAACCGGAACCCTTGTATACAGATAAACCCATACCATTCTGATCATGCCTGTAAACTGGAATGATGTCATGTAGAAAATGCTACTTGAGAATAAAGTTAATACTATTATTCTAATCGCCGAGTATTTATTAGACTTCGTAATATATCCTTCAAAGATACCAGCCGCTTGGTTTATACAGATGCTTCTTCTCATACCTTAACAATAAAGTGCTCGCCTTCATTTACAGCTGACCTGTTATTGTGGACTATTTCGAGCTAGTAATATAAACGAGTAATGATCACTATTTGAGAGCGCTGTCATTATACCAATTTCAGAGTACCAAGATTTGGATATTGTGATATTTAAACTAGAGTACTAGAATCCCTCTCCAAAGGTTACTGACGGTCTTAAGCCCAGACGAAAAAGGAGGGTTGGGCATGGAGTTGACAACCACATCCTCCAAAAGTACAACCTTGCTAGAAAAAACTAACGGGAAATAATGTTATCCTTCTGTCACAAAGAAGAAAATGTCTCGCACACGCAAGCATTATCACTAATGTTGTCCCAATACGCACATTCAATGAGATACACCCTCTAACGATATTTATTAAATGGATTAAGGCCAGTTCTATGTAAGGCCGCAGTAAATCGTCGATGAATGCTCAGCAAAAGACCTGTTGCAAATATTCATCATTCTATCACAACTTTATCAACGTATACAAAATGTAGTCCAAACCTCTAATGATTTCATTCATAATCTGTTAAATGGTTTGTGCCGAGTTTTTCTAGCCATTAGGCATACGCGCAAAAACACAAAGAGTCTTGGGTGGTAGTGACAGTTTTAAATATATCATCAGTGACACCTAGAGTTAGATTTTAAGAGTGTACTAAATACATTATAGTGAACATAGATTTGCCATACAACTGCAGCTAAAAACATGGTGATGAGGAGTGGGGTATCGGTGACGTACCGTTTGAACATCTAAAATTCCTCTCGGGACGCCAGTCGTGATATGCTTAAGCTACCCAGTGCAACGACGACGACCACGGGCTGCTCGACTGTCGAATGATGCCAAGATAAGTTATGTATTTAAATTCCTGACTATAATTAGTTTGCTGGGAATTAAACATCTAGGGCTGGCTGTTATGCAGCCAGCTGCAACCAATACTACAGCTAGATATATGAGCTTCTCCGATGTCCACTCTCACTCGTATTTTTGATACATGGTTTTGTGCGACGACGAGTACTGTTTGTAAATTGGCGATGATACCAGAATGTTGTTGTCACCCACTAAGTGACCTAGTTCGAGGACTAACCACCCTTATTTCATTCAAAAATAACATTAATAAAACAGTAAAAAGTCATGATAGTTTATTCACAAACATCAGTTATTTTTCATATATATATATATATATATGCTGAGTTCTTATGGATCTAAATATTGAATAGGTCGGATTTCCGTCCACCTCATGGGTGACAAACAAACCACGGTTGCCAGCGTCTCAAGCTGAGCACATAGTATTTATTGCTAGCGCATACAACATTGCTGTCAGTGCACAAAACCAATCTACTCATCTTCTACTATCATTTATATCCCAGTTTCTAACGATTAGTTTCCCAATGTTTCCCCCGCTTTTTATTTTATGTTCTTTTTTATTACTTTATTATATTACTGATTGTTCAGCAACATGATAGCCATTGGTTTTTGAAGATTCACTGCTTTGAGACTCACGCTTATCCACTTTCAAGCGATATCAACCTGCAAACCATATGCAAGAACCCAATTGTATTGCGCAGCCGAGTAGCTAGAACGTTTAAACGGAATACTACTAAAGAACCGGAACCCCAAAACGACAATGAAATAAACTGGTTTAAACTAGCTCTCCAAATGATATTGGATACTGGATTTCTAGGTTAATAAAGGCGGCCTTTGGAAAGGTGGTCTTGTGACGGCATTTTAAGTATTATTAGTCGTACATGTTACAAATTGCTCAAGTAGTGTTACCTCAATCCTCATAGTATATGCCGAATTAACTTCAATACACAGTTGGGCATTCAGTTCACAGTAAGGTTCTGTGTTTTTCGAAGAGATGTTTTTTTAGCTTCTTCTCAATTGACTGCAAATCCTATCTACAAACAAAGCGAGTTCACAACGATTCCATACTAATTCATCTTTTGTGTGCGCTCGATCCAGAAGATTGGCGGCTGCTTGTAAATGTTATAAACCGGAAATGACCACTAAGCATATTGGGTACTCCAATCCACGTAATTTTAAAGAGAAGATTGAGCTTCTTAAGATGAAAGAAGCGGCTTCAACAGCAAATTTTGCCGCCGCTATGAGGGATGCTCAAGAGATTTGCAAGGTATGCTGTAGTTACGCAGTTTGAGATCATAAATTCACATTCAGATTGCACATGCATACGATGCCCTCCCATTATCACTTGATCACAGTCAGTTACATAACAATATTTTGGATTGTTCGGGAATTATTAAGACACACTCCTTGTCTAACATTAATAGCACTGACTACCATGTGGTGACAACTCCTGAAAATTCTAATCAGGATACCTCAGTCTTGCAGAAGTCAATGCTAGTGAGTTTATGGCGTTCCATAGTTTGTAGGTATTGCCTATTTTCGGTCAAATATTAGTGCTTTTTGCATTTTACTTTTATTTGTAGGCGTTTTAGAAACCGAGTTTTATGTATGATGTTTTCTTGACTGGTCGTTTGACTTTACCTTACTGAACTTTGGTTGTTTTAAGGATGAAAAACGGATTACCTTATCCATTTACTACAAATTTCTTAAAGCTACCTAAGTTCGTATTAGTTGTTCAGGTCATTTGAAATGACTTTAAAGCAACTTGCAGCTTGTCTATTTCTTATCTTGGCTAATCGATAGCCATTGCTTGTCACTTCTATCTTTCGTTTGTTCATCTTCATGTAAATTTTATGCATTGAGTATATGCGCTAGATATATAGTTTGTATGTGCAGCATCAACAACAATATTTGTAATAAAATGAAAGATGATAATAGCTATGATTGGAAGGAGTGCTTCCAAAGCGCATAAACCTTATGATATGTCTTTACGTGAAGACTACCAGTTAAATTAAGACTTGTAGGAAACTACCATCTGAACTTGCAACTACAAGTGGTGTTCGTCAAGGCTTAACGCTACCTCCATTTTTAATTTTATTGTAGACCAGAAACAACATCTTTCACGGTGTGCGCAGCCTGAAAGATATTGTCACTGCCATACCTCTAACAACCTTATCTCCAATCTCTATTTCCTTCCATTAATACTAACTCTGTTACTACCTCCCGTACTCTGGGATTTGATTCGACAATTTAATCTCTATCTGCTAATTGAGGCATGGCAACTTGAACTGATGTACGCATACCTCTAACAGCACTCAAGTTCATGCTTTTGCCACTATCAACTTCCCGTTTTCAACCTCTCCATGTTTCACTAATGCCAACGATTTTACTTTACTAGATAGTCACTGGTCTACTGAAACCGCCCTCCAATCTGCACATTGTAGCCTTCAAAGTACGAACGATATATCAACCCTGTCAGCAGGTCTCATCGAATGAGACAGAATTCCGTGCCATTGATGTATGTTGTCTCCGAAACACATACGGTATCTTAGTGTGATCATTCACTAGTCCTCGCCAAGCCATTATGAAAACCGTTCATCTGACGAATCGATAGCCACTTCTCGGAGTCTAGCCAATATAAGTATACCATTAAGTAGTATAGCGGTAATTCACTTTTTGAGTGGACCCGTTGGGACAGTCGCCTATACTGTACTAAACTAAATTGGTCGGTAAGAATTTAGAAGAATAAAGACACAATGTTACCTTTTCGTTGTTTCTGCTCAAGCTCCCACTGGCTACAACCCGGACGAAGTCAAAGGTGGATTTTACAGAAGCTTTTCGAGCTTCATAAGGCTAAACATAGATTTGGTACACAGCGAGTGATTTTACCACCCCCTACCTCTCAAGTAGGTAGCTTAAATTCTACTAAAAGACGTTAAGTTGGGTGTCTTGGTGTTGCAACTCAGAGCGGATAGTGGTGACTGTGTGCTCTAACTATGCAAAAAATAGTTTTTTTTCTAGAATGTACGAGCCTTGAGCATAAAGAGAGACATCGTGTGACATGTTGATCACTTATATTTACTCAATCATTGACCCAAATATTCGCCATCAGTCACCGTTGAAGGGGCTTGATTAAAGACTACCGATCTTTCTGGAGTTTTAAAAGCTATAGCTAATCTGGAGCTAGGAAGAGCAGCAGGTCCGAAAGGATTAACTGCAAAGGCCTTTTAGGATGGTGGTCCAGTCTTAATAAGAAGTCTAACTGGTACTTTAACTAAAGTCTGGGGGAGGGTGGGAACACTGGACATAATCCCATCTGACTAGTGTCGATTACTGATTATTCGAACATATAAGATAGGACTAAAATCATATTACGGTACCCATAAAGGGGTTGCTTTGACTACTAGCGTCTAATATACTGGCTTCAACAATAATCAAACGCTTGACTACTCGCAAATTACAATTACGATAAAACTAGACTGGTTTCAGGTTTAGTCATGGTTGTATCTAACAAATATTCACCATTCGTCAGGTTTAGGAACATAGACATACTTTTCGGCGTCCAACAATTGTGGTTTTTCTTGACGGCAGCATTTAACTGTGAGTTTTTATGTCACTATTCGTGACTGAAAGACGTACGTCAAAAGTACTTATACCTTGTAAAGGCTTTTTACGTGAACACTGTTAATCGAATCAGAGATGGCATACTGTCATCTAAATGTGCAACCTCTAGTGGTGTCTGTCAATGCTCTCCACTATCCTTATTTTTGCTTAATTTCGCAATAGATTTACTGCTCCCGTTTGAATTTTTAAAAATTGATTTTATGCCAGGAGGTCCACCGTTTGACTTAGAATACACAGATGATATGATCTTGTTTGGTGAAGATGCTAGTAAAATACAGTTTTTAATAGCATTGAGTAACAATGCAATCATATTCGGGATGCGTTTCCGACCCTTTAGATGAAAACTGTTGTTTCTAGACTGATCTGCGTCAACACCTAAACTACGGATAGGGAGTAAAGTAGCTGAGAGCGCTGATCATCTTACCTGTCTTGTAAATCTGATCAACCCTGATGGGTTAACGACTGTCAAAATCTTGGCACGGATTTAGAAAGCTTATTTGGTTTTTAGGAACTTTTATCACCTATGGCGTAGACGAGATGTCTGTCTATCAATTGAAGGATGAGTGCACTACTCTGCAGTCCGTCCTATTTTACTGTGTGGATGTGTAACGTGATCATGAAGAGTAGATAACTGTTGTAGGTTTTTGGTATTTGATCACATATGCCTTCTAAACTTTGCTGGCGTTTTTTGGGACAACTGGATACGTAATGATGAGATTAGATGCTAGGTATTGGGAAGGGTAGCAAATCATTTGATGAATTTATGAATCTTCATTAAATGAAGTGGTTTGGACATCCATTACGTACCGCCAACCACTGACTACTTCAATATGAAGTGTTGACTGATGTCGAAATATCGGGAAAAGCTAGAGGCGACCAAATCAAAACATGGGATCAGTCCACGACATCACTGCTTGCTGGTCTGATGTGTGTTGACAGATCCAGACTGCTTGGTTGGGTTTGCTTGATTGCTGTAACTAATGGTCGGCGACTGGGTGACACGACTGAGAATTAATAACAGTGGCACGAATTCGTCCACTCGTATTCCCTTAAATCGGTAGCTTATAATCACTTTATACCTTTCTTGACACGGACTAATTCTTCCTCCCTGTATCGTATTTGATATTTTTACACCTTCCTTTTCTTATTACCACTGATGTATCTCCTACTTCTACTAATTTGATGTTCATCTTGTTGTGCTGTTTAGGTGTGGCAACTTGGACCAGTGGATATATGTACTAGGACCTATGTTGTACTTGACTATGTCGATTGAAATGAGGATGCTGTATAGTGTTTAGTGATTTGCATTTCCACTGTAGATGGTTCCAGTCTATGGTGATTTAATCTCTATTTGATGTTACAAATTCAACTAATGGCACATATTTGTTATATCTTACGTTGATTTTGATTAATAGGAATACATAAATTTGTCACATTTAATGGTACATGACATTGTTTCCTTTCTGTTTTTTTTCTAGGCCGATCGTAAAGATGTCTATGGTTCTAGTGTATCTAGTCCTCATGCCAGTGTTTATCCATTAGGACCAACTATTCATGATGAAAGAGGTACTCAGAGGCTACTTCCTAGTTCTGTACCAATTAAAGAAACTGTTCCAACCAAATCAAATGAAGAGTCCAAGTCTCAAACTCCAAATGTTTGTCCATTTTTATATGATCCAGTTGGTTCATCAACTGATACATCTCATTTACATGAACGAAACACTTTTCTTCATGATACTGATTATGGTTCATCATCCAGTACTTATTCATCATCTTGGTCTTTTATTCCACCCACTCAACATTCTGCTTCGAAAAGTTGTTTAGAGTAAGTATCAATATTAGTTCACTTCGAAAACTTAGTCAAGAAGTAATATTTGTCTAGGTGTTTACTGATTGAGTTGTATTAACCTATGCTGAAACAAGGGAGATATCTCACACCCATAGCCTGTTTTACTACTGTGTGGCAACTTGGACCAGTGGATATATGTACTAGGACCTATGTTGTACTTGACTATGTCGATTGAAATGAGGATGCTGTATAGTGTTTAGTGATTTGCATTTCCACTGTAGATGGTTCCAGTCTATGGTGATTTAATCTCTATTTGATGTTACAAATTCAACTAATGGCACATATTTGTTATATCTTACGTTGATTTTGATTAATAGGAATACATAAATTTGTCACATTTAATGGTACATGACATTGTTTCCTTTCTGTTTTTTTTCTAGGCCGATCGTAAAGATGTCTATGGTTCTAGTGTATCTAGTCCTCATGCCAGTGTTTATCCATTAGGACCAACTATTCATGATGAAAGAGGTACTCAGAGGCTACTTCCTAGTTCTGTACCAATTAAAGAAACTGTTCCAACCAAATCAAATGAAGAGTCCAAGTCTCAAACTCCAAATGTTTGTCCATTTTTATATGATCCAGTTGGTTCATCAACTGATACATCTCATTTACATGAACGAAACACTTTTCTTCATGATACTGATTATGGTTCATCATCCAGTACTTATTCATCATCTTGGTCTTTTATTCCACCCACTCAACATTCTGCTTCGAAAAGTTGTTTAGAGTAAGTATCAATATTAGTTCACTTCGAAAACTTAGTCAAGAAGTAATATTTGTCTAGGTGTTTACTGATTGAGTTGTATTAACCTATGCTGAAACAAGGGAGATATCTCACACCCATAGCCTGTTTTACTACTGTGTGGCAACTCATTCTGCATAACTCTACTTCTGGGAAACAATATCTAAAAGTAGAATGAATGCATTAGCTGAAAAGGTTTATTTGTAAGTGTCATAAACGCATATCTTGTACTCAGTAGAACTATTAAGTGAGTAATGTTGACGCTTTTTGCGTCGAGTACTCAGTAGAGTTGTTATGTTAACTAACGAAATTGTAAGCTTTCATAAGCTGAGTTGGTGATGGGATGTTACACCTGCCTACTCCCCTCTTTCTCTAGTGTAGAATGCACGTCGATATAGAAGTGGGTTCACAAATATCGAGAAACTCGAGATGTGACATCAATCAGTGGAATCAGTGTTTGCTTGAATCATGTTCCAACATTTAAATGCACATTTATTTAAATGAGCAGTTTATTTTCTGAAATTTTAACCCGATATTTCACTAAGGAGTCTGTTCTACGTGTTAACTTTCTGTTTACATTTTACAATAAATGATATACCTAATTTATTTCTCCGCCTGTATCCCCCACAGGGTTGCTGCCGGTCCCAAGCCTGGATAAAGGAGGAGTGTTGGGCATGGGGTTAGCAATCCCATCCCGTAAAACAACTATCATGCTAAAAAACAGTTCACGAGTAAAAACCTATATAACCATTCTAACTCTGCCCTGGGAATTGGAAGGACTAATATGACGCTTCATGGTGAAAGCCGAGTTCCCTCGGAAGCCATGAGGCCGATGCCCCCCCTTCTGACAACCGGAGCAACAATTAATATACTCGACCGACCTCAAACAGCTGTCCCCTGGACACTGCGGTCACACTCTCAGGTCATCACGACCTCTTCTAACCCTCTTTCTCTTTCAGGTTCCTCAAGAATGACCCTTCCACGGTGTGGGCAACCGGGAAGTGATAACCGCCCTCATACCTCTAACAGCACAAGAGATCATTTTGCTCGAGGTCAAATCCCACCCACAACTCTCAATAACTCCCTTATTCCCACGATTAACCCGACGAGCCTAACCTTATCACTTGACGCCTCTAATGCTAATGGTTTGAGTTCAAAAAACGTTATTCCTGGTCTCCTGAAACCTCGCACTAAACTACATATTGGAGCTTTTAACGTTCGAACCTTAGGCCAAATAGGACAACAGGCCTCCCTAGCCATGACCCTTAATTCTCGTTCCATCGATGTCTGCTGTCTCTCTGAAACGCGTATACAGGATCCAAGTACAGTCATTTACCTGACCTCACCTTGTGAAAACAAAGAACCGGTCCGGTTCACCCTTCGTGTTTCCAGAGACCCCACCGCTACCACTCGAGGACTTGCTGGTGTTGGTATAGCACTAAGTTCGAAAGCTGAACAGGCTCTCCTTGACTGGATTCCCATAGACAGTCGCTTATGCGCTGTCCGTCTAAACGGGACGGTAAGAACTCGGAAAGATAGGGACACACGCCGTTGCCTCTTTGTTGTCTCTGCCTACGCTCCGACTGATTGCAGCTCTGATGAAGTAAAAGATGAATTTTACAGAAAGCTTTCAGACCTCCTTCGTAAAGCTAAGCGTACTGATGTAGTGATTATGGCTGGTGACTTTAATGCCCAAGTAGGTAGATTAGACGAAACCGAAAGGCACCTAGGTGGATCCTATGGTGTCGAGGCCCAACGAACAGATAATGGCGACCGTTTATTACAACTGTGCTCAGATAATCGTCTATTTCTCGCAAGCACTAACTTTAAACATAAAAAAAGACATAGGTTGACATGGCGGCCTCCACAGTCAACTCAACGTTGGTCTCAAATAGACCACATTGCTATCAGCCACCGTTGGAGAGGCTCGATAGAAGACTGCCGCTCATTTTGGAGCACATGTTTAGACTCAGACCACGCTTTAATACGAGCGCGTATTAGTCTGCGTCTCACTGGACGTAAAAGACCTACGGCAAAGATCCCCATAAGAGTCCAACTTAATGATGAAAAAGTCAAGAATATATTTCAGGAACAACTTAAAAACCAATTAGTCAACTGCATAAACGATACCCACCCCGAGTCAGCTTGGAATGATATCCAAAAAGCTGTTGAAACAGCAGTGCTATCTACTAGTAAACTAAACCAAAAAGTTAGGAAAACTCAGTGGATTTCAGCTGCGTCTACTGAACTGATAGATGCTCGGCAACACATCCCGTCCAGTCCTAAATACGATGAGGAGCGAAGGCAACTTAAACGCAAACTGGTTAAAAGCTTACGAAATGATCGTCAGCAGTGGTGGGTGGCGAAAGCTAAAGAGATGGAAAAGGCACCGGCAATAGGTAACAGTAGGCAACTGTTCAGACTTATCAAGGAAACGGGCATCAAAAATCCAACTGTAAGTGAAACTATCGCAGAAAAAGATGGGAGCACTATTCACTATCAATCCAGAAGGTTGGACCGATGGACAGAACACTTTAGGGAGCAGTTCAATTGGCCCTCGGCGTCATCCCAGTTGCCCACCATTCCGAAGCAATCCGAATGGCAAGTTAATGCTGGTCCCCCCAAGTCTTAGTGAGGTTGAGAAGGATATAGGAAACCTAAAGCGAGGTAGAGCAGCAGGACCCAATGGGTTGACCCCTGAGATATTTAGGGATGGTGGTCCAGTTTTAGCAGCAAGATTAACCGGGATCCTGGCTAGAATCTGGGAATTGGGCGTAATCCCACCTGACTGGTCTCAAACACTAATTGTTCCAATCTATAAGAAAGGACAGAAGTCCTCTTGTGACAATTACCGAGGAATCAGCTTAACTAATATAGTGTCCAAAATATTAGCTTCAATCATACTTCGACGCCTAACTAAAGCTCGTGAAGAGCAGACTAGAGAGAACCAAGGTGGTTTCAGACCTGGACGTGGCTGTATAGACCACCTATTCACACTTCGGCAGGTTCTGGAACATAGACACACTTTTAGACGCCCAACAATAGTTGTATTCCTTGACCTTAAGGCGGCATTTGACTCTATCGATCGTAAGGTTACGTGGCAATGTCTGTCAATGAAAGGCGTACCAGAGAAGTACATTAACCTTATACAAGCTCTCTACTTGAACACCACATGTCGAGTGAAAGCTTATGGCAGATTGTTATTAGAACTGATTACCTTCAGTGGTGTTCGTCAAGGTTGTCCGCTTTCCCCATTTTTATTTAATTTTATCATTGATATACTTTTAGAGTTGACATTTTCATCGTCTGACTTCGGCGGGGTTGACCTCCTTCCAGGAGATAAACTAGCTGACTTAGAATATGCAGATGATATAGTTCTCTTAGGCGAAGATGCTGATAAAATGCAGAATCTTTTGACTACCTTAAACAAGAATGTAAGGATGTTTGGGATGCGATTCTCTCCACCCAAATGCAAAATGTTACTTCAGGATTGGCTTGATTCGACACCGAAGTTAGTGATAGGGAGTGAGGCAGTTGAATGTGTTGACCGCTTCACTTATCTTGGCAGCCTCATCAGCCCTGACGGTCTGGTGTCTGCTGAAGTCTCTGCACGTATACATAAGGCCCGATTAGCTTTTGGGAATTTGCGTCATCTGTGGCGTAGGCGAGACCTCCGACTACTGACCAAAGGACGCGTTTACTGCACAGTAGTTCGGTTCGTCTTACTTTATGGATGTGGAACATGGCCATTAAGGATAGAGGAAATTCGTAGGCTCCTGGTATTCGATCATAGATGTCTTCGAAGCATTGCTCGTGTTTTCTGGGACCACCGAGTAAGCAATACGTGGGTTAGGAATAGAGTACTAGGTAGATACGGTAAGCCTATTGATGAAGTAGTAAATCTTCATCAGCTAAGGTGGTTAGGACATGTGTTACGTATGCCTGACCACCGCCTACCTCGACGAGCAATGCTGTCTGGTGTAGGAGTAGGCTGGAAGAAAGCTAGGGGCGGCCAAACCAAAACATGGCACCAGTCCATGAAGTCATTGACAATTAGGCTGAGCCATGTTAATAGGTGCAGACTACCTGGTTGGGGTCCACGTGAGGCTCGTAATAAATGGTTAGAGACTTTGGGTGATATGGCTCAAAATCGTTGGCAATGGCGCAGGTGCATCCACTCCTTGTCTTCCTCCAAATTCTAAGTTTCTGAACTTATCATAATTTTCTCTTTACTGAATCATATTTTCTTAAATGTCCTCGGTCTCTATTTCCTTCCATGAATAATAACTCTGCTACTACCTTCCCCACTCTGGGATTTGATTCGACAATTTAATCTCTATCTGCTAATTGAGGCATGGCAACTTGAACTGACGTATGCATGTACCAAGTTCTACGTTGTAGCTGTCTGTCTGTCTGTCATATCTAATTTATTTACCTGCTAGATAAATGGTAGTATATCAATTATTTTGAAGTCCATACAATGACATCTCCCCTTAGGTTGTTTAAGTTCTTCAGTAGGGATTTGACTAGACAGTATCATGAATTCGTTATTCGTAATATTTTTTGAAGTTATATATATATATATATATATATATGGATGTATGTGTATACCTTA
The DNA here is from genome assembly GCA_034768735.1 of Schistosoma mekongi. Taxonomy (NCBI): domain Eukaryota; kingdom Metazoa; phylum Platyhelminthes; class Trematoda; order Strigeidida; family Schistosomatidae; genus Schistosoma; species Schistosoma mekongi. The sequence continues at coordinate 3,843,706 of CM068312.1, forward strand.
CTAACAGACCGTCGTCATAATTCATCTTATATTTTTCCGCTACAAAATGTATTAGATCTTATGGTCTATGTTTCGAGAAACCAACAACAAAAATTTCTTGAGTTGAATACATTTATTACTTTTAAATAAACTAAACTATTTCAGTAGCACACTTCAGTTCAGTAACTAGGTCTATTTGTAAAAGTTAAAGCTTTGTTAAAGTAAGTTGCGAAACAAAAGTAATGATGATAAGTAAAAGTAAAGGCATTAGATATTCATTATTTCAATAAAAGTTATTGGACTTTTATTAATCTTTAAACGGGAAACTGCAGTGGGATCTCTACTGGCTTCTGTTTTGTGCCATATCTGGTAAGGTCTGAAGCCACTGATTTGCACTAGGACCACAACCAAGAAGTCGGGATGGACCGACAGGGGCCAGCCCTATACAACTTTCAATCCACGACACCAAATAATACAAAATATGAAAGTCGCTGGGATGACATTCGTTGAACTTGAACAAGCCATTGAAGCCGATGTTTCATGTTAGTGACATCAAGTTAGCTATCATCATTGCCCCCGAAACATGACGCCGGACGTTAATATTACTAACATGATGTTCCCACTTGATATCATGAATTCTCTAGACATAACTATTATCGAACAGTGTGACGCCGACTATGCCAAACTCAGAGACACGAGGCTTCGCAGGCGTAGAGCAGAACCGCCCTCACCGAGGCTTTATAAGATTGATCTTTTACATCCAAACTCACCATGATGGCTCCATAGATGACCTAGTGTGACACTTGCCGGTCTGGCTTTCGTCGTGTGTAGATTGATATCATTCGACATCCCCTCCCATCAACACATAATTGTTCGGATACACGAATTTTTCGACTGCTTTTAACTATTCACCATTGAGTAACAGCTAGTACACACTTTTATCGGTCTTATAGAAGTATTTTGAACCTTCTAAGTGCCATACTTACAGATAATAATTGCCAGCTGACTAAGTACGATTCGGATGACTTGTTTGTATCTCACAGTAAGGTAGTATCATCCGCATACTCATGGTCGAAAGGTCTTTCTTTAGGTAACAACCCTACACCACCCACATGCACTTTATTGAGAGCTGTTTCTAAAATGTCGATGGAAAAGTTGAAGAGGAATGGTGAGACTAGGAAATCCCGCCTAACCCTGCTGATGGATTGGGACAGTGGAGAAAAGTGGTTATATACTCATACTCTTCTTGAGGTGTTTGTATACAAAGCCCTTAAGATATTAACAAACTTCATACACTTCTCCAAGAGACAATTTCAGAGCATAGCTCTGTCTAGTGAATCTAAGGTGATTCTGATGTTACGAAGTGCAACTATTGTCAGCCTACAAAACATGTGACGGTGTTCCAACACTTGACAAAGAGTGAAAATATGATCGATGCGCCCACAACCTAACCAAAAGCCAAGCTGCTCCTCGCGAGTCAGTCTTTCACGCTTTCTGCGCGATCTATGAAATATGACAGAAGCTGATATTTTTAAAGTAGCCGAGATTAAACTTATCCTCTTCCTCGATAGTCGTTACACTGGTTACACTGGTATTCGACCAAAGATATCTTAGAAGCATTTGCTCGTGTTGCTGGGACCACTGAGTAAGTAATACGTGGGTTAGGATTAGAGTACTAGGTAAATATAGTAAATCTTCAGCTGAGGTGGTCAGGATATGTGTTACGTATGCTCGACGAGCAACGCTGTCCAGTGTAGGAGTAGGCTGGAAGAAAGCTAAGGGCAGTCAAACAAAAACATGGAACCAGTCCATGAAGTCATTGACAATTGGGTTAAGCCATGTTAATAGGTACAGACTACCTGGTTGGGGTCTGCGTAATGATCGTAACCAATGTTTAGAGACTTTGGTTGACATAGCTCAAAATCGTTGGCAGTGGCACAGGTGCATCCATCCCTTGTCCTCCTCCAAATTCGAAGCCCCTGAACTTATCATAATTTTCTGTTCACCGAATTATATTGAAAAAATCCTCTTTGATCTCTAATTCTTTCCATTAATACTAACTCTGTTACTAACCCCCACCCCCACTATTCTGGGATTTGATCTGGCAATTTCATCTTTCCTCTGCTAATTGGGGCATGGCGAATGAACTGATGTACGCACGTGCCAAGTTCTGTGTTCTAACTGACTGACTATTACACTGGTTATGTCAACCCTTTTTAAAGATAGGGATGACGATCACCTCGTAGCAAAATGATAGAATGCTCTCATTCCTCCGAACCTTTCCAAACAACCTTATCAGTTCCCTGATCAGGAGTTCGCTACTATCCTTAAAAAGTTGTCTAGACATGGTGGTCTGTTACGATCCGGAAGTAAGAGTTTCTTGCGGACTTCCTTTCCGCCTGGAACCCTCTAGAGCTTACTGCCGGTCTCAAGCCCGAACAAAGGAGGAGGGTTGGGCATAGGGTTAGCAACCCTATCCCATAAAAACAACAATCTTGTTAGAAAAATTCTTACCAGCAAACACGTCTATAACCATTTTAACTTTGCCCTTTAAGTTGGAAGGTCCGATATGACGCTTCATGGTGAAAGCCGAGTTTTTCCGGAAATCACGAAGCCGACGCCCCTTCTGACAACTGGAGCAACAATTAATATAGGTGACCGACCTCAAACAGTTGTCCCCTCGGCACTGCGGTCACACTCTCGGGTTACCAAGGTCTCCCCTAATCCACCTTCTTTTTCAGGTACCTCATGAAGAACTCTTCCACAATGTGGGCAACCGGGAAGTGATAACCGCCCTCATACTTCTAACAGCACTCGAGATCACATTGTTCGCGATCAAACACGTTCTCCTCTGGGTTTTACTATTTGCACTTCTACTGCATCTTCTATGCGTGCCACTTGTACTGGTTACCCGAGTTCCCGAAATGTCATACCAGGTCTCCTGAAACTGCGCTCTGAACTTCATGTTGGAGCTTTTAATATACGTACGTTGTGTTAAATCGGTCAACAACCCGCCTTAGCCAAAACTAGAATCTCTTGCAGTTGGTGTATGCTGTGTCTCCGAAACACACATACAAGACGCCAACATGGTCATCCATTTGACCTCGCCTAATCAATGCAGCGGAACAGCACAGTTCACTCTTTGTTTATCTGGAGACCCGATAGCAAGCTCATGTGGCCTTCTTGGTGTAGGCATACCACTAAGCTTACAGGTAGAACAGGCACTTCTTGAGTGGATTCCTGTAGACAGTCGTTTGTGCTGTCCGTCTAAATGACACAGTGCGAACTCGGGAAGATAGGGGCACACGCCGACGCCTTTTTGTTGTCTCCGCTTATGCCCCCACTGACTACAGCACAGATGGAATGAAAGACGAGTTCTACATAAAGTTCTCTAGCTTCCTTCAGATAGCTAGGCGCTCAGACATAGTAATTATAGCAGGGGATTTTAATGCCCAGGTTGGTAGGTTAAATCAGGCTGAAAAACACTTAGGTGAGTCACTCGGCATCCCAGCCCAGCGAACGGATAACGGAGGTTGTCTGATACAATTATGTTCAGACTACCGTTTATTTTTAGCTAGCACAAACTTTAATCATAAAGAGAGACATTTTTTAACCTGGTGACCTCCAACATCTACACAACGATGGACCACATCGGCATCATCTGTCTTTAGAGAAGCTGAATAGAGGACTGCCGCTCTTTCTAGGGCACGTGTTTAGATTTTGACCATGCCCTAGCGAGAGCACATATTTCTATGCGTTTTGCTGGTCACAGAAAAGTCACATCAGGCAAACCCTTAGATATCAATTCGAGACTGAAAATGCTAAGATTGCATTTAGAAATGGTTTGGATAAGCATTTAGTCGCCCGCAACCAACAGATTCATCCCGAAACAGCTTGGAACAATTTTAAAGCAGGTGTAAATGCAGCAGCGTTATCTGCATCTAAATTCAACCCATAGGTTATGAAAGATCTTTGGATCTCTAGAACTTCTGGTGAACTGATGGAGGCTCGAAAACTCATTCCAGCAGGCTCAGAGTATAATGAAGAGCGGCGACAATTGAAACGTAGACTGACAAAGAGTTTTCGTAAGGATCGTGAGCAGTGGTGAGCAACAAAAGCAAAAGCGATGGAAGCATCGGCGGCAGTGGGCAGTAGTAGACAGCTGTTCCGACTTATTAAGGACACCGGTATTAAGAAATCGGCAGTTAGTGTAATTATCACGGAAAAAGATTGGTCCATAATTCACTCAGTCTAGAAGATTAGAGCGATAGGCGGATCACTTTCAGGAACAGTCAGCTACTCTTAGCTTACCTACTATCCCCAACCTACCTGAATGGAAAACTGACACAGGTCCCTCCAGCTCTCAGTGAATTTTAAAAGGCTATAAGTAACTTGAAGCGAGGAAAAGCAGCAGGACCTGATAGGTTGTCTACCGATATCTTTAAGAATGGTGGTCTAGTCTTAGCTGGCAGCTTGACTTGATATATTATCCGACGTTCGGGAATCGAACATCATCCCATCTAACTAGTCTCGATCGCCGATCGTTCCAATTTACAAAACAGGACAGAAATCCTCTTGTAATAGCCACAGAGGAATCAGTTTGACTAATATAGTATTTAAAATAGTATCCTCTACAATCATTCGGCGTTTATCCAACACTAGAGAACATCAGACTCGAAAAAACCAGGCTGGTTTCAGACCTGGACAAGGTTGCATTGATCACATATTCACCCTGCGCCAGATCCTCAAACACAGACATATGTGCCAATGTCCGACTATAGTTGTATTTCTTGACTTGAAAGTAGCTTTCAACTCCGTAGACCGTGAAGTCTTGTGGCAGTGTTTGTCATTAAAAGGCGTACCTCAAAAGTACACATACCTTATGAAAGCTTTCTACTCGGTCACCACTGGTCGAGTCAGAGCATATGGCGAACTCTCACGAGAAATTTCATCGTCAAGTGGGGTTCATCAGAGTTGTCCCTTGTCTCTTTTTTATTTGATTTCACCATATATTTACTCTTATAAATCTCACTTCTTTTTCCTCATCATCAGCAACGTAGAACCAGGCACATACGTCCGTGGGTTCAAGTTACCATACCACATTAGCACTACGAGATAACAGAGGTAACCTTGACAAACCCCGATTGGCATTCGCCAATTTACTCCACTTGTAGCGCAGGCGATATATCCGTGTCTCAACGAAATGCCTAGTATACTGCTCGGCAGTCCACGCCGTTTTAACATATGGCTGCAAAACGTGGGCGATGAAAACCCGAGATATGCGTTGAGTTCACTTATCTGACCATAGAAATCTTCGTAGCATCGCTCGTATATCATGGAACAGTTAAATAAGTAATATGGAGGTTAGACAAAAGGTTCTTGAGAAATATGGTAAATCAGTTGAAGAGGTCATTAACCTTCACCGACTGAGGTGGTTGGGACATGTATTGCACATGCCCGACTGCCGACTACCTCGTTTCGCGATGTTGGCTAGGGTTGATGTAGGATGGTAGAAGAGTAGTGGCGACCAAACCAAAATATGACATCAGTCCATGAAGTAAATGTAGGTTACCCGGTTGGGGTCCGCGTGATAGTCACAATGAATGACTGGCGACATTGGGTGACATGCCTCAGAATCGGTCACAGTGGCGCACATGTATTCACTCTCTAACTTCATCTAGATCTTGAATTCTACTATTATTTTCTGCACACCTTTACTTTACTCTTCCCTCTTGTATTCTGTTATTTTGTTACTTCTGTTATCTCGTAGTGCTAATGTGGTATGGTAACTTGAACCTACAGGCGTATGTGTCCGGTTCTACGTTGCTGCTGCTGCTGCTGATGATGATGATGGTTGGGTCAGTCGTCCCGACCATAGAGAGCAAGACAATTTGATCGAAATTGTTGGTGCTACAGCCCAGTTGATCTGATCCTCGACAAGCTCAGCCCATCGTCTATGACTATTCTGGATGTTGGCAATTGGCGTTCCATCAACTTTACGGTCTATTTCACTGATACTAGAATTCTTACTGTCAGTGGTTTTGATGAGTTGAAAGAGCTCTCGGTAGTTACCGAATGCATCTTCTGCTTCCATCTCTTTGGTACGCTCAGACCACCAGATTTCTTAATCCTCAAACAAGTTTTTCTACACACAAATATGTCAATAAATAGTTATAAAATACTGCTTTTTTACTATTTACTCTAAAGTGATATATCTAAAGTGTATCTTATTTTTTTTTATAGTCAATCGTAGTTATTTGATCATCGGTATTCTTATTGGATTTGTTATATTTTACAATATGCAACTCCATTGTATACCTTAATGATTTCATTTTTCAGAAATTGGAACAATATATGCTCAGATGTTAGCCAGCATCAAATTCAAAAGAATTTTAATTTGCCTCACTATTCGAGTCTACAACCTAAATCACATCTTCCTGCAAATCCGTATATGTTTTCTGCATCTCATTCGAATTCTAAAATTGCATCTACTAGTTTACTTACACAACAATCATCGTTAACTAATTCAAGTCAATATACATGTGAATCCGGTTATTTCAGTGTTGGTGTAGGGACACCAGTTGGGTTTCGAAGTTTTCCACCAACAAATTCTTTGCAACACCATTCGAAGATGCCATTTTCTGCTAATATTACTGAACAGATTAGCCGGGTTCAAACACCATATTCTGTTGTTGATTGGCGCCGGTAAATTTACATATTTGACTTTCTTATTTTTTTTCGGGTACATATTTGCTTACATTCTCAGGAGGATATCCTACCATGTTCGCTCCTTTTTTACCATGCATTCTATCGAAAAGTGTTAACTTAGTGGTGAAAAAAATGCGATTTTTAACCACAGAATAGCTGATTTAAATTCTTCCTCACCTTTTTCGACTTGAACAGCATGGTAGTATCGCGTCGCAAGTAAAGTGGTAGGTCCGTAGTTAAAACTTTCAGCTCCACCCACAGTGATCTCTGAATCTGGATAGTATCACTGGTCTCACACACTTAGTGTGTGTAGCTCAATGTCAAATACACGAATTTGTATCTAGTAAGTTAGTTTGGTAGAATAAGCATCATATTAAAAGTGTTACTGTGTTGTTGAACACATGAGTATACATTCGATTTGTGAGTTTAGTCATGTTTCATTAGTTACTAATATTCTCTTTATTAAATTAAGAGAGATATAGATTTTGTTTAAATGTCACAAATACTCAGAATACCAGAAGAATAAAGTATTCTGTTTTTACACTCATTTTCAGATAGGTGCATTTATTCATAAGTTGTGAAACTTAATTCAATTTTTTAAATCAATATCAGAAAATTGTAAAACTTGGAATACGTGTTTTGTTTTGAAAATTCTTGTCAGTTCCTCTTCAGTACCCCTTCTGTATAGTAGGTCAAATTCAGCTATAGTATTAGAATGAATGTATTTCTGTTATTCTTAATCGGACATCTTGGCAACAAACTAATGTGCTTCGATTTTTTTTAGTTTTGTCGATTGAGAAAAAGTTATCTTCATGTGCTTGAGCGGTAACTGATTAGTTAAGACGTCCAACTTTCAACCACTAAATAATAGATTCGAAGCCCTCTTTATATGCTCCAGTTTCGACAACGGGGTTATATCCTTAGCCCTCACATTCACAATGTGTTTCAAAGCCAGTAACACAAATCTCTACCTGGTAAATGAGATGATATACATACATACATACCGTATGCCCCTTATTATTATTATTAGCTATAATGTTTAATTTCTCCTCAGGACTGCTTCTGACTCATCTATTCACCATACATTATCAGATATTCAATTAAATCCAATTGAACAATATGCATATGGTACCAAGACAGATAAGTCACACATTTTGAGTCCTCGGTCTATCATGTCCAGTGATCAGTACTTCAGACCAGCGTGTAAACTAAGAGGTGTTGAAGAAGAAACTCCAAATATTTTACCACCTATGGATGAAACAGATAATAAGCGTGGTTGTATTGTCCGACATCATCGTGATTCTCATCTACTCGATAAAAGTCATTTTATTCATACAGAACTACCGACTAATGAACCTCACATCATGCCACCGAAAAGACCTTACACGTGCTCATCGGAGTCTCAATCATCAAATGGATTTGATACAGTTAATTGTAATATGAAAATGTGCACGTACGTCTTTTTTAAACTTCATTTATTTATTTAAATGTGTAATTTTACGTGTGTTTTACTTTTAGTTTGAATTGATTACTGATTCTTGCAGTTATAGTATCTTTTTGGGTTATAGGCCTTCTATCTCAAACTTTATTTCATATATCGATATTAAAGCAATCAGAGCTAGTGTAGTTAGTACGCATGTTACTCGGTTAGGTTAATTGTGTTTATCAGTACTGTATATCCCAAGTGCTGTAAGAGATATGAAGGCGGCGTGGGTGAAGGTTGTTCCGATTTGGTATTAACATTATAAGACTACTATGTAAAAGCAACCACCAGGAACTGTTTGATAAAGTGCATTAGAGATTATGCTAAACATACGTAATAAACTTCTTGCATTCTACTTGTGCTGATTGATATTCGACTAGTCATCGTGCGTTGATGTAAGTATGATTTATGCATGTATTAATCAGGATTGTACATTACTAGCAGCTCACATAATAACTTATGGGAACCTACCTTTTTTGTAATTTATTTTGTGAAAATTTGAATTCAGCGTTGTTTACTAGTTTATCACTTCTCACTTAGGAATCGCTATCCTTGTTGATTTGCTTAGATTTTAGTAATCTATTTGTTTACCTTATACCTATCAGCATTTTGAATATGTTTATTGGCAAACGTTATACACTACAGAATATATTTACCTACTTCGTTAATTAAGTCACACCTCACCTTACTCCACGGATCTCCGTCTCCGATAGTAAGTTCTTTTAAAGAACGGAGCTAACACTACGAAAACTTCCCATAACAAGGTTGTGCGTGATCAGCCTCAAGCAGTTTCTCCTTGGGCTCTGCGATCACGCTTCTGGGTAACTATGACCAATACTAATCCAGTTTCCTTTTCAGGTACCTCAAGAAGTAATAATCTTCCATGGTGTGGGCAGCCAGGAACTGAAAACCGCCCTCATACCTCTAACAGCACATGAAGTAAACTTTTTAGATATGCTTAGATTTCTATATCTAGTTAGCCGGTATGGAAATAAGGGGATAGTTGACACTACTTCATTTTACCTAATGTCTAAGTTTTAGGAATTATTATCTTAGTGTTATATCACTTTGGTAATTAGCGATTGGTTTATTAATAGCAAAAACAGAATTATCGCATTCGAGCAAATGAAGTATTGTTACCTTCTCATTTTGTATGCTTGTCTTTGGACTTGGCGGTACTGATTGTGATGGTGATTATATTGTAATATATATATGCGTTATGTCTAACTCATTTTGTTTTTGATCGTTTAGTCGGATCGTCGTTCTTCTAAGTAGGACTAGTAAGACGAAGCTTGGATTAATTGCTAACATACTGGGTGAAGTGTACAAGTAACCTCAAAAGCTTAATCGGCTACTCTTCATCTTTAACACTGCGCACACAGAGCAAATTTCCTCTTTATTATCTCTTTTCAATTGTTTTATATACAGTAGAACAAATTTTGTTTCAGGTCGTATATCGTGGCTTATTTTTCAAAAATGTCAGCTTCAATCACTAATATATTGCAGTAACAAACCTCAGTGGTCTGAGCAGTTGGGTATTTTCAGCAGTCCTTACACACACACACACATTTTTTAACCGTTAGTTAAAAGCTCTAGTACATAAACATACACTTAGTAAGTGAGTTATACCGTTTCAATGACGCTCTCGTTATGGATTCTCACTTCAGATAACTTGCTTTTGTCTGTGTTATGTATAATAAATACTATCCTTTACCTTTTAGACCACATATAGATAACATGAGTGGTGGTATGGACAAGAAAAATTTTGTAAGTGAGATTTTTCAAATGCAAAGCGTATTCATTTTCCAATCAGTTTTTCTCCCATTACAATGGAATGCCCTGTCTGTACCAATATCTCTCGTAATTTCCGCCATAAATTTTTCTGCCTTACATTCATTTTTAAACTTCGAATAAATGAATCTTTGTCGTTTATATTCGTCTCAGGTTGATCTCAATTAGGTACCACTGAGAGTCATGGAGTACTTGACAGGTTTTTCGTCCTAATATGGGACACCTTAGTGGGAGTACTCACCTGCGACACCAACATGGATATAATTGACTAAGAATCAGTTCGTCAATGCTTAAGGTTAAGAGTTTGCCTCAGGATCTGATGGTCCTGAGTTCGATCTCTGGAGGGGAGCTATGGATGCACACTGCTCTCCCATACTAGAACACAGTATCTGTCCAGTACTTCCTTGTTTTCAATGGTACTCAACAGCGATCATTGACGAATATCTGCAAAATGTCTCTACAAAACCACTTCAACTTGAATAGGTTTTGATCCATTCTGTTTTGCTATTATATTTGCCTGATCATACAGTACGTAGAACCTGTCGTAGATGTACGTAATGTCGTGTTGTTATACTTTATATTCTCATCGATAGAAGGAATTTTAACAAGATGTACGTACCCACGTTTTTAGTACAATTTTTTTAGTCTTCTGTTATGACACTTATCAGCACATAGTAAAACAAGTTGTAACACATCGGGGAACATACCAATTTGGCATTTTACCAATATATATATATATGTATATATAATACTGCGATCAACACATTTTTACAAATAGAGATCTGCCTTACTCTAGGACAATGTACTTCAGATTAAATCTCTGTTGCATATTTTGTTGTCTGTCGTAACTATTAAGTCAATCAGTCAGTCAGTCGTGTACGACATAGAACCTGACAGATTTATGCATTAGTCCAAGTTGCCATATCTCATCAGCACAGGAAGACGAATGCCAAAATAGTTCAAGTATAAGCAACATCGGTTGTCACAGGAAGATTATACATTAGTGATTATGGTTCAAGAAAAAAAAATTAGTTTATGGAGTGATAGGTATAAAATGATTATAAACATTATGATCTAAGATGAAGACAATTATTGTATGCACATGTGCTTATGTAACTAGTTCTGGGTTATGTCACCCAACCTCTCCAGTCATTAGTTAATACAATCACATGAATTCCAACCCAGTGGTCTATATCTGCTAATGTGGATCAAACCGACAATCGACAACTTCATGATTTGATACCACATTTTGATTCGCTAGGGCTGAAGTAGGATGGAAGAAGGTTAGGGGCCGCCAAACCAAAACATGGAGTCCATGAAGTCCTTGACTACTGGCCTAAGCCATGTAGGTAGATGTAGACTACCTGGTTGGGGTCCGCGTGATGATCGCAACAAATGGCTGGAGACACTAGGTGATATGGCTCAGAACCGGTCACAGTGGCGCAAGTGTATTCACTCTTTAACCTCATCTAGATCTTAAATTCTATTGTTATTTTCTGGACATCTTTACTTACTCTTCTCTCTTGTATTCTGTCTATACGTTACCTCAATATTCTCGTAGTGCTATTGTGGTATGGCAACTTGAACCTACAGGCGTTTGTGCCCGGTTCTACGTTGCTGCTGCTGATGATGATGATGACATTTTGATTTGTCCGTTCCTATATTTCATTCCTCTTACTATGCCAGTCATCATTGCTCATTGAAGTAGGCAGTGTTCGGGTATAAGTAATGCATGTCCGAACCACCTCAGGTGCATCAACCTTATACCGATTTAATGGTGTTTACCTTTCAATGTAGTTCCATTATTTCTTGTGTTATATAATGTCTTAGTGGTTAATATATTGTGCTTTCGCCCACTAAGTAGTATTGTTAGAAATAGAGCGTCCCATATACGTAATTTATATTAATAATCACTGGTATCATATTCAAGGTGCTTCAAAATACTCTGATTCTTTGTGAATGTTCATTATTACACCTCAGTGGGTTAAAACTTGTGACACACGCTAATCGAATACACTCATTCTAACTAGTCAGGGAAAACATAATTTATTCACAGTAGTTGTTCACTTGATTTAGTTTTCAATATCTCATAGATCTAAAAATAACTAATCTGCATTTAGCTGATGGAAGTAATAAAATCTTGGAGTAATTCAACACAAACCACATAAAACATTTAGTTATTGAAATCGTTTTCTAGCTAATCATTATTTTGTAGTATCCTGTTTTTTGGGAATACTAATAACAAGAGATTTTGTATGTAATAACTGTTATACTAACTTTTAGGAATGCACCAGTACGTCGTTAAAACATGATAAAAGTTGGAAAATTCGTTCCACTGCTTATAATCCTCACTGTTTAGAACAAACGTACCCATGTATGTCCAGTAACAATACTACTACCACTACTACTACTAATAATAATAATAATAATACGGTGTCAACAGATTCAACTAAGTATTCTGAGTTCACTGATCCATCATCCTCTGCACAGAGTTGTCTTAATCAAGACAATTATCCCACTAGTGGTAATCAATACAATTTGCCATCACATAGAAGTAATCTTGCCAATATGTTAGTTGCAAAAGAAAGAGGAGGAGTAGTTGGTGCAAGAAGTGGAGCCGGTGGTGGTACTCGAGACAATACAACAACAGACGATTTATTTCTTCGTAACTCTAATGATTTGGATGAATATTTGCAACTCCCTAATTTGATTTGTAAAGCGGATGAGTCGAACAATCATTTTGGTGAGTGTTTGTCTGCATCCGTATTGTATACATATATGTATGAGTTTTGCTTATAAGATTGTTCACAACATTTCCTATGTTCAGTGTTTATTTTCAGTACTCGGTAAAGATTTTATTTTAAGAAGCTGGGGTTATTCTCAACTGTTTAGTATAAAGTTGACAGTATAGCGTTCTCTGACATTTCGGATGAAAAACACCAATTTAGTCAAAGTTAAAACTTAGTAGTGAACTTCACAGTTTTAGTAGTGTTGTGCTATCTTAGCTAGGTTATTTAATTGCGTAGCTGTCATTGTCGTTCTGGAAATTATCATCAGTGTTTCATGTAGAAGCGATCTGTTTAGGTATCCCACAAATGTGATACCAGGTTGTTTCGATGGTGCTTTTTGTTATTAGTTAGCACTCACCAGACCTAGAATTCTATTATTGAGACGTAGAAAGTCAGCATCAGGAAAATTCCAAGAATGGGATGGGATTTCTAGAAGGATACTGTTCGGATAAATTAGCAATCAGTGGGCACATTAACATAAGTTCAGTCTATCAACTTAACGAAGGAAGTTAACCAAAACAAATAGTTAACAGGTATTCAAGAAAAAGTGAAGACAACCACTAACAAAGAAGACCGTCAAAACAACCTAACATAACACTTGTGAATTAGCTATACAGCTCACTTCTATATAAAGTACTCGCTGATGATGTTTCCCAGAACGACAATGAACACTTCGTAATTGAATCATTTATCTGACTTTGAGCACAACACCCCCATAAGCACTCATCTGAACTGCAAATATCCATCATTGCTTAATTACACACTCATATGCATTATCTATTCATTAATTTGGTTGAAATATACTTGAAAATTCTGAGTACAATACATTGCGTTGTAGTAACTTCAGTCGATGTAGTGTTTATTCGTAAGTAGTGGATCGACGTCGAATGAAATGATTTTATTCAAGATGTTTATACCACTTGTATATAGAATCAACAAATTCCAATGTAACATTCAAAGAATACTTACAAACATATTTTTGAAGTCACCTAACAATTTGAGTTATTCATACTTAGCTATATAATAATTCATCTATGTCTAGAATATGGGCCAAAGTAATCAATAGTTTTATGTTCTTTGGGTGGTCTGTATATGTAACCTGACGATTTCAATCTGTTGAACTGTTTTATTATGTTTTCTATTCTTTTCAAGATGTTTATAAGTTGTTCTTCAGTTAATTCAATCTTATACCTTGCTTGATTAAACTTTAAAAACTTGACAGTATCGCAGAAGTATATCATTTATTTCATCTAGATAATGTTGTCTTTTATTCTTAATTCTAACTAGTAATTAGGATATTAACGGTTCTTCTAAATGAGTTTTATTTATGAATCAAATTCCTTAATCATATGATTCTTATTTTTATTCGGCATTGCCTTTGATTAACTGAATATCACAACTGTATGGAATGTTGAAACTTCATAGAGAGAGAGAGAGACGAATGAGAGAGATAAAGAGAGCGACATTGATATTAGATACTGAACACTGAAAATCTTGTACATAACTCTTAATCCTATTTACAAAGTATCTTGTTAATAGAAACTTTTTTATTTCCCTATTTAAATAATGATAACAAAATAACCAATAATAAAATATGCGGTTAGCATTGTCAACATATTGACATTTGAATATTGTAATTAACGTGCAATTTGTTGATTATGTGTAAACATGTGACTTATTAAACTAAACCTTGTGATTTAAGCATGCCTTTTATCAATGATTTGTATTACATGTGAATAAATGCATTGTATGATTGTACTGTACATTTAAATTGCTTACTTACATATAATAGTTTAGTGAATAATCTTCTGTTTGCCTTGATTAATCACTAACTTTAGTGATTAGTATTACATATTTATCTAGTTCTTAGTACTGATTATCTCATTCTGGTGACTATATTGCAATATAGTCATTAGTTAAAATGATTCTCAACATCGCCTCTTTTATGATAATATGATATTGGGTAGTTAGTAGTAGTCGTTTGAAAACTGTTAGGATAGCTTACGTTGACTCTGAATCAACTTTATAAGAACTGAAAACATTCTAACTAATCAAGATAATCATTCAGTTGAATTATGGAAATTCTGCTGAATAATGTGCAGAATCGATGCATTGGAGATAATTGACTTTATTCCCGATACTGGCTCAATGAAATACGGTATTATAAACGATCCTACCCCTTACAAAAATCACTTGTTTTATATATTATCTCAATGAGCCTAAAGAAAGCCACTGAAAAGGTAGGAAACCTTATTGTACTAGATCATTTATTTACTACTGTATAGTCACAACCGTAAGTCATCAACGTGGTGTTATGTCGGACCACTAAAGAAGAGTGAAAGAACTTCCAGGACTGTATTTTAGAGGACTAATTCATTTATTCTGGTCGTGTGTAATATAAACATTACATTTTTATTATTGTTATGTTCGTCTTACTCTGTCCTCCTGTTTAGTATATTTGCTGTTATTGTATTGTCTCTTATTATGGACTACAGTTAATTAGTTGTGTACAAGTTACCCCTATTCACTGCCACAATCTCTTCTGTTTTGTATTAATGTAAAATCCCTAATTGGTTTGTTGTGCGGTCTGAATTTGTGTATATATAAACGCATGATTAAAATACAATATGGACGGCAATTGGACTGGGTTGATTGTGTCTGGTTGGCTCGTAGCTGCTGTCTTCTCTATTCCGGCTTTGGAGGTTGATAGTCGTGGGGCTGACGTGTTCGTATTCTGATTGGCAGTTATCAAGGGCACAGAGTATTTATTTTTTCAATACATAACACGCGGATTATTAACTTATTTACTAAATACGGATTTGCATACTTGGCTTTCAGTCACAATTTATGTGCAAGCTAGCATTACTACTCTACTTCTTAAACAGAATTAGCTGAATCGTAACTTAAACCTGCGACCCAGTAGATGCAATTCGAACGTCTCAGCAACCAAGCTACCGCTACATCAACATAGAGCCTGGTACATACCTCATCCGCATTATTTCATTTTTATTCAAATATCCTGTTTTTCTATTGCCAGTTATGAATTCATGCATTCACTTTAATTTTTAGCTGGACGCCGTGACAGCTGTACAATGACTGCGGAGATACTTTCTAATTTGTCTAGTTTTCGTGAAGAAATGGGTGAAAATTGTGATGGAAAACTTCATTCAGATCCTACTACTGTTCCTCATTGTAGTATGCCACTGAATCGTTGCGGTGTGTATGCTCCTAATATCCCTGTAGATGATGCTACTAATAACATGAAAAATATCGTTAAACATAAAACTGTTCATTTGCATAACAGTATGATGACATCATCTGATTCAATGTCTGCAAATACTACCAATAATAGTAATAGTTTTACGATGGATCGATGTCGACTACAAAATGCTCACTTTAATCAAAGTATGAATACTAGTGTTAGTTGTAATGGAGGCGATTTAACGATGCATTCTTCATCAACTGTTTATTCTTCATGTTTACATCATGTTGGTGATAAAATTGGCATATCTATGTCACCGAATGATTATCGTCTATTAACTGATCCTAGATTAGTTAATTATGTAACTGATAAAGAGACAGAAGCAAAGATTATTAATCAGTGATATGATATTACTTCTTGTTGAACAATCCAATTCTTTTCACCATGAAAAAAAAACGTTAAAACAATTGACCATCATTATTGCCCCGGTGGTTTTTAATGTTAAAAAATTTGTTTTTATTCCGGTTAAAAAGGAAACCATTGAATACTTGAACAACAAAAGAAATGGATAGTTGAATGTTGTTTTTCTTTATTAAAAACAAAACAACTCTATTTATTTGTTTATCGATTTGTTACTCTGACTATTGTTGATAGTAAAGTTAATTGAAGTGATGTTGTCAACTCATTCATCATGCAACTTATACACACTAATGACATTACAGTTAATTAAGGAAAGTTAATACTTACTCATACTTATAAACTGTACTCTCTTTTATAATGTCTTCATTGTAATTATTCTCTTTGTTTTCTCCTTATGAGTGTTAGTAACAATAGTACTGTCTATTTGTATTGTATTGTATTGTATTGTATTGTGTGTATATGATAGATTATTTGTTTAATCTGTCTACTGTATTCATACTGACTAAACTGATAAAGATACACACATATATTTACATGTGCATTCATAGAGAGCACAATATGTTGAATTAAGTGCATATTTACTGTGGTTTACTTTTGTCTCTTACTCTAACTACTCTCCATTACTTAACCTTCATTCTTTATTTGTTTTGAATCGTTGTTTTTTTGCCGATTGATTCATCCATACTTATTTGTTAGTCGGTAGATCGACTGATTGATTTTGTAACAATTCCCGGTTACCATGTAATTGGATATTGTTTCGCTGTATTTCATCTTTGTCCTTTTTTCTTTTGTTAAAGTTTATTTGCTAACCCTTTTGTCTCGGTGTGTTTGTGTGTCTATTTCTCTTGTTTTTTTTTCTAAAGAGAAAAAAAAACTTTTTTCTCATTTTTGTATAATTGAATTTGTAGCTTTTTTTTTCTAAAAAAAAACATTTATTGTATATCATTCTTGCTTGTTAATACCCCGGTATCTATGAGAAAGTGAAGATTTACTATGTCTGTAACTTATATACAAATACGTATCTTGAATACATATGTATCTATTATTATTTTTGTCTTGTCTGCATACCGACAGCTTACATGTTGGAATGACCTAATAAGTATTGTGTAATAGGCTACTGATTATACTTTTTTTTTTCATAGATGGTGCTGTTATTACTGCTGCAATGGTGGTAGTTTGTAGCATGAATTTCTTGCCTATTTTCCCTATTTTACTTCTCATTTTGGTTTAATTGTGTATTCTTTGTCAACCAGTACTTTTTCATTACATCTTTTTTTTCCCTACATTATTATTGTTATTAATAGTTGAACTACAAACTTTGTTTTGGATTTATTCTATTCACTGGAGTTCATTTATATACATACTTCACAAACTAGGCAACCGCGTACTCGTTTACTACACACATATATATTCTATTCTTACTTATTATGTACTTAATACATAAATATGTATCTGTGGTTCTTGTATTTGATGATATATATACACGTATTCGTTGTTGTTTTTGTGTGTGTCAGTGTTTCCAACATCTTTGTCGTTTATTTTCCAAGTCTTCACTGAGATGTTCACATCCATTTATGTAAACAATAATTCATTTTATATTTTATCTTAGTTGACATTGATAAACAACATCATGTTAGTGTTTATGATTCCTCTTAATGTTTTTTCCTTTACCTATACCTTTTCTTTATCAAATTAATTCTTTTACATTTCAATTACTTAACTAAGTAGATAATATTATCTCTATATGTGTTAGTGTATTGTTGTACCTGTTGAATTGATATCTATTCATTATCATTTTTCTTTCGGATAGTATTGTCATTTCTGTTGCTGCTTATTTTTTCTTTTATCCTCTCAGTCAACTTGACTGTTACTATACTCTTGTTTGTGTACATTTTCTGTTTCTTTCATTTTCATGATATTTGTGGTAATTTTTTTTGACAACCTAATACACTTTTACATTATAGTTTAACATTAATTACTTCATTTGTTTAATAAGGAAACATTTATTGTATTGTCTTCCTCTATTTACTAATTAACTGCTTCTTATGTGTAATAAGCGCCATCCTGTTAACTTGTTATTATATTTTTTTTGTTTTACTCAATCATTAATTATAGTCACTATACAAGTACATTCTTATGTAGGTAAATATAAAAGTAACCTGTGTTTCACATCTTTGTAATATTCGTAAATTTTGTGTATTTCTTTTTGCAGCACAAAATCACCCCCCTCCTTCCCTTATGATAGGCAACTTAGTAATGTTTATGTATGTTGTTTTAAGTGTCTTGTTTCTATCTGTTCCTTGCTCCGCCTCCCCATCTCTCATACATAGATATATACATTTTGCTTTTTTCTACTCATCTTCTCCCCCCTTATTTTCTCTATCTTTTTGGTTTCTATGCTGTTTTCCCCTCATTTTTTTTTCTGTGGTGATAACATTAAAACATTACTAATTCTAAGTGTATTTGTTAAATGGGGATATATGTGTGTTACAATTTGTTTGAGAAAAATAAAGCAAGTTATTAAAATCATAATATCTTTTGGTCACGGTATTGATAAATGAAAAAGAAATTATTTAATTGAAGGAATCGTATTCACTAAGGAGCGGTTAAATCAAAGATTTGACATTTCTCCATGAAGCTATTTCTAACCACAGCTTACCTCAATGTACGGTTTTGATTGTTGTAGGATTGAAGAAGGCTAAGAGTGATCAAACCGAAGCGTATCATTAGTCTATGGAGTCGTTGACCGTTGATCTGAGTCATATTTGGTGGGTGCAGACTACTTGATCATGATTTTTACAGTTAGGGTGACGACATGTTCGAGATGTATAGTGTAATGTACCTTTTTCTGTGACAGATTTTGTTGCTATTGTTAGTATTGAACGTACTGTGCTTATGGGATGTAGGGACTCACGTAGATGCTCATATGTGCTAACTTGTTCGTGACTGAAAGGTGAGACAGTCTGATCCACATCGGTAGATGTACACTATCTGGTTGCGTCACCAACCACGCTATCGGTGGTTGATGATGTCGGGTGACTCGTAAACGTGATACTATGATTCGTAATATTCACAACACAACTCAGTAATAACACTCAGAAGTATAACAGTTGTATTAAATTGACTAGGAAATGGGATACATGGAGTCCAGCGCACAATCTAGGGATATGTCATTATTGTATTTAAATATTAACGTCAAATATCCAGTATGAGAATGGGAATCCGTTTGTATTAAAGGGTATGAATGTAGCGGTAACTCAGTTCAACGTAATATGAGGAACAGACAGTCATACACCAAGGCCTACATGAATAGGAGTATACAATAGGCTTGAGTAATAACACCAATAACAATGTAGGATTTGAAATATGTGATTATCTGGAATTGCTACAGTAAGTCACTACAACTCTTTTGAGGCTTAGGCATCTAAGTAATATTTCTAGCCTTTTAGGCCATGTATAATGAATTAGCATTATTATTATGTTTAGATTTAGTACTTCTGTGATATGATACATCGTAATTGACTCGTGTAAATACATGTGCAACGTAGAACCTGGCACATCCGTGCATCTGTCGAAGTTACCACCTAATTAACACATCAAAATTAACATTAGATTAATAGTAGTACTACATCATTGTGATAGGGTTCTCGCGAATCAAATAACACCTCGATACCTGCTAGCGAACGTATGACCAGCAACACAACAACCAGTAAACTAATCTATTCGCAGCGCCCCAGCTCAGCTAACTAGAGAGAGAAGCCCAATGTCAGCAGAAGCTTTTAATTCCACAGGCAGCCCGGTAAACGATACGACAATCACACATCTCATGCGTATATATACAAAAAGAGAGAGAGTCCTTGAAATTTTACAAATAGCGTACTAAAATAAACAACGAACCAATAAGATTTAGCGTCTCATTAAGTGGGTAACACGAACTGAAAATGAAAAGGGAAATTTTTGGCGCGAAAACGAGAAATTTAACTTTACACAAATGACAAAAATAACAAGTTTACCAAGAGAATTCTGGGGATCTGACATCCCTAACACATTAGTATTAGGAAAAGGAAAGTACGAGCAGTTAGAATGTGATACATGGTGAACTAATTCGTTGTTGGGAAAGTATAAAATAATGTTAAACTCTTGATTTCAGAGAATACAAAGAGTAAATATACCTGCACTACTGTGACTCATTCTGAACTGTATCATATAGAGTTTGCAATCATTGGTTACAACAATCACTCAGACTTCAAGAAATAATCTGCATCTACTAACACAGCTCAGACCAACAGTCAGCGACTTCATGGATTGATATCACGGTTTAATTTGACCACTCCTAGCTTCCTTTCTTGCTTCACTAACATCAGTCGGCTATAATTGAACCACTAATGGACATATTGGATGAATATACAAATGACTTATATTTCGGTATAGAGGTTGATTCATATAATAAGTTAAATTTATGATACCAACCTAGTGTTCGCTGAATTCCGTTTGAATAGATCATTACTATAAAATTGTGTTAATATTGTGCATAGTAAACGAGATTTCAATGTACGAATTTCTTTGTTTTAATAAGACCATCAATTTGAAATCACTAATTGGTTTGAATTAGACAACCACTGACCACCAAAATGTACTGGACAGCTGTTTCACTTTGTTTGGGACTCTTCAGAAGTACGTATTCATGAAGCAGTTACTCATCGACGGAAATGGATGAGGTCTTGTAAAACATTGCGAATTAACTGAATTAGGAATATCAACCGCCACATATCAACTCTATATCAACTTAGAGCTTGATACTAAATCTTTAGTAAAAAAAATGAACTTTGCAAATCAGTGTTCATTCACCGAATGAATGAAAGTGTTAGCTACAATAAATACAGTGAACACTGAAGGCGTTGAGAATAACTTCAATATACAGCATTCGTCATAAACCTCGACAAAGTTGAGACGAACATTCATTACTGATATTCTTGTTAATACTAAATATCACAGCTTCGTGCCTTCCTAACCTCTAAAAGACGAACTTCTCAGGAAGATTTTGCCATGCGCGAGTAAATCTTTTTACAAGATTTGTGTTTTGGAGTAATCAGGGTGAGGAACGACTGATGCTATAATATGCATTGTCATGACCAATATCAGTGATAAACATTTATCCTAACATTACCGAGTGTCATGAAAAATTTTTGTATACTGAAGTTATTTCCAATTACTTCAATGTTTACTGTGTTTGTAGTAGCCATCACTTTCATCCATTTGATGAATGAATCCTACATCGTAAAGTGTATTCTTTTAAAAAAAGACTTAGTATTAAGTCCTAACTTTTAGTTAATTTGAATATTTCATTAACAATGTCGAACTTCTCAATATTCGATACATTTATCTCAGCAAATTATGAATAACGCTTTAATATACAGATTGATTTTGAAAAATTACTAAAGTCATAGGTAACAGTAATTGAGCTATGTAGAGATTGTGTTATGACGTGAAGAAAAGGGAGAGGTTTTGGGTGGTGGTAACGAACGCCAATGAAGTGTGCCTAGTTGATGATGCACCCCCCAGGCCGACAATAGAAGAACCAGATTTGGAAACCGGAAAACAGAGAGAGCGAGATCGTATTATATTTTAATCATGCCTTTATATATACATAAAACCAGACCACACATTAAACCAATCAAGAATCTAATATTGATACAGAATAAAGGGAATAGTGGCAGTGAATGGGGACAATTTGTACGCAATTAAGTATACGTATGTCATAGTGATAAACAATATACAAAGAATAAACACACTAAACGAGAGAACCGGGCAAGAGGAACATAACAGTCATAGAAATGAAATGATTACATTACTCATGAATAAAATAATGAGAATAGTCCTCCAAAATACAGTTCTGAAAGTTCATTACTTTTCTTAAATTGCCCAGCGTAACAGTTTGTTAGATTTTAATTTGATATCATAAACGAATCAGAATTAAACAACCATTAAAAACCAAGAAGTATCCGTTTTGTTCTAGTATAAAACTTTCCATTAGTGCATATTTTCAATTTAATCAAAAAATCGAGCCTAGAATTTTCAGATTTCTCAGTAAACACTAAACCACTGAAACGGCTAACAACCAACAGTTGATTTTTCTAAATCAGTTAACTCGTAATACATTATTACAACTTCATCGGTGAGTAACTACCTTACACTCAACAACATGATTATATTCCACTTTATCATATCTTCTTACTGGAACTCTATGAAATACCTTCAGAAATTGATCACTAATCATTTGATATTGATTATAATCCTCATATTTATCATTCATTATTCAATCTATAATAAAATTAGTTCTTGTTACTTTGTTCTTTTCTTTTTTCATTGTTTAAATTTAATTTTTTCAATACACCACCCTAGTAACAGTGAATTTTCTGGAAAACAATTTTACACAATAAAATATACAAAATCTTAACGTAGCATGTGGTTATATTTCTGTATGGTAATGTAAATGTTAATATAAATCTACAATTTGGTTTATTCAATGAGAAGAAAAAAAAGTTAACTGAGAATGTTAGTTAACATGAAATAAACATAATACTGTATTAAGATAAACTTGTATATTCCCACTGAAGCTGGTCAACGAGAATATACAAGTTCATCGTAATACCAATGCGCTTGTTGTACAAGTGTAATTGTCTGGACTAAGTAGTTTAGTGGTGAACATGGTGGAGTTTCGATACGAAACGGACTAAGTTCCAAGTCTACTGTGAATATCAACATTAGGATGAAGGTACATCCAGTCGATGAGTTCTAAATAAGATGAAACGCTCGTCATGAATTTTACTTGCCAGTCACAATCCAATTTAAATAATACTATATTTAAGTAAATATATTCATTTCCATTTAGATTGTGCATAGTAAGTAGAACATAGAATGCATATTTCATTTCATTTGGGACTTATCAGTTAGATGTAGATGAATTCAAGTGTTGTCGCTTCACATTGAGATTGGACAATTTCAATTTATAATAAACCAATGCAAAGATTTAAAGCACCATTCAAATGATATCCATTTCCACTATAATTTTGTCAGTAGTATAAATGCAAATTAGGTTAGAATAATTTTGAAAAACATATGGGACTCAAAACAAATATCAACTAACCTCAAAGTCAGACTCTTCAATTCGAACGTGAAGACAGTCCTGCTGTATGGAGCTGAAACTTGGAGAATTACTGCAAACATCATCAGAAAGGTACAAGTATTTATAAACAACTGCCTACGAAAGATACTGAATGTCCGTTAGCCGGAAACCATCAGCAACAGCTTACTATGGGAGAGGACAAACCAACTTTCAGCCGAAGAGGAAATTCGAAAAAGACGTTGGAAATGGATAGGACATACATTACGCAAACCATCAGACTGCATCACGAGACAAGCATTAACATGGAATCCTGTTGGGAAAGAGAAAAGAGGAAGGTCAAAGCAAACGATGCGTCGAGAATTGGAAGTAGACATTAAAAGGATGAGCAGCAACTGGAAACAATTGGAAAGGATTGCTGAGGACAGCGTTAAATGAAGAATCCTGGTGAACGGCCTATGCTCCTCAACGACGAGTAATGGGCATAAGTAAGTAAGTAAGTAAGGTTAGAATAATACAAAAAAGAACAAGTGAATGAATTCAACTGTTATTAAGTTATGAATATGACTTTTAGATTAATAGTATAGATTGATACCGCTAATTACTAGATAATTTCAATCATTAATTAATGAATAAATTGTCTTTTTACATATAACATACTACTGATAATAATTAATTAGGATGAGTTTGTATCGTCCCGGTGATTTGTAATGGTCTGAAACTGGTCAGCCTCTGTTACCATATGTGCATCCTGAATGGATTGCCTCAATATAGCTATAAATCACAAGTAATGCTTAAGTTGGATTATGACTGACAAGCGGAATGCAGGATGAGCGTTTCGTCCTATCTGGGATTCATCGGCGTGATGTACTTGCATCCCAATGTTGATAATCACAATGGGACTCACAGGGTGCACATATGGCAACAGAAGCTGACCGGTTTCAGTCCATGACTGATCAACGGAAAGATACAAACTCATCCTAATTACATAAATGTAACTATCTGGAATCAGTAGCCTAATGGTGAATACAGTGGCGTTTGGCACAAAGCAAACTGAGTTTGGATCCCTGTATGGGCATCAACATTGAGATGCAGGTACATCCAGCCGATGAATCTCAGGTAGGACGAAACGTGCATCCTGCATTCCGCTTGTCAGTCACAATTCAACTTAATCATAAGAATCATTTAGTTAAAATTTTGAAAATAATCAAAATAGCAGTAATCAACAAGAAATTGTGACTGGATCTTGATTTCATGATAATCATCATGTATTCTCTAAGAGTTTCCATTCAGTGTCATATAAAGCGTACATTGCAAAAAGGGTCAAACAATTAACTACCATTCATGGATGTATTGATCACTAAAACTAACATAATAAAACTGGTAACTCAAGTCAATCGGATGTTAATTCACACAAACCAAAATGAATACGTCGCAGATTGATGTTGATGGGGAACTATTGAAAACTACGGAGCACTGATGGACAACTCTTTCGTCCCAGTACGCGACTCTTTAGCAGTGAGCATCCCTATTTTTTCCCCAGGAGCTTCAGGCGAAAACCTTAACATCACCATTAGCCGGCATCTAAAGGTGGAATTCCCACTTTCATCATTTTGTAGTACATACCCCGACGATCATCCATTACCGGTGGGAATGATTGTCTCACACCCGATAACTCTGAACTCCACTAGTCCTGACTTCTAACTAGAACATTAGGAATATCAATCGGTGACGAATTCAATCAACCAATCAATCAAAAATACCGATTTCCACGAAACCTCTTAAGTTCACTTACAATAATCACCTCACTAATAACTAACTTCAAGATGTTCCTGAAGCTCTAGTGAAAGTTCGTGGCTTTACACAAACCATTTCAATTCAATAACAACCCGAATTCTCATTTATAATACCAGCCTCCTAACGACTCTCAGCAATCAACTGTGTGCAGTCTCTATTCCGAATGGCATGACACACTACAGCACACCTACTTATAATGAAGAAATGAAAGAAAAATACAAAATGCCCGTCTTCTAAAGGAACGGCTATTCATGAAACGTCGTCAACAAAATCAAAATCAAACGTCTAAACTTACAAATGGATCGTCTTACCTGATATAGAAGGCAAATCAGTAATTACAATCAGACTATTGAGGCTGTTAAAAATAAATGTCACTCACAAATTCGCTACAGTTAATTCTGTTTAAACCAAGGGATAAGGCGACAAAAGAAGATAGATCTAACGTTATTTACAAAATAAACCGCACCAACTGTAACAAATATTACATTCTACAAAGCTTCAGACTTTCTCATCTCCACCTACGTAGAAAACAAGTAACCGTCAAACGCCACGGCATATCTTCTCTTAGATCAATACATAGTGACAATCATAGACACAAGTTTGATTGGGAAAACTTTGTGATTATGAACAGAGAAAACACAAAGTAAATCAGAGACGTTTTAGAAGTCTGACCTTTAGATTAATTGGTAGTCAATGAGCGTAATGGAATAGATTCAATTTATTAACCAATATGAAAAGTAATAAACAAATACAATACTATGAATCATGTTGAGACGGTAAGGAATGAAGATAAATATGACGTTATTAAATTTAAGGTCGTTCAAAACAACTGCTAGTCACTTGAAGTGAAAATCTCATAGCCCACTTCTATCTGAAGTGCTGCTCCTGTGATGTCATTCAGATTGACATTAACAGATCAGAAAATAAACCATCTAGCTCAGGGAATGCAGAATAATCAAAACCATATCACTTATTTCCTCGTTCTGTAACTATTACTTCTTAACGTATATTTATAAATCTCAGTCAGTTATATAAAGAGTAGAATCTGGATTATACAGGCATCGGTTCCACATTAACAAGGAATAATGCTACATGTGATTGGGACACGCCTAACTTTCATGAATCTTAATCTTTCATCAGGCAACATTATGCAGTAACCTAGGCAGTGATTGGGTATACTTATATGATATCCCAATTTCCTTTGTCTATAAAAATCTACATTATTAGCTGGTTTATTAAGTCTCTAAAACTGTGTACTGAATCCCACAGTTGCTTACGTAGTTATTCCATGATATCCGGGACATGCTCAAAGATATCTATGGACAAAAACCTCGAGTCTATGCTTGACTTCAACTTTCATAGTTCATATTTTGTACCCTTAGGTTAATACAATGAGGCATACGTGTCTGTTGTTTGGAAGACTGTTATCGCGCCTACGCCACAAGTGACTCTGGTTGGCAAAGTTAAGTGAGCTTTCTGAGTTTATGCTAAGATTTCGTCAGATACAGACTCAAAAGAGTTAGTGAGTCTTCCAAGATAAGTGTGTTCTTCTGTAATTAAGATAATGGACTTTATATGTAAACTAGTTAAAAACCAAATTAATATTACGATTTCGGGAAAATGGAATAGCGACAAGTTCACCGTTTATGCCTTACGTGTATGTGTGGACAAACATACCTATGGCAGAGTAACAGAACACTGCAATCAAGGGATGAGGAAACATGCACCTTAGTGGCTTCAGAAACAAATAATATCAAGCGGTCCGATAGAGGCACTGAATAGAAAACCTCGCTCGTCGATTGATACGGATGATAAGTTTGACTTTGGAACTCTTTTAAGGCTTCGTATAGGAGTCATCACAAACGTATTAATAAATCTATAGAAGCTTTAACCATCTATGTGTCCAGAAACAACTTGCTACCACATTGACTCCCCCGAAATTTTAATCTCTATTATTGCAAGACTTTCAGGACGCTTTAGACAGCCAATTTAGATTCCATACGTAAATGATTCTAGATGATCTTACTGGACTTTTGTTTTATTCCCTTTTCTATCTTGTATATTGTTCACCTTTAGTCCCAAGATCATTTTGTTCAGTTGCTGACCAAATGCATACGAATAACACGGAATCTGCTCAGCTTATGTGGTGTGACAAAATGTTATAACCTTCTCATCTTTTATTCTTTAGTTGCTACATTGTAGACATTCAACCTTTCATCTAATTTGACATTTATTAGTTAACCATATAAATGCTTTATTAAGTATTTATCTGACTAGATTGTTCGAAGTGTATACCGTAAATACACTACCACATTTTTCAAATCAACTTCATCTTCTCATCAAACTGTAAGACTTGCAAGATGAACTTAAACCCCAAATTAAGCTTTGAACGTAAGTAATTCTAGATAATTTTACTGGGTTTATGCTCATGTTTGTTTTATTACCTTTTCTATCTTGTAGAATGTTTAGCTTTGATCTCATGATCATTTCTTTCACTTACTGACCGAATACATACGTATAACACCAATTTAGCCGAAGTTACAATAATATCCAAAAAATCGACTAGATAATCTTTGTCTACTTCGTATGTAAGTTACCTTTTCATCATCATTTTTACAACAGCGTTTAGTATCAAAATAAAATAAAACTAGAATAAGTAAATCAATGAAACAATTTCATTTATTCAACTTTAATCATCACTTTTACAATCAAATTATTGCATTTATTGGTAATTGTTGAAGATACCTCTTAAAAGTTATCTTAGGTGTCCTCGTGATATCGTTATGGATTATCTAGACGTTCTAGGTCATAAAAACACTATACTGTGGGAATTCAAACTCAGTTTACGTATAGGGAGGACACATTTATATATATTACGAGTTGATAGACTGCCCATCAGAAAAGGTCTTAAAGAGAAGTATTCATTAGGTGTTATCTGTCTCCTTAAAAGAATTGATGGAAATGCATCCTATAGTACATGAATGGTTATGCACGTTTTAATAAGGGGGGGGTGATTTTCAACTCAACACTTATTGCACGAACCCAGATTTCGGACTAGTATTTGCAATATTTTGACCTACAGACTAAGTTGTAGCGGTATGTTTAGTATTTGTTCTTCGAACGTCTGGTGATCACTGCTACCATTCAAATCCTTTCCCGATGGCTTGGGTTTACGTTTATATGTACAAACATATCGGACAAAGAAATGCCTCAAGAGTGGATTAAGTTCGTTCTTCTTACATACTGATATGACGTATCTAGTTTCCGTATACTATACAAGAAATTAAAAATCTCTCAAATAATATTTACCTTATGAACCGCTTTCAAACACTCCTCGAAATGTTCTTAAGTTGAAAATCGTCCATCGCACGATCATGTGTCATATCTGTGACAATAGCATTGTTACTTGCAGGGCCAAAGTTAGCAGCTTGATACAGCTTATCTGAACTCAAAGCGAGAGAGCTTAATAATGACTTGAAGCTACCACCTTTGAGAGACTTTGATGAACGCACCAATAATTCCATTCCCGACTGACCTTCAAGTGCTCAATCACCTTCAGTATTAGTCGATGCCACTGAATCGTTATCTATAATGAGTACTACTGTTGAATGTAAATCATTTTTTAACTTAGAATAATTGAATTCATTTCATTCTTCATAGATTGATCATTGAATAATCAGTAACTAGTGTCATTTTTGTCTAGTTCTGTCTAGAAATGACCTGATACTATTAATTATACATCAATATGGTTAGATACTTAAGTTATAATTTTATCATCACTAAAGAGTAGATACATACGATATTAATTAATCAATATAAATGTATGTTAATCATTAACCGAATAACTTCTTAAAGAAGTTTTGAGAACTACACATAGCAACTATTCTTGAGACTATTATAGGTATATCTATTTGATATATGCCAATAAAAAGAAAATATAGATTAAGCCTAGATTTTTGTTTTAATGAATATATGTAACCACATGATATCGTTTCATTCTGCACTACTTCTTCAACTATCATTGACCTAATGGAATTTTGACTATATTGAGAAATTTTTATTACAAAATTCATAGTGTTTAGATTTATACAAATAAGATAGATAAGTAATTAACATGTTACACTTTAACAAGTAACAATCTTCTTAGTAGATAATTATTATAACGTGAAGAAAGAAAGAATTTTGGGTAGATGTAACGCGAACGCCAATGAGATGTGCCTAGTTGAATATACACGTCTGACCTAAGCCCACTCACTCTTAGGCTGACAATAAAAGAAACAGAATTGAGAACTGGAAAACGGAGAGAGTGAGATCTGAGAACCGAGATCAGAGATCGTGTTATATTTTAATTATGCCTTTATATATATAATCAGACCACAGAGTGAACCAATCAAGAATCTAACATTGATACAGAATAAAGGAAATAGTGGCAGTGAATGGGAACAATTTGTACGCAATCAAGTAAACGTAGATCATAGTGATAAACAATATACTAAACGAGAGGACCGGGCAAAGGAAACATAACAGTCATAGAAATGAAATGATTATACTGTCCATAGTTATAGTAACTGAAATGTTCTAAAGTATAGTTCCCGAAGATAGCCAATCTTCATTAGGTACCCGGCATATCAATAATTTATAGATCATCATAATCAGTATTACCACTATTTGAATATTTAATCTACTAAGTTAGAATTGAGATATTTAGTCTTAAGTTTCATTGTCAGTTACATTGAGTTCCTCAAGTAGATTACCTTTGAATTTATTTACTGAAGTTAGTTGCATATTTTATTAGTTTATTTACTTCTGGAACTTGAACATTTTTTGGTTCAATGCCCAATAAGGACATGAATCTACATTACTGAAGAATCTAATACTAAAATGGAATGGTAGTTTAATGCTTCTTGGTTTTTAATGATTGTGTAATGAAGAATAATACGTGGTTCGAGATATAAATTTAACTATCTTCACAACATGAAGTCATATTTTGTATACTAAAGGTCATCTATCAAATACAGATTCGTGTATTTGGATTTAGTCTCAACATTAATGATACTGATACTCAGCTGAAGAATTTAAAGTAGAGTTTTTATCTATGAGTTAATGGTTACCATTCGAATTCGCTAATCACATGTATGTATATGAGTGTACAACATGGAAACTCGTACATATGTTCATAGGTTCAAATTACCATGCCTATGTAGTACAACAAGATGAACACTAAATTAATGGAAGTAATACTTGCTTTTAATAGTAGTGAGGAAAAAGTGTGGACGTATAGAATATCGTACAGGGAGAAAAAATTACATAGTGTAAAGGTATAGAACAATTTTAAGGTAATAATTTGAGGGAGGATAAAAGGTAAGTGTATCTGCACCACTGTCACCAATTCTGAGCCATATCACATACAGTCTCCAACCATTAGTTACGACATTCGTGTGGACCCTGGCTAAGGAGTCTGCATCTACCATTACGTCTCAAGTAAGCTGATACCACGTTTTGGCTTGGATCCTCTAATTTTCTTTCATGTTACTCCAATATAAATTAGCATCACACGTTGAGGTAGGTGGTGGTTGAGAATATGTAGCATATGTTTCAACCACCTCAAACGATTGTGACTCAACATTTCATCATTTGGCTTGCCATCTCTCCACATTACCCTGTGTATTACCTTATCATTACATGAGCGACAAACTTAACAAACGCAAGTTATATTCCATCGACACTTTTAACCGAATGTCAATAACTTACGAAAGTTATCAACTCTTTAAAGTCATGTTTTAGCTTCATACAGCAAGTGGAAACGGACTGCAATGGAGTATACTCGTCCTTTAATTGGCATATATTTGACCTACACTATAAATGGCGTAGGTTGGTAAAAGCCAAGCGAATATTTTGAACCCAAACAGAGATTATGTCAATTACCAACCCATAAAGGCTGTTCAAGCTCCTAAGGTAAGTGAAGTGGTCAACGCTCTCAACTACTTCATTCTATATCAGGTAATGACGCCAACGAGTCCTGAAGTAACCAATTAGCACTTCGAAGGGGAAAAACGCCGAAGGCCTGCTAGATTGCTCTTCAAAGTGTTCCACCCATCTTTTAAATCGTCTGGACTGTGATTAGATAAATGTTCCGTCTTTTTGAGCCATTATCTATAATCCCGCTTCCTTTGGTTAATCTAAAATGTTGTCTAGTGTTAACTTAATTATCGAGCTACAGCTCAATTTTATGTGCACAATTTGATTTCGATTGTTTATGTTATATCTATTGATACTACTAAACTACTTACGTCACTAAAGTAGGCAAGAAGAGGTTCATTGAACAGATTTATCATTCTTAACTTCATCTGAACTTAACGTTTCTTCATTCATCATTAATAAAATCAAAAATTATCCTGTGAAATTCTTGTTTTATGTATCTTATATATAACTTGATTAATAGAATTACCTACTTACTTGCTTACTTACTTACTTTCCCCTGTTACTCCTCACTAAGGAGTATAGGCCGCTCACCAAGATTCTCGAATGAACTCTGTTCTGAGCCATCCTTTCCAGCTGTTTCCAGTTGCTGTTCATCCTTTTAATGTCTGCTTCCAATTCTCGACAAAGTGTGTTCCTTGGCCTTCCTCTTTTTCGTTTTCCAACGGGATTCCATGTTAGTGCTTGTCTCGTGATGCAGTCTGATGGTTTGCGTAATGTATGTCCTATCCATTTCCAACGTCTTTTTCGAATTTCCTCTTCGGCTGGAAGTTGGTTTGTCCTCTCCCATAGTAAGCTGTTGCTGATGGTTTCCGGCCAACGGACATTCAGTATCTTACGTAGACAGTTGTTTATAAATACTTGTACTTTTCTGATGATGTTTGCAGTAATTCTTCAAGTTTCAGCTCCATACAGCAGAACTATCTTGATTAATAGAATTAACCATCTTATATTTTAAACTTAATGAATAGAATTACATGACAACACAATCATGATAACCAAATGTTCTTCATTTACTTAACAATTACAATATAATCATTATTTAGACATTTTATTCATTATTTACATAAATATTATGTCTAGTTGAAGTATGCATTATTCCACAATTCATACCACAATTAGCCTAGATACTAATGCTAATAAAACTTTTGAGTTGTAAAGAAGATAACCAAAAAAAGAAAGAAGAATTACACTGATTTCTTTCAGTTTGTAGTTTAGTCTTATCATCTTGTCTATAAGAAAATTTATTATGTTAAATAATTCATTTGTTTGTTGTATATAGTCATTGGTGAATATCTTTAGTAGTCAGTCAATTTGTAGAGTAAAAATAAAGAAGACGGTACATTTAAAGAATAATGAATAGATAATTATTTGAATTGGATTGTAACTGATAAACCAGATTCAGGAGGAGCGTTTCGTTCTCTTTGGGACTAGTTGGCTGGATGTATCTATATCCAAGTGTTAGTGTTCACAACACGACTCCAACTTAGTTCGTTTTGCGCCAAACTCTACCATGTTGACTATTAAGCTACTGAATGTAGACAGCTACATTTGTGCAATGAAAATGTATATATAATTAGAATGTATTTGGATATTTCTGTTGATTTATCATGGATTGAAATAGATCAGTATCTGTTGCCATATGTGAGTCAGCACGAAACAAACTGGGTCCGAGTCCTGGTGTAAGTGTCAATACTGAGATGCAGGTAAATCCAGCTGACAAATCCCAAATTAGACGAAATGCACGTCCTGGATCCCACTTGCTAGCCACAATGCAACACAAACAATACTTGTGAACGGTCGCTTTATGGAGGCAATCCGCACAGGATTCACATATGGCAAGATGACAGATCAATTTCAATCTACATCAAACCATAGAAAACATTATAAAACTCATTCAACTTATATGTACATTTCCGTTGCAGAAGTGTGACTGTCTGCACTCTGTAGACTAGTTGTCAACGTGGTAACCTTTTATAGGAAACTAACTGAGTTCGAGTTCCTGTGTGAACACCAACACTGGGATAAATGTTCATCCAGCTGACGAGTTCCAAATGGAACAAAACACATGTACTAGATTCTACTTGCCAGCTACAATCCAAATTAAACAATACTTATAGACTTCAGCTATATCGAAGCAATCCGTTTATAACTCACATATGGCAACAGAGACTGACCAATTTTTAGTCCATGACAAATCAATGTTAATTTCCAAATGAATTCTAAGTATAAATGAATAGATAAGTAGTATGATGTAGGAATATAAATTCTCTAGAGAGTATCAATTTCCATATGATTAAAGACATACATTTCCAACAAGCATCAAATTACATAAAACTCAAGTTTATCTTTCCCTACTAATTTTATCCAATTACTTAGTACTATTACTTTTTATATGTAACCAAAAACATTAGACTTGGATGTAATTGAAGATTTCAATTTTTCAGTACTTCTAGGTATATTTTTTAAACAATGTAATATTTAAGTTTTACAAATAATGATTACCTATGTCACATGACAACCTGATTCCTAGGCATAGATACAAAACATAATAATAACAAAACTAGGGTGGATCTGTATACAGTCATTGAAAAATAGGTTTAAAATAAAATTAATATAACGTTGAAATGGAACAGAATAATATCATAATCAGTAATGAGTCAATGCAAAACTTCTAGTTTAGGGAGTATAGATATCTAATGTACGGTTTATCAAAACAAGTCCTGATATTGTATTAAGTAGATACTTGAGATAAATAATTATAATTGTTATTCCCGTTATCAGTATAAATGTCATTGTTATAACGAGACGAAGAATTGGGAATCATAATCATGTTATTAGGAACTTTTACTAATGAGTTGTATCAGCTAAACATTTAGTAACTATGATATTTGTATTACTTAAACTGTAAGCTGTTCATAAACTGTTTTCCTTTCTGAGTTATTATAATTTTACTTTGGACTTTATTTTATTTAGTATTTTTAATTATTGGTTGATCGAGTATATGATATATCTATAATTTATATTAGTACACCATGTAAAACAATAATTGCCTGATGTTATTAATGAATAACGGTATCAATTTAAACATTGTAATATTGATTCACAGATGAAATCATAGATCAACTAAAAGTTGCTAATGAAAGTCTTCTTGATGTTTGCAACAAAACAAAAAAATCGACGATGGTTAATTTGTACGCTCTTAAGAGATAAGTAGGTTCTATCTTATTTGTGAGTAATTTGTAGCCGTTTACTAAGGATTATGGCTACAATATCGTAAAGACGTCAGTTTGAGTAATTCTTAATCTATTTAAAATGAATAATTATCTTAACCAATCAAAAGTCATTTATTTTCCACACACCATAAATTCAGCGTCGAACACTAACCAGAATCAATTTAAGAATTACTAGAAAACAATTAAATGCCTACGATAGGTTTCGGAAGGCAGGTATTATTTAGACGTCGTTATCTTTCAACATACCGATGTAAAAGCCTACAGACGGCTTAGAAGTTTACAATAATTGTATAAATACGATATCCATTTCAATAGTGCTATTCTATGGTGATAAAATATTACCTTAATAATTAGTAACTGTTGTTTTGCTTCTTTAAATACTGGGATTTCCAAGGTATATTCTGATTGGCTAATGGTAATTAATATCGTGGATACTCTAAGAATCGATCAAACTCCCCTTTATACTATAACTCTAGACAGGAAGTACAACACAACGAATATTTCAGAAATTTGTAGATTATGTGAAATTCTTTATGAATATTAAGATTTCTTTTATTCACAATAAGAAATTATTCATTCACATAACTTGAATTTTAATTGGCTATTGGATTTTAATGTCTTTTTCTGAAAAGAACTGGTAGAAGAATTCAGGATAGAGCTGATTGGAAAATGCTGGTCAGTAGCCAATGCTTCACATGGGGTAACAGCTATTAATTGCTTGACTGAATGGATTTGAATGAGGTACGTCGATGGTTTCAGTTTGAGTACGTACTACTGGTGAATAATCATTTTGGCCAATCAACACAGACCACGTGACCTGGTGTAAGAATGAGCCAATCAGTGCCATGAATTCATAACCAGTTTTGGCCAATCAGATGGTAGTAATTAAAGATGCATATTTCATCACTAGGATAGAATAATGTTGTGAGGATGGGTATACGGATTCTACGTGACTAATGTCTCTACCTAGGTTTCCTGTAAACTTTTTCCTAGAACAATATATAAACTCATACGGACAGTTACATAGTAATCATTTCCGAGAATTAATTGCATGGCATCCTACTTTGCTTCTAGTCAGGTATAAAGTTACATTGGGGTTAAGGTTGGAGGTTAAATTTGAGATTGCTTTTAGTTTTGTAATAGAAGTAAGGTTGATTTGTATGTTATATACTGTTCGAACTTAGTATCTGATACGTTCATCTAAGCATGTTTCATTCTGTGATGGAAAAAAACTACTTTTATCAGACATTCTGAACGATATACGTAGGAATTACAGTGAGTGATATTGTTTAGTTTCATGTTTTCTAGATCATTAATTAGGTTGTACTTGTCACTGATTGAGCTTCGACGTAGTATGTTGGTATGTATGTTACAGTATGGTTAAACAGTAAAACTACATTTACCCGTACTTTTGGATCTTCTACTTTTCGTATTTTTATCACCAATGATGAAGTGTTGTTAATCCTACTCACACTATACTGTAGTCACAAATTATCGAGACCAAATTACTGGATCATTCAAATTTAGTTCTCAAAGGTATTTATTAGTGAAATTTTTCAGACATCCAATAGACGAAAAGAACACTAAATAAACCACTTGAAATATATAAGTGTATTGTGGAAGGGGTGGGTGGGTAAGGCCATTCAAATCCCTAAAAATACAATTATTCAGAAAACCAAGCAAAGAAGTTGTAGTTGTTTGTCTGTAAGTTTGATTAGTAAACTTGAGTCACATTAATTTAATTCAATGTGAGTGATACTCCAGAGTAGTTGCCATGATATTTTATTGTGGGAATAAAAGTTTGATGATTTCACTCTGATTTATGATCACTGTAAATTAATTGATATAAAAATGGATGCATTCATATAAATGTTGCTAGCTAGTCTCGTCTCAGTTTTCCTTCCGCAATACAATCTTACTATAAATCTGGTCTTTAGAAGTAGCTGTGGGTTTGAAAGGAACATCTCGCGGTATTCGATTCAAGTACAGGTATCGAATATAATATTCGCATTAACCGAAACGACTATCGAGGAAATCATATATATATATATCATCCGGTTACTCTAGATCTACTAAGTGTACAGTATTGCGAATCGTACTAAATCAATAAGATCCCATGCATTTGTCCCATTCGAAGACACAACACACTGGTTTACTTAGGTTATACTTACCAAGTGCCCACGGTCTAATCCATATTGTTAAAAGTAATCAAAGCTACTTATCTTTGTGAATAGTACAAATGACATTTTCACTTATCTAATTACAATAGCATTTGATTATCTGACAGTGGGCAGACCCTTACCACGGCGACATATTCTGAGCCTTGACACAGAGTTTCCAATCAGTAGTTATAAATGTCATGAGAACTCCAACCAAGTAGACTATGTCTACCAATACTGTTCATACCAACAGTCAGTGAGTTCATGAACTGATGCCATATTTTGATTCGGACACTCCTAGCTTCCTTCCATACTTCTGCAGTATCAGTAAGAATTTGGCCTCAAGGTATGTGGTAGTGGCATATGTAATTCATCTAGCAACTACCTCAGTTGATAACGTTCCACAACCGTATCAACTGTTTTACCACCTTTTGTTAATACTTTGTGTCTAATTTTCATCATTACATCTCAAGTAGTCCCAGCAAAGACGACATTGATCAGCTTTCGGCAACGTACCAATGTTGTCTACTATTGATAGCCACGTTTTACATCCATATAGTAAAACATTGCACTCATCATGCTCATCCTTTGATTAGCGAACAAACATCTCATCTATGCCGTTGGTAACATGAGTTATTAAGAGCCAAACGAACTTATTAGTACGTACCGAGATTTCAGATATTTAAGGTTACCTCCACTGGGCATTACAAACATCAAACTATTCACTAGTCAGTGATCAGAGAATGCATTAATCAAATGATATCATGGAGCAGAAACCTTTCTTACCTCGGAATTTTTTCACCATCAACAATGAAATAGGAAGTTGTGTTGTACGAAATACTAACACGGTTTGCATTAAAAAAATTAATCGATAAAAATACAGACAAACCAGAAAACAGTTTCCATACCAAAACTAATTAAAGAAACCATAACAGGACTCTTACTGTTTTAACGGGTAGGTAAGACTGATTACTTGATATTACATTATACACACAAAATTACAGCTATCAATAACGAATACGACTGTCTAGTCGATGCTTAACGTCTACCCTTATGTCTATTCATTCCCACACCGGAATAGGAAAAATATAAGCTGATGAATCAACCAAACGAAATCAAACTATATTTAAAGCATTCCTCTAAAT
Organism: Schistosoma mekongi; assembly: GCA_034768735.1. Classification (NCBI taxonomy): domain Eukaryota; kingdom Metazoa; phylum Platyhelminthes; class Trematoda; order Strigeidida; family Schistosomatidae; genus Schistosoma; species Schistosoma mekongi. Next base: position 3,881,517 of record CM068312.1, read on the forward strand.
ACATTTGAAACCTATCGCTATAATCAACCAACTAAGGAAATAATATCAATACAAAATAAGGGAGACAGGGATGGTGGATGGACATGATTTTTACGGCTGAACAAATAAGAGACAACTGAAACTTTTCAGGGTTATAGCGGACACCTGAAAACATAATGTTGGCGTAAGAGGATCTTCTAAATCTAGTGATAATAAGCTTGTAATTGGTTTAGAATCTGTGGGATTGTTAAGAAGGGTAATAAATTGTGAGTGTGGAAAGAAGATGACAGTTTTCAGAAACTCAAGTAACTGGAGATTGGTATTTCTTTTGATGCACTAAATGATGGTATAAAGTCCATCAGATCGTATTCCTTGTCTAATCGTTTCAAATTAGAATTGAAACAAATTCTTGTATTGTTCACCCTGTCTAGACTAGTAGAAAAATACATCCAACCTCGAACAATAATAGGTATTGACAATGGGAAACCTTATGAATCACTTTCAAATATGAATTACGGGCACAGGGTCATAGTGCACCAGAAATACTTCGTTGATTCATCAACTGGAGTACATATGAACAATACTAAACCAATATGAAGTTGAGTAAAATGTTATTTGTAACCATACTTTGTATTTCAAGGAAGGTGACTATGCCGTCATTTGGACTGATACTTATATAAAATGTAACGTGAAATTAAATTTAATGAATGTGGAAACAATTTTAGTAAGTCTTTTCATGAAATAAGAACAATATACTCTGCATATATTTCAGTTTCAATCATAAACAATTCATTGAAAATTATGAATCATTCATTCCATTTCAGACTTTGGTTAATACTTAAGATTACTTGTATATTTTTTGGTTAGATACTTCTTTCATTTTTTACCAAAGATTCCTATGGGGGGGGGAGGAGGCATATTACAATGAGTCTTGGTTTGAAGTTTTTTAGTAAACCACTAAAATTCAGGGTTGCTAGGTAACCTATACACAGTTAATTAGCTGTAGTTCGCATATGGAAAGTAACGCACCAATAATCAATAGATCGAACAGGAGGATAAAACGATAGGGAGGTAGTAATAATAATAGAAATAAAATGTTTACACAAATAAAATAATTAAAATAGTCTACCATAAAAACATCTTAATCTTCTTCAGGTGCCAAACATATCACGTGCTAAAATAGCCACTGGTTAAAAGTATGTGCCATAACTTCACATCATCCAATCGGAAATTTAGTATAGTTCAATATTTGGGTTTAGTACTTATCGCTACAATGGTTGCTATCGCCTATTTTAGTATAACAGACATTCATGTGATATTCGTTACATTGTCTGTCTGATAATATTTAAGAAGTAATTTGAACTATATTGGCTATTATTACCATCGTTAATTGTCATTATTAGTACTTATGTCTAGTCAACTTTAGTTATTCATTATGTTACTAGGCTATCCAATTGATTGAATTCTAGCTCAAATGGATTGTAATTATGTTTAAACGGTTTGACAACACTCCGGGTATATATATATATATATATGACACGTTTGTACTAATTTCATGATACTTTTTTGAATCTAATAGATGCTACATTAATTATTGTATCTTATTTTGATAATGTATGTCTAATTAATGTCATTGATTACTCCAACATTTGTCTTCATAATATGCGACAGTGATTGAAATTGGTCAGTCAATCATAAACAACTGAAAGGCATTAAGTCACATTGTCACTACTATATTAGCTTGAGGAGACCAAATTAACAAGAAGAATACCACAATACAGTTCAACAAGAAGGAATGGAAAGTGAACATAATTGAATTATTGAATTTATAATCTAGATTAAGTTAACGAGTTTGTTTTCACTGGGATACAACTAGCACCACTCTGTGATAAATAAAAGTAACTAATCTTAATGCTGGTCTTCGCAAAACTACATCAATTCAATTACAATAATCAGTACATTAGCAACTAATTTCAGGATGTTTCTGAAGTTCTAGTGAATAGTCATGAATAGTGGAGTTCAAACTTGTCCAGTGTGAGACAGTTATCACCATTGACAATAGACGACCAGTAAATAATATATTATTTAACAATCGTGTTTGACTAATATATCAACTATCATAATAGTTATATGTCAAATTGTCCAACTGTCCCTACCCTGCAGCCTAAGACTTAACTTGTCATTAACTCTGAAGAAGTCCCGTCAGGATTGCCAGGTGATATGTTAAGGTTAATTAATTTCAGTCGTTGAAATCATTTCAAATATAATATATACTGCTAATATCTGCTATATATTAGGCGTCAATATATCACAGTGTATTCAATCAAATCTAGACTAATTTTCCGAATTATTTTATATGTTTATTTTAATAAGTCATATTATGTAATCAAATTATTGATATCATAGAGATTTATCAATTCCATTTGAATGACTTCTTATCTATTTAGATTAATAAGCTCTTTGTTTTGTATTTTGTAATTAATTTAATTTAAATGCATTGTAGAACTATCATTCTATAAATACTCTACTTCATCTTTATTCTAATCTGGTATAGATCATGATAAATGGTATATACCTACTGAAGTTACAATGATATTTACATGTTAAATTCATTATAAACAACTGCTTACTGAATGTAACTGAAGAGGATTAAACAATATGTCTTATGAATTCAAGATATTCCTGGAATATTTTCGTTTTACATCTGTGAACTAATGTGTAACATATGTTTTTTCCTCGGTATATCCTTCTGCTGTTATTATTATTATTATTATCAATATCTTCGTCATAACTAACTTAGGCGTGATCATGTGATTATCACTTTGATCCACGTTTCACATGAGAGAATGTATCTTCTTTCATAAAGTCTAATTATATGTCGAGCCGGTAATCAGGTGATAAAACCATGATCTCTCCAGTTTTATAACAAAATTTCAGTAAAACTGAGAGTACTTATATTTCGTTGATGATATCTTCATAGATTAATGTTGATAAGGTGCTGTTGGAAACTAGGGAGTAATCGATAGCCGTTTCATCCTACTACGGGACTCTTCAACAATGAGCACTAGCGATTCTGTCAGGGGAATCGGACACAAGGACTTAATGTCGGTGAACACTTAACCCTCTGTACTACTGGGGTGGCGTCAGGTAGTTGGATTCCTTCTTTAGTCATTTTGTGATACACTGCGATTACCATTTACTGTCATCAGTGACAACTGTCTAACTCTCGACAATCTGAGCTCCACCAATAGCAATGTCTCACTAGAACTTCAAGAACATCCTGAAGTTAGCCACTATTGAGCTGATAATTGTAACAGCTGTCCAATACTCCACGGTTTCCAATGTTTCCCTACCAACATTGATCTTTAAGGAGTACAGTTAGCTAGACATAATACTATTCTCCACAATACCAAATAAATTCATTTACAATAATCAGATCACTAATGACTAACTTCTAGGTGTTCCTGAAGTTCTTGAGTTAGGTAACTGGGTTTATCGATGCAGTTGAGGTTATTAAATACAGAAAATGTTCTCTGTCTATTAGTATATGGCAAAGTAAAGAATTTATTAAGTAGTAGGCTTACTGTTATTATTAGTAACAACATACAAAATGATATAAATCTTAACATTCATATAGAAATAGATAGATCAACTTATTAGCCTTCATTATAATCATATCAATGTAAATTAACTGTCAACTAAATTTGAAATTCAGTTAACAACGTAGGCTGTTAGGTTTTACTTAGTAACAAACTGAAAATTTGTCAATCTGCTTTGACTTGATGCCTATTTATTGTGTTTCTTTCATTATAGATCAGCTGACTAACACATAGGTAGGTAAGTAAATTGCTTTGCCTATATAACATTCATTGTAAAGTATTTACACATTTGAACTAATTTTAGAATGTATTAGCGCTTAGTGAATAAGTCAAATACAACGTTGAGTTGGATACAATTTTGAGATGTGGTGTGTGTGTGTGTGTGGGGGGGTAGATAAGGAGTAAATACACTCGTAGCATTATGACTGATTCTGAGTTATGTCAGACAATGTTTTCAAACACTAATTGTGGTTATCAAATGAGTTTCAATTAGATAGTTTTCATGTACTAACACAAATCAGAACAACAATTATCGATGACTCCGCAGAGTTGAGCTTAACACGATGCATTAATTGAAATTGTCACTATGAATTGACAGAGAAGTCAAAAAAGACCTCTTTGAATAAATACTGAGAGAAGACAGGATGAACAGGTATGTATTAAAGAATACTGTAGCTAAAGATTTAAATGAAGATGAGTGAATAGGTCATTTTCACTGTAACTTATTGTCATCACTTCCACTAAACAATCCAAGCAACTGATCTCTACTCTCGCAGGTGCCTCCATCAAGCATTTGCACGTACCAATGTGGTCAAACCAATAGCCTTTGCTTCCATGGATGAAGCTGTTAATATCATGATTTACATTATAATCCTTATGATAAGTTATTATTTTTCTTGATGTTGATATTATAAGCTGGTAAATTATCCATCTCTGTCATATATTCGAATAAATTCTAACCACGTTAGATATACAGCAGGTACCTGCCGATGGTAATGAATGAGGTTGTACGATACATCGTAGTTTGAATGAGGTTAGAAACCTCTACGATTGCATTGACGCTCCATGATCTAAGGGTTAAGCGTTCTCTGAGTAACCGGAAACTCCTTGTCTTGATCTCGGGTTGGAATATCTTCCTAGGGTACTATAATAGAATAAAACAACAGTCACTTACTACATTCATTTCATTAGTTGTCTAATTCATGTCCAAAGTTCTAATAAAAGTAAACCCTTAAAAATGATGCCATAGTTGTTGAACATGTTAATATTAATCTAGATTGAGTAGTTTAGTAAATAACGTGTTCTATATACTTGATGATTTTCATTTTTATGTTGTTGATGTCAATGACAACAATTAACCAATCTGTATTGTCATATATGCATCCTAAGAGAGTAACAACAATATAGCAACGTGTCATAAGTTTTATTAAGCTTAGAATATAGATGACAGTAACATTAGAGAAGCATATTTAGTCCTTCTTAGAACATTTTAGTTGATTACACCTCTATTCCAATATGAAATGACTCTTTAAACTTAGTAATCCAATAAATAATATGATGTTATTTAGATTATGTTCAAGTCTTAATGTAAGAATCATCTGATGAATCTGAAATTGAAAGAAACATACAATTTGGAATTCATTCATTAGTTTAAATCCTAACATATTAATATTACAAGTATTTGATAAACTATTCATTAAAACCAAGATCTAAATACATTTAATTGACAAATTTCTATCAAGAATTGAAAAATATTCATATTTGATTGAATATGTTACAAAAATAACCATCCTAAATGAACTATGGTAATAAACTCACCAGTGACTAACTCCAGGATGTTCCTGAAGCTCTAGTGATAAGTTGTGACTGGTGGAGTTCAGACTTGTCGGGTGTAAGATAGTTATCACCACTGACAATAGATTATCGTTGCGCTATATATCATAAATTGATGGAAGTGGGAATTCTATCATTGGATTCCGACCCAGTGGTGCAGATGGTTAGGCGTTCACGTCAACTTGAAGCCCATGGTGCAGAATCTGGGATGCACACTGCCGAAGAGTTCCACACTAGAAGGAAACAGATGTCCAGTGCTCCCTGGTTTTCAATGGTACCCTGCTAAACATCAATTTGTAACATATTCAATCAAATAAATAACCAATCTCTACAAAAGTAACCATTCTAATTGAAATATCCATATATTGAATTTATAATTTCTTTCTTTCCTTTAATATACAAATTCAATATTGAATCATCAGTAGTATGATACTACAAACATGTTTTTTTTTTCTTTCATGTCTATTTCTTAACTACAATCTACAAGATCATTTATCATATGAATGATAGTTATTTGAAATGCATAGAATAATACTTATTGATCATATCAAATAAGTACATTGAAATCAACTATTCTAATACATCTTATAGGTATATAGTTCTCTTCAAGTACATACACAATGAAAGATCATAATGACATGTATTCTGTTTAGATCCTTATTAAATGATTGCATTCTTTGTTACTTATTCTATATTATTACATAAATGTTTTCATTCAATTAATTAGTCTATTTTAAATAGTTGGCGCTATGAATTTAAACATGTGATTATTGTGTTAAAAATGACATTACTACTTATATATGCACATATGCATATATATCATATCTATCCATCTATCTATATACAAATCTATTAATTTATGATAATAAAACATTTCCTATCTAATTGTGAATCATTTAATTAAATATCTTTTGTTTTTGTAAGAAACCAAAATATTTTTTTTTTCGGTAAATTATAGTGTCGCTGAATTAATACATTTAAGTAGTATACAATAGTTGGATATTCAAAATGAATAAATAAACACACTATCCACAAACACACACACAAACAAACATTGATTAATAATCATTTTTTAGGATCATTTTTTTTTAATAAGTAAAACATTATCAATTTATTTACAAGTATTACATTACATGTGATAATAATGCATACTACATACACAAGGGTACTGTTAATTATACCCTAGATGAAGAATTATGTAATGGAATCGTTCATTAATTGATCACTATATAGTGGGTAATTTAGTGTTCACTAAGTCCTTTTATAATGCTGAACGGATTTAATCGATCAAGTTATAGTGTAATAGATAATCTGACTTACTCGGTGGCACAATGTTGAAATGGAAACTGGTTTAGGAAGTAGTTGGGAGGAAATTTTGAGCTTAGTTTTATTGGTATCTGGTACTCGTTAGTACAGAATGCGTGCAATCCTTTGACGGAATCATTCACTACGGTGGATTAGTCCTGGGAAAGAAAACTGATGGCACAGGATCATTTTAGTATGCATTAACTGGTAGTTGAACAATCAAATATTTCTAGGCCTGTTTACATTTTATTATACATTTTACATAATACACAGTTTTGAAATATTAACAGCTAACATCATTTATTTTAATGGCAAAATACAGACACAGCTTGATATAAACAGTGGTAAATTTGCATGCAGTAAATGACGACATAGTCCCACCTAAAATTAAACAAGCAGTGATGCTCGAATTTCATGGTTGATAAGATCATGAAGCGGACATCAAGGGGTCTCATACCGGATATAAACAGTTATCTTGTAGTGTCCATCGAATATTCTATCTTGATACATCAAAGTAGGCAATTGATAATTAGGTATAAAGGATATATCAACAGTTGGTATGAATATACTAAGCATGCTATCAGTTTAGATGGAAACAGTTTAAATGAAGCAGTTGTAAATTTGAATTAGTAAGTTGTATTTTAGAGGTACACCACTGTCATAGCTCATGTTTTATAACTTGACTAACCGCTGACAACTTCAGCATTCGAACAATTTGAACCCTCCAGGACGCAATTTACAATACAAGCAGGCAGGAATCTTTATTCCGGTATGTGAGTTAGTCATGTACAAAATATTCATATATTTGTAGTTTTCTGAAACAATAAAATCATTACTATACTCCATCCCATTCGGACTAAAAGGTTTCAGCCAACACCCAATCAAAACATGTCATGTCAAAATTCTGGAAAGTTTTGTTTAATCGGTGAGTGAATGCAATGTCTCCGGCTCTTTCAAGGGTTATGGAGGCTACGTTGAGGTTTCCGGAAACAGCCCCGACACCTCTCCTTAAGGTTTCTTATGTATGATTTTCTACTTGGATCTACGTGCAACTTGGCTAATATATTCAGCTTGCGATTCATCACGCGTGATAATTAGATTGCTTTGGTATTGCATCTTCTGTGTTCTTTTTCATTTGGTCTCCTTTGAAGTGTGTCCACTTTCATTTAGAGTAGAAGTTAGCCGTTCGATGACACCATCTTTTCATTCCTTCTCATTTGATTGATATATCTCGTGAAAGTACCAAAACTCTCCTGAACTAAGTACAGTAATTTTCCTATCCATCGTTCGACAATATACGTTTTCCAATTTTGAAGTAAAATGTCACCGGCTCTTTCAAGGTTTCTGAAGGCTTAGTTAAGGTTTTTCGGAGCCATCTAAACAACCACATTATGTCACTCATTAATTTTAGCAACCAAGTAATAATTGACGATTGGAAGAACATTTCGGAAGTAAAGAGAAGTTTCATAAGATACTAACAAATGATACGTTGGATTAAGAAACTGATCGAGAGAATTGTATTGAAGTAACGTTTAAATAGGAACTAACAGAAGAAGCGAAATAAATAACAGACACAGCATCAGAATGAGCACAAGGGTAGAAAAGTATTGTTGATGTATTAAAACCATACTGCTAAAATAGATACAATAAAAAACGTGTTACTTTATATTTCATTTTTTTGGGTTTTATGATTGTCTAGCCACCTACAATCTTTCCGAGAATTTCTGAGGTGGATTGTAACTAGCAGGTGGAGGCCAGAACGCAAGTTTCGTCGCATTTGGGACTCGTCAGCTGGATGCATCTTCATCCTCGTGTTGATGTTCAAACCGAGAATTTAACTCAGTTTGGTTCGTATGAAAGGCCACCATGTCCACCAATAGGCTACTTAGTGTAGACAGATACTTGTGTAACGAGTATGTATATATGTGGTTCTTCCCATCGATTTGTCGTATACTGAAATTGATCAGTCTCTGTTGCTATATGTGCATTCTGAGCGGATGCACATTAAGATGGAGGTACATTTATCTGACAAGCTTCAAATAGAACGAAGTTCGAGTCCTGAATTCCGCTTACTAGCCATAATCCAACTTAAAAAAATACTTTTCAGCAATCGCTATATGGAGGCAGTCCGCTTAGGATGCATATATAGCAACAGAGAGTGATCAATTTCAGTCCATAACCAATCAACGGGAAGATCCAAATACATTCTTATTATCTCTGAGAATTTGTTTGAAGAATCGATACAACACTATGAATGCCTATTATTCACTGCTCCAGTAACACTATAATGTGGTTAACAGTTTACTCTAATCAGAAGATAACTCTTTGTTTCTTATCAAATTAAACATCAAGTAGAATTATACAGGAGTGAATGTTTCATGGATCATTACACCTATACTACGTTCTCTATTGCAATCGTTTCATCAAACTCTACAATTTTACCAACATCACTCACAGACATTGGTGTTTTCATTAGTATCTCCGGGCATACATCTCTGTAGTACTGATATCATTGGAGAGATGCAACTTCACAATTACAATTGTCTCCAATAATCACTGCATTACCAGGACCATTATATGGAACTAAGTGATTTCTTTAGCCAACCTTTTTGACACTGAAATACAAGTTTATTTCGTTTATCCAAATATTCATTCAGTTGCATGTATTCGCTACAGTCGCATAAACATTTTCATCGAAGTAAACTTTTCTCCTGAAAATAGCTATCAATGATTTTCTCGTCAAAATAAGCTAATATGCGATGAATCGCCAACATTGTCAACTAAACTATGACCTCACTAAACCCCAGGAATTACTTTGAGAAGTTAGTCACTAGTGATAGTGATTGTAAATGAATGTTGTAGAGATTGTTTTGGTTGTCAATATGACATCACGACGTGATCAGTGCAGTTCAGTTATGTCGAGTATGAGACAGTTACCTACCAATGGCAATAGATGGGGTCGCACAAACATATCACGAATTGACTGAATTAGAAATATCAACCGTTAAAAACTGGCTCGGCGATCTAATGATAAGGCGTTCGCCGTGATGCCAGAAGGTTTTCAAGTCGACCCTTGATGCGGTAGTGGATACGTACTGCCAAGGAGTCCCATACTAGGACAGAACGGCTGTGTAATACTAGTTCATGGTGACCAGTGTTAGTCTAATTCGGACCAATTCATGATATAAACTTGATATTTAACAATTTACACAACACTCAATTGAAATAGTGTAAAATTGTTCCAAATCTTCTTACCTGTTTTAAAATATGGGTGAAGATACTGAGAATAAATTTGTATTACCTAATTTCTATCTGAGCTTTTGATGATAGTTAGTTGAAGAGAGTAAGAGGAAAATTTAATTCCTAGTTATTTTGCCTATTGGAACTAGAAACCTTATGAGACTAGTATCCATATTGGGATTAGAATTAATGTCGTTCATAATCTGGAACGTTGTCACTTGAATATTTATTACTTGACTAATCACCTCTCAAACTAAAACATTTTGACTGATTGACGATTGTGTAATAATCAGTATTGTATCTGTTTAGTCCTAAGTGTTGATTTAATTCTATCAAACAAATCATACTGTTGTCATGTGTCTGAGTTATACTGGGTCGAGTTCACTGTTTTCTTTTTTGATATTAAGTCTTAATTAGTTTATTGTTTATCCAGTAGAAAAATGTAATTGGCAAGCAGACTAACAACATATAGTAAATGTTTTTATCAAATGTTCATATTCGTGATATTTGACACGATGTGATTCTGTCCTACTAACATATCATAACCTAATTACGAGAGTGTTAATCTAGTGATATGAACACAAATACTTGACCATGGTTAGGAGAAAGAAAGAGAACAGGAAGATACAGCTTAGCGGTAAGAATTCGATTGATACAAAGAATAGACTTAATAAGATTGCCCTGGTATAACACTCCTAATTTTAAGCTTCCAGTGAATCTGTCAATCGTTACGATACTATGTTTTATCATAAAGTTATTGTTGATTAACCTTGAAGCTCTTGCCTTAAACCCTAATCATAAATGAGCAAGTTTTGTCTTCAATTTATTCAGTTATTCATTGTAAGTAGTACTTCATTATGTAATGAATAAAACCATTTTGTTTTAAGTGTTTGAAGATACTACCAAAATGACCATATGATGTGAACTTTTTTTGACATTTTACCTCAGTTCTTGAAGTGGTGGTGGTGGTGGTGGGGTATTTAAGTCGAGTGGTTTTCATTGATTAATCGCTGTCTGTATATTCATTTACGACAAATACCATTCAATTTGATGACATTTATATCTTTCCATTGATTTGTTTTAGATTGCAGTTGATCAGTCTCTATTACTTGATGTATATCTTAGGCGGATGGTTACAATACAGCGGTAATTCACAGGTACGATTGAATGTTGATTGTAGACGATAAGAGGAATCTAGGATAAGCGTTTCATCTTACTTGGGACTAGGTATCTGGATGTACTTGTATTTCAATATTGATGTTCACAACAAGATTTAAACTCAGTTTGTTTTGTGTCAAATACCACCACTTCCTTCACCAGGTTACTGAATCCGGATAGTCACGTTTATGCAATGGGTATGTATAATTTGAAGGCATTTACATCTATACATCCAACCGACAAGTCTAAAATAGAACAAGATACATCAGTCACAATCCAGTTGAATTCATACAAATCTTAATGTTTTTCTATTAACTTTAGTCTGTATCATTGCATAGATCTTAACGGTTTTCTGATTGTAATGAATCTATGATTCTTTCTATTTACAAAATATGTACTGATACTTTAGTTTTGAACATGTGATTGAGAACAATACAACTTATGTTAAATAAATGTGATGTATTCAATGAATATTGATAATCAATGTTATGTAATGTTATGTAATATGAGTATCTTTCAAGCATCATAACAATATAGTCTGTTTACGTAAATTGCATTTTATGTTAATTAATAGATATTACTCATAACTATTACTACTTAAATTCAACTTTTAATTGTTAAAGTTACTATTTTGGTTATACTAAGTTCTCTAAGCTGAATGGTATAATTTCAAAGCTTTTGTCATCATGTAAGACGACTCCAGATAAGACAATACAGAATATGCTTCGATATCCTGTTAATTCATCATAGATTGAAATTGACTAGTCACTGTTGCTATATGTGCATCCTGAATAGATTGCATCAATATAACGATTAATGGGAACATGCAAATTCATTCTAATTACATATGCATACCCGTTGGCTGTCTGGACTTAGTAGCCTAGTAGTCAACATGGTGACATTTGGTACGAAACGAACTGAGTTAGAGTTACGGTGTAAACGTCAATACTGGAATGTATGTATATCCAGCTGACAATTCTCAAATAGGACGAAACTCGAGTCCTAGATTACACTTGCCGATCACAATTCACCTCATATGATAGATTTTGTTGCTTGAATGATTTGATAGTGAAATTTTGTTCGCATTATAGTCTACTTATTCCTCCCCCCCAAGAATTCTCTTACATTTTATCTCTGAAAGTATGAATATTCCACTTGACATATCATCTGTAGTATATTAATCAATTCATTAACTAATAATATAGAGATGAATATAACTGGGAAATCATCACCTGCATCATTTTGTTATCATTGACTAACATAGCAACTCGATTAAGGTAGGAAATATGTACTTATGCAAACTCAGTATTTCTAATGCTGAGATTTAAGAGACTTAGGTTTGTAACTCTGGTGGATTCATGTGTCCACCCTGAAACAAGTTCAGTACTACTACGAAAATACTACCCTTGGGTTAAAACCAAGAGGGTATTGGACATCTGTTTCGCCTTTGTATAGGACTCATTAACAGTATGCACTCCCGATACCACTAAGGAGCCAAGCCAAAGGCCTTCTGATCACACAACTAACGCTTGTCCGTCTGTATCACTGAGGCAATCAGTGTCTAATGATAAGATTCCCACTTTCATCAGTTAGTGCACTTGGACTAACTACAGGATGTTTCTAAAATTCGAATGCAAAGTAGTAACTTGTGAAATTCTAACATGTCAAGAATATGAAAGTCACCACCAATGGCATTGAGTGATAATCACACTATATTACGAATTGACTGAAGTGAAGATTTTACTAGTGGACACCAATTGATCCACCTTTGTAAATGGTTAAGCATTCATCTTGAAACATGTAGACTCTGAAATAGATTCCGTAAAGAAATCGAGAATATGTACTACTATGGAGTCCAACACTAGGGTAATAAGACTGTCTAGCACTTCATGGTTTCCAGTGGTACCTAAGAAACATAAATCTGTGGTGAATACAATTAATTACTTTTAATAGTTAAATACGGTAGCGGTAAATATTGTTGATACATAATTTAAACTACTAGTAATTACAAGTAGAATGTTAGTATATAGTAACAAAGTAATAAAAATAACAACAAATATTGTTAATTAGGAGGGTGAATCGAAAAAAAACATGGGAGATAACTATTTCCTTTTTATATTTATAGACTTGGACAAATATTATGGACTGATAATGTGGTATTGCTGATAGATGGGGTGAATTATGATGAATAACTGATGTCCAGAAGTTTACTTGAGATATTTAGGTTGTTTTTATTATTTGTTTTATTATTTGTATATCCCTTTCAATTAGACTTATAATCAGACCTAACAACTGTCTTAGGATGAACTTGTGTATTCTCGTTGATTTGTTATAGACTGAAGGTGGTCAGTCATTGTTGCTATATGTGCATCCTGAGCGGATTACCTCGATATAGCGAATTTTTCACAAGTATTATATAAATTGGATTATGACTGGCAAGTGGAATCCAGGATGCGCGTTTCGTCCTATTTGGGACTCATTGGCTGGATGTGCCTGCATCCCAATGTTGATGTTCACACTTGGATTCAAACTCAGTCCGCTTCATAAAGAACGCCACTGCGTTCACCACTAGACTGCTGAGTTCTGGCATTCTACACAAAGCGGATTGAGTTCGAATCTAATTGTGAACATCAACATTGGGATGCAAGTACATCCAGCCGATGAGTCCCAAATAGGACGAAATGCGCGTCCAGGATTCCACTTGCCAGTCACAATCCAACTTATATAATACTATCAACTGTCTGTTTTCATTCATGAACAATAATCAATAAATTGTGTATAATTTGTCCTAGTTCCGTATTATTGTTGTTGATATTCTGTATTGATATTATTTCCCAAATTGGCTGGCTGTACTGTCAGGTTTCACTAATATTCAAAGAAATGTTTGATATATAAATTGATTCTAGTTGTTAACTTAGTTATCTTGTGTTTTCCTGTCATTCCTGGGAATAATAAGATTAGGGCAGATTTACTAGCATCGATTAATCAGTCATAACTATTCATGATCACCTTAATGATTCCGATTAGGTTTCATCAATACTCTGATAAGAGTTTATGATGTATCAGATACACGTGGAATCAATAACGTTGAATAATGACACAAACTACTGATTATGTAAAATGGGGACACTGAGACGTAAGCAAGAATATTATTGGCAGATCTCAATCCAAGGTATATGTAAAATATTGGTAATATTTATAACTTAATATCTATGGATTATTGTGCTATTTCTAAACTACTAGGCTCCAGGCTTTAAAATGCAGTCCGCTTAAGTTACACATATGACAACAAAGATTAATCAGCGGGAAGTTCCCAATACATACTAATTTCTAGTACCTATAAGTTGATTGATTTAATAGTTAACCGCAAAACATGATGGTCCTAGTCTTGATTTTCTATTGGGTCGTAGATGTAAACTATTGAGGAGTCCTACACTTAAATGTAACAAGTGTCCAATACCAGGTCCTAGTTTTTATTGGTTATCTAATTCAAGTCAATTCATTATATCAATTCCGATGAAATGATCGATCTAGATTCCAATACTAACTACAATCAATGTTTTCTTGAATAAACTGGCAATGTTTGTTCTCTTAAAAATAAAAAAAATTCAATGTTGTTATTATCTCTGAACATTATTAGTATTAAGTATTACTATTATTATAGATAGTAGTAGTAAAAGTAGTAATATTAGTATAAGTAGTAAAAGTAGTATATTCAATAGTTTAATAAACAAATAAAGAAATTTTAAACATTTTCAATTCATCTCATCCATATTCTCACGTTACACTTACAATGTCTATCAATATTATTAAACATTAGTAACAAGAATAACAACACTAACAACATTAGCAACTATTCATAGTTCAATTTTTACACGATAAATTGACATTTATTCTGCATGAATGATTATATTGATACAGTTTCAACTGTCTAGTAACTAGTATACATAGGTAAAACAAAAAATAAAAAGGTCTTGATTAACTTCTAATTAACCTAATCAACTGATATTACTTAGTCTATAATCATTACTTCATTACAATTTGAAATAAAGATCAACTTTCTTAAGACGATATAAAGTAGACATAAATGAAGTTTTTTGAAGCAATCCACAGCATTCCATTCAATTTATTGCATAACTTATTTATATTTCTGTTGTATGTAGTAGATTCTATCAGTGGTTGTATTTAACAGACTGATTTTATGTATTTGAAAGACATTTGTACAATAGTTGTCATTACTTTTACCATCATAATAATGAATAACTTTGTTGAGACTCTGTTATGGCATGAAGAAAAAGAGGAAGGAAGGAGGATTTGGGTTGGTAGACGCAAACGCCAATTAGATGTGCCTAGTTGATAATGCGCGACTGACCTAAGCCCACTCACCTCCCAGGCCGACAATAGGAGAAACAGAATTGAGAATCGGAAAACAGAGAGAGCGAGATCGGAGAACCGAGATCGTCTTATATTTTAATCATGCCTTTATATATACATAAAACTAGACCACACGGTAAATCAATCACAAATCTAACATTGATACAGAACAAAGAAAAGAGTGGCAGTGAATGGGTACAACTTGTAAACAACTAAGCAACTGTAATTCATAGTAAATAACAATATACTAAGAGTAAATATACTAAACTGGAGGATTGGGCAAGGGGAACGTAACAGTCATAGAAATGAAATGTTTACACTGTTCACAGTTATAATAATTGAAATAATGTTCTAAAGCATAGTTCTGGAAGATAGTCAATCTTCACTAGGTGTCCGGCATATCAAAAGTAGACATAAATGAAGTTTTCGAAGCAATCCACAGCATTCCATTCAATTTATTGCATAACTTATTTATATTTCTGTTGTATGTAGTAGATTCTATCAGTGGTTGTATTTAACAGACTGATTTTATGTATTTGAAAGACATTTGTACAATAGTTGTCATTACTTTTACCATCATAATAATGAATAACTTTGTTGAGGCCCAAATTATCATATCAACTTATAAAGTGTACATTTATGTGTGTATGTATGTTCAAGTTGTGATTGAACTCTCCTCTTCCAGTCTATTTGAATCTTGGGAGCTTGTTGGATTGTTTTAGTTTCAAAATACATTCCTATCTAATTCTTTTTATCAACTTCTTTATTTACGTTCATCCGCTCAGTCGTATATGAATGTGAGGTCGATTAATATACGTGAATTATATGTACATAGGGTTTATATTTTGCTAGACCTAATATAACTACGACTCAACATTTGTATCTTTCATAGTAGACATCATACGTGGTTTTCTGGTCGTCTCAATTATTATTCACTTCATTCGCATCATCTTGGAATATATTTTGAAGTAATTGTAATCATTTCATAAATATTTCTGAATTTACAATTAGGGGGGTTTGTGGAGATAGTTATTTGTCAATTTTGATATCACGAATTGATCTAAATCAGACAACCACTGATCACCTGGAAGCACTGGACAGCTGTTTCGTCCTAGTATGGGACTCCTCAGCAGTGCACATCCACGAGACCATCGGATATCGAACCCAGGACCCTTTGGCTCCGCGGCGATCGCTTTACCATTGGACCACTGAGTCGGCTCCTAACGATTGATATTTCCAATTCAGTCAATTCGCGATACGTTGCGCGACCTCCTCTATGCCATCGGTGAGTTACTGCCTCAAAATTAGGTGGGGGGGGTGTTGTGGAGATAGTTAATTGTCAAAATTAATATCACGAATTAGAAATATCAACCGCTAAGATCCGGTTCAGTGGTCCAGTGGTAAAGCTTTCGCTGAGGAGCCGAAGAGTCCTAGGTCTGATCCCTGATGGGGTCGTTGATGCGCACTGCTGAGGAGTCCCATACTAGGACGAAACAGCTGTCCAGTACTTCCAAGTGATCAGTGGTTGTCTGATTCAGATCAATTAGTGATATAAAAATTGACATTTCTGAATTTGTAATCCAATTATTAACCAGCAAACCATTACTTGACTGATATTAAAATTTTTGTAAAATATGCTTATGTTGTAACATAGACGTGATGAAAAAACTCTACTAAGGTAAATATACAGGAAGCTGATTTCAATTGGCCGGTATATTGGTTTATAGAGTTGGATACAGTTACAGCTATATGAGTCTGCAGTGGTAACATCATTGATGATGTACTGATGAAGTTTAGAATAATATTTATTGTTAATGGATATCTCCCTAGAATCATTGGTAGAAATATGAGACCAAAGTAACCACGACAAAGATCATTAACAGACGTACCGATAAAGGTCATTTTTGTAAATGTTTAACTCTCATGAGATGCTTCTGCAGAGATCTTGAAAATCAAATAGTCCAGATCTTAAAAGAAATCTTCTACCTAAACGAAATTCACATCACTTTCTTCAGTCGAAATATTATTTAAAGATGTGTCCAGGAAAAGCTTCCACTTTGGAGCAAATCAATTTTTACATACAAATTTACCTACGATTGTAGTACCTAGTATTTTGACTGAACAAAAAAGAATCTATCAAAATGCATTCCTCAGTATTTCTCTATTTGGTTATTAAAACGATTGCATAAGTCTGTTAACAACTTAATCCTACAGCATATAGTTAATTCTAATCTTGTAGCACTTCCAGAGTCCTTTACAGTCGTTCATCCAGTCAAACAAAATGATTTGAAAAGATTACAAATCATTAAGCTATATACTGTAAAGGCGTAGCAAGCGATATTTTACCCCTAATCTTTGTGGATAATAGTACTGAGCTCGATCTCTTGTTCTACTGTCCTTTTAACTCTCTTCCATTATTCAATAATTGATTATTTTCACGACGTTCTTCGTTTTTTTATGATTACTGTTGATTAGGCGATACTACAACAATTGCTGTTCCTTATACTCAATCGTGCATAATTTTTGTTCATTACATAAAATCACCGTCATAAGTTGATATTCCCAAATAATTTTATTTATTGCACAGAGTCTTCATGAATTGAATTCTTTGTATTCAACGTGAATCGTTACTAGTTGTCTACCACTGAAAATCATGGAGTACTGGACAGATATTTCGTACTAGTATGGAACTCATCACTAGTACACACCCTCGAATCCAACAGTGACATCAACCCAGAGCCTTGAGATTGGTGAGTGCCTTTCCTTTTGCACAGCTAGACCAATCTGCGTTCGCTAGTAGAATCCTTGCTTCCATCAATTCGTGACATTGAACGACAATAATCTATTGTCATTCATGATAAGTGTCTCACTCTCAAAGAATGTGAACTCCACCAGTCACAACTTCCCACTAGAATTTTGGGGACATGCTAAAGTTAGTCACTAATGTATTGATAATTATGACTGAGTTCAAAGAGTTACATTGAAACAAGTATTAACCCTAGTTGTTTGCATCTGTCACATCTGTCCAGTGCTCCATGCTTTACAGTGGTATCCAACCGACGTTATGCTGCAACGAATACAAACAATCGAACTTAAAACTAATACCCACTAAACCACCACTTTTCATAATTGTTGTTTACAAATCATCTTTGACCCGATATCACTTCTTTTTCATTATGTTGAGTTATTTGTTTAAGATTACTTGATTGGTAGAGTATTACTAAAGATTGGGTAGCACTGGACAACTGTTTCGTTCTAGTGTTGGACTCTCCAAAAGTACATACTACTGTGACAAATTTAATCAACTAAAAGTAACACCAGCCTTCAGAAACCATCTTAATTCAATTATTTGTTTAATGACGTAACTCATATTTTTATATCCTAAGAAACTATTTTACAATTGTACAACTGTAGCAACAGACATCGTCTAAAATGAAAATTTCTCTTCTGGACACTTCTCCTCTTTTTTCGCGTGATGGACTAATTGAAAAGGAATATTACTCCTTTTTATTGTATCTATTAAGTAAGATTACGATATTAGATAGTTGAATATAGATGGAAGAATCTTCTGGATTCAATTCCTACAGGAAGGTAATTGAATTTCCAACAACTCAGTTATAACATCTCATACAGTGAAACGGTTTGATATAAGCTCTAATGTTACAAAATACAGGTATCATTTACTTCAGGATTCCAAGCAGCTATTGCTGTTAAATATAAAAATAAGATTTCTAGTGGCTATTCATATTAGTAATAATATAATAATAGTCACTACTAGAAAAAAACAATAACTGTGAATCATAGAGCACTGGGAATGGGGTTATTTTGTTCTAGGATGAGACTACTGAGAATTAACATTCATCGTCCCAACAAACACTTGTCTCAGGACACTCAAGAAGTCCAAAGTGTCAGCGCATAAACTTTAACCAACTCACATGATATCTAGTAGTTCACAGTTTCAATTTCATTAATTGAAGATATTACGTGATTATATCAGTAGTAATACTTCTCTGTCACCTGATGATTTAACTCAACTGGATATTTAGTAGCTTTATACTATAACAAACAGGCTGGTTTTCAATGGTTGTCCTTGATATAAGAATCAAAAATCATTCTTCAAAATGTTTTTGAGTATTATCTATTCAAGTACTAATTATTTCAGAACTCTATTCTCTTAATAGAGTCAGTAAGTAGCAGAGATTGACCAATCGCTGAGTATTAGCCAAAGACATGTTTGCTTAATCATTAATGCTAAACAAATGCTACTGATCGAATTAGAACGTACTTACTAGTTTAAGTGATTTTATATTGCATGCAACTAATCAATGTAAATGTTTCGTTCATAAGACAGGTCAATCGTATTCCGAATGTTACAATGGGAGATATATGTTCCAATCCAATGATAAATGCCAGTAACCTCAAGCTTCTAAATACTTTTTTGTAATAAATGTCAGTTAGCAATAAATTTTAAGATTCTTATTGGTTGCTTCCAGCCATCTAGCAATTTTTAGCGCCATCTTGGTAAATGATGCCAATTATTATTTGTATTCCCTGAGATAGGTGGTTTAATTGAGAAGTTCTAATTTTCCTCATACTACATTCTGTTTTATATCTTGGATGCCATATTACGCCTCACTGTTATGTTTATAAAAAGGTAGTTGTAGATAACATTGGAAGCATGAAATGAAAACTATTATAGAAATTAAATTCTTACACCCTCGCTCTTCACCTCATATTCATATTATGCATAAATATATTTAGTTGTTTGAATTCATCAGAGACTAATGTTGGTTAGGAACCACTGGAAACCAAAAAAGAATGGAAAGTTGTTTTATTGTATTCTAAGACTTATTTTTAGAATGCAACCTTGATTCCGTCAGTAAATTTAATCCAAAGCCTTCCTGTGGTCGAAAGCCCAACAATCTGGACTATTTGATAATTCGGTGTTCACTGGTAAGACTCATACTTCCATCATTTCACGATACGGCATGACGATCATTCATTACCATCAGTGATAACTGTTTCACCAACCTGAGAGCCATGGGTTGAATCCCATGGATGAATCAAAGATGCTTACTTCTGATGAATCGCATAGTAGGACATGAACAGTTATTGGACATTAAAGATGCCGTGAATATTTATAGCTACTAAAGTACTATATGTAGTCAATATTATCAGTTACTATGTTAAATTGTTGATCAGGCTTATAATTGCAACATCAATCATTCATTAATCAATATCAACACAAAATTTAACTGACAATGAATGTAATTATTCGTATCATTCAACTCTCCCTGCCCAGCTAATTAGATCAAGAAAACATACTTGTTCAGAAGGATATTATTCTACAAGTAAGTAGGAATTACAAATGAAACAAGCATAAAGCTCATTCATACACACATACACATGAAATAAAAGTGTCTTTAGGGAAAAAAACTTACAAAAATAACGAACTATGACATAAACATGCCAATGAAGTTACAAAATCCTTCTAAACACAAAACATGAAGATGTATGTACCATGGAGATGTTAAACTCATCCTTACAAACCTATTACAGATTTAATACATGAGTCTATTTTATTATATTCCAGTTATTTACAGTAATAATACATTTTGAAGGTGTCCAATACTGAAGAGTCTTATACAAAGACGAAACAATGGCACAGTATTTCCTAGTTCTTATCAATACCCAAATAAAATCATTCTGTGATTAACAAAAGATGTAAACAAAATATTTATTGACTATTAGTTTTTGTTTTTCTCTAAAGAAAAAAAGGCATATTTTTCATATGAATTGTTCTTTTTATTTTTTTTTTACACTTTAAACAAATACATATCTACGTATGTATGAACAGATGTTAAACAGTTCAATGATTTAAATTCAATTGAACGTAAATATACTACTTAATTTATTCTTTGAATCTACTTAAATATCATATAAATTATATTTTTTGGAAATTATGGAACTTAAAACAACTGTCAATCAACTTTAAAGTTAGACACTTCAATTCATATGTTAAGACAATTCTGCTGTATGGAGGTGAAATATGGAGAACTACTGGTAATATCTTCTGAAGGGTACAAGTATTTATAAACAACTGCCTACGTAAGATACTGAATGTCCGATGGTTGGTAACCATCAAGAACAGTTTACTATGGGAGAGAACAAACTAACATCCAGCCAAAGAGGAAATTAAGGAAAGATGTTGGAAATAGATAGAACATACATTCCGAAAATTATCAGACTGCATCATGAGACAAGCATTAACATGGAATTCTGTTGGGAAACGGAAAAGAGGAAAGCCAAAGGACACACTGCGTCGAGAATTGGAAGCTTATATTATCTTGTAATACCTTCCTTTTTTAGTAATTTACAGTGTATATGCTGTAATAAATGTAAGCATGCAATCTATCTTTTGAATTTGAGACTAGCAGGGTTCAATGCGTTGATGTGCTGAAGTTGCTCATATTTAGTCAATCTATCAAGTGCGAGTTGTAACATGATCAAATATTGAAAAAAACAATAGTCATAAACTAGTTAACCTTTTTATTTTTAAACGATGGCTATTGAAATTCACCGATTTCGAATGACAAAGTGTTCATCGAATCACCAGTCAGTCCTTTTATTCATCTTAGTTCCTGTTAAGCATATTCACATTAGTAGATTATAGTAGAATGGAGTTATATATTGAATGATTTACAGAGATAATGATCTAATTTTAATTTATGATTAGTAGGACCATCATGGTGTCAAACACTTAAATTAAGTGTATCTAACAAAGATTACTGAGAAGTCTTTCTAAAAAGAAGGCTATTCAATTCATTAATATGCTATGTTTTCCAAATGATTACAGTACAAAGTGTAACTAAGTATTCGTTAAATATCAGTCTTATATGTCTAAATCTAAAGCTTAAAAGAAGACTCTTTAACACGATACTAACTTGAAACTGCAACTGAATCGCAATTGAAATAAAGAACAAGTTATTTTGCTATTGACGTACATGAAAACCTGTATTCAATGCGTAAATGGCGCCTTCAGTTGACCAATAGCCTAGAAGGTTAGCAAGCACACACTTATCGGCACAGTTATTTAAACATTCTGGTAAATAGATACATTGTAAATTATGTAGTTAATCAAAGACTTCGAAATTTACAATGGTTTTTTCTATTTTATTTGATTGAATATATCACAGACTGATGTTGGCAGGGTATCACTGAAAACCAGCAAGCACTGGGACACTGTTTCGTTGCAGTGTGGAACTCCTCAGCAGTGAGCACCCCAGATTCCGCACCAGGGGCTTCAGGTTGACGCCAACGCCTAACCATCTGCACCACGGGTCGGCATTCAGGGTAGAATTCCCACTTCGGTTAACATGGAATTCTGTTGGGAAACGGAAAAGAGGAAAGCCAAAGGACACACTGCGTCGAGAATTGGAAGCTTATATTATCTTGTAATACCTTCCTTTTTTAGTAATTTACAGTGTATATGCTGTAATAAATGTAAGCATGCAATCTATCTTTTGAATTTGAGACTAGCAGGGTTCAATGCGTTGATGTGCTGAAGTTGCTCATATTTAGTCAATCTATCAAGTGCGAGTTGTAACATGATCAAATATTGAAAAAAACAATAGTCATAAACTAGTTAACCTTTTTATTTTTAAACGATGGCTATTGAAATTCACCGATTTCGAATGACAAAGTGTTCATCGAATCACCAGTCAGTCCTTTTATTCATCTTAGTTCCTGTTAAGCATATTCACATTAGTAGATTATAGTAGAATGGAGTTATATATTGAATGATTTACAGAGATAATGATCTAATTTTAATTTATGATTAGTAGGACCATCATGGTGTCAAACACTTAAATTAAGTGTATCTAACAAAGATTACTGAGAAGTCTTTCTAAAAAGAAGGCTATTCAATTCATTAATATGCTATGTTTTCCAAATGATTACAGTACAAAGTGTAACTAAGTATTCGTTAAATATCAGTCTTATATGTCTAAATCTAAAGCTTAAAAGAAGACTCTTTAACACGATACTAACTTGAAACTGCAACTGAATCGCAATTGAAATAAAGAACAAGTTATTTTGCTATTGACGTACATGAAAACCTGTATTCAATGCGTAAATGGCGCCTTCAGTTGACCAATAGCCTAGAAGGTTAGCAAGCACACACTTATCGGCACAGTTATTTAAACATTCTGGTAAATAGATACATTGTAAATTATGTAGTTAATCAAAGACTTCGAAATTTACAATGGTTTTTCTATTTTATTTGATTGAATATATCACAGACTGATGTTGGCAGGGTATCACTGAAAACCAGCAAGCACTGGACACTGTTTCGTTGCAGTGTGGAACTCCTCAGCAGTGAGCACCCCAGATTCCGCACCAGGGGCTTCAGGTTGACGCCAACGCCTAACCATCTGCACCACTGGGTCGGCATTCAAGGGTAGAATTCCCACTTCCATCAATTCGCGATAATTTTTTCTATACATATATTTTTATATTTGTTTATTTCATAGAAGAAATTATATGGGAAAACTATTCAGGTCAAAATTAATACAAATACGACAAAAATATAATAGAATATAATGCTTAGAGAAAATCCCCTACAAAATATAAAATCATGTAGCTCACTGAAGGTTATTTGAAATGCTTCAGCAAGAAGATATCATAATCAATCAATCAATCAATCAATCAGTCAATCAATCAATCAATACATGTTGCCTCTCACAGAACCTAGGATGCTGACAAACATTCCCCAAACCAAATATGTCCTGGGCTTTCCTTTCCAGTTCTTCACGAATGCTAATCATTCTTTATCAAGTCTGCTGTCAATTCCAAAAGCAATGTGTTCATTGCTACTCCTATTTTTCTTTGGCACTAACAATTTTGAGTTAGTGATTGTCTTGTAATGTAATTCGGTGATTTCTTCAATGTGTATTCTATCCACCATTAGTGTCCTTTTCTAAATTCGTTGTCAATTAGAAGTTGGTTTTTTCTCTGCCACAAATGGTTGTTGCTGATCGTATTTGGTTAATGGATGTGAAGTATATTCCGCAAACAACAGTTTATAAATACTTGTATATCTTGAATAGGTGTGTCAAACTGAAAAATTTCACATTACATAAGTCATGCTTCATATATCCAGTATTTAATTGTAATGACTGCATTTACATTATTGACCTCAACAACTAATTTTAAAGTATCTATAACTAGATAATATGTAGATCACCAGCTAAGTGAGTGACTGAATTACTGAGGTAATTTGCAAACTCTAATAAAAACGATTTAATCAGTGAAATAAAGTCATCCTGAGTATTAGGCAGTGTCTAAGGAACAACATTATATGACATACCACCCTATCATTAACTGACGAAGGTTATTAAAGTAACCTTTTAAATGGAAAGTCACATGTTTAAGTTCCCAAAGGATAGATAAGCGCTTCTAACGAACCATGTATTTGAACAAAGCAGTCTTCTAATACTTCATGATTCTCAGTAATTATCACATTATGTGATAGCTTTACTTTAAAAATCTACATTATCGAGCTGTATCACAGATTGATAGAAGTGGAAATTCTACAAGCAGTTAGACATTCACTAGTCTTAAGTCTCTGGGATTAAATGTAAACTGTGGAATACCTCGAAGTCACTAACTAGGATGACACAATTGTCCAGTGCTCTCTGGTTTTCAACTGTACCCTACTAACAACATTCTATGATGAAATTAATCAACTGGATAAATATACATTTTGTATTTTTAAATTTATTTTTCTATTAATGAATATATACGCTTCAATTAATTTGATTGGTTCATTTATTTAACCAATCAAAATTCGAGTAAATATAAAAGAAACAAATCATTTTAACAATTTTATTCTCAAAAAAACTTCATTTTTTTTTCTCTAAAATTTTCTTATAAATTACTTTCATCACAATCAATCCATCATGAATTGGTTATCTATAAAGTGTATAGTGATAAACTATGAATGACTGTAAGTATGATTTATATTGATTGACTATTATACGATTACATAATTATATTTTCTTATAAAAATATGTACCGGACAGTTGTTTTGTTTTAGTATGGGATTTCTCAGCAAAGCATACCGTCGGTGATGTAGATGGTTATTAGAGTTTGCTAATAGACTTGAATGTTTTAGGTTCAATTGCCCGGTGAAATCAGTGGTTTATACTTTTGACTATGACCTTAATAAAAGTTAAATAGCCTCCTAGTACTACCCAGTTTTCATTGGTACCCAACCAACATCATTCTATGATAATTTCAAACAAATAAAATATAATTGTTTATAGATTTATAAGTAGCTATCAACTACTTCAAATTAGGTAATAAGTGTGTTCATGAATGATAACGAGTCTGGACAGAAGTCAGAAAATTAACGTATTGTTTAGATTAATTGGAAATAATAAAAAAATAAAAATGCCATTTTCTATTAGGGTACTCATTTGTTTATAAGTAGTTTCGTTAGTTGCATGTGTCATGATAAATTATTGATTAGTACAAATACTTAGTTTTACATTTTAACTACTTGTTGACTAACAGTTAAATTATTTGGCAAATAGTATTTTAGTTCAATTGGGATGGTTATTTTGTGGAGATTGATTATTTTATTTGATTGGATATATCACAGATTGATGTTGTCATCACAAATTGATGGAAGTGGGAATTCTACAATTGGATGCCGACCCAGTGGTGCAGATGGTTAGGCGTTGGCGTCAACCTGAAGCCCCTGGTCTGGAATCTGGGGTGCGCACTGCTGAAGTGTTCCACACTAGAACGAAACAGCTGTCCAGTGCTCCCTTGTTGTCAATGGTACCCCGCCAACATCAGTCTGTGATATATCAAATCAAATAGTATTTTATTTCTTCTGATGGTATATAATTACGTATGTTATGGATTTAATGGTATTACGCAATATTATTTACGATATAACATATAAGTGCACTGGTGACATATTTGAATTCTATCAGGTGAATCAATTCCATTAGAGACTCAATTACACTCTACCAAGACAGTACCAACTGTAGAAGAAATCATGTTAAATGATTTTTCTTAAAGAATATAATTCAACAATTTAACATCTTAACATAGAATACATGATATTAAACACCTTAGACTGCTGACGACATTGGCCATCACAAAAGGATTGTGTTAACATGACCTCCTTATTAAATCTATTCTAGTTAGTTATATTTAACTGTTAGAATGGATTTGCAGGATAACTTTAGAGACAGAGATTTTCTTGTCACTTTCACTTTCTCTTCTTGTCAGTCTTAGATAATATAAACACTGGAGGCCTTCTAAGTAGTATTACTAAACACAAACATATTCTTTATTGCATATTATCTATAAGATCTGAATGATAACTGTCAACTTCATTGGGGCTACCTTGTCGTCATTGCATACATTTTTACTTATACAACATTAAAATATACCTTGTCAGATTAAATAAAGTGTTCCCAGAAAGTGTTTAATATGAATGGTGTTAGATAGATGTGAGGGAAATTGTGGGGGGGTTCCTACAAGCAAGTTTACCATTTACTACTTAGCTCTTATTCCTAAAACATATATACGATAATAATGTAACTGATGGTCTCTGTTGACTTCAAAACATGGATACTCATCTTCATTGTCTATCCGTATCAACTGCGAGTTATTCAATTCGTAAATAATCCTTTTGTAGACTGTGTCCTTATAACGATTATCACAGTATAATAGGTGATTAATATCATTATTATGTAATCTTTAGTACTAGTTGGCTTGTATTAATCAACTTACAATGAGATCATTATGTTTCGACGTTAATTGGTTAAAGAGAGTCAGCAGAAAACTATATCTTAAGTCATTACTCAGTAATTAATTTAGTGAAAATGATTTCATTTAAGTGCTTAACTATACTACTGATATATTTACAAATTATTCATGTCATATTCTTTTCGTATGATTAATATTAGTGCTTCATGATTACAATTTTTTCAACTCATACAATTATACTACTGACTAATATAATAGATAATCATAGTAAGTTATTCAGCTAGAGTACAGTATAGGAACAAACAAATGCAGTACTTCACATATCTACTACAAATTTACACATACACCAAGACTCATTATACTACGCTTCTGCCCCAACCCCCAACTCAAAAATACCAAATTTTGTCCGAAAATGGGTATACACTACAATCCATAAACGAGGTTCCAACTAAAAATCAAATTTTACTAATGATTTCCATGAGAGAGATAATAATGTTATAAGTCTTATTTCATTAACGACACAAACACCTAATACCAAATAACAAAACAACCATTTGTAAGTACCACTTTTTGTGTCAGCCAAGGTATAACCTTAATTGTAACTTCCAGTCTTAAACTTTCGACAAATTTACTAATTCTGGAATTATATTATGTATAATCTAATGTTGTTCTACGTCTGATCCTACCTTACTTTATGTTCTGTCCGGTGTTATCCCACTAATCAAGTTCAAGATTACAACTTTTACTGGAAACAACACTTATCGAAATGATTACTATCAACAATATGATTTAGAAATTTGAGATGAAACTATGATGTTGAGCCAAAATCCTTTATCCATTCTTAAGTCTAAAACAAATTTATGAACTTAAGTTCAGCAGTTAAACATGATGAGTTAAACATGATGTAAGGTAGGGTAAAATGTAAATTGTCAGGTAGAACGTTTTATCTCGAAAACTTTTAGTTATCCTTGTAAAACCCTGCTTTTATCATACATTTATTCATATCTTCTACATATTGCTTTGTATAACTTTATATGATTTGCCAACAACCTTTAGGCTCACTGGTTTAGTTTTAGTTTCTTATAGATTAGAACAGATGTTTGTATTATGTATAGTAGTCCTGGAGATTGGAATTCATTAATTGATCTAATTTCTTCTTAGATTTGTTGACATATAGAGGTGAAACTATGTGTTGAGGAGGAGAGTTCCATTCGTCAATTGTTCATACCATACAGTCTGTTTCAAAACGTTAAACCTGAAAAATGCAAAAACTAATTTTAACTAGTATTCCTAACCTTTACCTTAAATATTAATCCTAGTTGCGATATTATTCTCTACGGTGTGTATTTTTAGTTGAAATGACTGGTGACTTTGATGTCAATAGTTTGTCTCTCAGTGGTGAATTAAGTAATCTATAATGGTCATTTAAGCACTGCGTTTAGTCGTTTCCTTGCTGTATTCAGCTGTTTATTCACTAATGATAAATTTCCTTAAAAATTTTATTAGAATTTTGTGATATATTGAATCACCATGTTGATTAGTAAGAACGTTATTCATTTGTATTTAATTAGGTTGAGTTCTATGAACTATCTGGATACTGATGTTCACAGTAATACTCAAAACTTAGTTAGTATATGTTAGATATCGTCACGTTCAGCATTAATCTACTGAGTAGTTACCTAACTCTTGTTAGACAGGGATGTACATATAGTTAAATAGCATTTCGATCTACCCGTTAATGTTATTATAGACTGAAATGGATCAGTCTCTGTTATTATATATACATACTAAACAGATAGTCTCAGGATAATCATATTTCGCATTTTTGAAAAGTGTTAGAATGTGGCTGGTAACTGGAATCTAAGATTTATGTTTCGTCCTAAATGGTGCTCATCAGAAGGTCATATCTTTTTAGAAAATGATTAACACTTTTAAATTATAACTGTGTAATATGAATATTTCTAAAATAGAATGAACAGACGAACAAGTTCAGTTAACTAACCTGTAATTTGACACAATAATACAATATTGTGCATTACTAATGAGCTAATAATACACTGTGTCAATGTATTAAATTGCTACCTTTCTTAATGTTCAAACTTTGATCTTCATTGGGTATAAATGAAATTCAGAGAGCACTGCTGAATATCTGCATTATTCTATTCTTAGGTTTTTCGATACAAACTTATGATTATATTACAAATACAAGATATCACTTTCAAGTCTTAAACCGATTGTTTAATACATCAAGATCATTGAATCGGTTGACGTCTAATCGTATGATTATAACTTCACTAGATTTGTTCTATAAAGCGACAGTTATTTTATATCGTAGGTGATAACTATTTCACTCTTGTTTAGACTTAACTAATCACAATTTCTCACTAAATTTTCAATAGACTTATAAAGTAAGTCATTGTTAAACTGAAATGTTGATAAATCACATACTACTACAGTTGTTCCAGTAATCGGTAATTTTCAGTTGGTGAATGAAATAGATGAACAAATGTTGGTATTGATGTAAAATTTGATCATCGTTTATCAGCATAAAATGTTGTCTTAACTAGTACAGACAACAAGTTTTTAAGTATTATAGAATTTGGATTGTGACTGGCAAGTGGAATCCAGGACGCGCGTTTCGTCTAGTGGTGAACGCGGTGGCGTTCGACACGAAACGGACTGAGTTCGAATCCCGGTGTGAACATCAACATTGGAATGCAGGTACATCCAGCCGATGAGTCCCAAATAGGACGAAACGCGCGTCCTGGATTCCACTTGCCAGTCACAATCCAAATTCTATAATACTTGTGAAAAATTCGCTATATCGAGGTAATCCGCTCAGGATGCACACATAGCAACAATGACTGACCAGCTTCAGTCTATAACAAATCAATGGGAATATATAAGCGCTTCCTAACAAGTTTTTAAGTTTATTGGAAGCTTCTTTTTATTTAAACATCAGATACTTTATAAGAATTAAACTTCTAGAATTTTATATTTGAGTTAATGTAAAATTCATTGGACATTCATTTTGATTAAGTATTTCATTGAAGAAATTCAGAACCATATCAATCCATTCAGAAGTTTATTATCCTGTACGCTAAAGAGTGAATCAAGTTCCTCTTTCTGTTGAATGGCATCCAGCTTTAGTAATTGATTATTTTACGGCCATATAGTTGTTTTATGTAGATTAACATTTATATGTACCTATGAGTGAAATACATATCTTCATTAATTGTTAATTACAAATGGGTGTCATGGATACATATCAATATGAAATTGATATCGTAAATTAACAGTAGTTAGATGACCGACGATAACCAGGAATCATTGACTGGCTATTTCACTCTAGTTTGATTGTCATCAGCGTTGACGTCTCATGACCCTATTGTTGACTAACCTCAGAACCTTAAAGTTTCATGGTGAATGCATAATCCTCAGACCAGTGAATCATCACACAAAAGATGACATCAATAACTTTAGTTAGTTCGTGATATATTGCAAGATATCAACGATTACTACCAGTCGATAACTGCCTCACACGTTAAATAGTCGTACTCTACTGATTGCATTTCACTAGCGCTCCAAAAATCACCTACAGAAGTAAATAACTAATTAGCCGATATCACTATCAACTATAATTTAGCAAAAAGAAATTCAACCATTCAAGGCCTGTTACCCCAAGTGGAACATAAGCCAGCAACCAGCATTCACCAATCAAATCTGTCCTCTAATCTCCGATACACTTCTTCTCAAATGTTTATCATTCATTTTTATGTCTGCCGCCAATTTCTAGAGCGACATGTTTTTCGGTTTTAAACTTTCCCTTTGACCTTAACGATTTTGAGTTAATGCTTGTCTTGTTACGCAGTTTGACAATTTCAACAATGCGTGTCTTATCCACCTCCAATGTCTTCTTCTAATTTATTGCTAACCTAGAAGTTGGTTTTTTCTTTGTTACAGAAGGTTGTTACTGTTGGTATCTTTCCAACGGATTCGAGATATCTTGCGCAAACAATTATTCATAATTACTTTTCTTTGAATGATGTTTTATAGTAGTCCTCAATAAAAGGCTCAGCCGTATACAATAGAATGAAAGGTCTTGAAGTTTACATTGAAATTTCTGACCTTGATATTGGATGACAGGTGGTTTGAGTTTAAAATGTTTTCTAATTGGTGGGGGGAATGCTGCAGTTGCTTTGCTTTATCAATCTGTTTCTTTACATCTACATCAAAGTTTTCCTATTTATCGTGGATGCTGCCCATTAATGTAAAAGTTTCTACATCTTCCAGAGTTCCTCCTTTAGGTCAAGTGCAAATTGGTTGGCCCTCATTGTTTTGTATATAAGGATTGTTTTTCCCATTTTGCATGCTGAAGCTTATTGCTATCTGCAAAAACCTATGTTACACTGTCCAGCTTCACCTGTAATTATTGTTGTATATAGGCAGAGTCATCGAGAACAAACTAACCAAAATGCAACTGAGGTAGAAATTAGAAAAAGATACTGGAGGTGGATAAGACAAACATTGAGGAAATCACCAAACTTAGTCACAAGACAAACACTAACTCATAATTGTGTTAAAGTCAGAGGAAAAGTATAAAACTAAAGAACATGTTGCTCTGCAAATTGGGGGCGGACTTGAAAGAGAATGATTAACACTTAAGAAGAAGTGTATCGGAGATTAGAGGATAGATTTGATTGGTGAATGCTGGTTGTCAGCTTATACTCCACTTGGGGTAACAAGCCTTGATTGATTGATTGATTGAATGACTAATGATACTTAACTACTTCTTATTCTAATAGTTATTTCTTTTGTTACTGACTGTAATATCAATAAATTTATTTATAAAATCAGACATACCTACAATTTCTGCTAAAGAAATGAGAATCACTTTGTTGTTGTTTTTTTAATTTACTGTCATATCGACATTTTTTATGAGACATAAAAAGGAACATGAAGAAAATGTTACATTTTCAAGGGATAAACACCATAAAAAGGAATATTGAAACAATTGAACATGTAATTGTGTACATATCAACAATGAAACAATAAACCTATTCATGTTTAGTTATGTATGGTTGTCATCACAATATGAATGAGAATATAATGAATTATTTACAAGTTATTGTTATTTAGTTGAGATAGTAATATGAACAATAGTGGATTGATCTGGCTTGGGTATCAGTGTCGTAGTATGTGACTGTTCAGTAGAACATACTATAACAGTCAGCTCAAATGAAAGTCAGCTTAAAGTCATGATTAATTGAAATCAAATTAACCATACAGTAATCACTAACGGTTTTCGACGATCGTAGTTTAATACCATAAAGTAGTAGAAGTAGATATCTACCAGCATAATCATAGTAATGTTTAACTATTTGATATGATAGGTGATAGGGATGAGTTGTATATGTGATGAGGTGATAAGTATGTATTGAATAATCCCATACCATAACTAAATAGCTTATCTATTGTTCTCCTTGGTTTTTTTACAATAACCAATTTTATAAACTAGAAGTCATATGATATTCTAAGGATTGAAGACAAAATATAATTAACTACTTGATAAATATAAAGAAAAAAAAGTGAAACACATTCAATTACTTTCAGACATAACTGTCGAATTGATGGATCTTTTGAAGTAATTACATATTTGACAGGATTAATTGTATTATGACGACTTGTTTAGAATTTATCTTATGCTCTACCATTGAACTGTAGACAGATTTTCACTCCATTTGATAAAACAAGGTATTTTGTGGAAAATGACATTTAATTTGTTGCTTATGTGCTGGTGTCTATGTGTTCATTTAGAAACCCAAAAGTTTGCAATCGACTTTCTAGAGGAATCAAGAATGTGGACTAATTAGGAGTTGTCTCCTAGAACGAAATAACTGTTCAGTACTCCCTGGTTTTTATCAGTACATAACCCAGACCAATATGTGAAGAATATAAACAACTAGTTCATTTTCTCTTATAATGTCCCTTGCTATCATTCGTGTAGTGTGGTTAATGTAACCTGTAACATGTTATATAGATTACTTATAACTGCACATTAAAATGATCAAAAATGTAAGTTTAAAGTTCCATGAATGAAATGATGATATGATAAAATCATACATTAGCATAGGCTTGTATTTTCCCGTTGATTTGTAATCGACTGAAACTGGTCAGCCTGTGTTGTCATATGTTCATCCTGAGCGGATTGCCTCGATCTATCGATAGTACACAAGTAATGATTAAGTTGGATTGTGACTGGCAAGCGAAATCTAGGACTAGCGTTTCGGGCTATTTGGGACTCATTTGCTGGGTATACCTGCATCCCAGTGTTGATGTTCACACTGGGACGCAACACACTAGTAGTGAGGGCGGTGGTGTTTGGCACGAAGCGGACTGAGTTCGAATCCCAGTGTGAACATCAGCATTGAGATGAGGCACATCCAGCCTATGAATCCTGGATTCCACTTGCCAATCACAATCCAACTTGAACATGCAATGCTTCATTGAATAAAGTATGACAATGAAGTTTTGAAATTCAAGTTATCAGAACTTATAATAACGAATAATACTTTAGTTATACTGCATTCTCTACGTTGAATAGCTTAGTTATAGAACTTTTACCGTCAATCTAGATGACTTCAAAGATGCGAACCTGTTGTAACAGTAGGGTGTAATAACAATAACCTAACAACTTTCAAAATTAACTGAGTGCAATCTAGCTTAGAAAAGGTGAAAATAGATTCTAGCTTACCTACTTAGAATGAAAAAATGAATAAAAATACCTAATGATAATCTTCCAATACTACGACTAACCACAAGACTTTATCTATAAATGTCTCTCAATAACATCAACAAAATTAAAATCAAACGTCAAAGCCAAGGAATGGACCATCCTATGTGATTTGTAAGCAAATTAATAATCAGAAGCAGACTTTTAAGGTCGTTAGAAATAAATATCGTCTTCATGCAAACCAAATAACAAGAAAACAAGAGAAGACAAACTGGACCTTGTTCAAGTGATACAATCACTGCACTGGATAATTAGGCTGATCTCTTCACCCCTATTAATATGGACATAAGTCAACTGTCAAACATCTCGGAATGTCGTCTTTATTATTAACACATGGATCGCTGGGAAAACGCGATGATTTTGAACATTAGAAACTCTGAGAATTTTGTCGAATTTTAAGGAGCTTGAGACTATTGTCAACAAGCATCTCAATGAACACAATCTATTTATCAACCATTTAGAAAGTAATAAACAACCACAAAACTATGAATCCTGTCAAAAGGGAAGGATATCTAAATAAATGTCGAAAGAATATGACAGGATGAGTGTTGACAACAACTAGTTAGATTTAAGATCGACTGAGCAAACTACTAGTCAGTTGTGGCAAAAATCTTAAAGTTCATTTCTGAATTTTGCACCTGGTGAAACTGTCTAAAATGACAATGAAATCACCTCAATTAAATCATTCAAATCAATGAACTTAGCATAATCATAATCATCCTCATGACCTATAAATATGTTCCATCATTTCAATGAATAATATGAATTACAGAATAGTAATTAATGGATTTTGAAAAGAGAGAATAAGTTAAACTTCACATCTACATAGATGTAATCAAAGGCATATTAACTTTCAATAATATAGATCTTTTCAAGAAATTGTCTGTTATTCTTATGCTTTGCATATGATGATGTAATCAATTTTTATATATTACTTCTTTTCTTATTGTAGTTCTTTTGATAAACATAAAAGTGGAAATGAATTGAATATAGTCAACTATTCAACTTGTTGATGTAGACTGTACCATTCATTTTATGTTAACCTTTAATTGAAACTAACACTGAACATTATGATCCAGTTAGAATAGGATTCATTTCAAATATAAGTTTTCAACATTATTCTAATACTAAATCAAACTATTTCAACAAATATACCTCAATTATTCAATATACTATTGATAATACTACTAATTATTATAATAAACATTAATAATCTTATGGAGAATGTATCCTATGTAATGAAATTTCATGATAATCAATTAATTACTAATAAAAATCATCAATTCTATTCATCTAAGAATACAACAACAACAACAACAACAACTACTACTACTACTACTACTGCTACTACTAATACTTCTATTAGTAGTCATGATAATTTTCATATATCAACTAATTCTATTACACCATATTTAACTACATCAATGACAACAATTAAAAATCATAATGATTATAAATCAGTTGAGCATACATCATCTCAACAAATAACACAAAATAAACCAAAAGAAAAAGTATATTCACATTGTATACTATTAACAATATGCAATTTTTTAATTACTATGCTATTCATTGGTTTTGTAATTGGTTTATACTTTCGTTATCGTGAATGTGATACAAGATTAAAGTTAATTGAACAATTAATTGAAACTATTGCCTATAATGATAATGATATTTTAGTTACTAATCAAAATGATAATAAGCATTATTTAACATTAACATCAACATTATCTAATTATGATGAAATAAATAATCAACATAATATGAATCATTTATATTCAATTAATAAATTATCATTACTTAAATCTTATAAAAGTAGTAAATTATGGCCATCATTAAATGTAAGTTTTAAATAAATTATATATAATAACTATTATGTCATTTAATTTGATTGGATATATCACAGATTGATGTTGGCAGGGTAACATTGACAACAAAGGAGCACTGGATAGATGTTTCGTTCTAGTGTGGAACACTTCAGCAGTGCGCACCCACGATTCCGCACCAGGGGCTTCAGGTTGACTCGAACGCCTAACCATCTGCACCACTGGGACGGCATCCAATGGTAGAATTCCCACTTCTATCAATTTTGTGAAATAACCATGCCAATTGAACTATTATGTCATTCTTTAAAAATTCTCATGCTTATCAAAAAACAAAGATGGTTGAACGAAGAATATTCTTTACGATAAATGCTCATCAGGTTTTATATTTTAAGACCGATCAAATGAACTGAGTATAGATTTCTTCTATTATTGTTCTAGTTACTATTTGACGAATTTTGATTATCACTTACTTCACATTGTAATCTCTTACCTATTCGGTTACATGTTAAGTAGGATTCAGCCTTTGTCTAATCATATTTTGCCACCACCCCATTTCCTATATCACCCAGAGATATCACAGTGATACCTATATATATCGAATTAATAAACCTGTTGTTTATTCCAGTTGTCGTTTACATTTCACAAGTTACATGATGATGATGATGATGATTTCAACATTAACATTCGCATATTACAAATAATCCGAAGAGGCAAAATTTGTATCCAAATTATCCCTGATATCTAAATGATGTTGTATCTGCCTCAGAACTGGCTATTTTTGTCACTGATAATTTTGAACGGATAAATGTAGAACCTGATGTGCATTTATCTCGTAAAGAATATTCTTCGTTTAAACGTCTATGATTTTTTTATTATGTCATTGTAATTATTCATTAATGCAATCGATAAAGTTTTTGTTGCCATATATGAAAACTTAATCAATTGTTTTTTTTGATGTAGATAGATTTCACTCTATTTGGAGTTTACTTTATTTAGATGTATCTATAGTCTGCTACTTAAAATAGAAGTTAATCTCTTTCATCTTTTACATAATGTAAATAGGTCTTAAATAAAATGTTTTATGACTGAAACACAGTAGAACGAAACAGCCGTCCAGTGCTCCCTGGTTTTTAATGGTACCCTGCCAACATCAATCTGTGATATATATTCAATTAAATAAAATGTAATTATTTGATTTAAAGGTGGATGGTGATTGGCAAGCGGAATCCAGGATGCGCGTTTCATTCTATTTAAGACTTATTGACTAGGTGTAACTGCATCCAAACGAAAAGATACAAGTTCATCTGTTATAATCATGTGAATAAATATCAATATACAATGTATAATATTCAAGAAATATATATTTTAATGACAATAGTTTAGATACAGTGTTTAATAGATATGAAGTATAAACCTTTACAAATACTATATAAGTTGGATTGCAACTGGCAAGCGGAATTCAAGTCGCGCATTTCGTCCTATTTTGGACTCATCAACTGGATATACCTGCATCCCAATATTGATGTTCACAGTAGGATACTTTACAAATACGTTTAAATTGACTGTACAGATCAGTAGCTAATACAATGAAGATAACAGATTGACATTTTAAGCAGTACGTATTAGATTCAAGTGTCAGTATAAACATTATTACTGGGGGTCTGAGTACATCTATGCTAGAAGTTTTAATTAAAATGAAACATACGTTGTGAATTCAATTAGAGCCTGAATATAAACACACATACAGTTACTCATTGTAATGATTCAATGAATAAGTGATTATATACTGGATTCGAATTTTGAAGAAAACATCAATATCATAGTTCGAATACATTAAACAAAGATTTTTTAATAAATCATATTATTATCAAATAGAAACGTGTAATTTTTCTGCATAATCGTGCGGACTACATGTAAGAAGTAAAGCAGTTAAGCTTTGTGTCTGAAGAAATCTCAGGTCAAGTTCAAAAGGCTAGCGCACATTTCGACAGCTAAGGTCACCTGTAGAGTAAGCAGAGTATACGACTACAGTAATTTACTCTATATTTCTGAGTAGATACGAACCGCTTTCATTAACGTTTGGTGGCACTCGTATCTTATTAGAGTCGGAACGTTATTAGCATTTAGTCGGAAGTACCAAATAAAAAATAATGATGTTAGATGGGGTATCATAGAAAGATGCTAAATCAGTCCATTCAATTGTGAATCTTCATTTATTGAGTCAGTTGGGATGAGTATAACTTGTGTTTAACAAACAAACTACATTAGTTCAAATTATTGACTGTCATTGGTGATGTATACAATAAGGCTAACGCAAGTCAAACCAAAACATAGCATCAATTCAGGAAGTCACATACTGTTAGTATAGTCCATGTTGATAAGAGTCTGAGCAGCTGTAGTAACTTTTGTCTAGAAACTTTAGATTAAATGGTTCAGAGTTGATCATAGGGGCACACATGTACTCATTCTTTGTTTTCCGTTAAATTGTGTCGGCTGAAAGTTGTATTATTTCCTTATTTCTACGAAGCAATTCGTTTTTCCCTAATAATATTCTCTATGTTTATTCTTTTTTCTCATTATTGATGTCATTACTACTTTTATTTCACTGATGTTGCTGAGGTACAAAAGCTTAGTCCGATTTACATTTGTGCTAAGTTCCATATCTTATCTGACAGACCGACATTCTAACAACCATTTAAAGAGTTTACATACTAACAAGCATTTATTTGTGATGTAGGATGTTTCAGTTCATCAACGAGTACCTCTTTTTCTGTCAGGGAATTGAATTCAGGGCCTTAAGTTAGGCAGACGCGTAACGGTCCTCTTCACTAGGCCACTCAAAGTTTAATGGTAGAATTTCTACTTTCATCAATTTTTGATATATCCCTACAATTATACATTACCATTAGTAATAATCATCTGAATCCCAATATACTTGAACTCCACTAGTCATAAGTTCTCATAAGAACTACAGAAACACCATTAAGTTAGTCACTAATGAATTAATCATACTAGAACAAAACAGCTTTTTATTGCTCGCATGATTTTATGTGACATCCAACCAACATTAATCTATGACGAGTATAGACTACTATACTTAATGTCTGTTTCTAAAAAAACTACTTCAGTTCAATCAATGGATGTATTTTTATAATAGAATAGTGCTATTGCCTATAGTGTTATTAGTAAGATCAGTAGATTTAGATAAAAAAAAAATAGCAAGTACTTAAAGTCTGACGTTACAATTAAGGTCGCCTTCAATCTTTACTGCATTCACTAAACGTATCGTCCACTTCCTATTATAACTTCTATAATACTTAAGAATGGATAAGACGTTGGTAATTTGAATCAAGGACAGATATTTTATCCTATTTAGTGCTTAACAGTTGGATATACTTCCATCTCATTACTGAAGTACACGCTTGAATTCCACTTACCTACCACATTTCATATTAATCATACTT
Organism: Schistosoma mekongi; assembly: GCA_034768735.1. Taxonomy (NCBI): domain Eukaryota; kingdom Metazoa; phylum Platyhelminthes; class Trematoda; order Strigeidida; family Schistosomatidae; genus Schistosoma; species Schistosoma mekongi. The sequence goes on from CM068312.1 coordinate 3,920,872, forward strand.
GTGAAATACCTCTGTATCAAGACAATTGCCTTAGGATGCATATATTACAAAAAAGACTTATTAACTTTGGGTTATAACAACATAAATGGGTAAATGCAAACACTTTCAATTAATACATTTTTCATTCTACATAGTTGATATGCCATACACTATCACTTTCATAAAAGATAATTTTAGGTAACTCTATTGTTGTGGTAGATGGACTGACTGTTTTCATAAATGTACGGTATATACCTATTTTAAGATAATGAAAAGTAATTGTGTATCTTAGGAGGCAGATGTATCACAGTAATGTGTTCATCGGAGCTGAGATTATACACAACGTTTACATTATTTAATAAAGATTTACTATTCATTACAATGGACTATATTTCAGTTCATTTGAACTATGAATGCTACATAGTGGTATATATTTTCGAAAAAAAGATGTCACTTCAAGTATCTGGAGACATCTGTAACTATCTGCTAAGGAAACGGACAGTATATCAAAGCCCGATAAGCTCAGCCAATACAAATATATAATAAAAGATACACCACGAAATAAAGTACGCTCTAGTCTACAAGACCCAGTTATGCACAAAATGATCAGAAAGTTCTGAATATAACATACTTAGTGTGAATGTAAAACATTGTAAATAACATTTAAAATAAACCACTTTAGATGAAGCCACGTTTCTGTTTAATTTGACTCATCAGTATAAATTGTTAAAATGAAGTGTTTGCTAGATGTTTAAAAGCACTGACCAGCAATCGCTAATCGACCTGTGTTTTTCCCGTTCTGATATTCATTAATCAGTTGTATCTAAAGCCATATGAAAACTAATGCCTCTTGACCAGTTTAACCCCAGGCTACCCAGTTTTATAACCAGGTTTAGTTACGTTGACCTACTTTGATTGTAACTGACTACCTGCTAAACTAAGGCAAAGACACTCATGTTTCACTAAGTATTAATTAATTTCTTGTTTATGTAGTCCATGTAGTGTTGAATGAGGCCTATGTCCAGGCTTTGCTCCCATCTGCTCACAATCATCTAATAGTGCTATAATGGTTCATTAAATGCAACATCCTTTAGACAAGTGCAACAATGCAACCTGAGTAGCGAAATCCAATCCGTACCACTTGAGCAACATTACATTATTTGCTACTTAATATATAATCATTGTAAGCAAAGCGTTTGTTTGTAAACGAACAAGTTAGTTCAACTAGTTTAAGTTGTTTCAAATAGTAATGAATGCTGAGGAATAAACGACCCTAGAAACAAACTTATAAACAGTAACATGTCATTCATAAAGAACTCAGAGCTTGTTGCGTTTAGGTATTAGTTCGAACTTCCTTACAACAATAACGCTATGAGATCAAATAAACAAGATTAAAACTATGATTCATTTCAACAAAAAAAGTACAAAGAATTATGCATGGGGAGTGGGAAATAATACAATTTATAATTTAGGGGATAAAGAGTGGATGAATCTGAACTATATTACGTAATCATTGCAATTACTGGTAGCGATTAATGTTTGACGGACTAAAACTAAGTATTTTACAAAGATCATTCTTTTCGCATACCCAGATTAGTTGATTCGGAGTTTTATTCAAGTTTCTCAACTCAATTGCCAGTAACTATCTATTAGTGATTAGGATAACGAAAATGTTGTTTAATATTACATATATATAGTCTAGCTTTAAGATAGCATCAAGTTAACACAGCATTATTCATTCTACTAAGTTTTCTACACTTTAAAGGTAACCTAAGTTTTCTCATCTCAACTATTCAAAAGATAACGTTGAAAGAAAATGTTCACATGTAACCAACTACGCACTACTAGTTCGCTATATTATTGTCATCATCATCATCATCATCATCATCATCATCATCATCATCATCATCATCATCATCATCATCATCATTATCATCATCATCATCATCATCGTTACTACTATTAATATTAATATTATTATTATTATTATTATAATCCGAATCATTACTGGGTGTTATTCATTGCTTTATCACTTATCTTTTGACATGTAGTAAACATACTTTCAATATTTTATGTTATCAGTTAACTCTACTTACATCTTTGTTTCAACCTTCATTGGATTATTATATTGCCTTACATGTTTACACCCAATCAGTTTTATGACATAAGTAGAGATGATTAAGAATTCATCAATCAAAAGACTCTTGGATGGAAACTAGGTTGGATACTGCTGAGAAGTCCCATACTAGGACGTAACAGATATTCAGTTCTCCATGGTTTTTAAAGGTATCTTAACAAAATTATTCTCTGACTAATCTAGTCAACTAAACATAAGTTAATTGTTAAATCTCCATTTTATAATTTAATCACAAACTGTATTGGACATTATATATTTAAGTTGCATTGTGACTGGCAAGCGGAATTCAGGACGCGCGTTTCGTCCTATTTGGGACTCATCGGCTGGATGTACCTGCATCCCAATGTTGATGTTCACACTGGGATTCGAACTCAGTCCGTTTCGTGCCAAACACCACCACGTTCACCACTAGACTACTGTGTCCAGACAGTCACATATATGCAACGGGCATATATATGTTAGTAGGATAAGCTATACCGAGGCAATCCGCTCAGGATGCATATATGGCAACAGAGACTGACCAGTTTCAGTGTATTACAAATCAACGAGAAAATACAAACTTATCCTAATTATATGTATTGAACATTGTTGGTAGTTGATATGGACTGAATGAATACTGAAGTAGGAATGTAATCATTTCAAACTTAAAATGATCTTACTTTGAATACTACATAACTATTATAATCAAAACTTTATACTTAATTAAACTATTTAACCATGTATTAATAGTTTGAAGAAGTAGTTTACACATTCTACATTAGAAATTTCATATTCTACTTATTTAAAAGTGTTTTGTACACATTGATATTCATCAATCTCATCATGAATTTTATTTCATATTGATAATTATATCTTTTATCATGTGGATAACTCTATGAGATTCTTTCATTTTTCTTCTTATATTTTTATTGTTGTTGTTGTTGTTGTTGTTGTTGACGTTGTTGACAACTATGAATCACAATATAAAATGAAGATTATTCAGTATTTTTGTTATGCATAAATTATTCATTAATTCACAGTATCATCTAATTCTGTTATAAGTAAATCAAACTAATATTCAGTTCTGAATAAAGAAACAGATAGAAACTATTCAGTAATTACTTGTTTATTCAATTTAATCGTTTACTTGTTCACTTATCAACTACTAATAGTAGTATATACATTTGATTATAGTATAAATAATTTAATATTAAATAAATCATAAAATACATGTTTTATCAACTAACAAGATAACTTCATTAATGAAGTTCTCTTTTGTAGAATAAAGTAAGAGGGGTGAGGGGGGGGGTGGTGCGTGAATGTTGGAGTAAGGAGTGGAGAATGATTATTCCTTGTGATGTTATAATGGAATAGACTGTCAAGAAGGTTTAAGAAGAAGAAGAAGAAGAAGAAAAATAAATAAAAGAATGTTATTGATGATGACTTCAATGCTGATGATAAAGATGATGATTTTGATAATGTTGAAATGTCGACCTTCTTTTACATGCATTAAATATGAATAATTCTTTTTATAAGATGTATATAAGTGAAAAATATTGTTTAGCCAATAAGATCCTCATCAAGATTTGTCTGTAATGTGCATAATAATATTTATATGCAAATATCAAATATTAGGATAAACTTGTATATTCCCATTGATTTGTTATGGACTGAAGCTGGTCAGTCATTGTTGTTATATGTGCATCCTGAGGGGATTGCCTCGGATTGCCCGTTGCACAAGTGTAACTGTCTGGACTCAGTAGTCTAGTGGTGAACGTGGTGGCGTTCGACACGAAACGGACTGAGTTCGAATCCCAGTGTGGACATCAACATTGGGATGCAGGTACATCCAGCCGATGAGTCCCAAATAGAACGAAACGCGGGTCCTGGATTCCACTTGCTAGTCACAATCCAATTTAAATATTCAAATATCAAATATGTTAAACCAGTTAAATCACTTTGTTAATTAATTGTGACAATGAAGTAGGTGAATTACATAACTGCTTTAGATCAGTATGGAATGTATGAAGTCAGTATGATGTGTAAATTGATAGTAAGAGGACAGATGTAGTAGGAAAAACTGATAGAAATAATAAAAATACTGCTTGAATTGATATGTCAATATAGGTAGTAGATGAAAACCTGAAAAAGTAAGCAGATTAAATTCATATGGTTTGTGGAGATTGATATGATGTTTAGTTGATTGGATTCGTTACAGATTGATGTCCGTTGAGTGCCATTGAAAATTATGAAGCAGTTGATAGTTGTTCTATCCTAGTATAAGACTCCACAGTAGTGCCTACTCCGGATTCTGCCTCATAGGTTTCAGGTTGATGAACGCATAACTCTCTACACCACTGCGCTCTCCATCCAATGGTAGAATTCCTACTTCAATTAATTTGTGATATATTGTGAAAGACCACTTGGACAAGCAAATTGTTTATTCGGTTAGAACAGAGAATGTCATAAAATATTACATACGTTACTATTAATCATCAATTTGCGTTCTTATGTCCGTGTCATTTATCGGGCTTGCTTCTCTTGTTTGTCCTCGATTCTCCTATGCTTTACTCCTTGCCACCTTGCAACTCGCCTCATATGCTGTTTACAGATTCTTTTCAATTTTCCGTGACGCTCCGCCACCTACTACTTATTGATGGCCATATGAGTAGTATCCACTATAATATCACAAAGACCATCCATTGTCATTGGTAATAACTGTCTCACTACCGACAAGTGGGAAATCTACCACTAGTAACTGGTTCAATGATGCAGATGGTAAGCCGTTTGTCAGCTTGAAGCCTCTGTAGCGAAATCTAGAGTGATCACTGCTGAGGAGTCCCACACTAGAATGACACGACCGTGTGGTACCCTCTCATTTTAAATGGTACCCAACTGACTTCAGTCTTTAACGAATTCAATCAAGTGAAACAAAATGGATGTGTTGAGTTCATAAACATATTTTTTAATTCATATTTGACCGACGGAAGTGGTGGCAGTATTACAAGATTCTTCTAAACATATAGACTAAGGTTGTTGGTCCTAATTCCCAAAGCTTTTACTGTATGTAACAAACGAACCTCATTAAGAAACATAGATTACTTTAAAGAACTTTCACTTCGTTACCTCTTGACCTCTATGTTCCAAACGTCATAAAACCGAACTACGTTTGTTCTTAATCCGTTCTTTAGAGAACAATATTGGTAAATGTTCATTGATTTCTCTGCCACATTGCATAGCTGTTCACCTTATGTAAATTTCTCCACAAGAGCAGCTTAGCTGATATAAAAACATAAAAGAGACAAATTCAGGTAACCTACCTTTTGTAAACACCGCTAATCAATTAGAAAATGACAAACAAGGTTTACCTGTGTAGAAAGTCTTTTTGACCACCTTTCATATTCTCTCGTAAAAAACGTCACCAACCACTGTAGTTTTAGAAAGAGGGACTTCTCTCTGACTGTTCATGTCGCTGATTTTTTCTTAACTTCATTTACATTATTTTTCAAAAATGCTTTTGGGTAAACTAGTCTAGTCACCTGAATATATCCTTCTTGCTTTGTTGATGAAACGTCTAACCGGATTTCTTTCGTAGCAAATAGATGTGAAGTTATGAAAATGGGTATACTGACCTGCATTAAGATTCTTGCTGTATATGCTTCTGCATATAAACCCATCTTCTCTTTTATTTGATAAGATGTTGAAATGTGATTTAATGTCACGTTCATCCTTACTAACAAACGTGATTGCCGGGTGTAATTTGGTAAGCTGCATTGGAAGTTCTTGTCTGGAAACATTCTGACAGACTATAATAAGAGTGCTGTCGACGTAACGACAGTAAAATTGAAGTTTACAGATGATCTCTTTGAAATGACCATTTCTCAATTCTCTCATGAATAAAATCAGCTAACATAGGTCTTAAAGGTAAAATCACTGCTATTCCATCAAATTGTCTATAGTAGGTGTTGTTGAAGACATAATGAACGTTTAATGTACATCTTTGTAGTAATTCTTTAATATTAGCATTCGGAATTTCAGTATTTATATGTTTCTTAATTGATTCTGGCATTCAGAGTCAATTGACTCCATTAGAAGTTTGTTAATGAACATCGAGTTTATGTCTAAGGATATCATACGTTTACTGCTTACATCCACATTTTGCACTCTAGGAATGCAAGTTTTAACGTCTTTAACTCTCCTGTTAACCACTATTTTGTATAGGGGTTCTAAAATACAAACAAGTCATTTCATAGTTTTATAGCAAGGTGAATTATACATATGTAAAACCGGACAAGCTAGAAGTCCTAATTTATGCACTTTGCGGAAGGGGGGGAAACTCATATAGTCATCATGTAACTAATTCTAAGAGTTTAAAGGATTCATCGATGACTGGTGTAATGATCAATTTCTCTGCTTTCATATTGACATCATTCACTAGGCCTACTTTTTGAAATTTTGTTTTATCAATCAAATTTAAGTGATTGATAGTGATAAGTAGGAAACCCACTGTGATTGTATCAAATGTTCATTAAGTAAATTATAATGTAATTTCTAGTTAAAAAGGTAACTTAATGTTGGATATGAATCACTGATTATTAAGTTTCTCCTGTAAATTTAATATCACGAATCGATCTACATAAGACAATTACCAAGAATCACTTTATGGCTGTTTTGACCTAGTGTTAGGCACTTAAGTAGTGAGTATCCCCAAACCCACCAGTGACTGAACCCTGGACCTTATGGCTCCGCCACGACCGATCTTCCATTAGATCACTGAGTCGGTTCTAGACGGTTGATATTTCTAAATCAGACAATTTGTGATACATTTGTACTGCCTCATAGGTAGGTAACTGCCTTCTATCCAGGGCGACTGAACTCTACTAGTCACATCTCACTAGGACTCTAGGAATTATCTCTTGATGTTAATCACTAGTGAGCTGATATTAATTGTAATTAGGTGTTATGGAGATTGTTGAATGTTAACTTAACATCACAAATTGGTCTGAATTAAACAATCGTTGATCACAAGATTGTTTAGTCCAGACCACTTCATGATAAAAAAATTAACATCCAACAATCTCTACAACACTCTCTTGATCGTCTCTAAAGTGTCACACAACTCAGAAAGAATTGTAGTCAAACATGACTACATTAACTATCATGGCTAGTCATTTGTTTTATATGACTCTACTTTGAAATGAACAAGCACGAATATTTGTCACAAAATAAGTTGAAGATTCATTTCGTTTGGTCCTCTTCAACTGCTGTCTACAACCTCTGTAATATTTCAAGATCAAAGTTCTGAAAGTGTTTGAATATACTTACAAAATGATGTTTGGTTTGAGATCGTTGTCAACGTTATGCATTAGCATGACGTAACAGAGAAGTAGATGAAGTCATGTAACAGAATAAAACAATGTAACTATATCAGCCAAACAACGTTTCTAGAAAATTTTATCTTTAACAGATGACTGGAAGATTATGAGTAGGGGATTACGTAATGAAAAACGTTAATGATAAGGAAGAATAAAACCAAGTGAATTAAGCCTAATTAGCTAATAAGGAATATTGTACATGCCAAACAAACAATGACGCAACAGTGTAATGACATGAATAAATTGTAGATAACCGTTTTGTAATACAAAGAAGTATGTTATAGTTACCAAGGTAAAGAAAAACTTAAATAGTTTTCTCTTAGACGTACAATTAAGGTTTTTGACGATTGATGGTAATAGCTTTGTTGTTTAATAATCATTCTAAAAGATTCCGAAGTGCCAACCTCATGTCCTGAGTCTAAAAAGCATTTTGATATAGTACTTTTCATAGTTTGAATCATTGTGTGAACATTAACACAGTAAAGGCGGTAGTCACATCCAAATGACACATTTCAAGTAAGGTAAAACTCACATACTAGATCCTGATCACCAACCACAATCCAACGTATGGTTTGCATTGTTTTAGAATGGTATTTCTGTTAAATTATACCAAAAATGGTCCAGTTTAGTTGGATTATCTTTGCAAACAAGGGAAAATCAGCTAACTATTTCATTTGGACATGAATTATTCCAGCAGTGTTTACCGATGACTATATAGAGCTCGAGCCCAGAATCACAAGGCCTTAGTTAGTAGGCAATTAATACTACACACTATCAAACAGCCTTTAATTGTTGCCCAGTTAGATTCGTGCAAAACGTTTGTGTGAAATACACATAACGTTGATTACAACGATCTGTCTATTGGAATGTGGACTGGAAAGTTATTGTACAATATGATGTCATCAGCTTACTTCATGTTAAACATGGAAAGTAAAAGAAACTGTTACATTAGTTCACTTTTAAAATGCCATAACCTATGCAAGGTGATATTTATGTGTAAACTAAAAATCAATCAACCGTCAATCAATGCCTGTTACCTAATTTGGAGCATAGGCCGTTGACCGGCATTCTCCAACCAACTCTGTCCTGCGCTTTCCTTACTAGCTCTTACCAAGTTCTCCCCATTCTCTTCATGTCTGTCTCTAATTCCAGACGCAATGTGTTCCTGGATCTTCCTCTTTTTCTATGACCTTTAGGATTCCAAGTTTGAGCTTGTTTTGTGACACAGTTTGATGGTTTCCTCAATGTGTCCTACTCACCTCCAGAGTCTTTTCCTAGTGTCTTCCTGGGCTGAAAGTTGATTAGTTCTCTGCCGTAGAAGGTTGTTGTTAATGGTATCTGGTCAACGGATCTGAAGTATTATACGCAAACAGTTGTTTATTAATACTTGTATCTTATGAAGTGTTTTTCTTAGTTTTCCAAGTTTCAGCTCCGTACAACAGAACTGACTATCTTCAGAAATGTATTAAAAAATTTGACTTTAATATTGACGGACAGTTGGTTAGAGTTCCAGATGTTTTTTAGTTGTAGAAATGTTGCCCTAGACTTTTATAATCAATCCGCATCAGACCCTGTTTGTTTGTTGATGATGCTGCCCAAGTATGTAAAGGTTTCTCCAACTTGCAGAATTTCTCTGTCAAGTGTAATTGGGTTATTTTGTATCGAAGTATCTTGCTTTTCCCTTTGTGTATGTTGTGGCATACTGCTGCGGAGTCTGCTGATATATTCTTCGTCTTTGTCTGAATTTGATGCAAAGTGTGGGATAGAAGAGCTAAATTGACTACAAAGTACAAGTCATTTAGTTGCGTCGATTTTGTCCATTGTATTCTGACAGTGTCTTCAGATGTTGCAGTCTTCATGGTCCAGTCAATTACCAGTAGAAAGAGGAAGGTTGAGAGTAAACAGTCCTTTCTGACACCACCTGACACTCCGCCTGGAGCTCCCTAGGATTTCTGCCGGTTCCAAGCCCGGATAAAAGAAGAGAGTTGTGCATAGGGTTAGCAAATCCATCCTGAAAAACAACAAACTTGATACAAAAATCGCTAACAAGTAAACTAAAAATATGATACTTCAATTCATTTCAACTGATTTAATGGCCTTATGTGACAAAAAAGGAGGCCTAGAAGCAAGATAATTTGTTAGTAAGATAAAAATCGTCGTAAGATGACAAAAAGAAACAATTATGAAAACTGTAGATCATTATGCAACGTTAGTATCTGTAAAATCAAATCTTTTTATGCCATTTACAGAATTATTCAACTTAGTACAGATTTGTGCGCATACATTAATCACTGAGGTTTAACAACTATCATGTATATGTAATCATTTTTGTGCTGAGTACATTACATCGATTAAGTTATAGTAATATGGCTACTAGTCTAAGTGATATGATAGTATGTTCCCTATTATGTTAACCGATTCAGAGTGGTTGTTAGTGGTGGAAATAATATGAGAAGGAATCCACCAGGAAGAACCAATTGCTTCAAGATTATTAGTACTCCTTAGTGCTGAGTGTTAAATATAACAGTAGATTGGTTGAACATCCTTTTTTAACAATTACCTATAACCATTTAACCTTTTTATATACTCGACTTTGATTTAATGAATATACACAGGGTTCGAACCAGTGACCTCGTAACTGAAGGCATTAAGCTAACAGTAGTACTTAACATAGCATTAAATTATATTGTTATTTAAATCAACACTTCACGAACTACTAGAAAATATAGAAAGTTAAACAATGATGTTACCTTCAATCAAGACTTCTTAGCAGTTCAAATAGTTTATTGTTAAGTAAAAACTTTCATATTTCACGGTAACCATCATTATGTGTTAAACTACAGAATCAAACATTGGAAAAATTGATCCCCTTGATAAATTCTGATAATCTAATAAGATGATGAAGTTCATTGGATCTATGTTCTGAATTATGATGCAGTACATTTCAAACAACAATTTGATTGCACTTAAACTTGTTAAGTCGATGAGACAGTTGGAAGATAAGAAAACGAAACAACAACAGAGTAAGAAATAAGAAAAATAACCTGGAGGTGGATAGGACGCACATTATGCTACAAGGCAAGCATCAACGTGGCATCCTTGACATGAAAAGAAAAGAGAATGACAAAAAATCTGATTGCCTTGTGAATTAGAGGCAGGCATGGAAAGAACAAACAGCACTTGTAAGGACTAGAAAGGTTAGCTAAAGACAGAGTTAGTTGGAAAACGCTCGTCTATAGCCTATATTTAATGAAGGGTAACAGGCATTGATTGATTGATAGAGGTTAAGCGTATATACAAATAGCTTTTGCATACACGAATTGGGAGGTCGAAGTTTTACAACACCACAAACGCTGATATGATTTTAAGTTTATGCCCTGACTCAGTTAGATGTTTAGAGATAGAAAACGATGTTTGTCTATCACGTTCATTTATTATGTCATTCGAAGTTATGTATTTCAGAAGCTATTTTAGCAAGTGTTCAATTACCCGTCTCTTACACCCAAATCACGATTAATCCTGTCTATATATGTATGTTTACACATACACGTCAATTGATAAAGTCAATGGAATGTTATGCAATCATTAAAATGATGTTTGGAATTGTTAATAATTATAGCCTTGGACTTTTAGCAGCATAATATGTTCAGTTGATGGTTGATTCATGGCTATGTTTTAATATTAGGATATTTGGTCACCTCTAAATGGTATGCTGATACAGATAAGTTTCTTAGGCGCTAGAAGCATTGTAAGTTACGACCTACTTTTATCTTTGACTTTCCAACAAATCATAAACGTTTCACGGTATCTATCCGATTAACAGATTTTCGTTTAATTTAATAGTGTAATTAGTGCAAATGAAAGCTTAGATCTTATCCACTCTATGTAGACGTTTTTTAGATAAAACTCTCGATTGAACCATCATCTCTCGGATGAAGTTATATACCTAGGAACGGAGGTTGGTTGTTCATCTTCTCTTTACATGGTAAAGTAATATCGTTTTCGAGAGTTCTCAGTTTACCTAATTAACTGTTTGTATTCTCGAATTTATTACAAATAACTAAGCTATTGTCAACATACATCCTATAAAGATACACAACATCTATTGAGTCATTACCTACATGGTGTATGTAGATACCACATCTAGAAGCCAAATATGCTAAATACACATTAGTTAGTAATTAACCTCAACTACTATTCGTAACAACTCCATCAATCTAGCTGATATATTCACTCACAAATGTGAATTAAACTTCATCAATACATAGTAATATCAAACCATAACGAATTGGCCAAAGAATAAACACTGAAAGTTTACTTGTCTAGATTTAATCACATCTGTTAGTAATAGTCTTTTTTAAGTGGTACATTAATAAAGAAAGAAGTTTACATCACAAGGATACATTAACGCCAATCGAATGTGCCTAGGTGATAATGCGTGACTGACCTAAGCCCACTCACCCCCACCCTAGGCCGACAATAGAAGAACCAGAATAGGGAACTGGAAAACGGAGAACTGAGAATCGAGATCATATTATATTTTAATCATGTATTTATATATACATAAAACCAGACCACACGGTAAATCAATCACAAATCTAACATTGATACAGAACAAAGGAAAGAGTGGCAGTGAATGGGGACAAGTTGTACACAATTAAGTAAACGTAGTTCATAGAAAATAAACAATATACCAAGAGTAAATATACTAAACAAGAGAACAGGGCAAGGGGAACGTAACAGTTTAAGAAATGAAATGTTTACACTGTTCACAGTTATAATAATTGAAATAATGTTCTAAAGCACAGTTCTCGAAGATAGTCAATTATCGTTAGGTGCCCGACATATCACATTACATCAACATTTAACCAACTCAAATAAATCCATCAAATAATACTTACATAATCTTTGTTGCATAGGGTACAATAATTTAAATACGCTAGAAGTATCAAATTCAATTGATTCAATGTTTAAGTCATAGTATACTATGAGTAGTATAAAACAGTATCCTTCAATTCACTATTTTGTTTCTTTTTCTTAATTTGTTTTTTAAATAACCACAAAATTAGTTCTAAAGATAATTATCTTCGGTTGAATAGTTCAATTTAGTTGATATAAACCAAAGAAAGAAGAAATATATACACCATTGAACCATTGAATAAACATATCAAATTACGTCTTACATTTAAGTAGTAGATTATGATGTAGACCTCCATTACAAAGTAAGTAAGATAAGAAGCTATTAACTAATATTTGATGCATATCATTTAAGTAGTAGTAAAGTAAATGAATCAATCAACTTGACATATTAATGATTCAATGACAACCTATCACATTACATCAACATTTAACCAACTCAAATAAATCCATCAAATAATACTTACATAATCTTTGTTGCATAGGGTACAATAATTTAAATACGCTAGAAGTATCAAATTCAATTGATTCAATGTTTAAGTCATATAAGTAGTATACTATGAGTAGTATAAAACAGTATCCTTCCAATTCACTATTTTGTTTCTTTTTCTTAATTTGTTTTTTAAATAACCACAAAATTAGTTCTAAAGATAATTATCTTCGGTTGAATGATGATGATGATGATGAGTTTATGACGTAATGTAGATTTATTATACTACTTATAACTCAACATAATCTATTTTAGTGTCTGTTTAAATATTCAATATAGCTAAGATATAAATACACACACAGAAGTGGATTGATGTCAAACTGTTGGAAGTATGAGTATGTATTTATTCATTTAGATCAGTTGTTGAAGATTGAAAGGATTTGGTTCAAAGCTAATAATAACAGTTTAAAATGGAAAAAAAAAGCAAAAATCAGTTGGTTTCAGTTGGTTACAGAATGATACCAGTTGGATACAGATGAAAATCATGTAACGCTAGACAGCTGTTTTGTCCATGCATGGTACTTTGTACCATCAATGATTCCACCAGTGAATCAAACTACAACTCTCATGACAAATGTCTATTCATCATAAAAGATAAGGTATCAATTCATTTAGATTATTAGTTTTAATGTAATTTGATTGAGAGAATTCGATTGTAACAAAGGACTAGATAATGATGATATTATGTTGTCGTGATTTGTGAAGATAAAGTATGTTCTGTGAATGGTATTTAACACAATTAGATATCATTTGGGTACTAACGAAATCGAGGAAGCACTGTCAGACAACTGTTTCATCCTATAATGCAACATCGCGGTTGATAAAAGTTCACATTAATCTCTTCATTACGGATTGAAACCAAGAATTTTCAGTTCTCGCGGCTGATGCTTAACCGTAAGCATTGGTGAACCAGGATTTAATCGCAAGATTCCCACTGCACAAAACCATACCAAATAAATTAGAATAATAAGGTGGTTAGTCATTTACTTGGTAAACTTTAGGTAAAACGAGAGTGAATTAGCTATGTTACCGGTAAGAGAAATCTACAATTGAACACCAGTAAAATAATGGAGACTGTTTGGCGCCTACCTTGAGTCCCTGAGGTTTTTGTATTGGATCTATGATAAAGTCGTGTGTATACACTGTTCTTTCTGAGAACTCAGACATTAAGCATAATCAGGTGTCTAACAGAGCATTTTTGGTTGCCAGTAGTACATATCATAGGCCAATCTATGATGCATACCAATGAAAGTATAAAAGTTGACAATATTCATTGGTCAATCAATATAAATAAATGCATAAATTAAAAGAAGTTATTTACCTATGTGTTTTAAGTATACATTTGGATCTTCCTGTTGATTTGTCAAAAACTGAAATTGATCGGTCTTTGTCGTTATAAATACGTCTACAAGGGATTGCCTCGATATGGTGATAGATAATAAGTACTGTTTGAGTTGGATTATGACTATTAGGCAGAATCCAAGACGCACGTTTCGTTCTATTTGTGACTTATCAGCCGGACGTACCTACATCCCAGTGTTAAAGTTTACACCTGGACTTGAACCTAGTTCCTTTCGTGTCAACTGCACATATGGCAATAGGAACTGATCTCAGTTTATGATGAATCCACGGAAATATCAAAATACATTTTAATTACTTAGGCACATCCGTTGCACAAGTACTGTTATTTGGACTCAATAGGTGAGTAACGAACACGATGGTGTTTGGTACTAAACAAAGTGAATTTGAAGCTCGGTATAGATATCAACACTAGGATGCAGGTACATCCAGCTGACAAGTACCAAACAAGATGAAACGCGCGTCCTAAATTTCAATTGCCAGCGACAATTTAATTTAAACAATATACCTTAAAGTAGTGTCGTTACATAATACTTCTAGGTTAATTTATCAGTCAGGTTTTAACATGTAGACTGGAATGCAACCAACAATCATTCACTTTAAATGCATCGATGATATTTAGTAGTAAATGTACGTGATACGTATATATTCTTTCATTAAACTACTTCTTAACTATAAGACGACGTTTACTTATTAAACAACTCAATAATGTTTTCCTATTCCTCCAATGGTGATCAAACAGAAAGTAATCAATTGACATTATATCACATACTGTTAGGTTGTTATTGGTATTTAATAGGAAACAATAAGCCTAGATTCAACTTGGAGTGTCAGTATCTTTAAAGTTGTGCGTATGTTATTCTGATAAGTTTCAACTAACTTCAAAGTCGCCTGTTAATTACTTTCAACTGTCTAGAAACCGAACATTATGCCTACTATATTAAATCACTTTGGACTTGTGATCATAATGTAGCTTGATTGATAAAGTTTGATAAACATTAATAGGTCTAGTCTAGTATTTTATCGTTAGCTACATAGCACACTGAATGAGAAGACATACTGTAGAGGTTAAGTTATCGATGATATGCCTTTGATTCATTATTAATCTGATTTCTAGTCTAATTTAATGACATCTTCATCGAAAGAATAAAATCTGTGTTTATTTCATATAGTTGTAAGTAAGAAATCCTGTGTACAAACTTTGTGACATTTGTACATCATTAGTAAGGAGTAAAATCAAGTTTCTCCTTCATAGAAGTTTTGAACCCACTTACTTTATGTCTATCAAAACTTTGCTATCAAGATATGTGGCTTACAAGTGAACTAATATACTCATGAGAGTTTTCTGATCAAGTAAAAAAGTGATAATATTTTTACTTAAATTTTAATGTTAAACACTTAATAGAGATCAATCAGACACTCGGAATCTAGGTTTCAAGCTAGCTATCAGTTTACTTGATTGTATTAGTCACAGACTGATATCAGTTGGGCACTACTAAATATCATGGACCAATAGACAGCTTTTTTGTCTTAGGATGAGGCTTTTCAGCAGTATACACCAATGACTCCGCAAACAAAGCGAATCCTAGACCTCAAGTTATTCGGATTTAGATTCACCATCTCCACCACTGGGTCAATCAGCATCCAATAGCAAAACTCTCGCTCCCAATAAGCCATGGTTGGTGGAGTTTAAACTTATGGGGCTTGAGAACGTTATAACCAACAGCATTGACTTATTGTTATGCTATGTCAAAAATTGATAGACGTGGAAATTCTACCTTCAGATGCCGTTTTATTGGTGTAGAGGTTAAAGCGTTCACCATGAAACCTAACCTTCCTATGTTCGTTTCTCCCTTGGAATCAAGTATACGCAATTGTGAGAAGTCCCATACTAGGATGAAGCTGATGCCTATTAGTCCATGGTTTTCATTGGCATCCAACTAACAACAGTCCGTAATGAACACTTACACCTAAACTTAATATTTAACTTCACAAAACCACCTCATTCTAGTTGTCAGTCTACTTGAGTTAAATTGTGACTGGCAAGTGGAATATAGAACGTGCTTTTTGTTTTATTCGGGACTCATCAGTTAGATATACCTGCATCCCAGTGTTGATGTACACATTGTTTAGTAACACATGCCACCATGTTACCACTAGTCCACTGAGTCCAGGCAACTAAACTTGTGCAACTTAGTTTACATAAATAAATGACAATTTAAACATGATGTTATTGTAAAATAATGTTTTACGTGTAAAATGAATTGAATACTCTTGGTTGAATGTTTCAATCTGGTTAGATAAGTATCTACAACAGTACCAATTGATTGTTCTCTAGATACCTAGTTACTAAATATAATCTAACAGTGATTATTTCTTCAATGAATCCCTTCAGTAAATTTTCTTGATAAATGTTCAATGAATTACTTGAGTTGATTTATTTCCTTTCAGTATTATTTTATTTATTTATTCAATCTAGATATAAATTTGTAGATCATTTCAACAAGTTATGTAACAATAGATGATATTTTAACAAAAAAGTAAAGAATCGAATAAGTATGAGTTGTATGTTCCGCTTCATTCTCCCTCTCTCGCTCAAAAACACATACTCTCTCTTTGTAAGTATGGTGGGGGGGGGGAGGAGGTGTAGATTTGTTTCCTGTTTGTTTTGCTTAGTTGTTTTCCATTGTATAAAACAATCTTGAAAGAATAGAAATGAAGTTATTTCACTAGCATTGAATAGTTACTTTACAGTTTGTCATTTAACTGACATTGATAGTACTAAATAAAATATAGTCATAGATTCTTTTGCCAAATTATCATTGTGTAGTAATAATAAAGATATAAAAACAAAGAGAAGTTTGTTGAAAGCATTGACGTTAGTTTCTGGTTAGAACAATAATGAACAACTTTAATCGAATTTGATAGAGAGTATTAAATTCATCAAGGTTGAAATTATGCATTACTGACGAATGTCAACTAAGAAGTAGTCTAGGTCAACGAATATTTTCTACAGGCTACTTGTAAATCATTTTCTATTTCAACCTAGTTCTGATGATGTTGAGTCACTTAAGCTTGTGATCTCACTGTATATGATTGGAGGATTACTTACACACTTCCTCAATAATCAATCAACATAAACATCCCGGTTACTTTTACAGGGAGTTAATCAAAACTATAATAGATCATGAGTAAATGTCGTAGATTATGAAACGTGATGATCCGAGTTAGAATTTACCAAATTGTATTAGTTCTATTGAAGTTAAAAGTAGGCTATACTCAACAACTAGATGCATAGTTTCCTACTTACGATTATCGTGTTCGTGATTAGCATTGCATGATATCTTTCTGCTTGAGGTTACTAATCATATGATGGTGATCAGTTAAATCATACTAACTACAATAATGTTTTCTATACGTTTCTACTATGCTACACAGGTATTTAAAAGTATTTTCAAATCAGAAACTGTAAATCTCAAGTCTGACAGTACTAGTATTGTCTACAATCGAATGTAATGACATTATGATATCTCTCATGATTTGTCAGTATTTCAGCAGGATTGTATTTCATACAGAATATTTATGAATGTTGATGTTATAAATATCACAACTTCTTTTCGTTCCGTAGACGTCGGTTCCTTGTAGTCCTTACTTAATAAGATAGTTTAACTTGAAATATTTTTGACTGTATATTTACAACCTGTCAGTCAGTGGTACACTTTATGGTTAGTGTACCTCAGAGTAACATTATGACTATCATATATAAAGATATCCACTCCATTTCAATTCCTAATTACTTTCATTCATCAAGAAAATATTTTCGGATGATTAGAGTTAGGAGTAAAATATTAACTTTGTCACTTACATTATCCTTCTATATGAATATAGTAAACATTAATTTATCTCTGAGTAGTAACTACGGTCATGTTTATCCAGATCTTCGTGCCTAATAATGCCATCTTAGAACAAAGTAGCTGTCTAGTGTTCCTGGGTTTTCAAGTATATCCTATTGAGATTAATCAATGATAAATACGAACAACAATGATAATTAATTGACTGAGTTCAACACAAACTGATGTTAGTGACGTAACATTAGAAACCATGGAGTGATGAACAACTGTTTCGTCTCAGTATGGGACACAGCAGTAATCCGCATTAGAGGCTCCAGGTTGACAAACGACTAACCCTCTGCACCATTTGATAGGTATCCATTTGCACCAGTTCGTGATATGACATCCCTGGGGCGAAATCTAGGATGCATACTACGGATGAGTCCCACACTAGGACGAAACAGGTGTCCACTGCTCTATGGCTTTTAATACTACCTAACCAATATCGATCTATGACAAACTCTATTAACTTAGATTTAATTCCAATCATTTCATACCATCAATCATCAACATGAACATGATTGATAAATACTTGACCTATTCAAATTAATTGTACATCATTTAATGCTTCTGGTTAAATTATGTGTTTAGAGTGATGAAAAGGAGATTAAAGAAAAAAAAGAGCGAGAGAGAGAGGAGAGGTAACCAACAGTAGTCACCAGTACAGAACAAGCAATGTAGGTCAATTTTAATTTTATGTCATTAAATCGTTAAATGTAAAATGACAACATGGATGTTAATAGAGGTCACTGTTTGTAGGAAATCAAGTTGATAAATTTTATTTACGTGTGTGTGTGTGTGAAATACTACTATCAGTATATTATTATTAGTAGTTTACAGGGTATTAGGAAATCAGATTTATAATGTATTCAACTCATTTCTTATTTCTATTCATCAAAGATATGTCTCTCTTGGGTTCCATTGAAACTAAGGTAACACTATGTGATTTCTTAACAATCGTAGTACACACCAACAATTTCACTATGAATTGAACCCAAAAACAGCTGTTTCTTTTAGTTAATGTTCAATTATAACCTCAGATGAGTCGGCGTTCACTGGTAAAAGTCCCACCTCGAACATCCACTCCATCTCAAACTCAATAACCATTTACTCAAAAGACAGTTTCGAACATCCAGTAAAAAGTCATCGCTCGTAGAGTTCGGATACATTGAGAACGAGTAAGCCGTCGCCAGTAGCACTGGATGTTCACAACGGTGCATCACTTATTTGTCGAGGCTGAAATCCTACAATGGGATACTGTAAGAGGCCACACTAGGCAGCCAATTACTTCTTAAGTCAAAACAGAAAATTTCATAAAATATTACATACATTACTTCTAATCATTAATTTGCACATTCATCGCGTTCTCTGGTCCGTGTCGTTTATCGGCCTGCTTCTCTTGGTTGTTCTCTATTACTTTATGTATTTTAATCATGCTTTACTCCTTGCCACCTTGCAACTTGCCTAATTTGCTGTTTACTGATTCTTTCCTAATTCCCGTGACTTTATGCTACCTACTACTTATTGATAAACATTTGAGTAGTATTCACCACAATACCACTTCAGTGACGCCGATTTTTAAGCGTTTTCCTTGAGACACGTATGTTGTTGATTGTATCATTGTGGAATAGTGTAAATGCATTGCCATCACTGAGAAGTCTAATACTAGGTAGAAACAGCTGTCTAACACCGCCCCCTAGTTACAGATAGTATGGTGGATACTACTTATAAGGTCACCAATAAGTAGTTGGTAGCAAAGCGTTTAAAGGGAATTAAGAAGAATCAGTAAACTGAATATGAGGCGAGTTGCGAGGTTGCAAGAAGTAAAGCATGATTAAAATACAGAGGAGAATCGAGAACAACCAAGAGAAGCACGCTAATAAACGACACAGTTCAGAGAACTCGGAGGATGTGCGAATTGATGCTTGGAAGTAAGGTATGTAATATTGTATGACATACTCTGTTTTCACGGATTGGTATTTTCGCATTAGTAATAACCAAGACGGTTTTTCCATTATGTTGACTGCAAAGTTGTTACTTATAGAAAGATTTGATTCCTTATTAACTTATGACGTAAATGCATCGAGAAATGAAAGTACTTCATGCATGACTTGAAGGTTGCCTGCAGTAGGGCTCGTACTTACTTAGGTTTCTGGTTTAGGGACTAAATTTCCTTGTTACATTTAGACTTTCATCAATAAGCTTCACAGTTTGAGACTCTATCATTGGATTATTTCTGCTATGATTAACTTGACTAAAGTACATGATTACAGTACTTAAACAGATCATTCCTTAGTTGGTGACTAATCACTGTAGGTGTAAATATTACGATTTTATTTTCATATGGTATACTGCTTACGTACACTGATTAAAAGTCGGTAAACGTTTGGTTATACTACGTTTTCCCAGCTATATGGTTTAATTACAGAGATATCATTGTCATTTTGAACGACTTCGTCAGATCAACACTTTTGGCAGAAGTAGGCTATAAGATTTTCATCTCAAGTGACTAAGAGTATATTCTGTTCACTGTGAATTTGATTGGTTATTGTTAACGATTGTTTCATCATTAACTTAGCATACTTTTTTATTCCCATCCCTCTTGAACTGATTTGTTGCATTGTAATTGTTTGTTAGTTAATAAATTGGTTGACAAATTGAATTAACTTCAATTTGTATACTGACTGCTAGTTGAGCAGAGTATAAAGCGTTTAAAATTTCTTTGGTCTTCTCTATTTTTTCCCTGCCTAACCTCATTACGTTCCCCCCCCCCAAATCACACTAGCATCTCTAATTGTCCGTATGTATTGATATAAAACAAGATATATTGTATTGTGTGAAGGCTTATTGATGTATATGTAGATGGAGATAAAAAGGTGCGATGCTTTGTTCAATATAAAGTTTTCCTCAGCTACTGCAGTTCATTTTGAAGATAACATTAAGTCTGTGTTCTTATGTAATCGTGTCCTTTGGTTTGAATGGAATCGGTTGCAGTTAATTTTACCAGGTTATAGGTGGCACTTATTCCTAACGACCACAATAGTCTGGATGTGTTTTCAGCAATCCGTATGTTGATGATATTAAGAGACATTTGTTGGTGAAGCTTTTAATTTCTCTTTTTGGTTGGGTATCATATCTAGTGTGAAGTTAGAGGTATGAGCGCGGTTGTCATTTCCTGGCTGCCCACACCATGGAAGGATATTCCTTCTTGAGGTGCCTGAAAAGAAAATTGGATTAGTATTGATCATAGTGACCAGGAAGCGCTATCGCAAAGCCTAAGGGACAGCTGCTTGAGGCCGATCACTCATGACCTCGTTAAAGAGAAGTTTTTGAAGTGTTAGATCCATTCTTTCGAAGGCCGTAATGCTGGAGACGCAAATCTGTGAAGTAAGGTGAGGTGTGAAATTTTTAGGGTCGACCTTTTCTAACTCCTTCCTTTCTTTGTATAAAGGCAGCAACGTTACAGATGCTGGTTATCCGAGGGAAACACCTTACTGCTGTCACACCCCGTTGCAGGCAGCAGCACAACTTTGCCCTCAGATCTTAGGTTGCTGCCTTTAGTCTTATCGCTCTCTAACAGACCTGCTTGGCATGGTAGGAACTAGAGGAACATGCATTTTAACCAATATAGTCAGGTATGGTCATAATGATAGGCAAGCCTGACCACCAAGGTAGCAGCTACTGTCGGTTCAGTGTACTACAATGTCTCACTCTTTGGAATAGAGTTTGCAGTCAGTCGATTTTGTAAGTTGTTGAATTGTTGCCAACGTAACTGGAAATGTTGTCTATGCGAGTTGATTTTAATACACTTGAATTACCGGTTTTCTTGTATTGGTTCTAGTGATTAGCATATTTAAGAATGATAGTGTTATAAGGTGATAAAGAATCAAGATCACAATGTGTATTCTTCATGATACTCTTCATGATATCAGGACCCCTACTGCTACATTCCGTTTGGTGAACATAAAGTGCCCATAGTATATGTATTGCTTAAATTATAGGCTTTTCTTAGACTTTTTATCTATTGTCATATCTGTTTTCTTTCCCTGGTTACTGTAACTTTATTACAACATGATTCTCTTTATTTCTGTACACGACTCACCTAGCCCAATCTTTAATGTAAGTGTAGTTTCTGTTACTGTTCGGTTCGGTATATGAAAACCGTCGTTTCTTTTCCGAATATAACGTATACTTAATAGATTGTTATGTAAGACACTAACACGGATTTATATATAAATTTCAACGTCAGTATGATAAACGACAGTGATGTTAATCCACCATGAAACAGTTAAATCTTCTTTCTACCTTAAAATATCTACTGAATTGTACTAATCTAAGAAAGTGATTACATCATTTTGATTTCATATTTTCTGTTTTACAGGTTGAAATGTTTCAAAAAGTTTGTCGTGGTCTATCAATTGATTGCAACGAAATGAAATTCTATGAAGGTAAACCTGGACCACCAGGTAATTGAATCGTATAAGTGTTGAAATATGGTAATTTTATTTAAATGTTAAACAAGTAACAATAGTTCATAAATGAAAAACTTATTAACAAGTATATTGTTTACCATTATCATTGTGGGAATTCTACGATTCAATGCCTGCCTATTTGTACAGATGGTTAAGTGTTTACTGAAATACCTGAGGTTCTTGGATTTTGTTCCCCCAGTTAGGATCTAGGGTGTGTAACTCTAAGAAGTTTTGTCTTAGGACGAAACAATGCCCACTTGTTTTTAGTAGTACCTAACTAAAACTAATTATATGATGAGAACAATCAACTAGACTTAGCACCTAATTCCACAAAGCCACCTTTAGACATCAATGGATTTTTGAAAACTGTGTCGACAAACGGAGTCGCTTAACAATTTAAAGGTTAAGGAATAATACAAGTAACATGAAACGAATTGTCTACTTGATAAATTTGAAAGTTGTGTTAAAGTAGTAAAATAAGGATATACAGCTGTTAGAATATAGCAATGCAAAATCACTATATGACTAACTCAAAAGGAAAAAATATTTGGTCCTATGGCCATAGTAACACAATGACATGGATATTCCCGTTTTTACACAAAGAATTCAGGTTTAAAGTTTTAAATTACTGAAACCTGTGTCGTGTTTAAGTTAGTGTTTTGTACTTTCTTTAACCATATTCTTTTGACTTTGTAGATGATGTTTAGAGAATAGTTAAATGAGAATAGTGACCAG
This sequence comes from Schistosoma mekongi, assembly GCA_034768735.1. Classification (NCBI taxonomy): domain Eukaryota; kingdom Metazoa; phylum Platyhelminthes; class Trematoda; order Strigeidida; family Schistosomatidae; genus Schistosoma; species Schistosoma mekongi. The sequence continues at coordinate 3,944,205 of CM068312.1, forward strand.
TGATAACTTGATTTTCTAAAATTAAACTGTTTATGGTTTTGGAAATCCAAGCCTGAAATGCTTAGTATAACGTCTGGAAACAAAATGCTATTGTGAGGCCTAATTACCTTGATGTAAAAGAGCATTTATGTCTATTATTAATACACATAGATGTAACCCAAAGAGGATGCTTATACTTTGCACAATCACAAATCATTTTCATATAGGCTATTTGGAGTTAGATTTCTCCGTATGAATTTTCGAAATAAACCATCATTTTAATAGGACATCAAAGAAATGAAACTCAGAATTTCTTTCTAATTCCAAAATGAACATTAAGGAATAGTGATAGCTTTTGAATTTATCCAGAATAACAATGAGATTATTATACTTGTCGCGAATAATGAACTATCATCCACAAATCTTTTATATGAATGACAGCTGTCAATCGTTGGTCTAAGTATTGTATTCTCTGTGTTTTCCATGAAACGGTCAAAAAGTTGATTCATAGGCGAACCTATAAATACACTGTAAGCTTGTTTATGGAATCTGAAGTAGCTCCTTGAAATAGTGCTATAACATACCATTACTGAAGTCATTGTCTTCAGTGATTCTGTTAGAGGGGCATAAGTGAAGAGCATAGCAGCATCTATTGATATCAGTCTTACTAACCTTCTCCAACTGAACCAACTAAATCAAATAATTCCAATGTACAATGTTGGCTAAGCTAATTCTTAACAGATTTAAGAATTTACTCTATGCATTTAATGATTGCATTAAATGACGAAAAAATTTCATGATGTATGTTGGACACAACCAGACATCCTTCTGATTCACTTCTAGGTGACAAGATAACCTCGGAAAATAGGACCTATTGGCTTAAGTTGTTCGAGGAGGTTATAGCTGATAACTGATAATTTTATAGTCACAATGGGTTACTCTTTTTATCTGAAAGTATGTAGATTATAACACGCAAGCTAATTCGGAGTGACTAAGAATATACATCTCAATTTAACGAGCTAATCATTTGTTGTCACCTACAGAAGGTAAACAGAACAATGTCTAAATTTAAAGATACGCTAAGTTATAAAGCTACGTAATTAATGGATCAAGCTTGTAACTGAGCAATCAGTATTTTTCCGATTGGAATGTTTCTATTTGTCTAAGTGAATTGGTAACTTAGTAATTAATCAATCTACTTATTTCCTCAAAATCAATTAAAATATGAACTCATCAGTGACTGGGATTCGAACTCAGTCCGCTTCATGACAAATGCCAGTGCGTTCATGACTAGGCTACTGTGTTCAGACAACTACACTCGTGCAACGGATATATAATAAGCTTGTATCGTCCCCTGGATTTTTGTAATAGACTGAAATTGATCAACCTCTGTTGCGATATGTGCATCCTGGACACAGTAACCTAATGGTGAACGCGATGGCGTTTGGCACGATGCAGACTGAGTTTGAATCCCAGTGTAGACATCAACATTGGGATGCAAGTACACCCAACCGATGAGTCCCAAATAGGACGAAACGAGCTTCCTGGATTCCGCTTGCCAGTCACAATTCAATTTAAAAATCAGTTAACTAGTAACTAACATTAAGATGCTGCTCTAGTTCTACTCAGAAGTCACAACTAGTAGAATTCAGACTTGTTGGGTATAACACAGTTATCCCTAATAACAAAAGAATGATGGTCAAGCTATATCACAAACTTATGGAAGTGGGAATTCTACTATTGAACGCCTTCTGGTCCAGTAGTAAAGAGTGTTAAGTGTTTTTCATAAGGTCCAAATGTCTTGGTTTAGATTCCGCAGTAAAATCATTGATTTACAACACTAAGGAGTCCCATACTAGGACGGAACATCTGTCTAGTTCTCTGTGATTTTCAGTGGTACCCACGTAAAAGTAATATGTGAAGAACACAGTCACTTTTTGCACAGTAACTAAATGTTTCCGACCTCCATCATTTAATGATACACTGTAGTGATTATACATTTTCATTCATTGTGACAACTTCTAATTTTAAATAGAACTTTGTCTCAGTTAGGATAAAAGATGAATTAAGGTAGTTTTCAGTATACCTTGTCTAACCTACGTTCTGTGTTACTTACCAGTCGTCAGATTAACGTGCCTGAAACCATGAGGAAAGTGCTCATTTTTGACCGACTCCATACAGAATCACCCAATTTCATAGTCTGAGGCCTTTACCATTGACTTATTTAAGAGGGTTAGCCACACCCCTGAACTGGTCAGTGGTAACATTCGCCAACTTTGAAACTTGGTGACTCAAAATTAAATCGTCCAAAAGGTATCGATTCCCTTAGAACTGCAAGCACACCAATATGAAGTGTATTAAGCTTCAAGAAACCTATCTCAATTAGGATTTTCTTATAATGATTACCTTTAACCCATCATCTGTCTCAACAAAAGTAAGTCTAAATGTTGAATATGTTTATAATGACTACTTATAATGTTTTTTTTATACTACTGTCAATATAACATTGAATCAAACAAAGATGTTTAACCGAAATGAAAGAAAATCATTCTCTACTTTCATGGTTAAATCAAAAATAGAAATAAAATAATCAATCAGGTGAAAAGTTCAAAAGCGAAAAAAAGAAAAACGAGAAAAAAGATGTTAACCAAAATAAAAACAAGAAAAAAAACTATCCTGAAAAGAAACAAAAAAAAGATTCATCAAGAAAATAGTCCAGATGACAACAACAAAAAAAGAGAGTGAATGAAGACACTTTGAACTGGTTGGATCTATTCTAAGTTAAATTAAATTAATGTGATAATTTATGTTAACAAGAAAATGAAGTGGTAGAAAGAAAATGACGAAATGAATGGCAAAAAAAAAATTGATAAGAGTCGAGGGGGGAGAGGGAGTTGGAAGGTGAAGAGCATAAAAAAAATAATCGGATCTTGTTCTATTAACACGCCAAGTTACTGTTTATTGACTTCGTCCCAGTTTGATGTTGGTAAAATACCATATTAAAAGTCACTGAGGATTGAATAGCTGTAAATTCTCAGAAGTTCTCGTCTTAGAACAGAACCACTGTCTAGTGCCTCCTGGTTTTCAATCGTATCTTACCAACAACAATCTATGACGAATTTAATCAACTAAAACTGAATATGAATCTGTACAAGCCACCTAAAATATTTAGTTATAGTTGAATGGATTCATCACAGATTAATGTTGATAGGGTTTCCAGTGGTACTTTGCCAACACCAGTGTATGGAGAGTTTGATCAATTAAATTTTATTCGTCCCTATTAAAATACATCAATTCAATTACTAGAATCAGTTATCCAGTAAATAACTTCAAGATGTTCCTAAAGTTCTAATGAGAAGTGGTTAATGGACTGAAACAATTATAATGAATTACAATAGACAAGCGTAGCTCTATGTTACAAAATCATGAAAGTGAGGATTTAACCAGCTGACGCAGACCGACTATCTGTGCAAAAGTTTAGGTGTTCACCAATCTTAAAGCCTTGGTTTGAAGTTATTGTCGGGTCCTAGTGTATACATTGCTGAAGAGCCCTGTACTGAGACGAAACAGCAGTCTACTGCTACCTGGTTCTCAATGGTACCCTACTGACATCAATCTGTGATGAGTTCGACTTAACATAATACCAATCTCCACAAAACCACCTCAATACACAATGTAATAATGACCTTCTCTTATTAGGGTATGACCGTTGATTAGAGTGGCTTTTACTGAACCCGATGCTTATTAAATGCTTGAAATGAAAACATACCTGTATAACTCAGTAACCATGTTCAACTAACATTTAGGTACCTACTACTACTTTCAACTCTTAATATAAAAGACAGAAGATTAGTTGATATGGGATAGTTGTTTCAAAGAACCAAAACCAAGCAAACTAAATCTAAAAGTGTAAATAAAACAAGTTGATCTGTTAAGTCACATTACAACGTATATACGAAGTTAAGAATATAAAATAAGCAAAATATGATGTTTAGGGTAATGAGGGTCTATTAAACTCTTCACAGTCCCCCCCTAAAGCATCAACTAAAAAAGAGTGAAACGTAAATCTTGAGTAACACTAGACATTGAAAATTAATCAAAATTCACTGTAAGTAAAAAAGCTCATGATTTAATCAATGTAGTATTCAGTGTTTATCTTGTTAAACATCTTAGTAGTTATGCATATTCATTTATTGGATAGCGAATGTACAATAGATCATGAATTAATTTATGAACAAATTGAATTGTAGAGACAACTTATAGAGTTTAGAAAACATACGATAAGCAATACTGTTCACACAAGCTATATGTTAGTTAATAATGAAGAAGATAAATGATTTCGAAAGTGATTCATGAACTTCTATTTAGTTGTTTTGTAGTTTAACTAAATCGAATATAATGAGATTGTACCAATGGTGTAATTGTAACATGTAATACACAAGTTCTAAATGGCAAAACCTCTTCCGCTGGCCAAGTCATACTCTAAAAAATATATCAAATGAAGACCGAAAATGTGTCGAATTCTTAGGATGTTTTAAAAATTGTCTAACTTTAGTCAATCTATGATGAAGATTATCTTTCTAATTGAGCCAACCAGGTACTGAATAATCAATTAACATAACTGGAATTTTACTTGTTTGAATATGTCATAGATTTATATTTGCAGCATACCATTAAAACTCAGAGAAAACACTGGACAATTGTTTGCTTCTAGTATAGTACTTCTCAACAGTGTACACCCTAGATTCCGCACCACGGACTTCAGGTTGGCGAACTCCTGGAATTCTCTAAAGTTAATGTTTTGTTTATATTAAACAAATATGTTAACGTTAAAATTGTAATAATTTTTAGTTCAATTACTTTGTTGAAAATAAAACTTCATTAAACCCACATTATACTATAAACAATTCAATGTCCTCGAAGTAACACTCTAAAATGTAGAGGTTTGTAGGATAGTTTGATTTAATTAAGATTTCTGGGCTGGATAGTTTAATTGTGAAGCTTTTCATACAATTCTGGATGACTTCATCTGTGGAAACTTGTAATAGAAGGGAGCTGGGTAAAATACTTTATAAGGGACTAGTAGATTGTTCTTTTGACCTTTAATATGATTGGTTGTTATTGCCATTCGTCATGTCACCATTTTGCACATTTGTTTTGATAATCTTTCCCTTTTGATCTGATCTATAGTAATGTGATTCATTAGAAATTGTCTATTTAGTTGATAAATTGCATCAAACTCAATGTATTTATCGATCATCGATTGACCTGAAGAGCAATTTTCAAAGAATTCTCTGATTTTCTTTGTTTTTTCTCTGTCTCAGTTACATAGCTTACTTCTGTCGAAAGTTTCCGCTGATGAATTCGTCCAGAATGCTGATGAAACCTTAGCAAATAAACCATTCATCTCAGAGATGACACTTTAACCAAAATTTTATAAAATAATTCAGTAAAATTGTAGCCAGTGCGTATTTTTCGTATCTAGTAGCTTCCGTGCACTTGACTAACTGTACTAACACCAGTTTATTTGAATATGGAGTATTATCCTAATTGTATTGTATCTTCCTATTATTTATTATGGGTTGAAAATGATAAACCTCTGTTGGCATATTACGCAGTATACCCCTACTCAGCTGTAGTTCATAAGTGTGAAATAAATTGGATTATGTATGGTAAGTGAAATATAGGACGCTCGTTTCGTTGTATCTGGGAATAATCAGATGGATGTACCTACATCCCAATGTAGATGTTCACATAGCTACTCGAACTTAGCTCGATAAGTATCAAAATCCACAGCTTTTATTACTCGACATTTAACAGTAAACAAATAGAATCCGTGTCGTTGTGTAAACATTAAGCCTGAGATGCAGGTATATCCAGCTGACGAGAACAACATAGAATGAAACGCTTACTGTGGATCCCACTTTCAACCACATTCCAACTTCATTCAACCTTTGCTCTATTCAATTGAAATATCTCCTGACGTTCGACAAGGATTAAGCGAATAGTAAGGTTATTTCCTAATTCCCTTTTCAATAACTACTGAAATCCTATTCGAAATGTTTATGTGTGTGTTATGATTTAACTGAATTTTAATGTCCTTTTTACCACTTGGTTTTCTGAAAGTGTAATCTGAATTGAAGCATGATCAGAATGACGAAGAAAACTTTAATGACTTTATTACCGTATCAATTACTATAAATTCTATTACCATTATTACTGCTACGACTACTATTATGACTACCACTAATACTAATACTAGTACAGCTATGAATACGACTAGTTCCAATGCTATTACTATTACCACTAGTACGACTACTACTACTACTATTATTTAAGGTTTCTAACTTGTCAGTAAATGATAAGAGACAAAAACAGACGAAAAGGATAAAATGTAGTGAATGAATAGTCATCGTTACATTTGGCATGGAACTTGAATTATTTGCCTTCTTATTCATTCTCACTCTACATATTCATTCATTTGTTTATCTGTATATCAAGTTAGTATGTATAATGAACCATCTTCTCAAGTACCTAGTATATTCAATAAAAGAACATTAAATAAGTAATAGACGTAGAAAATACACAATGAACAGTTGTTGTAATTACATCAACTATAGACAGTGAAGTACTTTGAAAATGAGTTTACAAATGTTCTTATCTAAATCATTTATTTTTCTCTTAACTCCCTCCCCACTCCCGTTCAAGATATAAAAATGTACATCTGTATATTTATGCTAAATCATCATTACAATGTACATTACTTGACATACATTACAATAGTTCTAATCCCTTATTCCTTGTTAACTGTTTATAAATAATTCAGATCATAACAATAAGTATTGATAAGTTTGGTGTTGAGTATAGTAATGGTAGTGGTGGTGGTGGTGGTGGTGATGGTGATGACGGGGGGGGGGGCTGAGCTGAAGAACTAAATGTTTGATTAGATGAAATAAAGACGATGAGTTAACTACCATAGTTGATGATCATCTATAAGCGAAATGATTAAGAAAATGATAAATAAAATCTTGTTATTTCATTAAGTTAGTTAGTTCATTAAAGATAAATCCACTTTTATACAGGTACTTGAACTAATAAGTAGTATCAGAAGATTTTGTAGAAATGTTATTTTGCTTTGGTAAGTATACTTATATACATATATGCCTATACATATATATACATATTTATCATATATAGTGAAGAGGATAAATAAATCATCAAGAAACATTGAAATATATAAAAATTTAGGTACTTCTACTAATGTAATAAATTAAGTTAACTGATTACAATGAATTTTTGTTCTATCTTCTTACTAAACTACTTAATACACATTTTAAATGAGAATAAAGAACAATTGCAATAGAATAAACAAAAACAGATGAAAAAAAAGCTAGAAGAAAAAAAAAAGAAGAAATAAAGAAAAGATAATTGAGTTCAATGTTTAAGTTTATGATTAACCATATAGAGATATTACATGAGTGCAATTGTATGTGTATAAGTATGTGCGCGCGCGGGCGTACGCATCCTACATTCAATATTCAATATGTCTATTGGACATTGACAGTAATTTATTCGTTATTCATTTTACTTTCTACTCTTTATATTTATTTTCTTTTTCCTTCATTTTTTTATTCTTTGTTTAGTGTGAAAATTTTGTAAATTAAATGTTTACTACTTAATAGAATAAAGTAATAATAAAAAATATAATAATAGTAGTAGAAGTAGTATATTAGTAGTATATTTTTAACCTAGAAAATATATAAAGTAAATATTTATTAAAAAAGAATAGGTTAGTTATGATTTAGTAATAATATAAATTGAATTTTGTATAGAATAGAGAATGTTTAAGATACAAGCAAACTCATACACATATTGAATATGAATTCAAGCATAAGTGAACTATGAAGTTAATTACGATAATTCAATGTTCAGTAAGTTTATTGTATGTAATAGTTTTGATCAATATTTCCCTCTATTTTGTTTAAAGGAAACTGTAGTGTAGTGTAGATGATAGAGTATAAATAAGGCAAATTGAGATAGTTGATATTTTTAATTGAATTTTTAATTGGATTGATGTTGGTAGGGTACGATTGAAAATTAGGGAGTACTAGACAGCTGTCTTGTTCTAGTGTGAAATTGTTTAGAAGTGTGCATCATAGACTCTGCTCCAGAGACTTCAGGTTGGTGAACCCATTAACTCTCCTATAGTAGAGTTCCCACTTCCATCAATTTTTGATATACATCACGACCATCATACATTGTCATTGGTGATAACTGTGTCACTTACGATAAGTTTGAATTCTACCAGTAACGACTTCTAACTAGAGCTTCAGAAATATCTTGAAGTTAGTCACTAGTGAGCTGATGGTTCTAATTGAATTTCGATTAGTATATTGTGCCTTGTATTTTTCATCAATATTTCTATTGATTTGGTGTATGATTCTAATGCATTGCAGGGTATGTGCATTAGGCTCTTCACATATTTTATCTGACAGAATCCATAAATGATAATGACTAGATTAGTGCAGGTGACAGGATAGAAAGAAAGCAAACGTTGAAATGAAACCATCAAGGGAAATTACAGTTTTATGTACTGTACATATTTTACTAAATAGGTGGGTGAGAATGAAGTAAAGTTAAAAATACTGATTACGACATGTACAGTGTTCATAGATGGTAATCCCATAGATCTATTATGAAGACGTAATCAATAGAATTAGGGCATATCTGATGTGAGGAGGTTGCATATCAAAGAGATTGGACGAGGCTTTAAAATATTTATAGGTTTGTCAAAATGCCTTAATGGTTTAAGGTTAACCATTTGTATTTACTTATATGTAGCTAATGAGAAAACATGCAACCTAATAAATTCATCGTTTTCTTGTCTTCATCTTGCTTCAGTTGACCTACGGAACTAATTATGTGACAGCTTTTGCAAGCATCAATTCATTTAAGCAAATTAGTATCACTTAATTGTAGCAAGACACTAATATTACTGGAAACAATAATACTTTTATTACTATTGCAACTATTTTGAGTCAGTGGTTTGTTTAAGCTGGTCTTAGTATCCCTTACTTCTACTATTAATAGCATCATTTGTAGTTTCATCGAGATTGTAATTACAAGCCAACTATGAGTATTAACAAATCCACAGTCTATGAATCCAGCATTAAACCAATAGTCTTTAACTATTCATTGCCCATAGAGTTTAAGATTGAAGTTTTCATTAAAAAATGAAGTTGACACTATCAACCAAAATCTAGTATTTATCTATAAGTCTTCAAACAATCTGCTTCAGTGGTTCTACTGTAACTTGGTGTCATAGGAATTCGAAACCTCATTCATCATTTTATTAAGTCGATTTATTTCTTTAGATTAAACAACTATCGATCATCTGGAACTACTGAACAGCTGTTTTGTCCTAGTACGGAACTTCTCAGCAGTGCGCTTACACGACCCCACCCACCATGGATGGAACTTAGAACCTACTGGCTCCTCAACGAACGCCTTACCATTAAACCACTGAGTCAGCTCCCAGCTGAAGATATTTCTAATTTAGTCAGTTTGAGCTACGTTTGTACGATCTCCATTGTTGCCATCAATTGGTAACTGCCTCACACCCAAAACGGATGAACTTCACTGGTCACGTCTTATCGCTAGAACTCCAGGAATTATTTTAAAAACAGCAAATTATAAATATAGTGTTATGCAATGAACAAAATTATTTCAAAATATCAAGTTATGAAGATAAAGTTACTTAGACAAACTACCAATAAAAGGGATAATATACTATTGAATCTGAAGAACAACATTAATTGTACTAGTAAGTGAATAAAAGAAGGGGAAAATGAAGTGGAAATATTCAATTACTTTGAAATAGAAACGTTTTAATGATACAGTAAAATAAGAGACTGAATGTAGTTCTATTGTATACAGAGATCAAGTATGAAAATGTAAAATGATTAAGTCTTTACAGTACATAGCTTGTTGATTGATGATCCCTTTGAGCTATTTCATCTGATTAAATAGATGACAATGGAAAGTGATTCTAGTGGGTCAATATGACTAAAAATAACAATGTAACAGTCTTAAATTTAACATCTAAACACAATCAAAATGTTGTTTATGTTGGTTTGTGACTGATGAGCAGAATCCATGATGCGCGTTTTGTCCTATCTGGGACTCGTCGGCTGGATGTAACTGTATCCTAATGTTAATGTTCTCACCTGAAACATCGGTGATAGAAATACAACGTTTACACTGCACACGACTAAAATAGTAAAAGTGGTTTTCTAAGATATACAGTTCTGAAAGTTTGTTATTTTTTCTTTAATCGGCCAACATAACATTATGTTTTTGAATTATTTAGGACCTCCAGGAGAACCAGGTAAACCAGGACCTCCAGGACCACAAGGACCAGTTGGTAGGTTTAAACAATTTTACGAAATACTACAATTATTTTAAATATAGGTAAATAAGTACTAGTGACATCAGTTATGTATCAAACCTAAAATAAGTCTAGAATTACACATCATTGATCCAACTCAGGTAGATAACCACAAATATTAAAGCTTTCTTTTATCATAATGTGGGATTCTTTAGCAATTCAAATCCACCTCTTCATTAAGGATCTAATTCAAAGCATTTAAGTCTTGTGTTTAGCACTTAATCTACGCATCTCACAGTTTGCATCTAGCGGTAGACACTATCATTATCCACCGATTATTAATGATGATACTTGTCCAACGCATGACATTGTTAAGCGGCTGAAGTAAGTCACAAGTAGGTAGATTAATTAATATTGTTATTATTATTTATTGTAACGAATTCTGAATCATGCTTCGGTCACAACGACAGACTTTAACCCAAGTGGTCAATTAAAATACCATATCTTAGTTCAGCATTTGCCAGCTTATAAGTTTATATGTAATGGAATAAATGTTGGTTAAAACATTATAATAAAGATACATTTACTGATATGAAAGTTACACAATTGTATGCTTTAGTTGGATTATGACCGGTAAGAGGAATCCATAAAACGCGTTTCGTCCTATTTAGGACTTGTTGGCTAGATGAACCTGCATTTCAATATTGATGTTCACATTGGGATTCAAAATCAGTTCACTTCATGACAAACGCCACCCCATTCATCTAAATTATACAATTTTACTTTACATAATTATTAGATCGTGTAATAGATTTACAAGACTTGTTAGAAAAGTTAAATTATTAAATAGTGAAAATGATGTCAAACAACTGAAGGCATTCCAGTAGGAAGCCCCACTTCATCCAAATTACTTGCCACCTTGAACTCGTTGATGAAGCGTATCTCTTGTTTTCTAATCTTCTCAATTTATAATGTATATAGAACACTAGTAGTTTTACACCACCTTTTTATTGGTAACCCCCGTAATACATTTAATAGGTACATATTTATTTAATTGAATTTCAGTAACATTGATAAGGCTACCAATCATATGCCTAAACAGAAGGTCATAAGTTGACTGACATTTTGCTAAGGTAGTTTATTGTTAGCTTATCTGGATAACAATGATATTTGATTTACTTGGTAACAAACTGCTTAAATGGAGCCATATATGTGCTTGTCTAACTAACTTTAAATGTAACTCAGTTTGATTTTAGTCTTCTTTAAAGCACCTAAAATCAAAGCATAGTGCACTCTACGTCAAGTCACTTGGACTGGTGACAACAGTGAAACTTGAATGAGAGATTTTGATCATTATTCAACAAAACTAGTCAAGCATTATCTTAGTCATTACTCATCGATCACTCAATTCAAGTTACACACTTTTTCAGAAATGAACGTATTGAAACAAATCATTAGGCTAATTGAATAGCAACCTACTTCTGTAGATGTTTATACCAAATGTTATTCATGTACTCAGTATTGCTAACTTGGAATCATACTACGATTCACCTACGTTAGGAGTAAAGTTGTTAACCAGTAATGCAATTGGATTGTTGTTCACTATATTACAATCACATTTCAATATAGAAAGGCTGGATGATCTACTTATGACGTACATTTATTTTATCTTGTCAGTAAGTAATATATAACACAAAGTATGGTACATGCACATTGATCCAACTTCGTCATACCTCATTTGCACAGCAAGTTAAGCATTGAATTAGTAGAAGTAAGAGTTACATCAATGGTAGTGAGAAAAAAAAGGGATGTATGAAATATGATGCAGTGGAAGAAATATTTTATAGTTAGAAAAATGTGGATAATTATAAGCTCATATTTTAAGAGGTGGAAACTGTTAAATGCACCTTTGTCATTGTGAACGATTCTGAGAAATATAACACAACGTCTCTAAACATTAGTCAGTGTAATCAACGGACCCAACCAGATAGTCTTCATGTATCAGCACGGCTCAGAATAACAATCGATGACTTCAGGAACTGATTGAATGTTCAAGCTTGACTCCATTTTAGCTTTCTGTTATGACGTGAGAAAAGGAAGGAGGAGGGGTGTTTCTGGTTGGTGGATGCGGACACCAATGAGATGTGTGCCTAGATGAGAATGTGCGTTTGACCTAAGCCCAAATCACCCCTCAAGCCAAAACCAGGAAGACAGAGAGAACCGAGAACTGGAGAACCAGACCAAGGTCCAAGGTCGTATTATATTTTAATCATGCATTTATATATACATAAAATCAGACCACACTGTGAACCAATCACGAATCTAACATTTGTACAGAACAAAGGGAAGAGTGGCAGTTAACGTTACAACTTGTGTACAATTAAGTAAGCGTAGTTCATAGTAAATAAACAATGCGCCAAGAGTAAATATACAAACGAGAGAACCGGGCAAGGGGAACATAACAGTCATAGAAAATGAAATGTTAACACTGTCCACAGTTATAATAAATGAAATAATGTTCTAAAGTACAGTTCCCGAAGATAGCCAATCTTCATTAGGTGCCCGGCGTAACACTTTCTTCCATCCTTCTTCAACCACAACTACGTTAACTAATGTACCATATTTCCTTGATACTTACCCGATAATTTAAATAAACAAAAAAGACAATTTGAAGGTATCTATGATCAAATATCAGCAATGAATATTATCAACATCCATACACATAATCCCTGAGCAGTATACTCATCTATCATTTAGTAAGTGAATATTTACTTATACTATAAGTGATATCAGTTGGCTGAAGACAAACAAGCTTTCGAATTGATACAGTGATGTCGTTAGACAATTAACTATTATTGCTTACTAGACTTCAAAGTTGTTGTTGCTATCATTTACTTCATTGCGTACTATTAATTAAAGTTTAAATTTAAACTAGTGCTGAAGTAAAAATTCACATTTAACATGATTGTATTGTTACTCAATTTTACTAGAAGATTATGTTATCACTAAACAGAACTACTTCATCCAGGTAATCATCTAAGTCATATGAATATATACCATTCCCTACAACATATCAAGTTTACATGGGTAATGTTATGTTTATCTTGTTAAATTCGACATAACATTATGTCAGTATACATATTTTTTCTAATCAGAGATTGGAATCCCAGTGTGAACATCAACATTGGGATGCAGGTACATCCAGCCGATGAGTCCCAAATAGGACGAAACGCGCGTCCTGGATTCCACTTGCCAGTCACAATCCAAATTCTATAATCAGAGATTCATTGTTGTAATGTAATCTATAACATGATAGTGTCATATGAAAATACCATTCATCATATTAATGCATCACAGAGTTAGAATTAATCAACGGCTGTTATGATTGTAGTTGAGTATTACTGTTTCGAAGCTTTAGTGTATATGTTTGATTTTATTCAATCATGTTTACTGTGACTCTGGAAGATTTGTTTTCGAATGTATAATGATGATATCATCAGTCTAGTTGAAATTTCATATATCGGCTACAATACAGTTTCGAGACAAGCAAAGGCAATACTTAAAATGTTCAAGCTCAGTTAACTAAGGGGTTATTCATCTTTATAATTCACTAATTAATTTAAGCTATTCGAAAGGAAGTATTTATGTCTTAACAGTTTAACAGATAAAAAAATTAAGTACATTACAGAAAATATAAGTGTTCTGTATGATAACTAGATGAATCCTAGTTTACTAGTGGCACTACTGCCGTTTTAGCAACAAGAACGAAGATAAACAAATTCAACTATGGAACTTTAAAGGTGTTATGTCGTTTTTCAAGGAATTTAAAGTGAAGACTCATCACTAGAAGGTAAAGATTTGTCCACAAATGGATACACTTCTTAGCGGTTCTAACTATGAACTATGTATATGCATGTGGTTCATACTATAAATCACTTTATATTCATGGTTTCCAGGAGAGGGGTAAAATATAATGAGGCCTATTTTATTAACGATATGATAAACTATTCCCCACAATAAAACTATTAGCATTTTCAATTTACACTACCAATCAGATTATAACCCTAACTGTAACTTTCAATCCTATACTCCCAACACATTTATAACGTTAAAGACTATTTCTGGAATAACATTGTGCTTTATCCTATCTTACATTATGTCTTGACTATTTATTCCCCACCGATGAACAACTGAGATTTGCGACTGGAAATATCATTTATTGTATGAATTTCAGAAAAAATCCTAGTTCTAATTAGAATTACTAAATTTTTTTATTAATATTAATCGGGGTGATAAATGCTGTTGCTAGCCTTTAATCATAAATGTATTCTTGGACTTGAATTTTGTAGTGTTGAAAGACTTGGCCTAACGTTATGCAAGGTAGAGCTAAACGTAGTGTAGCGTTGAACAGAGTGTTCCAAAGCCGTGTATTTTCCACACATATTTCCCAATGTTTTACTTACTGTTTCCCTCACTCTCTTTTTTGAAATTATCACCAACATTTCGGCTACATGGGTTAGCTTCAGTTTTACTGTGACCGAAAGAGAAGGCTGAATTGATTATTTTAATGTAGGCATTCGGATTTTCTCAGTTGATCCAAGTTCTTTCAAGATGTATCGACAGATGAAAGTGAAACCGCCTGAAGTATTAAAGAATCTCATACATCAACTATTCGTGCTATCAAAACAACGAAACCTGACACAAAACCATATTTCTAACATTAAAAGCCTATATATTAAAATTGGATTGTGATTGGCAAGCGGAATCCAAGAAGGTCGTTCCGTTTTATTTAAGGCTCATCGCCCGTTGCACAAGTGTGACTGTCTGGACACAATAATCTAGTGGTGAACGCGGTGGCGTTTGGCACGAAGCGAACTGAGTTCGAATCCCAGTGTGAACATCAACATTGAGATGCAGGTACATCCAGCCGATGAGTCCCAAATAAGACGTAACTCGCGTCCTAGATTCCTCCTGACAGTCACAATCCAACTTAAATATACGACTTGTGTAATAACGCTATATCGAGCCAATTCACTCAGGATGCACATATGGCAACAGAGACTGACCAATTTCAGTCCATTATAAATCAACGGAAAAATACAAGTTTATCCTAATTAAAAGCCTAGTTTTAACCAAAGTTTCTAATCTATAGAATGAATACGAATCCTAACTTTGATGAAATGTTTATGATATGATTTTCTAGTTGAATTGCTCGAGAACTTTGACATCAGTAGTATATTCTACAATGGTTAATTCGGGAATTTTATACAGTTACTTATGTATTGTATTTTCTTGTTCTTATACTGTACTCTTGCTAACATATATCTAAATGAATGAATGTTATCTGGTTGAACGTATTTGAAAGTAATTTTTAAGAGAAAGAAACATATATACTACTGAACACTTATATACAAATAAGTACTATGTAAGCTATTCAAACTACTTATTCAACTGTTTAGATTGATTCAGTTGATTGACTTATTGAAAGATTCATCATTCCTATCTTTTTCATTGATATGCTTCATTAAGTTTGTGTTTGTTAATATATTGGTTAATTATTACTTCTTGACTAAGAACTATTCAATGAATATAATGTCATATGTTTTGATGAATGAGTAATAACTAAACAACTTCAAGAAGAAGAGAGCATAATATTTCTGTTATATTCTAGAACTTCACTAATCATGATACATGGAATGAAAATAATAACTTTGCTAAGACCAATGTACACAAACTTTAACACACAACGTTTCTTCTATTCTAATACAGTCGGCATGATATCAGCTAACCAAAACGGAATAGAGTAACGACATAAAACTTTGTTTTACCAGGCCAAAGATTTTATTGAGTATATTTCAAACACTTTATGTATGCATAACCAGACCACATAAAAGATCAGATAGAATAATCATATCAATACACAACAATGACATTTAGAACAGGGAAACAGAGTAAATAGTCCACAAATAACCGGTTTTAATTTATTCACGGGAAATGCTGATAACAATAATTTATGGTTTGTATAAATGCTGGAAACTAAAACAGTACAAAGAATACTAGAAATAGTTACTTACTTACTTACTTACGCCCATTACTTCTCACAGAGGAGCATAGGCCGCCCACCAAGATTCTCCATTGAACTCTGTCCTGAGCAATCCTTTCCAATTGTTTCCAGTTGCTGTTCATCCTTTTAATGTCTGCTTCCAATTCTTGACGCAGCGTGTTCTTTGGCCTTCCTCTTTTCCGTTTCCCAACAGGATTCCATGTTAATGCTTGTCTCGTGATGCAGTCTGATGGTTTGCGTAATGTATGTCCTATCCGTTTCCAACGTCTTTTCCTAATTTCCTCTTAGGCTTGGAGTTGGTTTGTTCTCTGCCAACATCAAAGATAACGGTGATGATAAACGTGACAAATATGTATCTCGTTGTCAACAAGCTTTTCTTAAGGATGTTAAGTGTAGGAATATATTTTATGAATGGGTTGGAATTATGATCAAAACCTAGCCCAGGGTTCTGTTCGGGGTTAACCACACAGCAACAAATGCAGGTTGAGACGAACAGTGTAGTAGTAGTCTCTGCAACTAGCAGTAGGCCTCAATATACACGTGCAAAAAGCAGGGACGTTAGGCACAAAACAACGAGCACTAATCTAACTACACTTAAGCTGACGGAGAAGCTTTGTAAGATGTTCGAACTTCCGCATACCTTGACAGCATCATCGAAAAAAAAAGAGGATCTCATCTAATGCAGGTGTAAAGGCGTAGATTGACAAGGGAAGGTAAGGACAGCATTTCCATAAATGAAAAACTTCTGGAACTCAAACCGAATGTCAGTCACCATCTCAGTTATCATTTCCAATATAAATGTCATTACAGCTCGTTCTATTAAATGGATGCGAAAATTGGCTAACTACATAAAGGATCATTCAAAAGTTACATGTATTTATAAACAGTTGTTTGTGCAATATATTCCACGTCCATTTTCCAGACACAATTAGCAGCGACCTACAATGACAGAGAACGAATTAAAAAACTTTCGAGAACGAAAGAAATTAGGAAAAAAACGCAAAAGGTGGGTAGGACATACACTGAGGAAATCACCGAAATGTGTCACAAGACAGATAATAATTTCGAATCCTCAAAGCCAAAGGAAAAGAGGCAGACCAAAGAGCATACTGCTTTTGGAATTGGAGTCAGTCATAAAAAAAATGAATAGCTTTTGGAAAGAACTGGAAAACAAAGACCACGATAGAGTTGGTTGGAGAATGCTGGTAGGTGATCTATGTTCCATGATGGGTAACAGACATTGATTGATTTATCCTATTTAGGGTTAGCAGTTAAGTAGGGGGGAAAGTTAGGTCAGAATTCGAGTTGTTAGTTTGTAACTGAAGAATGTAATGTCACTATTCAACCCTGAAGTTTTTTCATTTATTTCTAATGCTTCCTCAACATGAACCCTAAAACTAGCCTTAATTACTAATTCAGATTAGTTTAAACTTAAGGATCAACCACTTTCACAGACTACTTTCTAAATGATGTAAACTGATTTAACATCATTCTGAGAATCGTTAAGTATCGCAACAATAGTTCTACTGAAGCGCCTTGGTTAAATTTCAGAAATGGCATGCAGGTATATTCAATTGACATATTCCAAATAGAATTAAACAATTAATCTGTATTCCATATGTTAATCACAATTCAAATTTAATCATAAAGATTCTAGGTTCGAATCCATTTAAAATAAAGGTTACGTTCCCTTTATGAATTACTATTTGTTAATAATATAGCATTAGTCTATTGGATTCAATCATTTCCACATATTACTCATTTACAATTATAATGTTACTTGATAATTACTTGGAAAAGAAGTTTGTGGAGTTTGTAAAGTTTATAAACAGTGATTATAGGAAATACTCAACGAATCCATCATGGACAGTCGGTTATCGTTAATCATCAACTAACTACAGTAGAAAATCTTTATCGATGCATTTCAACTATATGATCTGAATGTTTCACTAATGTCCTTCCTGTAAGCGTCATTGATACGTACTAGTGTTCATTACTAAATTGAAATGATTTCAAGTATCTAATTCATCTTTAACCTAAGGTAGATTATGATTAATTAAGTACTATAACTGATTTGATGTATCTTGTATGCATTAGATTTCAAATGGTCTGAACTTCAAAATGTCTGTATAAGTTTTATTTTAAGCTTAACATTTAGCCGATGAGTCCAAACAGAACGAAACGCGCGTCCTGGATTCCGCTTGTCAGTCACAATCACTAAAATATACGACTTGTGTAATAACGCTATATCTAGGTAATCCACTCAGGATGCACATATGGCAACAGAGACTGACAAGTTTCAGTCCATTACAAATCAACATGAAAATACAAGCTTATCATAATTATATATATATATATGCCTGTTGCATAAGTGTGACTGTCTGGACACAGTAGCCTAGTGGTGAACGCGGTGGCGTTCGACACGAAGCGGACTGAGTTCGAATCCCAGTGTGAATATCAACATTGAGATGCAGGTATATCCAGCCGGTGAGTCCTAAATAGGACGAAACGCGAGTCCTGGATTCCGCTTGCCAGTCACAATCTAATTTAAATATTTAACATTTATAGAATTAGAATAAGTGTATATCTTCTTGCTAATTTGTAATGGAGTGAAATTGGGCAGTCTCTGTTGGTATATGTGCATCCTAAAATGGATTGCCTCTATATAATGATAGTACACAAGTTATATATTTAAGTTGGATTGTGACTGACAAGCGGAATCCAGGACGCGCGTTTCGTCCTTTTTGGGATGCCTTAGTTGGATGAGTCCTAAACAGGACGAAACTTGCGTTCTGGATTCTGCTTGCCAGTCATAATTCAACTTAAACATTAACATTCATAGAGTTGGCTACAAAATAAAATTGTACATTTTTATGTATTCTACCTTAATAGTATGTATTTTTAAGTAAGTTTATTTTCTTTTTATATCATTTTAGGACCACAAGGACCACCAGGTCAACCTGGTACACCAGGTGCAAAAGGACCAAAAGGTATACAATATGTCTACATCAAATTGAGATTATCTTCAATATTTTTATTGTTTACTTTAGAAGATTAATTTATCTCTCTGAATATTTTGTTGTTGATTGCTATTAATTGAAGTATATCTTCAAACTATGGACAACTAACTTCAACTATCTGTAATGAATATATCAGTGTAGAACGTATAGCTTACTGAAAACAATTCACAAATATGATAACTCCTAATTAGTAATGATATTTACACTATGAATGAGAACATGAAGAGTCTAGGAGGTTTAATGATGTTGTGTAGAACAAATAAAATGCTATCAAGTAACAGCATAAACATTAATAGTTTGACTAATCCTTGTAGTATTATGTCTATTGAATAATCATTTTAAATTCAATTTGTTTACTTTTAACAGTAATACTTTTGATGATGTAATCGCAAAAATACTATAAAGTTCTTAAAAATACTTTTACTTAATTGACATAAACAATAAGAAGGTGGAAATGACCAACATGTGGTGTCATATCCAAGTTTTAAGTTAGACAGTGTTATTCTGCTAATTAAACAAAGTTATAAACTTAGTATGATCTACTTTTCACGAAATGTGGGGAATTTGAATTCATACAATTTATTCCCTTTGACAATTTGAATGATTCAAGAACAACAATATTTGCAGAATACTTTGAAACCATTTGGTATTTCGTTGAACTCAATCTCATCAGCTACATACATGCTATCGACTTTAGTTAACTCAAATTATTATTATTAATACACATAATGATCTTGTCAATTGAATTGTTTATCTGATAACATCAATCTATTGTTACCAGAGCAATTGAAGATTAACTACTGATTTCTTTTGAACACAAAAATCAGGTTTCAATCTTCTAATTGCAAATGGCTTCAGCAAATTTTAGTAGAATCGTTTCATGTTGTTCATTGATGATTTTAAAAGAATTTGTTACATCGTAAATTGTCCCGTCTTTCTATGCTTACAATGTACCTGCTTTTGTAAGTACATATGAACTGGTAAATACAATTAGAGGTGACATGAGATGAATATTTATCAACTTTTGTTTGACATATTAAACATCGTGTTTTGTAGAGCGTCAGTAGGGAATGTTTGTTTGATGGTCGTTTTAAGTCTTTGATTGAATAGTTTGGCTATTTGATCTCCTTTAACGAGTTAACATGTAGCTGTAAAAGCAGGTACATTGGAAGGATAGAAAGACGAGCTAATTTACGATTTAATGAATATATCAGTGTAGAACGTATAGCTTACTGAAAACAATTCACAAATATGATAACTCCTAATTAGTAATGATATTTACACTATGAATGAGAACATGAAGAGTCTAGGAGGTTTAATGATGTTGTGTAGAACAAATAAAATGCTATCAAGTAACAGCATAAACATTAATAGTTTGACTAATCCTTGTAGTATTATGTCTATTGAATAATCATTTTAAATTCAATTTGTTTACTTTTAACAGTAATACTTTTGATGATGTAATCGCAAAAATACTATAAAGTTCTTAAAAATACTTTTACTTAATTGACATAAACAATAAGAAGGTGGAAATGACCAACATGTGGTGTCATATCCAAGTTTTAAGTTAGACAGTGTTATTCTGCTAATTAAACAAAGTTATAAACTTAGTATGATCTACTTTTCACGAAATGTGGGGAATTTGAATTCATACAATTTATTCCCTTTGACAATTTGAATGATTCAAGAACAACAATATTTGCAGAATACTTTGAAACCATTTGGTATTTCGTTGAACTCAATCTCATCAGCTACATACATGCTATCGACTTTAGTTAACTCAAATTATTATTATTAATACACATAATGATCTTGTCAATTGAATTGTTTATCTGATAACATCAATCTATTGTTACCAGAGCAATTGAAGATTAACTACTGATTTCTTTTGAACACAAAAATCAGGTTTCAATCTTCTAATTGCAAATGGCTTCAGCAAATTTTAGTAGAATCGTTTCATGTTGTTCATTGATGATTTTAAAAGAATTTGTTACATCGTAAATTGTCCCGTCTTTCTATGCTTACAATGTACCTGCTTTTGTAAGTACATATGAACTGGTAAATACAATTAGAGGTGACATGAGATGAATATTTATCAACTTTTGTTTGACATATTAAACATCGTGTTTTGTAGAGCGTCAGTAGGGAATGTTTGTTTGATGGTCGTTTTAAGTCTTTGATTGAATAGTTTGGCTATTTGATCTCCTTTAACGAGTTAACATGTAGCTGTAAAAGCAGGTACATTGGAAGGATAGAAAGACGAGCTAATTTACGATTTAATGAATATATCCCGAAGAATCTATGCATGTAAGAAGCAACCATTTTCAGTAGTTCAATTATACGTCATTTAGTAGACACGGAACATGAGGTCGATGTAACAAATGCTTTTGAAATCATCAATATACAACATAAAACGATTCTATTAAAATTTGCTGTGGCCATTGCAATCAGAAGATTGAAACCTGAACTTTGTGTCCAAAAGGAATCAGTAGTTAATCTTCAATTGCCCTGGTAACAATAGATCTATGTTATCTCAGGTAAACAATTCAGTTGATAAAATCAATGTGTGTATTAAAAATTTGAATTAATTAAAATCACTAGCATGTATGTAGCTGATGAGATTAAATGCAACGAAATACATTGAAGTATTCAATGTATTCTGCAAATATTGTCATTCTTACATTATTCAAATTTGAATACAACCATGAACTGCTAAAGAGTTCCTTAGAAAATCATTATTGAATTAGCATAGACGTATTAATTATTTGAGACAGTTAACTGCATCTTCATATTTATGATCAGAATTGGATTGCTGTTGAAAAATCGAATCTAGTGGGCTCCTCATCAGCTATATGTATCTGCTACACCTAAATCTTGTTATTTGCAACATGATTCTTAATCAGTTTATTGTTGTCAAATGCAGTACTTCTATCCACAGAGCTACTAAATTCAGACAGCCATACCTATGCAACGAGTAGGCATATATAAGTTTAAAACAAATGGACTAATGTTGACATTTTGTGTGATCATTAATGATGAAGATTTCTCTGGTATCATTGTCTAAGTGGTATGTCGCAAATAAGATTAATTGTGCGTTTTCCACCTATTCACTATTCCATCCCTATTTTGATTATAATAATCTAATGATCATGAACATGTGACATTTCACACTTACTAACAATAGTGATTAACAACAGTAAAGGGAATATTCAAGTACCTGCACTATTTTAATGATTTAAAGTCTTGAATCAATTAAATGGTTAGGAGGTAGTTGACATAAATGGTGCTCATCAATAGTAGTCTTAAGCTAACTGGTACAATTTCTAGGATTTCAAATGACAACATAAGCCATCAAATTCTGTGATATAACAGATTTCCTATAAGATTGAGATATATGCTTTACTTGATGACTGTGTGGTAGTTGATGTCATATACCAGGTATTTTTTCTGATTACTTACAATCATTTAACAATAAAACATTAGTTCATGTAAAGTTGAGTCACTTAGATTACTCTATGCATTATGATCTTTATGATCATGTTACAAATAAGGATCAATTAGTTTTATAATTAAATTCTATTGAGTAAATCTTGAATACATGTTTTATTTTTGATTTAAAAAAAAAACAACAACAGGTGAAACAGGACCTCAAGGACCACCTGGTTTACGTGGGTTAATTGGTCTTCAAGGTCCAAAAGGTAAGTTTAAGTGTTGAAAGTAAATATCATTTGTAAACTTGTTGACATTGTATTATTCTAAAGAAGTAGTGTAGTAGTAGTTGAAGTGAATATACATGGAATATTAGTTATGACTCTAGTAAAACCTAAAATGAACTTAACTAAAATTTACAGAAGTAGTTCTAAAATGTTATGAAATAATAGTTATTGTGAATTGAAGTGGTTTTTCAGTAAATAATATTTTACTTATCGTTTGTATTCACAAGAGAATGGCCTTATTTAACTACCAATGTACCTTAAGGAAAATTACATGGATTAGATATGCATTGATCACCAGGTACTGGCACTGGACGGTTGTTTCTTCTTAATATGGAACTCTTCAGTAATGTGCAATCACGGATAAACCAAGGATCCACTAGCTCTGAATTCATTGCCTTACAATTAGACCACTATGTTGTGACCTAACTGTTGATATTTCTAACTCAGTCGATTTGCGATATGTTTACGCTACCTCATCTACTGCCGTCGGTAAGTAACTGCATCACACCTGATACAGTTGAACGACTCAGTGGTTTAATAGTGGGGCGTTCTCTGTTTATTTGGGACTTCTCAGAAGTACACGTCTACGACTTCTCCTGAAAATAGAGCCCAACATCTACAAGTTCATGTCGTTTGTTCTGAAAAATTCAACTGATCCGATATATGTATAAAAACAGTCTTCATAAATATAATGTTTCCATAAATTTAATGAGGGTTGATTAGGATATGAATATCATCTTATCTTATAGTAGCACTCGGTCATGAACTAAAAGCCCAAATTAAAAATAATGCTGATAGTAATATGAATCGCATATTCAGAATATAGTATAATGTGATGAAACAAGAACCCTAAGAGTGGATGACAATCCACTAGTATTTATGCTTAAGTGTTAACCACAATACCTAAATATGTTGAGCTGCACTCTTTGCTTGAGTCATGAAATCATATTACTGAAGTAGCTCACATTAAGGCAGAACAGTTCACTAGTGAGTGTATTTAGGCTTTCAGTGGCTGTCTAACTCAGGTCAGTTAGTGATATTTACTTTAAAATCTGCGGTATTCACCAACTTATATGCTATTCAATTAATAAGCACTTCAGTATCCAAGTGAATGCATTTATTTATACCCTCTAGATTTCAACATTATCATATAAATTTCATTCTTCTTTCGAAAAAACTGTACCATAGAAAAGATATGCAACTTTTGTTTTTATTTAATTTGTTTATCTACTTCATTTTTATTCAATTTACATTCAACTTTAAATTTTCCGCCTATATCCCCGCCAAACTCAAGAAACGAGATGCATACAAATTTAAAACAAAAAAACATTACATATCTTTAAAGGAAAAGATAAAAAAGAAACAAAAAAGTTGGGAGTAGGGTGGGTAGGTTAATTTTAAAAACACAAGTTGTTGCTGGGGGGAAGGGAATTTTTCAAAACAAAAAAAAAGATTTTCACAGGTTCAATTATTTTATTTGATTATTTTTTTTGTTAAATTTATCTTATTCCTCTCTCGTTCTCTGTCTCTAGACAAATGAAGTTCATAATTTTTCAATGCTAATAATCAATTTATTATGTAATTAGTAATTCATCTTATTAGTAATAATAATAATAAGTGAATAAAAGAAATTTTTTCAAAAAATAACTCAGAAACAACCAAACTCTTATTTTTCAGTCTATGGCCCATAGTTCGATCCCACCCCTTCCTCCCCCCTCCCCCACCTCCAGCTCTGTTCTTTTGTTATATCAACCACCCACCCACCCGAATACTTTTACTTAATCCATGTTGGTTAATATTATACAAATGAAAAAAGAGAACAGAACAAAAGTACATTAGATTAGTGAATTATTTCTAAGGTATAGTTTTAATGAAAAGGGATAAAAAAAGACATTATTTTCTTTATTTTGTTCTCATTATGGTTTGTTTAATTGAATAAGATTCAATTAATTGAAAATTGAATAAGAATAGCGGAAAAATTAGATTTTTCGTTTTTTTTTTTTAAATTCAATTTTTGCTAAGAATATTAAAGAATAATTAAGATGAAAAAGTTTTCTTTATTGATAATATTGATGGCTTAATAGAAGACAATCGAATGTAGTTGGTTTATGGAGATTGGTATTAAGTTTTGATTGATCGGCATAGATTGATGTTACTTGGGTACAGATGATAGTTAGAGAGCAGTGGATAGCTGTTTCGTTTAAATAATCGGTCTCTATGTAGTTAGTATACTAGATCCTACACTAGAAGCTTCAAATTGACAAACGCTTAATCCACCACATTGGCCAGCTTCTATGGTAGAATTTCCACTACCAATAATTTGTGATATAACACCATGATCATCGATTGTCATTAGTGATATGTGTCCTGTTCCCGACAAGTCGGAAATCCACTAGTCATTAATTCCCACTAAAACTTCCGAAACATCTTGAAGCTAGTCACTAGTGAGTTGATTATTGTAATTGAATTTAAGTGTTTCATAGAGACTAATATTAAGTTTAGTTGATTGAATTCATTACAAATTGATTTGGTTGGGTACCACTAAAAACCAGGAAGCACTGGACATCCGTTTGGTCCTAGTATATAACTTCCCAACATCATGCATTCGAAGTTCAATTTGGTGAACGCTTAACTCTCTTCAACTTTAGGAAGACTTCTAACAGTAGAACCCCAGCCTGCTATATGTATCATGCAGAAGATTGTTAATTCAACTGGATAATATCAATTGTAGTTGATTTCTTTAAGCCTGATGGTTTAATTTCAAAACTTCCTTTAACATTCTAGTTATTTCATACAGAAGTGAATATTTTAGTTATTCCATGAACTGAGGTTGTTAATGTGAGTAGGGTATCATTCGAAACTGGAAAATATTAAACATTTGTTTCTTTTCTGAATGGGATTTCTCGTCGATCCAAGTGGATTGAATGCAGAAGCTTTATCTTTGTCGTTAAACACTTAACTAACATCACCACCTAGCCAGCTGACGTTTCATGGTAGCATTACTTTCTGATAAAATATGATGATTATCCAATGCTACTGGTGATTTATGTCTAAATCCAAGTTTGTTTAATCTCTTCCAATCATGATTTCTTACTGAAAATTCAAGAAATTGTTGATATAAGTGATTAATAACCTGATTTTAACAGTTCATTTAAAGGTAGTTTCTATTCATTTTTCAAGTGTCAAAACAATCAATTCCTAAGGCTTTGTGTTATGCCTACTAATTTTATTCTCTTTACTTGTTTCCATACTCTTGTTCATTTGCAATTATGTGATTGACTGACTCTACACAAAGATGAGTACAATGTTATAATGATCATCTCTGAAATCGACACATCAATGACCACTAATATAAATTGATTCAACAATTATAGGATAGGTGATGTGGAGATTGTTGGATGTCACTTTGATATCACAAGTTAGTCTGAGTTAGTCAACCAAAGATCACCAAGAAATGGTATTGGACAGCTGTTTCGTCGTAGTATTGGACTCTTCAGCATTATGAATACATGTGACTAGTGGAGTTTAATTGTACCGAGTGTAAGGCAGTTAACCACCATGGTAATAAGATGTCAGGTAAACGTATGACGTAATGACTGAATTAGAAATATTAACTGTTAGTAACCAACTCAATGTTCTAATAGTAAAACAATCACTGTGGAGGCAGAGGGTCCTGAGTTCGATCCTTAGCATAGTTATAGGTGCTCACTTCCGAGGAGTCCTGTACTAAGACGAAACAGATGTCCAGTACTAGTTCTAGATGATCAAAGGTTATCTTATTCAATCCAATATCAAATTAAAATTGTAGGAAAACTTAAAGAATTTTACTTCTACATGAAAAATATATCACTGCTAATATTCACCAGAACGATCATGAAAGCATAACAACTAAACTATTTATCATAGTGAACTTAAAATTACCTTTTCATATAATTATGCATAACTTACTTTGTTGTAAAATTACACCAATCATCCTGTAATTATAATTTTCTGTATACTGAAAAACTATTGATGTAATTGTTATGTATTGCAAAAGATAAACAGTGCCCCCCTCCAAAATAATTGTCAATCAGTATACGGATACATTCGCCCTGCGACTAATAGTCTCTTAAGTCGGAATAGCGAAAACAATGATTTATGAGCTAAACAGACAGAATCCAATTCAATTCAATCTTATTTTATTTTAATTATGCCTTTATATATACACAAAATCAGACTACACAGCTAAGCAGTTAGGGATATTACACTAATACGAAACAGAAGAGATTGTTGCAGTGAAAAGGAGTAACTTGTACACAATTAATTAACTGTAGTCCATATATACTAAATATACTAAACAGAAGAATAGGGTAAGAGGAATGTAACCATGATAAAAATGTAGTGTTTACATTACTCATCATCATCAGCAGCAGCAACGTAGAACGGGCACATACGCCTGTAGGTTCAAGTTACCATACCACATTAGCACTACGAGATAACAGAAGTAACAAAATAACAGAATACAAGAGGGAAGAGTAAAGTAAAGGTGTACAAAAAATAATGATAGAATTCAAGATCTAGATGAGTTTAAAGAGTGAATACACTTGCGCCACTGTGACCGATCCTGAGGCATGTCACCCAGTGTCGCCAGCCATTCATTGTGACTATCACGCGGACCCCAACCGAGTTGTCTGCATCTACCAACATGGTCTAGAACAACAGTCAAGGGCTTCATGGACTGATGTCGTATTTTGGTTTGTCCGCCCCTACCCTTCTTCAATCCTACTTCAACCCTATCCAACATCGCGCAACGAGGTAGTCGGCGGTCGGGCATGCGCAATACATGTCCCAACTATCTCAGTTGATGAAGGTTAATGACTTGTTTGATTGATTTACCGTGTTTTCCAAGAACCTTTTGTTTAACCTCCATATTACTTATTTAACTGTTCCATGATATACGAGCGATGCTAAGAAGATTCCTATGGTCAAATATCTGGAGTCGACGCATTTACTTACAACAAGAATAAATGAATTAATCCTTTAAAACACAGTTCTGGAAGTTTTTTACCTTCCGTTAATGGTCCGACATAACAGTAATATCAAGAAATTTCAGTTTATATTTTTGTAGGTGTTATTTTGATAGGTGTTTTACATTAAATAACTTAAATAGATGAATATCACTTTTTTTCAAATATAATTATACTATAGTAACCATAGAACCAGTTGACCACCGGTAACTTTGTATGCTAATTTAGTAGACCGCTTTTAGTGTTTACTTTATTCTCTCCGTTTTTGTTTTTCTTTGTTATAACTTTCATAATGAATAATGACAGAAAATAAGTAGTCAATAGTATGTATGTAGATGTATGTCAACTTGCCTGGAATCAGTTGCTAAGGGGGGGGGGGAAGTGAGAGAAGGCAAGAAACTACACTTTAATTTTTGTATGTTTTACTGTAATTATCATGATCTTTTTCTTTCTCCATCACTTTTATTTTGTATTGAAATAACAATTTACAGTTTATCACTTTCTTATACTACTTACATTGGATTAAATCAAAGCGTATATAGATGTAATATTCTCTGAATGATAGCGGTAGTTGTTATAATTGTTTTCTGTAACAAACAGTTTATTTAACAAAGAATACTTATCTTCTATTCCTTCTCATCCCTCTACCGCTATGAAATGTTACCTTTATAGCTTCTATGTGGTATTTCACTCAATGATTCTAGTTTAGTATTAATTTTAGATAATGATATTCAATGAAGGAATCTTTCTCATCATCTGCATTGTATGAATGTATGTGATAAATTATAAGCTGATCAATGAATGCATAGATTGTTATGTATGATTTAACCATGTAGTTTTATTGTAAATGAATGTTGTGAAGATTGTTGAATAGTAATTTGATATTATGAATTGGTCTGAATTAGGCAACTAATCACTACCAGAAAGCACTGGATAACTGTATCATATTTAGGTGTACAACTCCAGAAATCAAACTTATGATCATCTGTCTATGTGAAGAAGTTTTTATCAATAAACCACTTAGCCAGCTTTAAACAGTTGACATTTATAACTCAATCAATTTATAAGTCCCAACTTAAGATGAAATAGCTATCCATTACGTTCTGCTTGTCAATGATTGTCTAATTCAGATCAATTCGTAATTATCAAATTAAAAAAAGTTTTAAAAAAAGAGGTAACCATTTATTGAAGTGAATCGATTCACAAAACATTACAATTCAACGAGATGAAGCTACAATAACTATGATCATCACATGACGTTACAGTGAGGATATATTAGTAAAAATTAAGAACGACTAAAGTTTCAGTAGTGTAAATTAAATTAAAATGTATGTTACTTTGGTAGAACTGACTAGATTTTATAAGTAATTAGGATAAACTTGTATTTTCCCGTTGATTTATAATGGACTGAAATTGGTCAGTCTCTGTTGCCATATGTGCATCCTGAGTGAATTGGCTCGATATAGCGTTATTACACAAGTCGTATATTTAAGTTGGATTGTGACTGTCAGGAGGAATCTAGGACGCGCGTTTCGTCTTATTTGGGACTCATCGGCTGGATGTACCTGCATCTCAATGTTGATGTTTACACTGGGATTCGAACTCAGTCCGCTTCGTGTTATATTTCAGAATGGATTAGATGATTGATTTATGTTGTTCATTTTGATTTAGACAGTGAAAACCACAGAACACTGAACGATTGTTATATTCTTGTTAAGCTCGATTGTAGTCAAGTAGTCTGATGTTATTTGGTTTTTATTAGTATCCAATCATGATCTGTTTGTGCAGAATGTAAATAGCAAAATAAAGAAACTACCATTCTTCAAGTAAACACTTTATTTCAACTAATTTCAATTTGGTAGAAGTGTATATTTTTTTCAAGTGTTACTGTTCATCAAAGATTAATATCGGATGGGTATAAGGGTATTCTAAACAGTTACTTTGTCCGAGTATTGAACTTCTTCGGACTTTATACTCACGATTTGACTGGGAGTTCAACTAAGAATCTTCAAGTATCAACGCGAACCTTTAACAATCTATACTACTCGGTTAGCTAATGTACAAATGTAAAATTCTTATTTCTATCAGTTTGTGATAATTACCCACTATCATTGATAACAACTATCTCAATTAAATCATAGTAACAATCTCCACAAATCGCATCAATTAAGGTGCTACAATCAGCTCATTAGTGACTTATTTCAAGATGTTCATGGAAATCTGGTATAAATTAATGACTGATAGTGTTCAGATCTCTTGAGATTGAGACAGTTTTCACGAATGACAATGAACTTTCGTTGGGCTATATCCTAAATTAATGAAAGTAGGAATTCTACCATTAAAAGCCAGCCTAAAAGTGTATAGGGTTAGATATTCTTCAATCTATAGCTCCTGGTGCGGGCGTTTACTAGGGCGTTCACTGTTGAGGCGTCCCGTAATAAAGCGAGATAGCTGTCTAATGCTCCTAAGTTATTAATGGTATATTACTAACACCGATCTGTTACGAATTCAGTCAACTATCATATGCGTTTACCTTCCCAGATTATCACAATTTTGTTAAGATTCTATTAGCCCGAACACTGTACACAACTCCCTTTCCCCCCTCTTCACCTTCAGTCATTATTGTACTTTGTACTTATTGTTACTAAGTGATTTAGTCAGTACATGGTATTTAAAAGCCATCGTTTCTTCTTAATAAGTGACCTAGTCTTAACTATAAGTCTCAGGTGTTTATTCTGTCTATCCATACTTCTGGGAAATGCTTCGGTCACTAAGGTATCGTGCCAAACAATCAGGCCGTAGTCATAGCACAAGTTCCCACCTCGGTAACTCTAGAGTCATTTTAGTGGTGACGAAAACAACAGAATACATTGATTGAATAACTAGTGTAGGCGATAATGAGCTATAACTTGGAAACAATGCATAGTATAATTAAGCCTCATAAGCCAATAGAAACCGTAATGGTTCTATTATAAACTTGTAGGTAATATATTCCCATATATAGTATCATCCTAAATTAATCATTTCACCTTACACACGTCCTTTTTAATTAAATAGTAGAATTTCTCTTGACAAATAAACTCTGAAAAGATGACTTTACTTTGAAGACCACATCGTTTAAGAATAAATGATGTTTGGAGAAGCGTAGTTACTAATAGACGGTTATTACTAAGTAGTTATTTCAGTAGGAGACAGTAGGAGATTCGGATTCCCAGAGTAGATAGGATAGAACTGAGTTATTGTGATAAAATTGTTTTCCAGCAGTCTTTATTGTTAATTAACTATGGATACCTGTCTATACAGAACTACTTTATTGAATTCTTATAAATCACTTTCAATTAAAGATCTATGGGATATACTACTTACAATTGTAATTGGATATTAGGGAGATTATTGAATGTCAATTTGATATCACATATTGGTTTGAATTATATAACCATTGATCACCTGGAACTAACACTGGATGTGTTTCGTCTTAGTACAGGGCCTCTCAGAAGCGCGCACCTATAATCATGCCAAGGACCGAACTCAGGACCCTCTGTCTCTAAAGCAAACGTTTTGCCGTTAGACCAATGAGTTGGTTGTCAACCGTTAATATTTCTAATTCAGTTAACTCGTGAAATGTTTACCCGACCTCATCATTGTCTTACACTTGACACGGTTGAACTACACTGGTAAAGCGTTCGCTGTGGAGCCTGTATGTCCTAAGTTCCATTTTTAATGGTGTCATGGATGCGAACTGATGTGGAGTCCCAAGCTAAGATGAAACAGCTATCCAATCCCAGTTCTTAGTGATCTATGGTTATTTACTCCAGACGAATTCATGATATCAAATTGAGTAACAATTACAAAGATCGTGTTAATGAATAGATATGAATTTTGATTAAATCAACGTAAGTTTACTAATTGTACTACAGAGAACTCATAGATATTCTTCTATGTCGAAGAGTCGATGATCCCATAAAACGATCATTTCTTAAAAATTCTGCATAAACTGGCCATTATTTAAATTTCTATAGCTTATATCCACTGAAATATAAGTAAAGCTCGATAAAGTACCTGTGTAACAGAATCCTACATACTTTCACAGAAGATGTGATTGTAGACGCTGTAGAATAAATGACTGAGATATTGGTACTAAATGAATATTCGCTGAAATTCATAAATTAGCGTGAGTTGCTTAGTACAGACAGCCGTTGTAGATTTTGTTTCTATCACTGTACCATATAGAGGAGAATCTAACAGTGTGACTTTTTAAGTAGTTGTTACAAGCTCCAGTCAAAAAAACATACTATGCTGCCAAACTAATCATCACTGAGATATCAGACTCCATGGTTTCACATAATCCTCATTACTGCATACACGATTGCATTACAATCCCTCCTCATATACCTGTATTTGCCAATTTACATGTATCTGTGGACACACAGATGTTATGACGAGTAACCAGACAGTCTAATCAAGAGAGAAAGGGGGGGAATATCATTTGTCTAAATATCTCCAAAAGAAGACAGTATCAAGCGGTTTGAAAAAGGCACTGAATAGAAAACTATATTCCTCTATCAGGTAGCATATAACTAATAAAGGTAATAAATTTTACTTATCAAACGCTTTTAAGTCTTCATAAATGTTTTCTTAAAGTTTAAAGTAGCCCTGGCTATCAGGAAATTTAAACCTTTCCTGTATGCATACAAACAGTTTGTTATAACCATGAATCTGTCTTGGTAATTACAGTTGTCTTTTCTGGCATTACAATACTTTAACCTCTGTTTTCTCATTACATTATCATACTTTTATAAAACGGACTAACTGTATGAAAAATAGAGATCTTTTTGGCTTATAGACGTTGAATAATATGATTAAAAGTCAATCACAGTAGTAAGTATATGTATGTAATGATTGTATTTCATTCTTTAGAACATGATGAGTTGAGGTATTCATCTATACACACTTATTCATTTCTTCTTCATAGATTGTATTCTTAATGCCTAATCTATATCACTTTCATTGATACAACAACTATTTTGACTTCCTTTGTAATTTGTTAAATCTTTTAATTGACATTTTGATTAGATGATATAGTATGCTAACTTTGACTGATGCCTATTCGTTTTAAGCTCCACGATGACTAGAACTAATCGACTTAGAAGAATGTATGAATCAATGCGTTCAATGCATTCAGTAGGATATAAATACTCATTCGTGAAGCTCCAGTGGAGTGGTTTATCTTCTATAAAAATGTTGTGACCTGAAAAAACAGATTTCATCTTCTTTACTAGAGAATAAAATTTCATCAATTCATAGGTTTTAAGTAACTAGATAAAAGCCATCCTCTTGTGTAATCTGAAAGTATGACAGTCATCTACCACATCGTAAAGGATCATAATTAGGAAAATGATGTTTGTTTTTTGTTAAGTAGATATGGAACCGGTTTATTATTGTCAAGTTGCGTCAAAATTTATTGTTTGTATACCTCTGAGGTTAATTTCATTTGGATTTCACTTAAAACTCTAATACATTCAACAACTCTATCGTCCCAGTATGCGACTTCTCGATGGAAATGAACACAATTTACCCTATTAAGGAATCGATTTTAAAAAATTAAATTCTAGAGAACAACACAAAAACATCCATGTAATAGAGCCAACCGGGGTGCTTTGCTAGAATCACTATTTCAATCGATCGGTAGCATTTAGTGACGATCGATCAAAGTCAGTCATTGACGAATATAAATAACGATGTAAAAAATCCAATATATACAAACTCACATCGACCAAAATATAGTAACCATCTCACTGGTAACGTCAAAAAGTTTTTGAAGTTTGCTTAAGAAGCCGTAATTAATGGAGCTCAGACGAACATGGGGTTAGTTGGTCATCACCAATACTATTTACTGACCATCGCACTGCATTAAAAATTAATTTAAGTAGTAATTCTACCAGCCAACTGTAGTTGATCCAGTTGCGTGATAGTTATGCCTTTCTCTACGATGTTCCGGGTTTGATTTACTAGTGAGGTAGAGAGGGCGTACTGCCATTGAAAAGTTCCTTCCAGGGACGAAACTGCTGACTAGTGTTCTGAGTTATTCTATAATATCTAACAGAGATTAGTCTGTGATGTATGTCAACAACAAAGTAAATACTTATCTCCTTAAAATCACCCCCCAACGAATCAATGCCTGTTAATTCACGTGGAGCGTAAGTCGCAGACCATCATTCTCCAACCAAATCTATCTTCTAATCTCTTTTCCAGTTCTTCTCAAGTTTTATCTCCACTTCTCATGTCTGATTTCAATTCTTAAAGTATTGTGTTCTTTGGTCTTACTCTTTTCCTCCAGTCTTGGAAATTCGACGCAATTTAATGATTTCTTCAATGTTTGTCTTATCCAACTCCCGAGTCTTTTCCTAATTCTTTTATCTACAGGATTTTATTTGGTTTGTTTGCTGTTTACTGTTACTGCTGATTATATCTGGCCAACAGATGTGAAGTATCTTTAGCAAACAACTGTTTTTAAATAATGGTATCTTATGAATTGTGATTTCCGTAGTTCTTCATTTAGGTTTCAGCTCCATACAATAGAACAAATTGTCTTGACGCTTGTATTGAAAATTGCGACTTAGATGTTGGTTGACAAGTAGTTTAAGTTAAAGATAGTTATCAGTTTTAGAAACGCTTCCCCCCCCTTACATCAGCCTTGTCACTCCGTGCCTTCATATCTGCATCTGATGAGATCCTTCTTGTTCGTCAGTGATGGTGCCTAAGTTTGTGAAAGTTTCCATATCCTCCAAAATATTTCTGTCAGTTCAATTGTAATTGGATTGGTGCTCGTTGTTTCGTATTTAAGGGTCATGCTTTTCTTTTTGTGTAAGATCTAAGCCTACTACTGTCTACAGAGGCTACTACTACACTGTCTATCTTTATCTGCAAAAGCTGTTGTGTGTAAGATAGGAGATTTAAGTCATCTGTAGAGCCCAAGTTGTCTAGATACATCTAAGTTGTCCACTGTATTTTGTATTTAACTTAGGATATTGAGGTTTTCTTAATTCAGTTAACCACCAAAAGAAGAAGAAAGGGTGAGAATAGGTAGCCCTATTCAACATCGATGTTCACTTCAAATCAATCTGTGACTTGCCTCCCATCCATTAACATTTATGAAATGTAGTCCATCGTAAGAATTCCGTATGATATCGACTAACTTCTAGAGTACAACATAGAGTCGATAAAATAAATATGAAGCATATTCTGATGAAGCAAATCATCTTCTCAATTTGTAAATTATCATTAGGCATACACACATAAATCTGTTATCTTTCTGTTAGGTATAATAAAAATCCATTCTATTCAGAAAATTATCTTCATCTTATTTAAGACTCATTACACCTGTTACATCTCAGTTGTTAGTATTGACACTGGGACTTAATCCATCAACTTCAAACACCATTGTACCATCCGTTTATACTCAACAAAATAAATTCACATGAGGAGTTATGATGACATAAATGTTGATAATTATCTAGATCTATATGGTATAACATCAACAATAAATTGCAGTTAAATCCATCTAGTGTTTTCTGAATATAAAGAAATTCACTTCCTGGATCCAACTGGTAGCCACATTGTGAATTGTAATGACAAGTTATTACAAATGATTATACTATAATTTTCATTATTTTAATTGTAGGTCCACCGGGGCCAGCTGGACCACCTGGAAAAGATGGTATGTAATACGTTAATTTGTTCCTACTTATTTGATAGTAGTGTTATTACCACAATTTCATAAATTTTATTGTTGCACACATCTTCTTAAACTACAGGAGTATAGTTAACATGCACCGTTGATGTCTACAATGTGTGAACATCAACACTTGGATATTGGTATGTTCATCTGACGAGTCCCAAGTAGAACGAAACACGCGTCATGAATTCTGTTATCCAGTCGTAATCTAATTTAATAAAAACAAGTGTTTGATGCTTCTTCGTCTTTATTGACTGTCCTACTTAGGTTGGTTCATGATGTTACACCTTAAATTTAACAATCATCATAACATTCTCTTAAAAACCTGCTAGTTATAGAGTCAATTACTTGGTAAAGTTGAGAATATCAACTGCTATGAGTTAATTTAGGCGAGTCAAGTAGAACAACTAACTTTTAGAACTGTTTTCTTGAGAGGACTATTTCATTTGCTTTGGTTCCATGTAAATTCGACAGTTTATTATTATTATTATTCTCTCCTTGCTTTAACCTTCAGTCTGATTCATACATTGTTGTCATGACTTCTACTATGCAGAAACTGCTACTAATTAACTATGCAAATTCCCCTACCTACCTCACTGTTTCCAACTATTATTGTTCATGTTTTGTATGAAGTTTATTTTTCTTATTAGTTCACTGCGTTGTTAGGTTTTGGATGTACATCAATGAATAGGTAAAATATATTTGGTCTCTGTTTCTAGTTGTTGGCCTAATTAACTTGTGTTTTTTATTCCGACTTGGGAAAGAAGTAAACATAAAAGCGGAGGTATGAGCTTAAAATAAACAGGTTTCATGTCAGGTTGAATTATTAGTTCCAAGGAAAAGTATTGCTTTTGTATAGAATGGTAGGTCGAAGTCCAAGGCATATCATTGAGGAAACTTACACTAAGACGAAACAGATATCTTGTTAGATCTTCTTGGATCTAATTGATTGTATAACTCATATCAATTTGTGACACTGAATTCTATTGTTTTACCATCAATGTATTCATATACACAGATAATGTGAGGAAATTACTATTTACATCGAAGGTTTGTGAATATCGCATAGTACTAACTGATATAAGTTTGAACGAAGAATATTCTTTTCGATAAATGCTCATCAGGTTCTACATTTATTAGTTCAAAATTATCAGTGACAAAAATAGCCAGT
Organism: Schistosoma mekongi; assembly: GCA_034768735.1. Classification (NCBI taxonomy): domain Eukaryota; kingdom Metazoa; phylum Platyhelminthes; class Trematoda; order Strigeidida; family Schistosomatidae; genus Schistosoma; species Schistosoma mekongi. Next base: position 3,981,283 of record CM068312.1, read on the forward strand.
TCTGAGGCGGGTATAACATCATTTAAATATAAAGGATAATTTGGATATACATTTTTTGTCTCATCAGATTATTTGTAAGATACGTATGTTAATGTTGAAATAGTCATCATTATCATGTAACTTGTGAAACGTAAACGACAATTGAAATGAACAACAAGCTTATTAATCCAATATATATGTATAGGTGTCTCTGTATATGGGTGACCTAGGAGATGGGGTAGTGACAAAATGTGATTAGACAAAGGCTGAATGCTATTTAAAATGTAACCGAATAGGTAAGAAACTACAAAATGGAGTAAGTGATAATCCAAATTCGTCAAATAGTAACAATAACAATAATAGAAAAAATTATAATCAGTTCATTTAATCGGTCTTAAGATGTTGTAAAGTCAATAAAATTAGGAAAGATGATTGAGTGATATTCAAATTCATTCTGTGTATCTTGATTAATAACATTAATAATAATAATAATAATAATAATAATAATAATAATACTATAAACAATAAATATGCATATATGTGAACAAAGAGAGTAGTATTTGGACAGGGTACAAATACACATATGAAGAGGGAGAGACACATATGCATTACTAAATTTAACAACGACATATATAGACAGGTGGATGGAGTAGCAATGGGCTCTCCACTGGGTCCCATGCTGGCCGATATCTTCCTGGCCAAACTAGAAAACGGTCCACTGGCACAACTCGTTAGTAAATTACCTTTCTACTGCCGATACGTGGACGATACATTCCTCCTTTGCAAACAGGATACTAATCGGTCTGACATTCTCAGACAATTTAACGAGGTTCACCCGGCTATAAAATTCACATGCGAAGAAGAAAGGGAAGGTAAAATAGCATTTTTAGATGTTCTGCTCACGAAAAGAACAGATGACTCGCTAAGAAGAAATCTGAACAAGAAAGCCACATGGATAGGACAATACACAAACTTCCTTAGTTTTGTGCCTATACAGTATAAAAGGAATTTATTGAAAACCTTACATCATAGAATCATAACGATATGCTCTCCTGATGTGGTTGACGAAGAAACAGAAGCGTTGCATAAAACCCTCAGGGAGGACGGTTATCCCGCAAAGTTTATAAGTAAACATGCCATGTCCAAAACAAACAGAAAGGTGTTTCAAACCGTAAGCAGGAAGCCGCTTTTCATTAGACTAGCATTCAGAGGGGACGCGCCCAGTGAAATTCTGACGTTAAGGCTAGGCAGTTCCATCCGGAAAACATTTAACGCCGCAAAAATACAACTGGTATTTTCTACCCGTCCTATGGTGATACCGAAAATAAAGGATAAATTACCTAAGCTTGCCACTTCATTTTGTATCTATCAGTTCAACTGCTCCTGTGGAGCAAGTTACATTGGCAGATGCTCAAGGAATTTACTCCTCCGTGCCCGGGAGCACCTTCCAGTTTGGTTAACCAAAGGAGTTGTCAGAAATATCAATAGCTCAATATTAGCACACCTAATCGAAACAGGTCATACGGCGAGCATAGATAAGTCATTTAAAATAGTATTCTGTGTCAACAGCTATCTGCCAAGATCGGTTAGACTCAAAGTCCTTAAAACGGCAGAAGCGATAGCTATACGGATCATGAGGCCAGAACTATGCATACAGAAGAAGTACGTTCAACCCCTTCTCCTGCCATGGCCGACGCAAGATCCGTTAAACCATTCTCCAATTTAATCACACGACGATTTAAATTTAGTAATGCATATGTGTCTTTCCCTCTTCATATGTGTATTTGTACCCTGTCCAAATACTACTCTCTTTGTTCACATATATGCATATTTATTATTAATATTAATATTATTATTATTATTATTAATGTTATTAATCGAGATACACAGAATGAATTTGAATATCACTCAATGTTCTTTCCTAATTTTATTGACTTTACAACATCTTAAGACCGATTAAATGAACTGATTATAATTTTTTCTATTATTGTTATTGTTACTATTTGACGAATTTGGATTATCACTTACTCCATTTTGTAGTTTCTTACCTATTCGGTTACATTTTAAATAGCATTCAGCCTTTGTCTAATCACATTTTGTCACTACCCCATCTCCTAGGTCACCCATATACAGAGACACCTATACATATATATTGGATTAATAAGCTTGTTGTTCATTTCAATTGTCGTTTACGTTTCACAAGTTACATGATAATGATGACTATTTCAACATTAACATACGTATCTTACAAATAATCTGATGAGACAAAAAATGTATATCCAAATTATCCTTTATATTTAAATGATGTTATACCCGCCTCAGAACTGGCTATTTTTGTCACTGATAATTTTGAACTAATAAATGTAGAACCTGATGAGCATTTATCGAAAAGAATATTCTTCGTTCAAACGTCTTTGTTTTAATAAGCATGGGAATTTTTAAACAATTGATATAAGTTTGGTAAACGATGACAGTGAGGGCACAACTGGCAATTTTTCTACCCTAGTAAGGTTCATTTGTTAGTTCTAACGACATCGTCGGGAAGTGTACACAAAACATTCATTTCTCATAGTAAATAACTTATCTCCAGTCTACTGAAATGTTCTTCAATCAGTTTACTAAATAAAGTATACATTCTACCCTCTTTCCCACTCCAGTAGTTTGCCTTTTGTTTTGTTTTCTTTTAGCTTCATCAAATGCATGTAATATTTTATGTGAGAAAGAAGATTTTCGTTATAGTCCAAAAGGACCAGGTTAGTTAAATGTTACAATTTCATTGTAGTTAAACTACTGGTAACTAATAAAGATCATCAAAACTATTTAACACTTCTCATATCTACCTAACTTTTTAATCGGTTGATCACTGCATAGTAATCAAGGTGATGGATTATCAACCCTTTTATAGTATTGATCAAATTCTAACGTGAAAAGTGTAATGTAGCCACTAGTTCAAGTGGCCTGACATCACTATCACTATGAAACTGGGTGACTTGTGATAAAATCCACAGTTAGGCCACGCTGACAAGTACTATATGTCATGAAACCACGGGCTTACTATCGACTAAATTCAACCCATCACTCAAACTACCTTACAAACAATCCTTTTACACTTATTCATCTTATCGTTAACTACACATTAACTAAGATGTCATATAAATGAAATTATAATTCAGTACTTTCGAATCTTTGACAATTCATCAGCTGAAGTTATTTCATGACAGAATCAATCCCTTAATCAACTAACTAATTAAAAGATTTAGAAAACAAAGTTTTTTTATTAGTGAAGATGGAAGATAAGGAGTAACTTTCCTGCTTCATTGACAATTCATTACCTTGACATTTTATGTCAGATTATTTAATGACACTTAGTCACTCACTAGCTTTTCATATGTACATACTAATGCTATTTTTAGTAGAATTGTATTGCAGAATTCATGGCGTCAGTTTTATTCTGTTGAAGACTCATCTAGGCAATAACTATAGGAAGTCAGTAGTTTCATGAGTATACTGTGTAGATGTGGTAACACTGATGACTTCCGTAAAACTCGAAATGTAAATTTTAATTTTGACTACTAATGAAATAGTATTTAGTTTTAACTACTAGTTTTTAGTACTAATTACTGAAGTATTGGTTGAATTTCTCATGTGGCTTGTAAGTGGAATACAGAGAGCCCGTTTTGTTCTATTCGAAACTCGTCAGCTGGATTAGGATGGAATTGAGATGTAAGTACATCAAGGCGATGAGTTCCAAATAGAAGGAAACGCGTATCCTGGATTCCACTTGACAGTCACAATTCAACTTAAGTAATACTTGTCAGCTGGATGTACTTGTATCCGTGTGTGGATGAACATACAACAACATGGACTGATCAATTTTTGTCCACGACAATTCAACAGGAAAGATCCAGTTGCATTCTAATGATACAAATACTGAAACTAATTGACATCAATAATCTGAATTTCATGTAATGAATGCTTCTATACAGTCCTACAATTTAGTACTCTTTTGATTACTTTATTGTTCTTATTATGATTTCTAGTTTGTGAAGTGAAATGTACAGAATTCATTGAACGTAAAAAAGAGTTAACATGATGAATTTTATTCATAGGTAAGTTAACTATGTTTTATAGAAGTATTATAATGATGCTTCTAGCAGAAAGTCTTAAAATAAATTACTGCTTAGTTACAACTTTATCCAGAATGTTGAATAATCATAGCGGCAGCAGGGGGTGTTGATGGTATGATGTGTACATACAGTTCCGTTAAATATAAAAATTTATTTCGATTGGTTACTTCTGTTAAGGTAGAGGGTGAAGGGGGGGGAGCATCCCTAATGCAACAGTCCATTAGAAACGTATTGTTTATTATGCTAAATAAATAAAATCAAATTCTGTAGATCATAACAGATTATTACATGGTAAATTTAATAAACAAACAATCTTTGTTAGAGAATTGTTGTAGTGGTGTTTACCACATTCATATTTTTGAAGAGTTTGATAAAAAAAACTGTTACTTGGTTGCCACTAACTCCTATTCTGTGCCTCATTTTAAAATGGGTTAAAATGACGGACCAACGAAGATCATTCCCATAAAACAATCATCTATTATTGATCACATCTTATCATTCCTGTTTAACATGTTTCTGACAACATTCATGATATCAATACACTACAAATATAATTTCAAGGTATTTGTATCTTCTAGTTGAAATGAAGTAAAGTAAAAATCGAACAAACTCTGCAACCATATGTTTAGCCTCGATACAGTAGTAGTTCATTAGTATGATTTGATTTCGATGGTGATTTTCGAAGTGAAACACAAGATGAGCGTTTCCTCCTACTATAAACCCACCAGCTAAATGTACTTGCCTTTAGAATTCGGATACAGTTATACCTATTCGTGACATTCTGTTAGTTAGATGTTTACTTTCTCAACGAAATTATTAGTCTTAATAGATTCTGCTTTCTCTCATCGAATAAGTTTTATAGTAGTTTCTATTTCTTTTATTATTACGGTACTTCATGTCGTTGTGTTATCTTGATAACATGCATTACATTACAGTATTTTAGTTTCAATCAACACTGTTCAATATTTTGAATAAGCTTGCATCTTCACGTTAATTTACATTAGATTGAAACTAGTTAATCTCTGTTACTATATGCGCATCCTGAGCGGATTGCCTCGATATAACGACAATACATAAGTAATGTTTGAATTGGATTGTGACTGGCAAGCGAAATCCAGAACGCACGTTTCGTTCTTTTTGGGATTCAGTAGGACGCAAAGCTTAGTGTTGAAGTGAACTGAATTCAAATCCCACTTTTAAAATCAACATTGGGAAATAGGTATATTTGACTGTCGAGCCATAAATAGGACAAAATACGCATCCTGGATTCTGTCTGTCAGTCACAATCCAACTCAAACAATAATTGTGATCTATCGCTGTATCGAGGCAATCTACTGATGATGCACATATAGTAACAGGGATCGACCGGTATCAATCCATGACAAATCAACAGGAAGTTACAAATTCACCCTAATTGTAAATTTGTATTATCTAGAATAATAATGAATCATAACAGTAGTGATAATCATTTCAATCGATGTCAATTTCACCATCATCATCATCTTCATCATCACCATCCAAATCATTGTCGTCATCATCTTCATTATTAAAATCAACAATAGTCGTAGGCAGTACATTCATATAATCATATAAACAAAAATTAAGAAACTTTCATTAAATCATTGTTAATTGTAAATAGACAATACATTATATGAATATTCTAATAAATAGTTGTCAATTTATTGAACTGTTGCTACATCTACGAGTACTATAACAACCAAACTTGTGTATCTAACCAGAAAGTACTTTGTAACCTAGGCAACAGAGTCACGTGAGTAAAAAAATTCAAAAGAATGAAGAATAATAGGATATTGCAAGTTAATGTCACAGTAAGCACATCAGATGCAGTTATCGTTATTAATTAAACCAGTCGACTAAAATGAAGAATGGCACAAATGTGAACGAGTAACAATAGAAACTAGAAATCAATTGACTTCTAAATTCCGTTAGACTGTTATCACTATGACGACGACTGCTACGATGGTTGCTACTACTACTGCTACAGCAATAACTATGAGTATTTTCACTACTACTATCGGTATCACCATAACAATAGCATCTATGTCTAATAACACTTTTGTTTTCTGGGTGGCGGGTGGTTCTCGTACAACAGTCATTGTCATCTTATATTACGCTCTAGTCGTATGCATATTACCATCAACCATTTCACGCTCATAAAAGTTAACTTCCAGTGATGTTAGATAAATTTACAGAATGTGTCATAAAGTGTAAACACTTCCTGGATATTGACATAGTGGTTTGATGATTTACAATTTACTTGTAGTAATACTGTAATAGGGTTGATTTCAGTAAAGAAATGGATAGACGCTTTTACCAAGGATTTCTATACAAGGATGCTACTACTAACTATCCAGTACCATCTGGTTTTCAATGAATATAGTTATAATTAGTAATATTAATATGCCTAAGAATATTTAATTTATTTAGTTAACTTAGTTATGTTTGAGACGTTATAGAAAATGATATCAACAGATTGACATTAATGCTTCATATACATTAGTTAAGATAAACTTCTATCTAAATGATTGAAACTATGGTCATATAAAAAAAGCTCTTGTTATGGATAGATATAGAAGCAACTACAAAGATACTCCACATTCTCTTCACGAAGATTTGGTAGGAAGAACAAGTTCCAGAGAACTGAAAAGACGGGTACCTCATCAAGATACCAAAGAAAGGCGATCTTAGAAATTTCATGAACTACAGAGGCATTTCTCTACTTTCATTACCAATAAAGGTCTTCAACAGAGTGTTATTGAACAGAATAAAGGACCTAGTCGACATCCAACTCCGAGATCAACAGGCCGGATTCCGTAAAGACCGATCGTGTACTGACCAAATTTCGACTCTACGGTTCATTGTTGGACAATCAATTGAATGGAATTCACCACTTTACATCAACTTCCTCTACTATGAAAAAGCATTCGACAGCGTGGATAGGAGAATATTATGAAGCCTTCTACGACATTATAGAGTACCCGAAAAGATAGTTAACATCATACGGAATTCTTACGACGGACTACATTGTAAGATCGTGCATGGAGGTCAGCTCATAAATTCATTCGAAGTGAAGACCGGTGTCAGACAAGGCTGCTTACTCTCACCCTTCATCTTTCTACTGGTGATTGACTGGATCATGAGAACTGCAACATTTCAAGACACTCTCGGAATACAATGGACAACGTCGACGCAGTTAGATGACTTGAACTTTGCATATGAACAAAACAACAAACACTAACCCAATTACACTTAACGCAGAAATTCTAGATGTTGAAACCTTTACATATTTGGGCAGCATAATCGAAAAACAAAGAGGGTCTGATTCGGATGTGAAGGCGAGGATTGGTAAGGCAAGGGTAGCATTTCTATAACTGAAAAACATCTGGAACTCAAACCAACTGTCAGTCAATATTTAAGTCAAAATTTTCAATACAAATGTGAAGACAGTTCTGTTGTATGGAGCTGAAACTTGTATTGAGAACTACGAAAAGTATCCTTTAGAAGATACAAGTATTTATAAACAACTGTCTGCACAAGATTCTTCGGATTCGTCGGCCAGATACCATCAACAACAACCTTCTGTGTCAGAGAACTAATTAACTTCCAGCTGAGGAAGAGATTAGAAAAAGACGCTGGAAGTGGATTGGACACATACTGAGGAAACCATCAACCAACTGTGTCACAAGACAAGCACTAACTTGGAATCCTAAAGGCCAGAGGAAAAGAGAAAGACTCAGGAACACACTGCGTCGGAAATAGAAGACAGACATGTAGAGAATGAAGAGCACTTGGTAAGAGCTGGAAAGGAAAGCCGAGGACAGAGTTGGTTGGAGACTGTTGGTGGGCGGTTTATGCTCCACTTGGGGTAACAGGCATTGATGGTAATGATGTTGTTTAGGATATTAGATCCTTACAAATAACTTAAAAAACTTATCTTTTTTGTAATCTATTTGTAAGAATTCATGTTTACGTTCCCTAATGCCGAATAGCGGCCATAGTTACTATTTTCTGGTTATCCCAATTAACAAGAACGTTTATACTCGACTGGTTCATCTATATTTTAATATGTAATTTGTGTAATTCTATTTCGATTAACATATTTTTCGTATTCATACGCCTGATTGACGTTCTTGTCTATTAATTTATCTGGCTTATTTGTAGAATTATACTCTTTCTCTAAGGTAGAGGGGTTATCTTATTCGATGTCAGTCAAAATCGATGTTGTGTATTGTTCAGTGAATAGCTGGTATCATGATCTTTGACCTATTTCTTGTTCTCCAACAGATAAGATTAGTTTTCATATGTTTGTTCATTTCTTAGTTACATTAGTGTTAGTTGCTGGGGCAATCTTTTTATCTTCTTTGTACTTTCTTTGTCTAGCATCAAAATGTTGATGTTATCGTCATAGTGGGCTCACTGTTATCCCATAACTAATAACATTACTTAATATTACAAACTGGAAACTTTAATGATACACTACATTTGAATCTGAATAAGCATGATATGCTTTTCTTTAGTCAATAACCTAAGTTTGTCGTTAAATCAAATAACATCTACAATCGTACTGATTTTACAAATTATTTGAGAATATTGAGACAGGTTTATCTATCAGTAAAGCAAGATGAATTCATTCATGTATACAAAGTTATGCTATGATGTTTCACAACTACTTGGTATTCACTTAAACAACGATGTTGACAGTAACAATCATTTGTCATTCTACGTAATTAAGATAAAGCCATTTCCTTCAATCATTGGTAAGGTTTATAAGTTAAGATAATGCCTAGATACCAGTAAACGAACGTATAAGCAGTGATATAAAAACAGATAGAGTTAAGCTATTCTTCTGGGCTTTATCCCAGCTAACTAGAGGAAGAAGTCCAACGTCAGCAAAAAGTGTTTAATTGTACAGGTGGCCAGAATAAATGAGTGGGATGTACTCAATTCATTAGTCCTTAATGGCACTTAACATGAGTTTATTAAATGGACAACATAGACTGTAGTTAAAATGGCCACCTTCTAGGAAATTTAACTTTCCACAAATGAATTACCAAACTAATAAGTTTATCAAATAAGCTTAAGTATATCTAATATCCTCAATAATCATATACAAATAAATCTAATCAGTTTGAAATGTTTATAATTTTTATCATATTTTAGGTAACAATGATAACCATAACATTTCATCCGAGGCATATCCAGTTGAATGAAGCAAACAAATCAACATTACATTATTGTTAACATACGTTAATTAATTATTCAATTGAATGAATGCCTAAAGAAAAAGTATTCTTCATAAATTATATCTTCTATATTAATGATTTGTTTGATTTTCATTTATGAACTATATTACTTATATACTACTTAAATGCTACTGATAAACATATTGATACAATGTGTATATTAATCTTAACATATTTCTTTTTTAGCTTGTTTCTTCTTCTCTATGAATAAAACTTTATACTCTTTAGGCATTCATTCTAACTTTGTGTAAGTTTTATTTCATCTGAAAAGTATTCATGAATTTTTCCTGGATTGAATTGTATGACTATGAAATATTCTTCTTAGTCTTCCTAAACGATATTATCAATGTTGTACAGAAGTTGACAAAAGTCTTTTTAAAATGAAGTGATCAATTGTATTTATTACAGAGTAATGTTGATTGAAGGAAGCATAAGAAAGTTGCCTATACCTCCTATAAGACTACTCAATACTGAGCATTCTACATGTTCATTCAGAGAATGAAATTCAACCAAGGACATTTAAGTCTCATAGCGAACATCTAACTGTCTGCACCACTGAACTATTTGCCATCATAAAGCAGAATTTACGGAAATGAGAATCTTGTCATTCGACTACAAAATGATCTAGTAGTTCAAAGGGTTAGAGGTTCGCAGTGGGACATGTGAGCATTGGGTTGGATTGCCTGGCAAAATCCATGGCATGTACCAGCATCAATTTGTAACAAACACAGGCAGCATCGAATTAGCATTTACGTTTATAGAAGTAACCTCGATTGTAGTTAAAATATGACATAACCGAGATAGGTGTATATTAACTTCATGTCTAAATAAACCATTGAGATTTACAGTATGACTACGACCCGACTTCTAGGACGCCAATTAATTGGTATGGTGTTAGATTAACCGACGACTTCCAAAAAGATAGACAACGTGAGAACAGCAACAGTAAATAGGAGATGATGCTAAATCATTTGCTGAGTAGGAATAAATGGCTTTTATATATCACAAACTAGGCTAATCAGTAATATGAAATACATTAATGAGTGAATTAACAGAGTTGTATGTTAGTAAAATTAGAATAACTCGGGAAGGAAAACAGATATAACAATTGATAATGAGTCTATAAAAAGTTTGATATTTAAGCAATAAAAATCTTATTGTTACTAAGTAGATACAGATTAGCAATGACGAATTCGATACAGAGGAGGATAAACTTCATAAATTAACATTTCCAATGTACTATCTTTCAGTTTATGTATAATGAAATTGAATTGACGACGCTTATTCATTAGGCATGATGATTCTAAACCCTCTTAAGAACATTCACTTACTTCAATTGATACTTTTAACATATGCTAGAATAATCTTTGTTTCAAAAGATTGGTCAATATCAATCATAACTGATATATTGGAAGTTTCTCCTTTCGGATAGTCTGCTAAATTTTGTAGCTTTGATATATCCATCCAGAAAACTGTGATAAGTTTATTGAAAGTGAAGATAGGCCAGGACTATCACATTCATATATAAACTATTATGATCTACATAGTTACCTCTTTATTTTGTGTATGTAATTTTTTTCATTCAGTACTACTTGTAATATATAAATTTTGTATCTAATTCATCTAGTTCTTGATTGTTCAATTGAATATATGTGTTTAAGTGAAAGAATAAATCGAAGTTGGCATTAACCATTAGTTATAGCGTTGTATATTATAATTCTGCCATTCAGTTATGTTTAGACGATTAAAGAAGAAGTATAATAAAGAACTGTTTCAGAAGATTATTTCAATAAGTTTAATTATGTGTAATGTAAACATTATATTTCTATCAATGTTATATTCCCTTTGATTTATCCTCCTATTTAGCAGATTTACAGTCAGTATATCATCTCTCATTTATGAAGTTCACTTAGTGGATTGTTTACATATTATCTTAATTCACTACTATTATTTTGCTTCTTTTGTATTGATGTTGAATTCATAATTCACTGGCTATGTGGTTTAGTATGTGTATGTAGACAGGAATATGATTTGTCTGGTTGATTCGTTGGATTGTGTTTTTCCTGGGCATCGAGTGGACGTTCATGGCCTAATTAGACACTCATTTGAGTTTATTCTTGTTATTTCGTGCGAATAAGTTCATACTAACTACTTAACTGTATATATCTATCGTAAACAGCTTTTTGACAACATACCACATTCCATGAAGCCTTAGCAACAGTATTTAGATTAATTACCAAGTAACAAATAAATCGATATACATTAAATCAACTAAATCATGTGAAAGTGATTCATTGATTACTTAATTAAAAATCAATTATTAATAATAGTCAAGAAAAGTGAAAGAACAAATGAAATCGATTAAATCATCAGAAGAAATTAGATCAACTCTAATAAAATAACTACAAAGTTCACTTCTATATTAAAGTAACTACTGATTTTACTAATGTTGTCTAGAATTGTAGTGGATACTACTTATAAGGTCATCAATAAGTAGTAGGTAGCAGAGCGTCAAAGGAAATTAAGAAGAATCAGTAAACAGCATACAAGGCGAGTTGCAAGGTGAAAAGAAGTAAAGCATGATTAAAATACACAGGAGAAGCGAGAACAACCAGGAGAAGTAGGCTAATAAACGACACAGTCCAGAGAACGCGGAGGATGTGCAAATTGATGATTTAAAGTAATGTATGTGATATTTTATGACATACTCTGTTCTCGCCAAATAGGTCGTTAATTTCAATTTTGATACCACGAATTGGTCTGAATCAGACAACCATTGATCACCTGGAATCCCTAGGCAGCCGTGTCGTCCATGTATGGGACTCCTCAACAGTGCGCATCCACGACCCCACCGGGGATCGAACCCAGGGCCTTCTGGCTCCGCGGCGAACACTTTACCATTAGACCACTGAGTCGGCTCCTAACGGTTGGTATTTCCAATTCAGCCAATTCGTGATACCTTGCGCGACCTCCTTTATGGCATTGGTGAGTTACTGCCTCACACCCGACACGGTTGAATTCTACCGATCACGTCTTCACATTAGAACTCCAGGAATTACCTCAAGGAGCTAGTCACTAGTGAGCTCATGTTAATTACAATTAGGGGAGTTTGTAGAGATAGTTAACTGTTAATTTCAATTTTGATATCACGAATTGATCCTGGGTTTGAACCCCGACGGGGTCGTGGATGCGCACTGCTGAGGAGTCTCGTACAAGTACGAAACAGCTGTCCAGTGCTTCCAGGTGATCAATGGTTGTCTGATTCAGATCAATTCGTGATATCAAAATTGAAATTAACAGTTAACTATCTCTACAAACTCCCCTAATTGTAAATAAATCATTGCTTGCCAATAGATCTTTTCATAGAATAATTATAAAGTATTCTATAGTTAGGTGAATACAACAGTTACTAAAATCTTCATATACACATTAATGTATAAGATGAACTTCATAAGGACAATAATGTGTTTGTTATCTTACTAACTTCATTATAACATGAATTCATTATTGTATATTCAACTTTAATCAAATCAAAATTATCCTAATTGTATATATAGATTATTGATAAATTGATAAATGCGGTAGAAGTGGAGTGGGAGGAGGGATGGGAAGAGAGTTGAGTGTATATGGGAGAAGGTGGTGAGGGAGGAAGGAGTGTTGTGATAAATAAATTGAAAAGAACCCATTTCTTTATTTATTATGTAACCTGGATAATATAATGATGTCAAAATAAATAAACAAATAACTTTATATGTAGCATTTATTTATATAGTAACCAGTTCTGTAACAGTTTGCTGCTACCTTACCCCCCCCCACCTTGCCCGCCATGCGTCTCATTCATTCTATTTACTTGTTTTCATTATTAATAAAGAAAATAAATCAAGAAAACAGTATAATGAATGAAGAAATAAGATGACAATTAACTAGATACATAATTTTGTCAATTTAAACAATCAGGAAAAAAAAAAATAACAACAATTAAATTAACATGAAATTAGAATTGTTCTGTATACTAACAATCTGTTTTAAATTGAATAATGAATGCTAATTTGATTTAATGAACTAAACGGGTTTACATATTCATTGATAACTAGAAAGCAATGAAAAGTTGTTTGATTCTAGTTAAGCGTTCCTTGTAGAGCCAGAAGATCCTGTGTTTAATCCGTAGTCATGTCGTGGATTCGCACTACTCAAGAGTCCAATACTTGGATAAAGCAGCTGTTTAGTGCTTCCTGGTTATCAATGACTATCTAATTCAGACCAATTCGTGATATCAAACTAATTAAAGGAACTAACTATATGATATATTATTTCATTAAACTCATCATATATATTAGGTTACTTATAAGTAGTAAATATGCCTCTCCATGAAAAGTAGTTACGATAAGCTATCCAACGATTGGTCTCAGTTAGGTTCATAGAAGGGAATTCATGTTAGAATGGGACTCAGTAGAAGTACGTACTCAACTTCATTTCTGAAAAGTACCATTCTATGGAAAAATAGTTGTTTAGTTCAACATGATTACCAATGAGTGAGAAATACGAACAACAAACGGAAACCAGTCTTCATAAAATTAATCGGAGTTGACTATAGTAGTCAGTTCACCAGTTACCATCTTCGTCACTACTAAGACGTCATGACTAGAATGGGGCAGGGATGATTCAGAAGATCTGGGAGTAATATAGTTGTCTCCACTAACATTTAACGATTGTCATTTTGTATTGTAAATACATTACAGCTACAATCCTACAATTAGATGTTATGACTATGGTAATTATTATTTTAGGTTCGATTCCTAATTGATACTAATTAGAACTATACCTACGTTGTATGTATGTATGAACAACATAGAGACTGGCATATGTGTGCATCGGTCGAAGTTGCCATACCTCAAAAGCACGGAAAGATTAACATCACGTTGACAGAAATAGAATTTACTTCAATAATAATGATGAAATCAAAAATGATTGAACATAGAATATAGTTCAAGGTAGAAGAATTGGAGTGTGGAAAGGAAGCTATGAAATAATGTTATGCTCACGATATAATGGAGAACAATAATTGGGTAGACCTGAGCCACTATGACCGATTCTGAGCCACGTCATCCAAAGATTCCATTCACTGGTTAAGGCTTAGTAGACTGCAACTACTAACACGGTATAGAACAGCAGTCAGTGACTTCATAGACTGATACCATGTTTTGGCTTGGCCGCTCTTAGCTTTCTTCTATATTATCCCTCCCATATCAGTCATCATCGCACTTCTAGGTAGACGGTGGTTAGGTATAAGTAACACATGTCCTAGCCACTGTAGACAATGATGGTTCACAACCTCATCAACTGGTTTACCACGTTTTCCTAATACCCAGCGTCTTAACACGTTATTGCTTACTCGGTGACCCCCATCTAACACGAATGATGTTTCGAAGACGTCGATGGTGTAATACAAATAACCTATGAGTATCATCTACACTTAATGGCCACATTTCACATCCATACAGTAAGACAGAGTGGACTGCTGCACAGAATATTTTTCCTTTCGTTGACAGACGAGTACGTTACTTACACTATAAATAACATAAGTCGAAAAAAGCTAAATAAACTTTTGAGGTTGTATTGAGATTTCGTCAGAGATCAACCTATCAAGGCTAAACAGACTACCATCATTAAGCTAAGCTGAATACAAACAACAAATAGGCAAATATCATTCACTACAAAATTATTACTAATTAATTATAATTTAGTTTATTGACATCATATCATGAAAATTGAAACAATAACTCCCCCCCCCTATTCATCAACACTACCTTAGTAACATGTTTTCTCTTGTACAAATAAACGTAGTAACTAAATCAATTAAACTGTTAAATTTCAATGAAAATTCTTCTGTTAACTTCTTTGAAAATGGATACTAAAAATAAATAAATAAGATAATTATTGATTAATGTTTCTAAGATTCAATCAAAGAATAAAGCATTATTTATAATTGAATTGAAATAGTTATTTGTATAGAGATTGGTACTAGTAATTGACTGAATACGTCTGGGTACCATTAAAAAGCGGAGAGCAATGTTAGACAGCTAATTTCGGGAAACTCTTTGGTACTATACACTCTAGAATAAACCCTAGGGGCATCAGATTGGTAGATATGCGACAGTTATCACCAATAAAAATGGATGACCGTCATGGTATATAGTGCAAGTTGATAGAAGTGGAAATTCTACCATTAAATGCCTGCCAGCCCAGTGATGCAGAGGATTAAGCGTTAGCCAACTAGAAGCCCCTGATGTTTTATCTGGGTTGCATACTACTAAGGACTTCCACACTATGACAAAACAAGGTGTTCAATGCTCCTTGCTTTTCGATGGTACTCTGACAACATAAGTATGTGATGAATTCAATCGCTGATGGAGTTCACATTTGTCAAAAGTGAAATACTTATCACCAATCGATGTTCGCTGCACTATTATCTATAAGTATAGAATTCAATTATTCATTATGTTGCTAAGTTATTCAAATGAGTTGAATGGTAATTATCAGAATTCTAACACGTATATTCATGTTATAAAAGAAAAAATATTCAATGATTTTGAATCGCTTCATCAACGAATTCACTGTCAAGTTGTACAAGTCTACATATGATAAATTGTAGGTCTATAGATAAGAATTCTAATTAGTTGTCATGTGAAATTTTCAACTATCTAGTGTTTTAAATAATCAATTAGTAATGAATGAAAGTGATAGTCAGTATGGGGGGGGGGCGGATTTGTTAAACATTCACATTATGTAATCAATAGAGTGAAGATAAAGTAATTGTGATTAACATTAGATTAAGGTGAAGATGTATGAATGGATATCAAGACAATCTACGTAGAGATAGTCTTCATAGGAGTAATAATAATCATTATTTTAATTAGGATAAGCTTGTATTTGGAATGGACTGAAACTGGTCAGTCTCTGTTGCCATATGTACAATCTGAGCGGTTTATCTCGATATAGCAATAGTACACAAGTAACATTTAAGTTGAATTATGACTAACAAGTGGAATCCAGGACATGCGTTTCGTCCCAATTTTGACTCATCGGCTGGATGTACTTGCATCCCAACGTTGATATTCACACTGGGATTCAAACTCAGTCCGCTTCGTGGACACAAAAGCCTAGTTGTAAACGCGTTGGCGTTTGGCACGAAGCGGATTGAGTTAAATTAAATTATTATTATTATTTAAGTTGGATAGTGACTGGCAAGCGAAATCCAGGATGCACGTTTCATCCTAGTTGAGACTCATCGGCTGGATATATCTGCATCCCAATGTGACTTGAAGAAATCGAAAAGTACAAATAAATAAATAAATAAATCAGATAAAGTGAACTCTAAACTAAGACCATGCTAGTAAAGAAAGCGATCTCACAAATTGATTTTGTATGCACAATTAAGGCTTTGATTTTTATATGGTTAAAGTTTCTGCAGTGAAAAAGTAGGTTTAAACGTAGGATACTTGATAAATTTTTTTACTGAACTTTGATAAATTTCAGGCTGAATAACATGAATCTATTATTTGTTACTGAATAGAAGACTTGATTGATCTGCACAGTCCTTTACTTAATCATACTAGAAGGTGCACGAAGATGGGGAAAAGGAAAGACCACGACAAACAATCTACTTACCTAGCTCGATATGTGCAGATAAACGGGTAGATGCTTATGAAATTAGTCAGTCGTGAAATTTTGTACTTTAACCCATGGTATAATAGTAAGTGGCTTATAAACGTAATACTGACATTTCCTTCAAGGAATGTCTTTATATTCGACTTTTCCTAACAAATTTCAACTGTATTCAAGGTCTTTACAGAATGCTTTCTTTGGGACGGTGTAATATGCCCGTCAGAGCTGCTTTTGCTTCACATTCGTTATGATTAAGCATGTAGAGTATCCATTTCTTAGGACGATGGATCTCAAAATAATTAGCATTTTATTTATGCAATCTACTGAATAGATTACTTGATATTTTGAACATATGAAGAGGATTAATCCTCATTTTCTAATTGTTAGTAACCAACTATGAAAGGTAGTCAACTGTTCGTTCTACTTAAGATTACCCATAAAACACTAGATAGACAAATAATTTCACATGACAACTAATTAAGTTCTTACTATTAATCACTAATCTATAAACTATCACAGACATTTGTTCAGATTGGCAATGAATTCATTGGAAACAGACTCTTTCAGTGAATAAATATGCATCCCGATTTACTGGCTGTATTTATAATAGATTTTTTTTAGTTACATTTAAATTACTTAACAACATGACATATAATCAAAACTTACTGGTATCTTTGTCTTATTCTTTATTATGTAATCTTTAAATCTTGGATATGATGTTTGTATTGAAAACATCTTTATAAAGAACCTTTATACCAATAGACACTGATTAATTCAATTATTCTAGTCTTTTGAATTAAGGTGGTTTGTCGAGATGAGTAGTCACTTCTATAGTCAACTGAATTCGTCAAAGATTAATATTGGAAAGGCGCTAGTAAAACTAATATGGGAGAGGGGTTACTAGATGGTGTACCATCCCAACGTGGGACTCTTCAACAATGTACACTATACATTCCAACCCAGGTACTTCAGCGTTGCAAACCCCTAACCCTCTACACTACTGTTCCAAAATCTATTGATAGAATTCCCACTTTTATCAATTTGTGACACTGCACCACGATTACCCACTGTGATTGACAATAAATGTCTCACTTTCAATAAATCTGAGTTTTATCAGTCATGATTTCATACTAAAGCTTTAGGAGCATTCTGAAGCTAGTCACTGGTGAGTTTTTTTATTATAATTGAATTGAAGTAAATCATGGAGATTGATATTAGGTTTTAATTGATTAAATTCGTAACAAATTGATTTAGTTGGGTATCACTGAAAACCAGGGAACACTCGACATCTATTTCGTCCTAGCATGGGACTCCTCAGTCTTTGTGATTAACCTTATTCTTGAATCTTGATATCACGAATTGATCTGAATCAGACAACCGTTGACAACATGGAAGCACCAGACAGTTATTCCGTCCTAGTATGGGACTCTTCAGCAGTGAGCACCCATGACCCCATTAGGAATCGAGCCCAAGACCCTCTGGATCTGCGGCAAACGCTTAACCATTGGACCACTGAGTCGACTCCTAACGGTTGATACTTCTAAATTGTAACATTAAGATTGACAGTTAACTATCTCCACAACCCCCCCCCACCTCATTGCACCTAGAAATTTCTCTAACTTAGATACATATCTTCTCTATCATCTCAAAAAAAAACATTGTATGGAAATCATATATGACTTACGTCTTTCAACAATCTTTCACAACGTAGTGGCCATTGTGATAAATTCTCCAAATATGAATGAATAGTCACTTTTGAAAAAGTATCAACTTCATTTACTTCTTTATTATGTTCAGTATTAAAAGAATCAAAAGAGGCACTTTTTATGCCGTCAACATAGTCACCATGATTGTCTTCATGAATTGGTTCTTCTAAAAATGTCAATTTCTCCAATTCATCTAATGATAAACAGAGAATTTCAGCTGCTTTCTTTTTAGCTATTTGTAAACTATGCTTAGTAAATAAAGATTTGTGTTGATCTAGAGTAAAAAAAGTATATATGAAATGGTCAATGAGAAGCCTAAGCATATGACAACTAATCATGTAACTGAGAGGAGGGTATAAGTACCTTACATGGTGAACAAATGAATCGGCACCGAAGTTAGTGATAGGGTGCGAAGCAGTTGAATGTGTTCACCGCTTTACTTATCTTAGGAGTCTCATCAGTCCTGACAGTCTGGTGTCTGCTGAAGCCTCAGCTCATATGCATAAGGCCTGAGTGGCTTTTGCCAGTCTGCGTCACTAATGAAAAAGGCGAGACATCCGTCTTCCGACCAAAGGGTGCATTTACTGAGCAGCAGTTCAATCCATTTTACTTTATGAATGTGAAACATGGCCATTAAGGATAAAGAATATTAGTAGGCTCCTATAATTGTGTTTGATGAGACCACTGAGTAAGCAATAGGTGGGTTAGGAATAGAGTACTACGTAAATACGGTAAGTCCTTTGATGAAGTAGTAAATCATTATCAATTGAGGTGGTTAGAATATGTGTTACGTATGCCTGACCACCGCCTAACTCGACGAGAAATGCTGTCTGGTGTGGTAGTAGGCTAGGAGCGGACAAATCAAAACATGGCACTAGTCTATAAAGTACCTGACAATTAGGTTGAGCCATGTTAATAGGTGCAGGCTGTCTGATTGGGGTCCGCGTAATGATCGCCACAAATGGTTAGGGACTTTGGGTGATATGGCTCAAAATCGTTTGCAATGGTGCAGGTGTATCCACTTCTTGTCTTCCTCCGTATTATAATTTTCAAAACTTATCATAATTTTCTCTTTACTGGATCATATTTTCTTAAATCTCATCTCCGATCTCTATTCTTTTCCATTAATACCAACTCTGTTACTACCTCCCCTACTCTAGGATTTGATCCGACAATTTATTCTCTATCTGCTAATTGGGTCACGGTAACTTGAACTGATGCCTGTTACCCATATGAAGCATAGGTCGCCGACCAGCATTCTCCAACCAACTCTGTCTTGAGCTTTCATTTCCACTTCTTCTTACGTGCTATTCATTCTAATTATGTCTGCCTACAATTCCTAAACCAATGTCTTCTTTGGTTTTCCTTTCTCCATTTGGCCTTCAGGATTCCAAATTATTGCTTCACTTATGACGCAGTTTATCGGTTCCCTCAATATGTATCCTATCCACCTCCAGTGCATTTTCTTAATTTTTTCAGCTGTATTTTGGTAGGTTTGTTCTTTGTCACAGTAACTTATTACACATAATTTGTAGCCAATAGACTCAATATACCTTGAGTATACAACTGTTTATGAATACCTGTGCCCGTTGAACGATGCTTTTTTCAGTTTTCCATACCGTAATACTGTCTTAACGTCTGTAGTGAAATTCTGACTTTGCTGCTATTTAACATGTGGTTTGAGTATCGGAATTATAGTTTCGTCATTCAAACAGTAACGTGATCACATCATTCATTAGGCAGGGAAATGTAAATGGTTTGAAGAAATACAGTTATTTATTGTTAAGGTTAGCATTTCATGGTGAGTTTTAAGTTATAATGATGCATATTCTGAGGTCTTTTGAACTGGTTATCTGAAGAACATTTAAGTAGCTAGATGAAAATTATACGTCATTGCTAATATATTCTACGAAAATTGTTTTCTAATTTGAATTGAATAATGACTGGCAAGCAGAATCCACAAAACACATCTCGTCTAGTTCAGGACTCGTCAACTGGAAGTACCTGTACAAATGGCAACAAATACTGACTAGTCTTAGTCCATTACAAATCAACAGGAAGATCCAAACACGTATGAATTGTTATCTAAATGACTGGAATTCAGCTTAACTATTCCAAGGTTATAGTAAGAATCTATCAGATTTGTCAATACTCGTCACTCAAATTCATCCTTAGTTCAACACAAAAACAACTTTTGGATATTTGTTTGCCAGTACGTTAAAATTTAGAATTTGACTTAATGATGAACTGTAGGAATCTCAACTTCAGCTTGATAATATTCTAATTTGTACTTATCAATAAGATGGCAGTTCTGTAATACTGAAGAAACGTATGCTACATGATTAATTTGCTGTTGCGTAATCTAAGTAGCAATGTGGCCACTGAAGTAACCGACTAAACATTAATTGCACTCTTTTCTAATGAAAATTGTCGAGGCAAAAAATTTTCTGCCCACTAACATCAAATCCCCTTCAACTATGACATACCGAACACGATCTTGTATCAGTTAGACTAGTGTGCACTTACATATGTGACAGTTGGAAAGGACTAGACAAATATAACATTAGTCATTGCCCATTCGTTACAAATTCAATACAACACTGGAACACCAACTATTGACTATTAATAAACAACCATTCAGTATTTTGATATCATTAGTTTACATAGTCAATTAAGCGTTCTCCAAGTTGCACACGACAGGTCCTATTTGAATACAGTTTTAATTTACCAACACAAAATCTGATTAAGATGATTAGTTGTTCAACATCAACATTGACTAATCACTACTGTTTATTTACTCAACGTGAATATCCTAGTTCAAAATCAGATCAATCACGGCTTAACCAACAGTTCTTTCAAAATTTCAAATACGCCAAGTTATTTAATGATAACTAGCATGAGCCATTTATGAAGATTTCCATTTCGACTAGTTCCAATCATTTTACGTATGCTAAATCTGCTTGTGTTTCCTTACAGTTGATTTTATTAGCTGATAACAACAAGTAAATAACTCCTCAACGTCAGTAAACGTCCTGTTTATATAAGCTGTAATTGGATAATATGAGAACAGTTTAGGCAGATTGCATATTATAACTGAGTACATAAGGTGCATTGAGATTGTTGTGTAATTATTATCTGATTCAGAATATTACATTTCATGTCAACTGATCAACTATACATATACATCTATCTCGTTCGTACTGTTCTTTTTCTATCCCCCTCCCGCGTTTTTGTGAGTATATGAAAAATACCTATACATAAGAAACCTATCTCATGTATACGTACTTAACAACATGACGTAACATTGATTGAATCAAGAATCTTTATAAAACAAATCATCAATTCATAATGTAGTGAATAATCCCTGTATGATTTCTATTCCAATACAATAAACTATTTACATAAAAAAAGTACTGGATGGAATCATTTCATTAAAGTCTACTTACTATTCGATGATATCTGTTTACTGGATGATTGATTGTCATGATTTGTAACTGTGGCATTATTACATAATTGATAAATAGTATGAATAGTTTTAATTAATTCATTAGCTATTATCAATATGAACTTCTCTAAATCTTCTACTCTATTATTCTTAAGATAGAAAAAAAAGAAAAAAAAATCAAATAGGCATCATAGACATCATTTATATGTAACAGTACAAAATGCCACAATACAGTTACAGTATTATTTTATATTACTCATTAGTAGGCAGAATTACGAATGATCAATTTCGTTAACAATTTCAAAAAATGATAAAATTTGATTTGATTGATTTACCATTATTGTTCATTATTGATCATTAATAATCAATTATTACTTATTCACAAATAAAACTAATCTATTACATACACACTAACCATATACTTTAACTAGAACATTTAATTTTGATATAACAAATTGGTCTGTATTGGACAACCATTGATCAGTTAGAAGAACTGGACAGCTGTTTCGTCTTAGTATGGAACTCCGCAGCAGTACGCATCCAAGACACAATCGGGGATCAAACCCAGGACCCTCTGGCTCCACGGCGAACGCTTTACCATTGGACCACTGAGTAGGCTCCTAACGGTTGATATTTCCAATTCGCAATACGTTGAGCCACCTCCTCCATGCCATCGGTGGGTTACTGCCTTACACACGACAAGGTTGAACTCCACCGGTCATGGCTTCACACTAGAACTCCTGGAATTACCTAAAAAAGCTAGTCACTAGTAAGCTGATATTAGTTGCAATTAGAGAAGTTTGTGGAGATAATTAACTGTCAATTTTGATATCACGAATTGATCTGAATCAGACAACCATTGATCACGTGGAAGCACTGGACAGCTGTTTCGTCCTGGTACTTGACTCCTCAGCAGTGAGCATTCACGACTTTATCGGGGATCAATGATTGTCTGATTCAGATCAATTCGTGATATCAAAATTGACAGTTAACTATCGCCACAAACCCCCTTCTAATTAGAACATTTAAGCTAAACAAATACTAATCCATAACTAAGCCTAAACATAATATATGTCAACATATTACCGTTAACTCTAACTATGAGCAAAAGAAAAGTTTTATAAAATACTATAAAAGAATACATCTAGCATAATCTACTTAACATACAACTACGTAAACTTGTAGAAAGTTTGAAAACTTAATATAAACATGTGAGATCTATGTATCATTCCATAGATATTATCATTCATGGCAAAGAGATCTTCATTTAAATTATTGTCATCTGATTGATTGCAATCAGTTACGAATTCGTAATTTCAGCAAACTTACATGTTAAAAATCAATTCTGATTGGTTAGAATATTTATTCATTACGTATATTTTAAGAATCACTAAAGTTCATCTACATACTGTATGCTGTAACCGATCTGTGTCTTGAATTTAATCAATTTTATTTTCATTTGGTTATGATAAGATATTTATAGGATTATATCATTTAATTCGACAAAGATGTAATTTGGAAAGATCCAAGTAAAGTCATGAAGCATTAGATATGGTATTAAGCCGACCATTGATTACACAACGGAAACCAACTAAAGGCATTAAGGTCTCATGTCCAAATCTTAGCATTCTATACCTTTGAGTTTGGTATCAAATGGTACAATTCAAACTTTTAGCAATTTGTCATATATTGCTCAATGATCATTCATTGTTGTCAGTGATAACGCCGATCAAAGAAATTACTACAAATGTTGAATGTGATTTTATGCTACTTATAAGTAGGCAAAACATATTTAAGTGATTATCGTATTTGAAAAGAAATTGATAGAACGCTTTTTCATACTACACTAGTTGATCATCATTTGATTACTGACTATTTATAATGAAAAACTATTGATGTTCAGTGGCCAATATCAACTTGTAGGACATACATCATCTTTCTCTTCTTCCAAAATGCAAATTAAACTAATTATCCATAATCCTACTTACTAATAAGTAGTATAATATAATAAATAGAATGTGTAGAATTATCAAAACCAATGAGGTGAAATTCAAATTTGTGACGTTCTATAAATTACTGTAGGCCACTTTCTCACAGTAGAAAGTAAAAATAACTGTATTAAATTAACGTCAGTTTAAATAATAATAAAATGGAACAATTTAAATTTTAAATGTTACATAAGATCAAACTACAAATCTGAATATGTTGAAGTCCTTTCATCACTGAAGTCGACGTTTCACAGTGAACACATGCTTAGGACATTTCAAATTAACACTGTAAAACAGATAGAGTAGTGGTAATTTATGTATGAACCTAGGAACACATTGCGTCGGTAATTGGAGACAGACATGAAGAGAATGAAGAGCACTTGGTAAGAACTGGAAAGGAAAGCCCAGAATAGAGTTGGATGGAGAACGCTGGTAGGCGGCCTATGTCCCACATGGGGTAACAAGCATTGACAATAAGGATGAATCTTATTGTACATTTTACACATTAAATATACTTTTTTTATACAATAAATGTATATACTACTTACAAAACAAATACGATTAACTATTTTTGTTTGTTTTACACTCTCATTTGAATTCATTATTAAATTAGTTTGTTTAGATTTTTTTATATTCATTAAATTCACTTTTAATTCATTCAATTCATTCAATAAATTATGATGTGCTTGTTTTAATTCATAAAAATTTGCTGCCATTTGTTTTTTCTCATTAATTAAACTTTGTAATTGAATACGTTGAGTTTTAATTGTTTGTTGTAAATGAATTTCAGTGTATTTTAAAGTTTCATTTGTTTTTTCTTTAGTTAACTAAAATGAAGGAAACAAAGAAAGTTACACAAATTTAAAATAAAGTAAATGAGATGTAAGAAGTTTACGATAAAGAAGAAAAAAAAAAGAAGGAGAATTTGGCATGATTCGACGGTGGATAATGGAATTGTAGTGAGTATAAAGATGAGAGTATTGGAAACCATTTTGTAGATTGTAGATTATCGAACTATTCCTCCAGGAAATTGGGAGAAATTACTGAGGAAACGGTGTATTCACAAACTTCACTGATATGAACTATATTAACTAGTCAGCTCATTAACATTAATTGAATCACATTAGTGTGCGCTTGCTAGATATCTAAGCAATATTTTAAAACCGCTACAACAAAATTTAAACAATGTTGTCAAAGACACATACGATTTCAAATTAAAAATATCAGATTTGATAATTGAAGATATTGAAACAATGGTAAGCTATGATGTTGTATCATTATATACAAGTATTCTAATTGATATATGCCTAGAATTTATTAATGGATTACTAGAAAATGATCATACACTATCTAGCCGATGCCCATTAAGTATCAGTTTAATCATGAGATCCCTAAGCCTATGCTTGAATTCAACTTTTTTCACGTTCAAATGGATTCTCTACAAACAAACCAACGGAGTAGCAATGAGCTCCCCCGTTTCACCAATTGTAGCAAACCTTTTCATGACCCATATTGAATTTTACTTTTTCAATAATGTCATTAGACCAAGGGTTTGGCTAAGATATGTTGATGACACTTTTGTCATCATCAAAAAGACTTTTCTAAGATCATTCTCTAAACGAATCAACAACCTGTCTCAGAATATCAAATTCACTTTAGAAAGTGAAAATGAACACAATGAGTTACCATTTTTAGACTGCTTAGTTAAAAGAAATTTCAATGGAACTCTTAGTCTGAGAATTTACCGCAAGCCCATACATTCAAACCGATATATCGATTTCAACTCAGCACATCCATTCAGTGCAAAGATATCGCTGGCTCTAAACTCATTCAGAAGAGCCAGTAGACTCATCACATCGGAAGATGACAAGAAATACGAATACAAAAATATAGTCAACATCCTACGGCTTAATAATTTTCCAATGAATATTATTAACAATTTGCAAAAACAAAACGACTTATTACTAAATAATAGTAAATTAGTCAAAACATCTTGGATTGGTACAGCCGTTCTACCTTACCGCCAAGACACAACAGATGAATTACAAAGAATTCTAAAACAACATGAAATTCAAAGATTCTACAAAACTACCAACACTATTCGAAGTGCATTGGTTAAAATAAAGGACAAGATCCCTTTCACCTCAACACAGAATTGTGTCTACAGGCTAGGTTGTGTTGATTGTGATGCTTTCTATATTGGAGAGTCTTCACGAGAAATCAAAACTCGTGCCAAAGAAAATGAAAGCTACACTAAACGACCTCCTAATAATCCTGTTGAACTTGAAAAATTACAAATTAAATCAGCAATAGCAGTACATGCTATCTATTACAACCATAAAATCGATATTAAAAATATCCGAATCATTCAAAAAGGCTTTTCCAATTATAAGGAAAGACGAATAGCTGAAGTGTTCCACATTTTGTTAAATCCAATTACAGTTAACAAAACGGAAGATCTTTCTATCCACCCAACATAGACTTTCTATCCAACTAGCCACAATTAAAGTACATCGAATTTCATACACATGAAGATACATACAATTTATTTTTACATATTTTCCTCACAAATCACACTAACATGTACATACATGTCTCATCTCAAACCACCTTGATCTATATGACTGGACATCATAACACGATCAAACTCGCATTTGGATTGTACGGGTTTCTTTTGTTTTTGATTTGTTCCATTGTGTTATCATTTAATCTTGTGTTAATTAAATTCGGTTATTTATTGGTTCTCTGAAGAAGCGACTTGCACTAAGCCGCGAAACGTCAGAAATTTTAATTTCTACTCATTGGAATTTTACAAAAATATATCACTTATTATAACACATTAGTGTGAGTTATTTGGAATGTTAGAGTATGCAGACAGTATAGCTATTACAAAGAATTCTAAAACAACATAAAATTCAAAGATTCTACAAAACTACCAACACTATTCGAAGTGCATTGGTTAAAATAAAGGACAAGATCCCTTTCACCTCAACACAGAATTGTGTCTACAGGCTAGGTTGTGTTGATTGTGATGCTTTCTATATTGGAGAGTCTTCACGAGAAATCAAAACTCGTGCCAAAGAAAATGAAAGCTACACTAAACGACCTCCTAATAATCCTGTTGAACTTGAAAAATTACAAATTAAATCAGCAATAGCAGTACATGCTATCTATTACAACCATAAAATCGATATTAAAAATATCCGAATCATTCAAAAAGGCTTTTCCAATTATAAGGAAAGACGAATAGCTGAAGTGTTCCACATTTTGTTAAATCCAATTACAGTTAACAAAACGGAAGATCTTTCTATCCACCCAACATAGACTTTCTATCCAACTAGCCACAATTAAAGTACATCGAATTTCATACACATGAAGATACATACAATTTATTTTTACATATTTTCCTCACAAATCACACTAACATGTACATACATGTCTCATCTCAAACCACCTTGATCTATATGACTGGACATCATAACACGATCAAACTCGCATTTGGATTGTACGGGTTTCTTTTGTTTTTGATTTGTTCCATTGTGTTATCATTTAATCTTGTGTTAATTAAATTCGGTTATTTATTGGTTCTCTGAAGAAGCGACTTGCACTAAGCCGCGAAACGTCAGAAATTTTAATTTCTACTCATTGGAATTTTACAAAAATATATCACTTATTATAACACATTAGTGTGAGTTATTTGGAAATGTTAGAGTATGCAGACAGTATAGATACAGCTATTTATAAACAACTATTTGAGTAAGATATTTGAGTTAAATTAGCCAAATACCATCAGTAACAACCTACAATGACAGAGAAGAAATCAATTACATTCCAGCTAAGGATGGAATTAGGCAGAAATGCTAGAGGTGGATATGATATACATTGGGAAAATCATTTAAAACCGCATCACAAGACAGGCGCAAACTCGGAATACTCACAGTGAAAAAGGAAGAGAGTGATACGAAAGGCATATGTGAAAAAAATGAATAAAACTTAAGAAGAAGTAGGAAGGATAGTCGAGGCCAGATTTGGTTGCAAAATGCTAATCAGCGATATATTCTTCATGAGGAGCAACAGACATTGATTGATTTGATTGGCTGTTTTCTAGTCTGTAACTTAAATCATTTCGGAGATCTCACTATTGAAAACTATTCTGTAGATTGTAACCCATTAGTTTCAGTTGCAAATACATGATTTATTACAGACAGTATTATTGACCATACTTCTGGGAAACCAGGAGAAATTGTCGAGGAAACAGTGTGTTCACAAACTTTATTGATATAAACTGTATCGATTAACCAGCTCATTAACATTAATTTAAATAAGTTTGAGTTATTTGGAAATGTTAAAGTATGCAGATGGCAGAGAAAGTAGAAGGAATATCTCATAGAAAATGGGTGACACTTAAATGACATCCACTCATTCATTCTTCAACTCATTTAGATGTTAGACTAGTATCACCTATGAAAATCGATAGTGTGGTCACCAAAGTTATTTTATCTTCATCATCCTACCTTTAGGGGACTACTAGTCACAGAGACCAGCTACACTTTCATTGGAGTTTGTTAATGTAGTCTAATGCACACAAGGTCACACCAATTAATTGGTCATGCACATCAGCCATAACAGTTTTCTTTTGACGTCAGCATTGTAATTTATCAATGAAGTTGTGGAAAAGATCAAGTCAAACCTTCTATAAATTCTACCAGCTGCTAAATGAAGAGAATTTGAACATTCCTCTTAAAGCTACTGAATGTACCTACAAAATCACTATTAGACGGTCTAACACGTTCAGTGAACTATGTGCACAGAAAAACTGTAATGTCATTATTTGCCTACTCTTATTCAAACTATACGAAATCCTTTATGATCCATTTTGTTATATCGGGAGTTTCATGAAGAGTAACTAACTTTCTGAACTGTTTTTCAAAAAACTGTTCCATGTAATTTCAGTATATGTATATCGATTATTTTGTTTCTTTGATTGAATATGTCACAGATTGGTGTTGGCAGGGTACCATTATTCTCATGTTTCCAACACCCTAACCACCCGTTAGGCTTATAAACTGTTGGCATATCACTTCACATTCAGGAACTATAATCAGTTACTCATCCACTTGTATCCTCAGTCCTTAGTCATTATTGTTCCCGTTTTGTATAAATCTTATTCTCCCTATTGATGTAATGGGTGGTCAGGTTTTGTGTATATGTAAATGGATGAGTGAGATATAATCAGACTGACTGTCTGATAGTTAATTTAGTTATTTTAGGTTCTTCGGAAACTAATGATTTCAGGGCGTTGATTAGCCGGTTTATCCAAGACATATCACATTTCAAGAGTACTTGCTTAATTGCTACCAAACTACGTTATAAGTACATCATGACATTGAATAAGTAAAAACTATAAAAGATATAATCAGTAAGTTGAAAGATCCGACTCTTGGATTAAATATAGACTGGACATTACCATCAGGTTATTAGTAACGTTTTGAATAATCAATGAGTTTGTTGTATCCTACAATTTTAATTGTTTCATTTAGTAATTAGGATAAGCATGTATTTTCCCGTTGATTTGTAATGAACTAGAACTGGCCAGTCACCGTTGCCCTATGTGCATCCTGAGCGGATTGCCTCGATGTACCGATAGTACACAAGTAATATTTAAGTTGGATTGTGGTCGGCAAGCGGAATCAAGGACGCGGGTTTCGTTCTATTTGGGACTCATCGGTTCATTACAAATCAACAGGAAAATACAAGCTCATTCTAATTACATGTATACCCGTTGCACAAGTGTGACTGTCTGAACACAGTAGCCTAGTGGTGAACGTGGCGGCATTTGACACAGAGTGGACAGATTTTGAATCCCAGTGTGAACATCAACACTGGGATGCAGGTACATCCAGCCGATGAGTCCCAAATAGGACAAAACATGCGTCCTGGATTCCGCTTGCCGGTCACAATTCAACTTAAATATTACATTTAGTGCATAAAAAATCTCTATGTTGCAATAACGTTATCACTAAAGAGTTTATTACAAGCACCTGTATAAGCAATTGTGTACTGTGAACAGTATCAGTGGTATTGATTGACAATATAATTACGTTCTAAATAACTTATACACTACATTCCCATCACTATACTATCGTTTGTCACTAATATGAATGATGATATAGAATGTTAAACAACTTCAGAAATCTCAGATTACACATTAGAAAATTACACAGTTAAAAAAATAAATAAGTAAACAAAACACCCATACTACTGATTATGCATTATGTATTCCACATTTTGGCAACAGTCCAACTTTAATCAATCAAAGTTCATTAGTAACATTGAAGATAAATTTTAGCTTAAGTGTCTAGTTCAAGATTAATATTTCACCTTAGTTAACATTTACTACTTAAATCGAATGTTTTTATTCATATTGAATACAAAAATACTAATCATTTTAAATGAACTTACTAATTCATTACGAAGATTAATTTGTTCATTGAGAATATTTTGATGACGTAATCGTAATTCTTGAATACACTGACGTCGACGTTTAGCTTCATTTTCAAGTGTAGTAATTTTAGTCTTCATATTGAATTGTTCTATTTGTTTATTATTAATTACTTCTTGTAGTTGTTGATTAATATGATGAAAGAATTGTCTTATAGATTTCTATAGATTAATGTATGAAGATTAGAAAAGAAACATGAATATTGTAATCATTCACTAATAGTATGATCTGAAGGTTTCTTACCATAGATAAAGTCGGAATGTGACAGAGATATGAAGTCAAAGACGTTCAGTTTACCTTTGTCATATCCGATAAAGAATCGGTGATGAAGACTTATTGAGTTTATTCTTCACACTACTAGAAGCCTTCCGACTAAGCGACATTTGGTTAAACATACAGTAATTACGATATTTGTATTGTGATAGATGTAATAACGACTGTTATATGTATTTTCCTTCCAGAATTATTGAAATAATATTATGATCCAAGTATCCTGAACCCTATACACAACTCCTTTTCATTCCCTTTCGAGTTCAGCCCTCATTGTATTTTGTATTTCCTATTATTAAGGGGTTAAATCAGTATATGATATACAAAAGCCAATGTTCTGTCAATTCAATTAATGATTTAGCATTAACTGTCATTTTTAGGTGTTTGCTTTTTCCGTTTATACTCCTGGAAAAGGCTTTAGTCATTTAACCATCGTTCCAACATATATTCGTTTTTTTTAATTTTATTAAGTTGCAATAATAGCATAATTTTGATTGGTTGGTTATATCGATGCGATCCGCTCAAGATATACATATGGCAACAGAGACTGACCAATTTCAGTCTATGAAAAATCAACAGGAAAATCTAGACACACAGACGACGTTAGATTATTTTCTAACAAACAATTCTTTGATGAATGTTTAAAGTGAATTGTGAGTGGCAAACGGAATCCGGGACACTCATCATGTGCTATATGTAACCTGTCAGCTGAATGTACCTGAATCCCAATGTTGATACTTATAGTGGGACTCGAACCCAGTTAGTTTCATAGCAAACGTCACCTCGTTCGCCACTAGACTACTCAGTCCAGATGCAAGTACATCCAGCTGACTAGACTCAAATAGCATGAAATGCGCGTCCTGAATTCCGCTTCCTAGTCGCAACCTAACTTAAACAGTACTTATAATTTATCGCTATATTGAGGAAATCCTCTCAGGATGCACACATATCAACAGCGGCTGACCAATTTCAGTCCACAACAAATCAATGGTAGGATACAAATTCATGCTAATCCTTTAATGACCCTAGATTTGATAACTATCAAAGAAATGGAAAAGAACTATGTAAATGTCGTATTATAGTATGTAAGAGAATTTCACTACATTCCAATTTTCAGTAACTAGTCATTCTCACTAATATATCTATAGATATGTATGAATAATAATCAACAATGAAATAATCAATCAATCAATCAATGCCTGTTACCCAAAGTGGAGCATATCCCGCCCACCAACATTCTCCGACCAACTCTGTACCCGGCATTTCTTTCTAGCTCTTACCAAATGCTCTTCATTCTCTTCATGTCTGTCTCCAATTCCCAACGCAATGTGTTCCTGCGTCTTACACTTTTTCTTTGACCTTTAGGATTCCATGTTAGCGCTTGTCTTGTAATGCAGTTTGATCATTTCCTCAATGTGTGTCCAATCCACCTCCAGTGTCTTTTACTAATTCCCTCCTCCACTTGAAGTTGATTAGTTCTCTGCCATAGAAGGTTGTTGTTGATGGTATCTGGTCACCGAATCTGAAGTAACTTACGCAAACAGTTGTTTATAAATACTTGTATCTTCTGTAGGATACTTTTCGTAGTTCCCGGCACAAGTTCGAGCTCCGTACAACCTAACTGACAGTTTTCACATTTGTATTGAAAGTGTTGACTTTAATACATGCTGAAAGTTGGTTTGAGTTTCAGATATTTTTAGTAGTAGAAATGCCTTCCTTGCCTTTCCAATCCGCGCCTTCACATTCGCATCAGACTCTCCTTGTTTATCGATGACGATGTTCAAGTGTGTAAAGGTCTCTCCATCTTACAGAATTTCTCCGTTAAGTGTAATTGGGTTTGTATTTGTTGTTTTGTATGTAAGAATCTTGATTTTCCCTTGGTGTATGTTGAGGCCTACTGTTGCTGAGACTGCTGCTATATTGTTCGTCTTCATCTACATTTGATGCTATGTGTGTGAAAGCTCTAGGTCGGCATCTGCAAAGTACAAGTCATCTAGTTGCATTGATGTTGTCCATTGTATTCCGAAAGTGTCTTGAGATGTTTCAGTCTTTATGATCTGCATGGAGCGCCCTAGAGTTGCTTCTGGTCCCAAGCCCAAATAAAGAAGATTTGTTCATGGGGCTAGCAACCCCATACCGTAAAACAACAACCTTGCTGAAAAAAATCTCTAATGAAATAATATTAATGACATAATATAAACATAATGACTAACTTTAGAATTGATACTTTCTGTTAACAATTTATTACTATCAGTTTGATCATGAACATTGATATCTTGATCATTCTTCATAATGAATTGATTGATTGTATGATATAATTTGTATAAATATGTTTTCAAATTCTTTAATTAAAACATAGAAGATGATAATCAAGCATTATTAGTATAGAAGATAGAACTTATAGAACGGATACGAATGATAGATTCTGAAAATATCATGAAAGAATCTAGATTAAATTCAGTTAACTAGAAAAGAGATTAGTTTGCTAGCTACTTCTTAGGGAATTACGAATTATCAATGCTTATTAATACTGGATTACGAAAGTACTACGTTCAGTAGTAATGTGATTTCAAATTATGTATGAATCGATTGGATATATCACAGATTGATGTTGGCAGGGTACCATTGACAACAAGGGAGCACTGGACAGCTGTTTCGTTCTAGTGTGGAACTCCTCAGCAGTGCGCACCCACGATCCTGCACCAGGGGCTTCAGGTTGACGCGAACGCCTAACCATCTGCACCACTGGGACGGCATCCAATGGTAGAATTCCCATATACCAATACACATACATAAACGATCGAGTAAGTATATATAATAGAAGTCGATAATAATGAATTAATGAGAATTAGATTGGGATATAATATAAATCCAACAAGTAAATTGTACAACCTGCCAAACCTCAACAGTACAGTACACTAGAGTCTAACATTTAGTACAAATATCAACAAAGATCATTATGTTAGGGGGGTCACAGCAACCTCTACAGCCTACTATTAATAGTAAACTTCCAACCACAACCACAATGCGCTTATGATGTTTATAGGAACTTCAGCATTAGAATTCACAAAGTATCATCTATGACTAATAAAATGAATGTATTCACTACCTGTGGATACTTTGGCCTCAATTGTACTAGTAGAGAAGATTTATAGGTCAGGAGGATGGTTTTGATTTGATTACGACATTTTACTTTTATCAGAAGTTTGCTCCAATGTCCAAAATGGCGATATATGCTCTTTAATTAATTAAATCAGACAGGTCAGAAATTGCAATCAAACCAAAAACTCAATTCTACTTCTTGTTAGATTACAGTCCCATTAGTCAATACATGCATAAGATTGATGCACCACATTAAAATACATTGCTAACTCGCTTTTGTGTAAATGTATCTAGCTGTATATGTCCATCTTAGTTGAATAAATAAGTATTGATATGTAACCCTTCTATGTAAAGAAGATACTGATTTTAGGATGTATTTCTATATTCTTGTTGATTTGTTAAAGACTGAAACTGATCAGTCTTTGTTGCTCTATGTGCATCCTTAGCTGATTTCCTCGATATAGCAATTTATTCACAAGTACTATTTCTGTTGGATTGTGACTGGCAAGTAAAATCCAGGACGTGCGTTTCGTTCTATTTTGAACTCGTCGGCTGGATGTAACTGCATCTCAATGTTGATATTCATAGTGGGTTGATTACAGTAGGAACACCCACATTGAGATGCAGGTACATCCAGCCGACGAGTTCAAAATAAGAGGAAACGCGCGTCTTGGATTCCACTTGCCAGTCACAATCCAACTCAAATAGCTACTGATTGTTTCTTCTCTATTTCAATTAGTTAGTAAACAATAAATAGTCAACATAATAAATCAATTTATGCTCAAGTAAATTCTAAACCATAATTGCCATTCACATTATACCTTTCCAGTTCATTAGTCCTGCTATCCATAAAATACGATTAAATCACTAATCAAAACAAAATGGAACGTTTTATTGAAGAAATAATTTAATAAAAACTGGATACTGTCTAGATGATAGAAGATATTTAAAGAAAAGTACTGATTTGAAATTCTTTTCCAACATTTCACGAAAGTCAACTTAATGGAAATTCTTCAGGAGAAATATAGCAGCAGCAGCAGCAACGTAGAACCGGGCACAAACGCCTGTAGGTTCAATTTGCCATACCACACTAGCACTACGAGAATATTTAGGTAACGGATAGACAGAATACAAGAGGGAAGAATAAAGTAAAGATGTCTAGAAAATAAAAATAGAATTTAAGATCTAGATGAGGTTAAAGAGTGAATACACTTGCGCCACTGTGACCGATTCTGAGCCATATCGCCTAGTGTCTCCAGCCATTTGTTGCGATCATCACGCGGACCCCAACCAGGTAATCTACATCTACCTACATGGCTTAGACCAGTAGTCAAGGACTTCATGGACTGATGCCATGTTTTAGTTTGGCCGCCCCTACCCTTCTTCCATCCTACTTCAGCCCTAGCTAACATGGCGCGACGGCGTAGACGGTGGTCGGGCATGAGCAATACATGTCTTAGCCATCTCAGTCGATGAAGGTTAATGACCTCTTCGACTGATTTACCATGTTTCCCAAGAACCTTTTGTCTAACCTCACTATTACTAATCCGGTTATTCCATGGTATACGAGCGATGTTCCGAAGATTCCTATAGTCAAATATCTGGAGACGACGCATATCTTGAGCTTTCATGGCCCATGTTTCGCAGCCATATGTTAAAATGGCGCGGACTGCTGCGCAGTACACCCGGCCTTTCGTTGAGACACGGATATCTCGTCTGCGCCACAAGTGCCGTAAATTGGCAAATGCCAATCGGGCTTTCTGAATCCGTGCTGAGATTTCGTCAGACACCGACCCACCAGGGGTGATGAGACTTCCGAGATAAGTTGAGCGATCCACGCATTCAATTACTTCACTCCCCATAACTAATTTAGGGGAAGAAGCAGACCAGTCCTGGAGTAACATTTTGCATTTGGGAGGGGAGAAGCGCATCCCAAATATGCCTGCATTGATACTCAAGGTGTTCAAGAGACCCTGAATGCTGTGTGCGTCTTCACCAAATATGACTATATCATCTGCATATTCTAAGTCGACAAGAGAGCCTCCTGAAAGAAGATTAATTCCTGAGGACTTAAAAGAAGTGAGAGAGATTTCTAAGAGTACATCTATGATGAAATTAAATAAAAAAGGGGATAAGGAGCAACCCTGACGGACTCCATTTGAGGATGAAATTTCTCGTGACAATTCGCCATATGCTCTGACTCGACCAGTGGTGACCGAGTAGAGAGCCTTTATAAGGTTAATGTACTTTTGAGGTACGCCTTTTAATGACAAACATTGCCACAAGACTTCACGGTCAACAGAGTCGAACGCTGCTTTCAAGTCAAGAAATACAACTATAGTAGGACGTTGGTACACATGTCTATGTTCGAGGATCTGGCGCAGAGTGAATATGTGATCAATGCAACCCCGGCCAGGTCTGTTGTTCCCTAGTGTTGGTTAAACGTCGGATGATTATAGTGGCTAATATTTTAGATACTATACTAGTCAAACTGATTCCTCTGTGGTTATCACAAGAGGATTTCTGTCCCTTTTTGTAGACTGGAACGATCAGCGATCGAGACCAGTCCGATGGGATGGTGTTTAGTTCCCAGACTTTAGCTAATATATCAGTCAACCTGCATGCTCAAACTAGACCACCATACTTAAAGATATCGGTAGACAACATATCAGGCCCTGCTGCTTTCCCTCGTTTCAATTTACTTATGACGTTTTCAACTTCACTGAGAGTTGGGGGACCTGTGACAGTTTTCCATTCGGGTAGCTTGGAGATTGTGGGTAAGCTAAGAGTGGCTGGGGGCCAGTTGAACTGTTCCTGAAAGTGTTTTGCTCATCGTTCTAATCTTCTAGATTGAGAGTAGATCATCGACCCATCTTTTTCAGAGATGAATTCACTAACTGCCGATTTTTTGATACCGGTGTCCTTAATAAGTCGGGACAGCTGTCTACTATTGCCTGTCGCTGCCGATGATTCTATCTCTTTTGCTTTTGTTGCCAAGATAAAGTATAATGTTAATTTGATACTACAAATCGGTCTAAATTAGACAACGAATAACCACCAGGAACTGGTAATTGACAAATGTTTCATCCTACAATCAAACTCTTCAGTAGTGCTCATTCACGAACTCAACAAGGGTCAAAACCAGGACCCTCCTACTCCGCGGCGAACGCTTTGACATTAGACCACTAAGTTGGATCTCAACGGTTGGTACACTTAATGAAGTCGTCGACTTGTCTTTCATTACCAGATTAACTATTAATTTTCTTTTTTGAGTGGAATTTAAGTATTCTACTAATCATTAGGTTGATCTATGGTAAGTTTATATCTACAACTCTTCAGATGATCATATAAAGTCATTAAACCAGAGGCTTTTCTGTTGTTAAACAAATTCAATAAATAATATACATAAATGTGCATGTGTATCACTGTATTCTAATGTTACACATTCGATGAATGAATTGAACCTTTAGCTATGGCCAAGAATATATTACTCAATTTGTCTTAGTAGAGGACTCTTTAATGACGATATGCTCTAGTTATTCCATCAGAGATTAAAATCAAAACATTCAGGGGTAGCTGTAAATAGAAGCATCTCTACGTCAACTAATTTGTCATATAGTACGACTGTCATTCAATGTTATTTGTGACAGTTGTATCATTGTTACCTTGTCTAAACTCCCCAACTGATAACTTTCACTAGAATTTTGATAGTGTTAAAATAAGTCACTAATGGGCTAATTGCTTCTAGCTGAATTGACATAGTTTACATAGATTGATTTTGCTGTTTTTATATTTATTGAATGAGTTAACGTGGAGCTATATTATTAAATCATTGACTGTTATCTACTGGTAGCATTCAATTTACTGTGTAATCTATCGTGGATTAAGGTCTAGACCGTCGAATTCTGACTTGAAGGAATATACTTGTAAACGACAACTGAAAGTTCAATGTTCTGTTAATTCGGAAGTTAGATGTAGTCATCAGTGAATATTCTAGTGTTTTTTTAATGTAACAATGGGTTATAAGTAGACTTTGTTTAGCGAAGAAATACACCTTTTAATGGTGTTAATGTCAATGTATCTTTTAATTAATTAACACCGAGAACAAATAGAATGCCAATACAACAACTGGAATAGCTGAGCTTAATGGAAAACTTTAAAATTGGAGTGTAAAACAAAAGCCATGTATGACGCCAGATTCTGTACCAGAGGCGCGACATTCATCCAATATCGCACTATATATACATATCACAAATTGATGAAAGCGTGAATTTCACTATTGGATGCCAACTCAATGGTGCAGAAAGTTAAGCATTCTCCATCAACCTGAAACCTGTGGTGCGGTTATCCTGGGTGCACACTGCAGGGGAGTTCCATACTAGAACGAAACAGCTGTCAAACGCTCCATGGTCTTCAATGGTAGCCTTCGAACATCAATATGTGACATAATCAATCAACTAATAAACTGAATGTGTTTGTATCCTCCCGTTAATGTTGTTGCGGACTGAATTTGAATAGTCTCCGTCTTTTTGTACGCATCTCCAGTGGATTGCTTCGATAAAACTACACTACACGAAATATAATTAAAATTATACTATGGCT
Organism: Schistosoma mekongi; assembly: GCA_034768735.1. Taxonomy (NCBI): domain Eukaryota; kingdom Metazoa; phylum Platyhelminthes; class Trematoda; order Strigeidida; family Schistosomatidae; genus Schistosoma; species Schistosoma mekongi. The sequence continues at coordinate 4,019,933 of CM068312.1, forward strand.
AGTAAGTGGAGTCCAAGATTCGCGTTTCGTCCTGTTCGAGACTTATTACTTAGATTGAGGTACCTGCATCCAATCAACGGAAAAATACAAGATACATCCTGTTGCATAATTATAGTTGTCTAGACTAAGTAGATCAGTGAATAGTGCATTAGCGTTTAACATGATTAAACTACGATCGGATTCAGGTGATAACATTGATATATATATATGAGGTATAGTCAAATAATTAGATTATAATAGAATCCAATGTAAGTTTTGTAATTCGCATGCCAGCTTTAATCTAATTTCAAAGGCACATATATTTCATAAAAAAACATACCAACAACTCGTTGTAAATTGAAATTAGTCAGTGGTATCATAGAAACCTCGAGAACTCCTCATCAAATAAACACATACAAACTCAACAAAAAGAGGATCCTGTGCTACAAGAACTCATACAGAAAACGTCAACTTTTTTAACTAGTGATTTAGGATCTTATACTTCACAGGGTTAACATCTATCGATTGCACATTCAACCTCAGTCAAAAGTTCTGTTTCAGTGAAATACGTAATTTAATATTGAGGGTGTTCAATCGTGTAGAATGTCAGCAAATCTCTTAAATGTTTCAAACTTCCTAAGAAAAAGAATTCAGAAATGACCTTCTGGTTCAAAATAAGAAGTTAATAACATCCTCTAGTACATTACTTACCTCTATTATACGTTTTGACCGAATATTCTGTTTTCGACTTCTATGCAAAATACTACTTAATGATTCAACTAAGCTGTTTAATTCATGATTTGATTGGTCCTTTTGAATCTTCAATTTTCTCATGACCTGATACTAAATAAATTGGAAATAATATAAGTGTATGTTGTTTGCATTCACCATAGACTGATTTCACTTGGATACTATTGAGAACTAAAAAGTGCTACAATACAGTTGTTTCGTCTTAGAACTAAACACCTAATAGGTACACAATCACTACACTGTTAGGATCAAAAACTAGGAACTACGAGTTTTACAGAGTATAATTGATTATCAGTTCAACTGGTTTAGACCAATAATTGGCGATTTCGAAAGAAAAAATAACACGTTTTGGTTTGACGGACCTTGGCTTTCCATCGTCTTAATTTTATGTCAGGTAAGCAGTAGTTGGGTATGTGAAGTGAAAATCTACAGCCTAATCGATTGATTTGCTTTCATTATTGAGTACGTGGTGTTTAACTTCAGTATTGTTCACTCGATGGTACAACAAATTCCATCATCGTTTCTAAGGCATTCATAATCAAGTATTACTAACTTAGGGAAGCTATCTATTCTAAAAGACTAAATTTCATAGCCGTACATTAAAAGAGAGCTAACTGCTTATTGATAGATGGGTATCTCACCTAAGTCAAGAATGAAAAAAGTTAGCAAAACCTAAACAAACTCTCTGAATCCCTAAAGTTTGATTAGACTTTAAAGATAAGTAAATTGATCGTTTCACTTGATGATTTTACATTCTGCCTTTGATTTAGGTGATAAGGAAAACAAGCAGTAATCTCTCTGAATACAACTTATCAAACGCCTCTATTGCCTACCATGTAGACTTTCATGTTAGCTAACCCACTATCTAACACTAATTCTTAATCGTCACTGTAATCTTAACCAACGAATGATAAGCTCTTTTACTATATTCTAGTTCCTTTAGTAATATTTAGACACTATTTCCTTCTTTCTCAACATATCCCAACACTCTACCATAATATGTATTCTACACTCCTCTGTTTGTATCAGTTAAGTCGGTTAAGAGTAAGTAAAGATGTCATTTGTGATTCTGCAGTGTAAAGAAAATGTGCTTATCATGAGACTAGAAAAAGTCTAAATACAATTTTATGTTGGTCAATGGTTTCACAACAGTACGTGACACCAGTAAGCTTTCCATACTACTTGTATTGGTTACATTAAAGTAACAATCCATAGAACTAATTCGATTTCATTTCAAACTTACCATTAGATTAGTGAAAACTACTCTCTTTACTACAATAAATATTACAATGAATTTCCACCCAAAGTGAATAGTCAAAACTAAGTAGTTCAATGAACAATGCAGTGGAGTTGTATGAAGCTGTTGATGATAAGGACAAAGCGCCTAACTTAAACTCCAACAACATGCATAATCCAACTATCTAATTTCATTAAAGTTTGTAGATGTTAAAATGACTTGTAAGTAGTGAATTACAGATTTTTTGTAAGGAAACATATCGGGTGTACTGAACTAATGTCAAGTATAAATTATAACAGAAATAATTTACTGCCTATGAATCTTTTATTTCTTTTCTGATTTCTATTACATACCTATAACTATATTAATTGATAACTTAGTAGAGATTAGCGTTAAGCTTTATAAGTTCTGTATGAAGTCTTGATTAAACCTTATCTGTCTACGTAACTGAACATCGGTTGCACTATGTTGTAATGGGAGGTAGTAGAAGCACCAGCTCAAATAGCTTAGCTATAACGGTGATACATTATAAAACTGAATGACACAGGGTACAACCAGGTGAAAGAGTATCAGTCCTCATAAATTACAGAAACGTCTGGATGACAAGTGAGAAAATGCATTAAATCTAGATCCAAAACAAAGTTCTACTAGTTACATAACTATAACTCTATGATATACGAATATAGTCAAATCTCATACCTGTTGCAATAAAGAGTTATTTCGTTGATTCAATAATTCATATGAACATTGAATTTCTGATAAATGTGGCAATTTATTTTGGGTATTCAATAATTGAATAGCACGTTTCCTTGATCTGGAAATATTCATAAACGTGTATCAATCAAGTAAACTGTATATTCAAAAGTAAATCTAACTGTAAACCGTCAATATTTAAATGCGTATGAGAAAATACTTGAAGGCTCACTTAAAGTTCATCAGTAACATGGATTTACTAGACACGATAGAATAGAATTTCAAATATTCTATCATCATAACGAATTTCTAAGGTTCTTTACTTTATGTCGTTATTGGTGAATAATTCTTAGCAATCCTGGTCTAATACAAAAGAGATGTAAAGTGCTGCATAACTTCGTTTAGAATCCTCCAAGAATATTACCGGTCCCACGTCGAGATAAAGAAGGAGGGTTGGGCATGGGTTAGTAAACTTATCCTGTAGGAAACAATCTTACTAATTGAAACCGACAGGAAAAAAATCATTCAAACCTTTTATAATCTACTCTAGAATTTGAAAGGCTTACGTTTCATAGAGTTATGACGTCTCATGGTGAAAGCCGAGTTTCTTTGGAAGTCACAAGTTCGATGCCTATTCTGACAACCAAAGTAATAATTAATATCGGTACAAGTAATGTTTGTACGGTGTGGGAGACCTGAAGAAGCATCCAAATAATTAAATAAATGTAAAAATAAAATCTGAAGATATTTGTAACATGTGAAACTATTGATTACAGGATGGAGGTATTGTTACATTCTCGTCATGAAGAAAAAATGCCTTACATAAACAATGCGTGGCACTAGTGCTGCCCAGAGAAGTACAGAAAGCAAGTATAGGTTTGGAAACTCCTAGATTTACTGTCATCAAAGCATCCTTCAAGAAAAAGAAGAGGGTATGCAATGAATGTCATCCAGTGCCACGCACCCACCAATGACAACCACGAGAACGACAAACACCAGTTCTATTCATGGCTACAGCCAATAATCGAGAAATGCTCAGCCAAGAATCTGACCATTCTGATGACAGACAGACAGACAGTTACAACGTAGAACTTGGTACATGCGTACGTCAGTTCAAGTTGCTATGCATCAATTAGCAGATAGAGATTAAATTGTCGAATCAAATCTCAGAGTGGGGAGTTAGTATTCATGGAAGAGAATAGAGACCGAGAACATTTAAGAATATATGATTCAGTAAAGAGAAAATTATGATAAGTTCAGAAACTTAGAATTTGGAAGAAGACAAGGAGTGGATGCACCTGAGCCATTGCTCCGGTTGTCAGAAGGGGGCATCGGCCTCATGGCTTCCGAAGGAACTCGGCTTTAACCATGAAGCGTCATATTAGTCCTTCCAATTCCCAGGGCAGAGTTAGAATGGTTATATAGGTTTTTATAGGTTTTTACTCGTGAACTGTTTTTTTAGCATGATAGCTGTTTTACGGGATGGGGTTGCTAACCCCATGCCCAACCCTCCTCCTTTATCCGGGCTTGGGACCGGCAGCAACCCTGTGGGGGCTACCGGCGGATGAGAGACCTAAACACTAAGGTTGTAATGGACAACACCGGATATGGAGATATCATAGGACGAAGTTGACAAAGAAATGGTGAGTGGTTTTCAAATTTATCTGCCTTCAACTAAATGATTATAGGCGGCACCATATTCTCCTACACTACCAGGCAAACTACCAAGAACCAAACTCCACACATTTGTATCAATAAAAAGTTCAGAAGCATCATGGAAGATATGAGGACCAAGGGAGGAGCTGTTATAGCTTCAGATCAACACCTGGTCAAAATTAAATTAAAGCTAAAGAAGCACTGGACAACTGGAACATCACTATTATAAAAGTTTAATACTACCCATCTCCGGGATACTAACAAATTCAACAAATTCAAAATAATTCTCAACAATCTCGGCAGCCTGCTTGAAATCTTAGGTTACCACTTCTTACCAAATATCTCAAAATGTTAGTGTTTCGTTTTGTTTTAACTGCTCATTCATGTTCGGGAATTGCATTGTAAACTAACAGGCCTTTATAAAATGTTCACGACCTATAATGAATAACTCTGTTAGATCTAAATGAAGACATTATGGTAGCTGGCAACATATGTTAAAAACGATCAATACTCTTCAAACGTCTACTCCTGAAATTCTTAGTCTTAACTAAAGATCTCTTATCGCAAAATTGAGCTATCTACCTAAGATTTCTCCTTCGTCTCAACATATACCGTAACAGTGATTTAATCACAGTACAAGAATTTAGGCTACGTCACCTATTTTTCATCAGGATTGTTCTATCATCAACTAAAAGTGCAATGGTGGTGTTGCTACTTTCGTGAACACAAACTGGTGTAAATCCAATTGTATGTGTACGGGGGAAAAGAGTAACTTGTTGAGACACTGTATGCTGAAAATTCATATTGTACTCAACATACTATTGAATAAAGCTGTTATTATTACTAACAATAAGATACAGGCCTTTCACGATCTATTAGAAGAAGAGGAAACTACCATGAAGGATAAATGGAAAGGGATTAAGGAAGCAATAACTATGACATGTCAGGAGGTTTCGGTTCTCAGGATACACTAGTATACGGAATGGATCTCTGTTATCACTCTGGATGAAATCCAAGAAAGGAGGAGTATGAATATAGCAGTCAATAACAGCCAATCAAGAACAGGGAAAGACAAGGCACAGGCCAAATACACAGAAGCCAAAAAGCAAGTGAATAGGAGCATTAGAACTGAAAAGTGGTGCTATGTTGAAGACTTAGCAATGATAGCGGAATGGCTGAAAGAGAAGAAAACATGAGATACCTAGAAAGTACAGTAAACCGAAACGATCAGTCAAGAACAAGAATAGCAAATCAATCACTAAGGCTTAAGAAAGATAAAACAGGTGGGTAGAGAACTTCAAACACCTTATGAATAAACCAGTCCCACTGAATACACCAGTCATAAAAAGCAGCCTCTACAGACCTTCCCGTAAATGTCTATTCACCAACAATCAAAGAAATTAAAATAGCCACCCGACAAAGTGTGAGTGGCAAATAAGCAGGGTCAGACAATATACAACCTGAGGCACTGAAGTCAGATAAAGAAGCAACGGCAAAGATACTCCACATTCTTTTCAGGAAAAATTGGGAGGAAGAGCAAGTGCCAATAGACTGGAAAAAATAGTATCATATCAAGATACCAAATAAAGGAGATCTTAGCAAGTGTAAAAACTAGAGACATCACTCTACTTTCTGTGCCAGGAAAAGTCTAAAAGAGAAAGTTGTTGAACTGAACAAAAGATTCAGAAGACTCCTAACTTCAAAATCAACAAGCTGAATTCCGTAGGGATCGATCATGTACAGACCAACTTGTAACACTATGCATCATCATTGAATTATCAATTGGAGGTAACCCATCACTCTACATCAACTTACTTGACTATGAGAAAGCATTTGGCAGTGAGGACAGGAGAACACTATGAAGTCTTCTTTGACAGAGAAGATAGTCTATATCATACTGAATTCTTACGACAGACTAAACTGTAAAATCGTGCATGGATGACAACTCACAGATTCATTCAAAGTGAAAACTGGCGTCTAAAAGGACTGTTTATTCTCATCTTTCCTCTTTCTTTTGGTGGTTGACGGAATCATGAAAACTGAAATATCTCAAGGGAAGCTTGGAAAACAGTGGATAACATGGATGCAACGACACGACTCTGACTTTGTAGATGACCTAGCGCTTCTATCTCACACACATATGCAAATGCAGGTTAAGACGGACAGTGTAACAACAGCCTCGGTAGTTGTAGGCTTCAACATACACAAAGGGAAAAGCAAGATGTATAGATACAAAACTACAAGCCCAAATTCAATTACACTTGGCGGAGAAACTCTGAAAGATGTGAAAACATTACACACCTTGGCAATATCATTGACAAACAAGGAGCATCTGATCTGATGCAGAAAAGAAAAAACGAATTGACAAAGCAAGATGACAACAAAATTTCTACGATAGAAAATCATCTGTAACTCAAACCACCTGACAACTAACATAAGTGTTACAGTTTTCAATACATACGTCAAAACAGTCCTATTGTATAGATGTTAAACTGAGAGACCTGTCAAAGTATCATTCAAAGCAAACACGTTTTTATAAACAACCGTCTGAGCAAGATACTTCAGATCTGTTGGCCATACTCCCTCACCAACAACCTTCTATAATCGAGAACAAATCAACAAACTTTCAGCCAGGGAAGGAATTAGGAAAAGATGCTGAAGGTGGATAGGACATATACTAAGATAATCATCAAACTGCGTCACATGACAAGCACTAACTCCGAGTCGTCAGGGCTGGGGAGGAAAGAACAAAACCAAGAGACATATTGGTGTTGGAATTGGAGTCAGACATGAGAAGAATGAATAGGACTTGGGAGAAACTGGAAAGGAGATTAGAAGATAGGGTTAGTTGAAGAATGCTGGTTGGTGGCTTATATTCCATCAGGGTTAACAGGTATTGAATGATTAAGTGTACTGTATTATCTTCAACTTTACCTTAGCTCTTCAAGTCATATCAGTCTGAGATCACCTTTGAATTTCAGAAATTTGTAAAGTATGCAGAGGAATGAGATTATAAATATACAAATAACGTTAGAAATATAAACCGTTTAGTACTAACTCAGTGTTCCAATGGTTAAGCATTCACTGAGTGGCTTAAAGTTCTTGAGATCAATCACCGATATGAACATAGATGCGCAGATTATTAGAGCTCTATAAAAGGATAAAACAGTGGTGGCTATCTAATCAATATCAAATGGTGATAATAAAACATCAGTGATAATGACAGTTTTCACAATAGTATTTCTGTCCTTCAGTGTTCATTCAGTAGATTGACAAATTACTGCAACAGACAAAAAGAATCATCAAAAACCAAACAGTTTTGGATGGTTATTTTTCCACCTAGTTTAACATTCCACAGGATAGTATAGTTACAACTTTATAAAGGTAACTCATTAGTAACTGTATGCCTTTGGGGTAAAACAATACATTGAAGACTACTGATTTCTTATCGAATAGCTCATATTTTCAGTTTCAGTCGTTTCGTGACACTGTACAGAGTTACTACTAGATACCACAGTTCATGAGATAGGTTTTATGCTACTTAGCTATGCTTATAAGCCAAATATCTTGATCATACAAGATATTTTAAAATAGTGGATTGAATTAATTGGTGAGAAATAGAATTGTGTTAATGTCGCTTATGTTGTTAGATGTCTTCCCAGTCAGCACTATTAGCGCCAAGCTTTAAAAGAGCATCTTTTAAAATCTTCCGATACAGTAGAGAGTGGAGATGTCAGCTTATCCCCCCCCCATGAAATACCTTCATATAGTCAAGCGCTTTTAGTCTATGCTGAGTTAGTCCTACTCATTCATTTTATGAGGTTAGGTTGTTGTTTTCTAAAGTAGGCCAACGTTCAGGGCTTAAACTGCTTGTTACATATTAAAGAACACCGACCAACAAGGGAATCGATTTGCTGGAGATGTTCTCATGAGATGGCAGAATAGTCGACAAACAAGGAGGGTCTGGTTTGGATGTGAAGACGCGGATTGATAATAAAAGGCAAGGACAGCATTTCTACAACTGGAAAACATCTGCAACTCAAACCAACTTTCAGTCAACATTAAAGTCAAAATTTTCAATATAAATGTGAAGACAGTTCCATTGTATGGAGCTAAAACTTGTGTTCAGAACTACGAAAAGCATTCTTCAGAATATACAAGTATTTATAAACAACTGTCTGCATAACTTACTTCAGCTTCGGTGACCAGATACCATCAACAACAACCTTCTATGGCAGAGAACTAATCAACTTCCAGCCGAGGAGGGAATTAGTAAAAGACGCTGGGGGTGGATTGGACACACGTTGAGTAAACCATTAAACTGCATCACAAGACAAGCACTAACATGTCAAAGAAAAAGAGGAAGACCCAGGAATACATTTCGTTCGGAATTGGAGACAGACATGAAGAGAATGAAGAGCACTTTGTAAGAGCTAGAAAGAAATGCCGGGTACAGAGTTGGTTGGAGAATGTTGGTGGGCGGCCTATGCTCCACATTGGGTAACAGGCATTGATTGATTGATTGATTGACTGATTGATTGATTGAGATGATAATCAAGATTTAACTGATTAATGAATTATAGTTATTCTCAATATAACTCAAAGACTCAATACAAATGAATTCACTTACTTTATTAAGCTTATTCTATAATCATTGATCAATTTCAATTTTGGCGTATTATTTGAATATTTCCATACTTTCAATTTAGAACATGTTACACTCGATTGATTGTCATCATAATCATTCGATGTTATCATTTGATGATCAATTTTATTTTGATTGTAATTATTACAATTATTAAAGTTAATGTAGTGTTTTCTAGAATTCAACTTCCATTTATGCTTTTTATTGCATTTTATTCTGGATGGAATAAGTATATTCAGTGATGATCTGTAGAAAGGAAGTTATTGAATATAGTAAAATTTGTTAGTAACTAACACATTTGAAATGATAAATATTTCTGATTTAGATGGAAGTTATAGTGTTCTCAAGCATTACAGTGAATTGTACCAATATGCTGCTTTTCTTATCCTTCTTGACAACTTGATTAATCATAGACTGATTAGCTGAACATAATCTCGGTTGTGAATTATCTGTTAGAGGTACGTTCGATAACTAGAACCAGTATCCAGGTATGTTGGATTACATGAATTAAAGTCCGTTACATTGTCACAGATGTATTCATTCCTTATCTTCGTCTGACTTCTAGTATTCTTTCATGCATACATTATCATTCCATATTCTTCGACCATATTATCATTGTTTAATCTTTTTGCTTATTGTTGCTACCACAGTTATTTCGACTGCTTATTAACTTTATATCAACGTGGTGATGTAACGATGAAACTTAAAGAAATCCTAGATTTTATCCAACGCCCTACATTGATTACGAATAAGCGATGATCAGCAGTTAAACTATCTAATCTAAGGAATCGAGTACAATCAATTATGAAACTTAAACTTATTTTAAATTACTCCTTATTACATACACATACAAAGAAAAACCATAATTCTAAATCGTTACCACCAATCCAATTGAACTGCTGATATTTGCCTAAAGTATTCATTTTACGATTTTTCAGTGTGGAGTTCTGGGTGCAGTCTTTCAGTAAAATCGAGAAGGAATGATAGATAACCAAGTACGTTGGATGCTGTATCGTGAAAATCTAAATCTTGAAAACTCACTGTAACCCTCTCCTGATAATCGTGAATTCAATTTCACTGGAGGTCAGCGATACACTATTAGAGAAGCAAACATTCAGAGGAAACAATTATCTAATGCCTCCTGATTTTCAATGACAACATGAGATTTATTGTTGACAAAAACCGCATATTGTGGCTTGTTATATAAATAACTTTCACTTTACGAAATATGTTATGTTACATCTCACGTTACGATGAGCGTAACTGTCGTCATTACCGTTTGTATCAATCCTTTTACAATATCTCTTATCTGGCTATTTCAATTTTTTGTCAAAACTACAATATTCAGATGGGCCAATAACTGGTTACGATGGTCACATAGAACTCATATAAGTAGCCTTCAGTTACTGGAATGACTCGGACTAAAAGTTAGTAACTTCATGAACTGACGTTGACCATTGTTGCTACCTTAACGTGGAGGCTAGGCTTGCTTATCACAATGGACCAATTAGGCTGTACTAGTTAAAACGTTTGTTCATCATGGTCTCATCATTCCAGGTAGGTCCACTGAGAATTTGTTAGATTAAAAGCAACAAACATAAAACCTGCAGCAGAAGTTGCATTAAGTTATTTTCTTCAGACAACCAGTATTGTAATTATGCTGTTTTATCAGAAAGGAAAGCTGGAGTTAGAAAATATAGACCTCGAACATACGCATATAACTTTACTTAACTGGTTTTATTATCCGAAAGTAAGGGTATAACATGTAGGCAGCTAACATATCATAAACTACTCTCTAAATGGCCATGTCTAACTGGATACAAGCAGCTTTCCCTTGGGTATTGAGATAATGTTCTCGGGATATTACGATCACTCCTAATCTAGTTATCTTTTAGGTACCTCAATAAGAGCTACATTTCCATGGTATGGGCAACCGAGAAATGATACCAGTCATCATATCTTTCAAAATATTCATGCTCACTGTGCTCATAGTTTAACTCTTTCTTCGACCTCTAACATTACTCCTACTGCGACTACTAACGCTGAATTTTAGCTTATCGACTTCTTTCTAATGTACCACCACAACTAACCATCCTCCAAATTGCACATATGAGCACGAAACAGCTCAGCTCAGTAGTTAAGACTGTAAAATCTTCTGTGTCGCCAAAGAATACTTGCAGAATCTGAACGTGGTCACTTATCTGGCATCAACTAACCAATATACTGATGTAACATTTATTCATAAGTTGACAGAATTATATATATTACAAAGACCAGAAATTAAGTGATGAGAATTTTGTGTCATACTTCACGGTCTGATTTCACAATTATTGGTGATTATATATAGTGAGAATCTATAAGTAGTCATTAATAACAAAAACTGTATAATTTATTTATTGCCTATTCAAAATACATATCAAACTACTCATAGAATGAATAAACCTACTTATAAGTAGCATAAAATGATATACAAAATTTGTGAACTTATTAAAATTGATCATTTTCTTACAACTTTTTATAAGGATATCATAAGTTACATACATGTACATCTACAAAAGAAACACTTCTCCCTTAAACTCATATTAATAAATGATAAGGTGAGTTAAAAACTCATAGTTAGTTGAAGTAAAACTTGTGAAGTTCCCCCCCCCACACACACTCCATAATTCTTCTTAATTTATTACTATTACTGTAATCTATTTCGGTTGTTATCATTAACTTACAAGTATTATTGATTAGTATATCTGCACTACTTTATATTAACGGTTGATGAAGATAGAACTAACAGGAAACCAACTCACTTATCACGAAAAATACTTTAATAATGAATAAACTTGAAGAGAAAACATTAAGTTATAGCAGTCATGATGTAGGGAAAACAAAGTTATATAAAGTAATATATCATCATCAAAACATTCTAACAACCACCAAATCCATTTATTATACATAACAGAAGAAATCGGAGTTCGAACTAAAGACTCGATAAGTTCAAAAAAAAATTCATAACATTATTTTCTCTTACTTGCCAAAATATAACTTAACAAATATTTTCATGAATTAGATACATCATCTGTGTTGTGTTTATTTTGTCATAACTATTCTTTCCTCACCAGTTTTTTATATTGTCTTTAATATTTATGTGACTGAAACTACAGTTCAAACACTTACGGTTATATCGGACCACTAACGAAGGGTGAAAAACTTCCAGAACTATGTTTTAGAGAACTAATTCATTTATTCTGGTCATGAGTAATGTAAACATGATATCTTTATTATTGTTACGTTCCTCTTACCCTATCCTTTCGTTTAATGTATTTACTGTTATTATGTTGTCTCTTATTACGGACTACAGTTAATTAGTTGTGTACAAGTTACCTCCCCCCCCCGCCATTCACTGCCACATCTCTTCTGTTTCGTATTAATGTAAAATCCCTAATTGGTTAGCTGTGTGGTCTAATTTTGTGTATATATAAAGGCATGATTGAAATACAATACTATTTGATTGGGATTGGATTGTTTCGGTTTGGTTCATGTATGTATGTATGTACAATCAACATAGAACCTGGCACATGTGTGCATCGGTTCAAGTTGCCATACCACCATGGCACCGCAAGATTAACACCACCACCATTAGTAGAAGTTACTTCAGTAAAATAAAATAATAATAGTAACAAGGAGTGTGAATATATAGAATATGGTTCAGGAGGCGTTGAAAGAAAGTAATGGAATAATTTAAAGCTCATGATTTAAGGGAGTACAATGAGTGAATACATCTGCGTCATTGTGACCGATTCTGGGCCACGTCACTCAGTGTTTTTAGCCATTGATTAAGGTAATCGCGAGGACCCCATCCAGGTAGTCTGCAGCTACCGACACGACTTAAACCGGTAGTCAGTGACTTCATGGACTGTTGCCATGTTTTAGTTTGGTTCGTAAATCATTGGTTTCTCTATTCCGGCTTTGTGGACTGATGGTCTCTGGGCAGACGTGGCCGTATACTGATTGGCAATTATCAAGGACACTGTATATTTTTTGCAATACATAAAACTTTCTATTACGTAATTTTTTAATGGTGATTATTATTTTATTAGGTTTAATTAGCTAATTTCTTCGATTTATAAGCTACTACCTGTATTGAAACATACATTTACATTGTTTTACTGCTTGAAATACATCTTTCCTCATACCATCAGTTTACACTATCAACTAATCAAAAGTTATGTGATCCGTCTACCTTATTGTCATAATTTGTAGCATTTTCATCAATGAAATGTAACTTACTTTATCCAAGATGATTTATAGGAAGTTGGATGATACTTCGATTTCATGTATTTAAGTCTAACTGAAAGTTGATGACAGTAATCTTCTAGTTTTCTGAAAGAGATTTTTGAGGATTTTACGTAATAATATGGAGATTAAACACTTATTGTTTCAATTTTAATATTAATTGAACACTGCTAAGGAATTCTATACTCCCTACTACTTTATTGGTTATCAGTACTATACATTTGATATCAGTGTGTGATGAATATAAACAATAAAATAAACCAACCTCAATAAATCATTTTAATTATAATAATCATTCCAGTAGTTACCACCTTCAAGACTGTCAAAGATCTATTGAAAAATCCTGATTCGTAAAGTTTAGATAAGCCAAGTGTATTAGATATTATGCCATATAATAAACTCATTAGAGTGGCACTAATACTAATTGACCGCTGCTTGCCACTGGGTGCCAATTATTTTCTCCGTAATACCTGAAAGTCGTCGATTTGACCTGCAGTAAGGTTAAGGAGCCCTACGCTAAGAGGAGTAAACGACCTTGCAATGCTCTTCAGCTCTCAACACAACAGAGATCTGTATATAACGAGAAACCAGAAATTTCTAAAATGATTCTTCATACAACCATTTTAACCAAATGTGAAGCAAGTGAATTAAGGCAGTTTGAGGAGATAAGTAGTATGTTTAGTTGTTTGTTTTCGCCACAGATTGATGTTGGTTGGGTACCAGTAAAAATCAGAGTAGCACTGAACAATTGTTTTGTAACAGTATGGAACTTCTCAGTAGTACTCATCCTCGATCCAGCCAACCAACATAAATCTGTGTCGAATACAAGCAACGAAATATAATACCTATCTCTGCAAAACCACCTCAGTTCACTTTCATTAATCAGCTCACTAAAGACTAGTTTCAGGATGTTCCTGAGGTCCCAGTGAGAAGTTGTGACTAGTGGAGTTCAGACATGTGAAGAGTGACACAGTTATCACCAGTGAAAATTGATAGTTGTTGAGTTTTATTATAAAATGATGTAAGTGGGAATTCTACCGTAAAATGCCATCTGGCCCGGTGCTACAGACGGTTAAGCATTGTCTGGGAGATCTGAAGGAATTGGGTTGAATTCCATGGAGGAATCAATGGTGTATATTGCTGACGAGTTCCATACTAGACCAATACTGTTCAGGGCTCTTTGGTTTACATTGGTATCTGACTAACATCAATCCGTGATGAATATAAACAACTAAACTTAAATGTGAAGTAGTTATGAAATTGATCATGATTATCAGTGAAACATCGGTCCTCGATATTATCTTTCTAAAATGTGCATATTCAAATACGTGCATTTTCTTGATTCTGTCAATTTATAGAATGCAGTTAGAGTATGAGTGAAAAATCAAGGAGAATTGGACAGTTGTATTGGTACTCTGAGATAATTCAGTGATCGATATAATCTACATATTAAACAAATTTCCATATAAACTATCTTACTTTGTTCACTAGTAACATACTTTAAAGTCTTTCTTTCGATCAAGTGTGAAGTGGTGACTTGTGTGGTTTGAAAATGTTGGGATTTAAATAGTTTAAACTGATGAAATTAGAAGATCATCGAATTATATCTCTAACTGATTAACGTTTGAATTGTGCTAAAGTAAGCCAATTCAATAATACTAAAAGTTAAGTGTCCACTGTGACAAAGTTGAACTGAACTGACAAGTGTTTATTACCCATAAAAACCCTGAGTTTGACTTCTGAATATTATCATACCAAAACTGTCATTTCGTTCAAAATGTAAAGTTCTAATTAATGTACTATGCCATTAGAAAGGGGCTGATATGACTGGTGTGTATAACAAAGTAATTCTGTCTGGAATCACCATAGGGTTTTGCTGGTCACAAGCCCAGATAAAGGAAGAGGGTTTGGCATGGGGTCCTCAACCCCATCCCTTAAAAAAACAACCTCATTAAAAAACGCCAACCAGGAAAACCTTTTTAGTCATTCAAACTCTGCCCTGGGAGTTGGAAGATCTTCGTGTCGAAGAGTTATCACGCCCCCTAGCAACATCCAAGTTTCTTCGAAAGCTACGGAGCTGATACCCCTTCTGACAACCAGAAAAACAATTAATTTAGGTACATAGAGTGTTTGCATGATGTGGGAGATAGGAAGAAGCATCCAAATTGCTGAACAAATTAAAAGATGCAACCTGAAGATACTTGGAATAAGCGGAACTCATTAGTTATAAGCTGGACACAAAAGAATATACTCAGGAAAAGTGCTGTTATACTCCGGCAACAAAGAATAAAATACCCCACATACACAATCAGTGGCACTAATGCTGCCCAAAAAAGTACAGAAAGCAGTTATAGGTTTAGAAACTCTTAGACTCACGATAATCAAAGCGTCCTTCAAGACAAAGAAGGATGAGGTTACAATGAGTGCCATCCTGGGGGGTTTACCCTTCAATGACGACTACGAAGACGACAAAGACCAGTTATATGCTAAGCTGCAGTCAATCATAGAGAAATGCTCAGCCAAAGATCTGACCATTCTGATGAGAGACCTAAACGCCGAGGTTGGGATGAACAACACCGGATATAAATACATCATTGGATGACATGGACTGGAAGAATGGAACGAGAACGGTGAGCGGTTTGTAAACTTATGTGCCTTTAACAAAATGATTATAGGTGGCACCATGTTCTCTCACAAACTCATACATGAAAGCTACATGGGTTACACTGGACCATATTATAGAGAACCAAATCGGCAATATCTGTATCAATAAGAAGTTTAGAAGGATCATAGATGTAAGAGCAAGGAGAGGAGCTGACATAGCTTCAGATCACCATTTGGTCGTGGCTAAAAAGAAACTGAAGCTGAAAAAGCACTGGACAACTGGAGCAGCAGCATATAAAAGTTTTAATACAGCCTTTCACATGGATACTAACAAACGCAACGAATTCAAAATAACTCTCAATAATAAGTTTCAGGCATTTCACTATCTACTAGAAAAAGGTGGAACTAATATGGATGACAATTGGAAAGGGATTAAGGAAACAATAACTTCAATATGTCAGGAGGTTTTGGGTAGCAAGAAACAACACTATAAAGAATGAATTTCTGCTGGTACTCTAAAAAAGATCCAAGAAAGGAGGAACAAGATAACAATTAATAACAGCTGAACAAAAACAGAGAAAGCCAAGGAACAGGTATAATACACAAAAGTTAACAAGCAAGTGAAGAAGAGTACTAGGTTGCATAAACGGAAGTATGTGGAGGACCTAACAATGACGGCGGAAAAAGTCGCAAGAGAAAGAAATATGTTTCACCTATACAATATAACAAAGAAACTAGCTGGGAAATCTAGTCAGAACGGCCAATGAATAACAAGGATAGTAAACTAATCACTGGGATGCAAGAACAACCAAACAGGTGGGTAGAGAGCTACGAGCAACTCTTCAATAGACCAGCCCCATCGAACCCACTAGTCATTGAAGCACCAGCCACAGATCTCCCTATAAACACCAATCCACCAACAATCAAAGAAATAGAAATAGCCATGCGACAAATCAACAGTGCTAAGTTGGAAAGGCTAGATAACATACCAGCGAGGCACTGAAGTTAGGTATAGAAGCAACTGCAAAGATAGTCTTCATTCTCTTCATGAAAAATTAAAAGGAAGAACAGTCGTCAAATGACTGGATAGAAGAGTTTCTCATCAGGAAACCAAATAACGTATATTTTGGTAATGGCTAGAACTACAGAGGCATCACTCTACTTTTAGTATTAGGAATAGGGTATTATTCAACCAAACGAAAGATACTATCGACGCCCAACTTCGAAATCAACAGGCCGGATTCGTAAACACTGATAGTGTACCAACCAAATCACTACTCTACGGTTCATTGTTGAACAACCAATTAAATGGAAATCACCACTCTACATTCAATTCCTCGACTACGAGAAATCATTTGACAGCGTAGATGAAAGAACATTATGAAGTTTTCTTCAACATTATGGCATATTCGTGAATTCTTACGATGGACTACACTGTAAAATATTCAGATATGCTGTAAATATTCGTCGAGAATTCCTCATAGTTAAGTATCAATAACAACAAAGAAATAGTAGATTAAGTGAAAAGTTGTCACTCGTGGGATTATGACATCCTGAGAGTAAGATAGTTATCATCAATAGCATTGTTTGATATTTGTGAGCTGAACCTACTAATGAATGGCATCTTAATGATGCTGATATTTTTAAAAAGAGATACATTTAGTGGTTGTTGGCAATCAACAAGAGACGTTACTTCACTTTAGTTTATTGCTAGTTAACACATTTTAGCATGACATACCTCATATCCTAAAAATAACTAATATCAGTAGTTGAATTTGGACTCGTATCATCCAAAGTAAGGGTCTAATAAATTAATATTGAGCTCTTCAAGCTACATTCGGTAACATCATCGATAAACAAGGAGGGTCTAATTCGGATGTGAAGTTGCGGGTTGGCAAGGCAAAGGCAGCATTTCTACGGCTGAAAATCATCTGGAACTCATACCAACTGTCAGTCAACCTTAAAGTCAACACTTTCAATACAAATATGAAGACGGTTCTGTTGTATTAACCTGAAACCTATAAAGAGGACTACGAAAAGCATCATCCTAAAGATACAAGTATTTATAAACAACTGTCTGTGTACGATACATCTGATCCGTTGGCCAGATACCATCAATAACAACCTCTGTGACATAAAACGAGCCAACCAACTTTCAGTCGAGCAAGAAATCAGAAAAAGACGCTGGGGGTGAATTGGACACACATTGAGGAAACCATCAAACTATATCACAGGACGAGCACTAACTTGCAATCCTGAAGGCTATAGGAAAAGTGGAAGACCCAAGAACACATCGCTTAGGGAATTGGTGACAGACATGGAGAGAATGAAGAGCACTTAGGAAGATCTGGAAAGGGTAGTCCAGGACAGAGTTGGTTGGAGAATGCTAGTCGGCTGTTTATGCTCTACATGGAGTAACGGGTATTGATTAGTTGATGGACCAACTGGTTGATGCGATCTTGCGCACAGAAAGTCACCATAACGAGCAGCAATGATTACTGCACGTTTGTGCCATAACTACTTAGTCTCATACCTAACAACACAAGATTGACGAATCAATCAAACAGAATCGTACTATATTTCAAACATTCCTATATATAAACAAAACCAGACCACACCGTCAATCGATTAGATGACTAACATTAATACAAAATAGGAGTAATGGTGACTGTGAACTGGAGTAATGTATACACAATCAGTTTAACCGTAGTTGATGATTGAAAAATGATATACTAAAAGTTAATGTGTTTAACGGGAGTATAAGGCATGGGAAGTGAAAAAAAAATGTTCACCTTGTATACGATCAAAATAAATGAAATAGTCTACAGAAAAACAATTGTCGGTGATAATCAATCTTATTTAGATGCCCAGCATATCATAATGTGATCTCGTAATAGTCATTTTGTTTACTTAAGAATTTGATATCACACATTGATCTAAGTTAGCTAACCAAACAGAAACCATGAAGCACTGAACATCATTTCTATCCTAGTTAGAAAGTCATCTTCAGTTTCGTACTACGACAAAATTCCTATCGATTACTAATTTCCGATGGGTAACTAACTATTTAACTTAGATGAATTCATGATATCAAATTCAATCTTAATCAATAATTTCTACAATAATTTATAGCTTACTTTTGTCTCTTTTTCCAAAAAGCATTAATTTCATTTAATTGATGTTTCAATTGTGTATTCTCTTGATTTATTTTTGACCACTAAAAAGGCAGTAATAAGAATATGGTATTATTAAACTTGACATAGATGACAATTCCTATGTGATTAACTGGAAAATACATCATCCTATTCTGTTTATTATACTATTGTTATGTGTATGAATAGAAAGTAGACACTAGTAAAGAGAGGAGTGTTTAGCATGTAACAATTTTGATTAAAACATGCTTAAAACATGCTAACGAAGCTGTACTGTGACTGGTCTATGTATGACTGGTCAGCACTTACGAACAATTGAGAAGGTCCTAGAATATTCTCATATTGATGTTTATATAAACTCTGGTGTAATTATTTACTTGCTTTGCTTTCTGCTGTCCTATTTCTAAATACATATGGCTACATGCTTTGATTCAAGATCAAATCGGTATAGTTTTCTTTGTTGAATCGTAGAATACTAGACGGGGTTAGAATGTAATATTATCGGGCCAATAATTGTCTTAGTTCTACAAAAAAAAATCATTCTTGACAGCTTTTTGTGGCAACATATTGGTGACTAAGAAATTGGTTGATATAAATACGAATCTTGATGGAAGTGTCAGTTCCCACAAGATCTTTGAATGAGATCTTTAATCATGAGTACTAAAATGCTTGAATTACAGTTTAAGGTTTACTCGTTAACTATTACTAAACATTTAATAGCAAAATATAGTGAATGTTATGTTAAGTCACTTGGACAAGTGACCATACTTCAACAAACCCCTACTTCAATGAAATACGACTAATATTAAAAACTAAGTATAAATATGACAATTTACACTACTCATTGATAATTAGGATAAGCTTGTATTTTCCCGTTGATTTGTAATGCACTGAAACTGGTCAGTCTCTGTTGCCATATGTGCATCCTGAGCGAATTGCCTCGATATAGCGAATTATTTACACGTATTATTTAAGTTGGAGTATGACTGGCAAGCAGAACCCAAAACGCGCGTTTTCTCCTATTTGGGACGAGAAAATACAATCCTACACTAATTACATATATGCCCGTTGCGCAAGTGTAACCGTCTGGACACAGTAGCTTATTGGCGAACGCTGTGGCGTTTGGCACGAAGCGAACTAAATTCGAATCCCAGTACGAACATCAAAATTGGGATGCAGGTATATCCAGACGATGAGTCCCGAATAAGACGAAACGCGCGTCCTGAATTCCGCTTGCCAGTCACAATCCAACTTAAATATTACCCATTGATAAGTTAGATTAGATAAAAACTTAAATAAGTTCACCTTCAATCTGATGTCATCAAGATTCAGGTTATCTGAAATTTCAAATGTAAAATACACAAAATGCTTGATTAATTACACTAAACAGCGAAATATGATATAGATAGATAAGGAACATTCTTCAAGGAATACGCTTGTTGACTAAGAATATTGAGACTAAATAGTTCTATTGGGTGAAGATGCTAACTAAATACAAAGTTTTCTGACCACATTAAACGTCAATACAAGCATTTTTGATATGCGATCTTCTCTTTATTAAATGCAAAATATTGCATTAGAAATGGCTTGCTTCAACGCCAAAATTAGCAATAAAGAGGAAGCAATTAGACGTATCGACCACTTCACTCATGTTGAGAGTCTCATCAGTCCAGTTAGTCTAGTGTTTAATCAAATCTCTCATTCTATACAGAAGGTTTCATTGACTTTGTCAATTGGCATCACACGTGGAGTTGACGCGACATCTATCTTCCGAGCATAAACGCGTTTACTGCTCAGCAGTCCAAGGCGTTCTATTTCATTGGTGTAAAACGTGGCTATTAAGAATGGTGGATATTCGTAGGTTACCAGTATTTGACCATAGGTGTCTTCGAAACATCGTTCGTGTTTTATGGGACCAGCGAATAAGCAATGTGTGGGTTGGGAATACAGTACGATTAATGAAATAGTGTTACGTTTGCATAACCACCGCATACCTGGATTAGTAATGCTCTTTGGTGTAGGTATAAACGGGAAACAACCTATGGGGCGGTCAAACCAAAACATGCTACTTGACTTTAAAATCATTAACAGTTTAGCTGAACCATGTTAATAGGTGCAGACTATTAGGCTGGAGTCCGCGTTATAATCGTAACCGCTGGTTATAGACTTTGGATGGCATGGCTCAGAATTGTTACTAATCGCGATAGTGCATCCAATCTATGCCCTTCTGAAATCACCATAATTTTCTATTACTGATTTATATTTTCATAAATCTTATCTTTCATCTCGAATCATTTCCACTAAACGTACTAAAACGTATCACATTCTACGTTGTAACTGACTGACTAACTGATATGTGGGTAGTTCTGAGAACGATATCTTAGTTAGAGGGGATCAAATTATACATTCTAAGCCATAGTTATAAAAGAAGTTAATATTTATAAAGTTATTCTTTTTGTATTCTCTATTTCTTTTACATAATAAGCCAGAAAACAGAAAGTAAACTTTGATCACTTACTTAATTGACTATATTCAGAAGTCGAGGATTGATTAGTATGCGTCGATTCGAGCAGTGATTCATTTTGGCTTAATAAATGTAGGAATTTTTTAAAATAAAGTCAATATATCGTATTTGTGTTCACTTGTGATACATTGCGCGACGATCATCCATTGTCATTAATGATAATTGTCTCACTCCTGACAAGTCTGAACTCCACTAGTCGTTGCGCTATGTATCACAAATGGATGAAAGTGGGAATTCTACCATGCCGACCCAGTGGACTAAGCGTTTTCCGTCATCTTAAAGACCCTAATGCGGAATCTGGGGTGTGTACTGCTGAGGAGTTCCATACTAATCATCAATTTAATCTCTATTTCATTCAATTCATTGAAATCACTTGATTAAAATAGTTTGTATAATGAATGCATTACAATCATATAAAAACCTTATAGTCAGGCATAGAATTCATTAAACTAAATTTGTTCTCATTAAGAACAATCACTTCGTAATTTCAGCTTTTACTATTAAGACTTTTACTGTTCCCAGTAGTGATTTGTAAAATATTTTGTATACCTGGAAATGGTTGAATCCATTGAATGTATTTTTGACATTTAAATGTCTGCCTTTTTTAGTTGGTTTGATATAGACTGAAATTAATCAATCACTGTTGCTATATATGCAACATCCTGAACGGATTGTCTCCTTACAGCGTTAGTACAACATAATTTAGATTGTGGCTAGCAGGGAGGATCTAGTAAGAGCGTTTCGTTAAATTCGGCACTTGTTAGCTGAATGCACTTATATCCCAGTGTTGATGTTTACACCGACAATCCGTTTCGTGTTAGTTGCTACCAAGTTCACCGCTAAGCTACTATGACAAAATAGTTACATCTAAACAGTGGGTACACGAATATAATTTGAATGTATTCGAATAATTTCGTTAGTTTGATACGAAGTGCGTTGAATTTGACTCCCGGTATGAACATTAACATTCGGATGCAAGTACATGCAGCTGAAGAGTCCGTCCTAGATTCCACTTGCCAGCCACAATCCAAATTAAATCGTTTTTTTGAAAAAATCAACTTGATCACCATTATATTGTTGTTAACACTTCATTCGACAATACTGACGAAATGAATGGAGGGGTCAAAAGTGATCCACAAATTCTGTACCACGAATAAGCAATGCAGTCATTCGGGATCAAATTAAGGGATCTGAAATCAGCCAACGAACCAATTAGCATCACACACTGTTACTAGGTAGTAGTCAATAAATTTTCTATACATGAGAAAAGAAACGACACTATAACAAAGGGTATACACATTATTTACTCGAAATGTTTGTTAATGTTTACCAAAAGTTTTACTGTGTGAAAATGAAATGAACGAAGAACATATCTATTACTTTATTGCCTACTTCGCTCTTGTATAGGACTCCAAAGGAGCACGCGCTTTAGATTCTGCTTCATAGGCTTTGGATTGGCGAACGCCCCAATCTCTGTATTACTGGACCAGTATCCAATGGTAGAATTTCATCAATTTGTGATAATGCGGGACCATCATCCATTGTCGTTGGTGATAAGTATCTCATTCCCAAAAATTTTGAACTCCACTGGTCACAACTTTGCATTAAGGCTTCAGAAACTTCCTGAAGTTACTCACCAGTAAGCTGATTATTGTAAATGAACGTTGAGCAATGTCACAAACCCGTGTAAGTGGAAAGTTTATCATTGGATTCGAACCCAGTGATAAAGACAGAGACATTCTTCGACCATGACCCATTAAGGCATAATCTAGGAGGTACACTTCCGAGGAGCTCAATACTTAGAGGAATCAGCTGTTCAGTGCTTCTCGATTCTAAATAATACCCCTTTCAGCATAAATCTGTGATCAATTCAGTTAACTAAACTTAATGTCACTCTCCACAAGCCATCCCAATTCAAAGGCCAATATTTCCTAAAAAAACTCTTCATAAATACTATTGTGTAGCTTCAACAAAGGATATTATTAAAGAAGATAGCTGGCATCAGTTATCTTTATTTTACTGTTTGACACAGCAAGCCTTTTTCGTTATTTGTTGCCATACATACATAACAAGCTATCATTATCATAGTTAGCTTATTAATAACAGTTTTAACTCTTTAATACTTATTCAACTATTATAGTATGCAAGAACTTGTAGAAATTCTTGAATTTAATAGCAGTATATCATGATCTAAACTCAATCAAACAACTATTTACAACCAGAATGAACCGAAATGTATATTCGATCAAGTTTATAACTTATCAACAATGTCAACTAGAAAAAACAAACTACCAGAAATGAATTCCATTATCTGAAATTATGTAAATAATGCCTAAGAATAATGGGATACATCATTCAATCGCTTGTGGAATAATTCAATGGTGAAATCCTAGACTAAATAGTTGAGTGATAAGTGTTAGTATCTACTGTTTTCTTAAAGATTATCTATACACCTAATGAAAATATGTTAGCTAGTACAAAACTTAATGTCAAGAAGAGTCTCCTTTGAATAATCTTCAATCACATAACACACAGATAAAAACTTACTTTGTACCTTCAGCATTATGAGATTTAGTATCATTAGGATGTTTACATTCATTAGTAGAAGTTGATTCATTAGAGCTATGATAATTACTTATTGAATAATCTGAAGGAGATTTGATTAGATTTTCATTTAAAGGAATACTATTCATACGTTGATTATTGACAACATTTGAAATCTTGAAATAAATAAAAATAAATACACATTGTATGCATCTTCTTACTTAGCAACTACTTTCATTTAATCAATAATAATTCATATTTTACACTGATGTATTGTAAAAAATGATTGCGTAATCATTATTAATAGGTTCTATTCATTTGTACTGTTATAAATTGACTGTCAATACGTGCAGACTACCTGGTTGGAGTCCGCGTGATTATTGTCACAAATGTTTAGAGATTTTAGATGATATGGTTGAAAATAGTTTGGCAATAGCACAGGTGCAGCCATTCCTTGTCTTCCTCCAAATTATAAGTTTTTGAACTTATCATAGTTTTCTCTTTATTGTATTATGTTTTCTAAAATCTTGTCTCCGATCTTTATTCCTTTCCATTAATACTAGCTCTGTTACTACCTCCCCTACTCTGGGATTTGATCCGACAATTTAATCTCTATCTGCTAACTGCGGTTTAGCAACTTGAACTGATGTAGGCACGTACCAAGTTCTACGTTGTAACTGACTGACTGTTGTAAATTGACTAAGATTAAACAAATTAAATAGCATTCTAGTCGAGAAAGTAATTAGTATGCATATCACAATACTCATTAGTACAATAGTTCATGATGATTTCCACAAACAATCTTGTAGACAAAAGAAGTTATATGTTTATTATACCCTTCAAACAGTGTATATATCATGGAATAGTCGAATAAGTAATATGGAGGTTAGACATAAGGTTCTTGGAAAACACGGTAAATCAGTCGAAGAAGTCATTAACCTTCAACGACTGAGATAGTTGGGACAGGTATTGCGCATACCCGACCACCGTCTACCCCGTCGTGAGATGTTGGCTAGGGCTGAAGTAGGATGGAAGAAGGTTAGGGGTGGCCAACCCAAAACATGGCATCAGTCCATGAAGTCCTTGACTACTGGTCTAAGCCATGTAGGTAGATGTAGATTACCTGGTTGGGGTACGCGTGATGATCGTAATAAATGGCTGGAGATATTAGGCGATATGACTCAGAATCAGTCACAGTGACACAAGTGTATTCACTTTTTAACCTCATCTAGATCTTGAATCCTATTATTGTTTTGCTACACACACATCGGTGTTTTGATGTCAGGCAGTTACCTATCAACATTATTGGGTAAAGAAGCTCAATTTATTGCGAATCGACTGAAGTCAGGAATGTCAGCCGATGGATTCTAGCTCACTAGTCTAAGGAATAAGTATCCGTTGCATATTATGGACTCCACCTCCCAGTCGAGTCATAGATGTGCCTTGCTAAGAAGTTTCATACTAGGAAGTAGAAGCAATCCAGTAATCCTTACTTTTAACGGTTATGTAATCCATGTTAGTTCATGATACCAAAATCAAATTCAGTAAACTTTCTAACATCCTGCTGGAATCATTTTAACTGGTTTGTGTTGAATATTTAATATGTAATGCATCACGCCAAAATTGTGTAATTTTCTACATCTTACATGTATGCTCTCTTTGTAGTGAATAAGTAAATTTACCTATAAAAGTTGTTACTTATGGGGATGTTTGTAGTAATTAAGCTGTGCATTAATCACCACCAGAGTCATACATTTGGAAATCGACGTCGATGTGAAACGTTATGTCTTTATAATGAGTATTGCGGTTATCCAACAACAGATGATTCTGACAATTCAATCTAAGGAATATATTGATTCCTACCATTCAGGAGGGATGGTTAGAGGGAATCATAATAATGATCCAGTTCAAACATTTTAATGTAACTATATTATGACTTCCTTTTATTCATTTATGCAATGGATTAAGTAATGGCGTTTACTTCGATACTCTGTCAAATAACCAACATTCTAAGTGACAAATACTTATGTACCAAACATGCAACTTTTCCTACGAAGAATACACTGGAATCTGAACCAACTGTACTGGATTTGAATTCTACCCCAACAATTTTTGAATAGAAAGAAGCATGAATTCCATTGGTGTTGACAATAATTACTCTGTATTCACATAGTAACAAATTCTCTATACAATCAAGTAATCAGTAACTATTATGCAATAAAATTCAGTCGTTTATTAAAGTAAGTGTTGTTTATAGTCACATTGACGAGAAATACAACCGTTGATGAAATTGATCAGTAGCTAAGGTTATTTACTGGAATCTTAATGTTGTTCATCATGGATTTATAAAAATACTGAATTAAATTGTCTTGTCATAAATTTACTATGAATGTTAACTGTCCATGAATAACTTAAACCATTTCTCAAATCCATTTATTGATAAAACCAACTTGTTACACTATTGAAATGACATGTATAATTCAATAGTTGTAAGCTCTTTGAAGAAACAAGTGATGATTACAGCGGAATTTATTAAATCTATCAATAACTAGACTTCATGAAATTGCGATCAGTAGTTTATAAGACTACTTGTTTTTATTAAGTAGTATACAATAAAACACATAAATTTAGATAGGATACACTAATTTAAAACACATACTTCATCTTGCTTCATACATTTATATCTTGTAATATTCTTTTTGATTATTTGTGTTGCATCTAAAACAAAAGAAAAACAAGTTATAAAGAAAATTCCTAAGAACTAATGAATGTAAAAACATACCTTCATTTAAACAATGTTCTAAAATATCTTGAACATTTGAATGATTTAATTCACCATATAAATAAATATAGGCATTCAATTGATGTTTAAAATATTCACAGTTTGAACATTCATGTTCATTAGAATGACTGTCGTCGACTTCATGATCATTTAATTCCTATTGATAGTAATGTAAACAAGAATATTAATGATAGTCTACAATATTTGTGCGTTCATCAAAATATAATAACATTCAAATATTCACTAGTCATAAGGATGTAAATTCCTCTTCAACAGTTGGTACAATTAACATGTTAAAATAAGTTAAATTGAATTATTATGCAAAACTTTAGGAAATCAAACAACTAAATTTGATTATCATCTACTGACTTGATATTGGTCATTATTCAGTATTAATAACTCAACTCTATAGTAAATTAGTTTAAGAAGGAATCAATCAATCAAGCATTTAATGCCTGCTACGCTATGTGAAGCATAGACAGCCAACTAGCATTCTTCAACCAACTCTGTCCTGGATTTTCCTTTTCAGATCTTCCTAAGTGCTTTTCATTCTCTCCATGTCTGTCACCAATTCCCTAAGCGATGTGTTCTCGATTCTTCCACTTTTCCTATAGCCTTCAGGATTGCAAGTTAGTGCTCGTCCTGTGATATAGTTTGATGGTTTCCTCAATGTGTGTCCAATTCACTCCCAGCGTCTTTTTCTGATTTCGTGCTCGACTGAAAGTTGGTCGGTTTGTCTTATGTCACAGAAGGTTGTTGTTGATGGTATCTGGCCAACGGATCAGATGTACCGTGCGCAGACAGTTGTTTATAAATACTTGCATCTTTAGGATGATGCTTTTCGTAGTCCTCTTTATAGGTCTCAGCTCTATACAACAGAACCGACTGTCTTCACATTTGTATTGAAAGTAATGACTTTAATGTTGACTAACAATTGATTTGAATTCCAGATGTTTGTCAGTCGTAGAAATGCTACCCTTGCCTTGTCAATCCGCGCCTTCACATCCGAATCAGACCCTCCCTGTTTATCGATGATGTTGTCAAATGTAGCTTGAATCGCTCAATATAAATATGCTAGACTAATAAATTCGATGATATGAGTCCAAATTTGACGAATGATATTAATTATTTTTAGGATATGGGTATGTCATGCTAAAATGTTTTAACTAACAATAAACTAAAGTGAAGTAACTTCTCTTGTTGATTACCAACAACTACCAAATGTATCTCTTTTTAAAAATATCACACCATACTGTTAATCCTTGAAAACATTAGTGCCAGTCAGTCCCGAGATAATCTTTTTAAAAAGTTTTTAGTATCTAGGAAAGTGATAAGAATACTTAGACCAATCAGTATTGTTTATAGACTGCCGAATGCATTCTAGAAATAACAGGGTATATTTTCATTATGTTGGTGAGATATTTACTGATTCTCTTACTAAGTTTACGATGTTTTCTACATACGTCTAGAATCCCAGTGGAATAAGTTAACTTGTAAACAATCTTATTTACTGTAGATGAACAATTATTGGAAATAAAGATTCATTCATCTATTCCGCATCCACTACTTACAAACCTAAAATCACCAACCATGATTTTTTAATCTCTTAGCAAAAAGAGGATTTTTTTAATCGATTAACCAATATCCCGCCCTATCTGTATTATTCATGTATTGAACTCAGTTTCGCACTACTGAAGTCTAGAAAATTTGGTGAGCAAATGTGTGGTTTCTTAATAGTGATAGACACTTTCCATCACACTACAAATCAAACCCACTACCTACAAGTTTAAAAGCAAAAATCTGACAACCAGCATCATTAAGACGCCATTCATTGGTAGGATCAGGTGACGAATATCACCCGATGTTATTGATGATAACTGTCTTTCACGCTCTCCCTCTCTCTTTCTCATTTATCTACTCAACACTGGACTTGTTGGTATGAGCAATTACATTACATTAGTAGATTTGGTTAACATGACTTAGAGTTTAGACAAATGAACGTTTTCGGTGTGACTAATCACACGTGAGTTATGGGTTTTGAGGTCACTGTGCGTAATTTAATCAAGGACAAAAATCATTCCATGTTATACTTTCACGCTAGACTGGTTGATGAGTGATTTTACTCTTGAAAGAATTGTAGAGTATTTACAGATTATTGCATTACAATAACCAGCCCATCAGTGATTGACATCAGGATGCTCATGACGTTGTGATGAGAAGTGGCGACTTGAGGATGTCAGGCTTGTCGCGAGTAAAACAGTCACAACTTGTGACAATGGACAGTTCTAGCGCTATATCACAAATTGACAGAAGTGGGAACTCTAACATTGAGTGTCGACCCAGTGGTGCCGATGGTTAGGCGTTTTCCATCAGCCTGATGCCCCTGGTACAGAATATGTAGTGCTCATTGCTGAGGAGTCCCACACTCGAATGAAACAGATGTCTAGTGACCCCTGCTTTTTAATGTTACCTTCCCAACATCTATTTGTGACATTTTCAATCAACTAAAAATGTCGATATGTCACAGAATGATGTTGGCATGGTACCACTGAAACCGAGGAGCACTGAACAGCTGTTTTGTTCTCAATTTAATGAATTAAAAATCATTAGAAAAAACACATTGTTTGTTAGTAGTTTTACTTTATCCGACATCTTCAATATGTGTAACCTACATTCGACTGTTTTTGATCGACGGTACAAATCGTCAATTGTTCTTGTAAATTCTGTAGGTGGTTAAAAATTCAAAAAAAAAATACTGCATGTTTTACATTTATGGTATCAAACAAATGTAAAATATAATTTACACAAATGCAATAATGTAAACAATCAACTCCATTATGAAACATTAAGTTATGTAATCGGTATTGTGTCGGTTAATAATACCACCTAGTTACATCAACTGAAATAAACATGAAGTAGGTTTTGAAACTGTTGAGTTTTCAAAAAATGAAGTAAATCTCTTGATTCTATCTATATCAACGTGATGTGTATGTTAAGAAGAAATAAAGGCCACTCACGTCTATCTTTGTACAGTTAGGTGTATGAAGGCTATTATCACTTATCGGTTGCTCACAGCAAGGAACAGTGATATTTTTAGGGGTATCAGATAAGAAAACTGGCCTCAGAGTGGTTTTAATGACCCAGAGAGTTATCACGATACCTAGGGCGTAACTGCCTGTTAGAAATTGCCATTTTGTAAGCGGTTTTGTTATGTTAGATACTTACAAGTTAAAACCTTACTTCCGGTAAATAAAACTTCTGGAGTATAGCAAGATATGGTCATTTAAGGCAAACCTTTTCCAATCCTCCCTCTTCCTATATGGGAGGGCAGAATATTTACAGTGTTGGTTGTCTGAGGATAACACGTTACTGCCGTCACAACTCTGTACAGCTCGCAGTACGGATTCGCTCTCTGATCTTTGGCTTAATCCTCTTAATCACACTTCACTTTAACTGACCTGTCTGGAATGATTCAACCAAGAGTTCAGGCTAGGTCATGACAATCAACACATCAAAGTAACAGCAATGATCCGGGTAGATAAGGGTTCCAAACTAACATCTTACTTAGAGTACACTAACACTCCAAAGCATTTTAGATCAATTCAATAGTCAACGGGTAAATGAATTATCTCTGGAGAATAGGAAGTTACGTATATCTCATTATTTGGTATAGAGTAAAATCGAATTTTGCTTTGAAGAATATTTAGATTACATAATCTGCGTTTAGTATTTGTGGCATAACCAGTCAGAACAGATTTGTGGTAATAATACACAGGAACAAAACTTGAAATGACTGTCCACCCCCCTCCTTCTCACCCGATCTCTATGAATGTTATATTCTGAGAAACTATGAAATATCAAAAGATAAAGCCTAACTTGTAAGTGTAAAGAACGAATATGACATAAAATGTTAGCTTTTACTTGAGCCACTTCATTACAAATAGTGACCTCCTTGAAATCAAAGTGTATTTCTGTGAAATATATGAAAATCAATAACATAACTGTAACGTCGTTTTCATCTAAGACAACAACAGTGTATGAAACAAATAGATAAGTAATTTATCTACTTAAATCTTTATGATGATAAACATTTCGTTCAAAGATGCTAATTTGAACTTAACAAGCATTGTCGCTGTAGATCTAATAGTGACTATTAGATTATTGAATTTGAAATCGATATCACAGATTAGGCTGAGGTAGGCACCAATGAAAAACCTAAAACCACTGGACAGGTGTTTCGTCCTAGAATGGAACTATTTAACAGTACACACTCCTCAGCCACACCAGGGAATCTAGCCCGGGAACTTCAGGCTTCGCGGTGGACGTTACACCAATGGAGTTCGACTATATCGGGTATAAGGCAGTCACCTACCGATAACAATGGATGATGCTGAGCAAATTTATCGCGGATCAACTGAGAGATATCAAGCGTTGAAAGTTGGTTAAGCGTTCGCCGAAAAACCCAAAGGTCCTGGGCCGCATTTCTTAGTGTTTACTGCGTGAACACTGCTGAAGAGCCTCATAGTAGGACGAAATAGCTGTCTAGTAAATCTTGGTTTAAATGATCGTTTACATTCAGTAAGTAAACTATCTCCATAAAGCCCAATTACAACTATTAGATTACTTATAATACAATAAGTAATATAACCTTTTTGTAACAGAATTTCAACAAATAAGTTCTTAAAAAAATTTAAATAGAATTAAATGTGTTTAGACGTTCAGAGAACAGAGTTTAGTTATTTCATCTTCATTTATGACTGGCCTCACCAGTATTATCACAAAAAATACATGACATGAAGAAGAAGCATGGGCATTCTAGTTTCTATTGTTAATAAACTGGTTCATACTAATTTTTTTCTAATTTCAGTGAATAATATTATATTCCCCCCCCTTCTCTGATTGCTAGCTTCCGGTTGGTACCGATTTCGTCTGATGTAAATATGTCAGGGGTAATGTGTTTTATGACTGGTTAATTGTTGAAGTGTTCAGAAATTTACAAAAGACATAGATACTATACAGACCTGCCCGTTTGTACTAATTTGAATGTGAATGCTTTTGTGGCCACAGATATAAACTTTGTTGTCTATGATCGACTGCATGTTTCTGTAAATCCTTAACATTGATTTATAGAACGTTTTTCTCTAATTAAGACATGGAGGTGTCACAGACGATTAAATACCTCATGAATTCAACTTTGTAATCATGTACTTAATTATCATATTTTTAAATAGAACTTGATTTTCTATACAAAAAATCTTCGTTGACATTGGATATCGGCGTGTTGCGATTGTACGGTGTTAAATCTACTTCGCAAATCGTTGCTCACATTGGATCGGTTGATTGGAAATTTCTATGAGAACGTTATTATTACTTGTCTATAAGCTATCGGATTACTTCGTGCGGAGTTGATTAGTGTTTGTGGACTCAATATGCCTCAAGCACTATTCACAGATACGATAGAAAGAGTTATCTTTTATTGTAATAGTTTCTTTCAGAAGAAATCAGTAGGAACAGGCTTCCCTAGTTAGTCTAGACTGACATTCAGGCAAACCTGCATACTGGTTATACTGTGGGTAATGCAGTTGCCTGCTTCTCTGGAATCATAATATGTAAAAGTATGTGGAGAATCAGCAATCCAGTGGTTTCAGCACTTCTGAGACAATGCTCAGAAATGATGCTACACTTAAATCTGTTGCTGGGAGGCGTTGGTAAAGTTGTGAAAATAGATAAAACAGCCATTAGAAAGAGAAGATATAAGGGAGGGAAATATCTGCGAAGTGAATGGGTACTCATCACTTTAATTTCACTGGTTAGTTCTTGACATTTACGATAGAACATTTGGAAAAAGACATTACCATTATGTCCCAGATAGGACTGCAAAAACCATAACAGCAACAATTCAGATGTACGCCCACCCAGGAACCATAATTTATACAGTCGACTAGAGAACATATCGGTTTCTTCGAAGAGTTGAATACTTCCACCGTGTCGTATTTCATACAAGATACTTTGTGGACTTAAGTACTGGTATTCATACACAATACAATACAGGATATTGATGAAGTCTGAAAGGGTTTCTAAGATCTTATAAAGATTCTAGAAACAACATGATTTGGTATCATATAGGTGAGCTTTTATATCGTTCATGTTATTTATAGTTTTATCTACAACTACATTTACATCGGTTAAAAAACATTCTCAATGTCATCGGTTGCTATTCAAGTTAACCAGTAAAGTATAGTTTCACCAAATTCCCTCTTGAACATTAACTGTCTTCTTCCTTTGTCAAAATTATAATTAACCAAGCATCAACTTGTATCAGTTAATTTTTTTTAAAAAAAATAATAACGAAAACTATAATGTGACTAATGCATATACTACTTACTATCTAATGTTGTTGCTATGATTGTTACTTGATTATTATTTATCTATTCACTTTGAATCGATTAATAATCATGCTTATGACAAGTTATAAATCACATGATAACAATACATGGTAGGTCATTGTTTACATTTGTTGATATGTGTATATAAGTAATATGTGCATATTTGTGTTTGCCTATAATATGTACATGTTTAAGTATAAAGCCGATTAAGTGCAATTCATAATTAATCTTTTAAGTTCTTTTTTTTTGTTTTTATCATTCATTCAATCCGATTACAGATTCTATTGATTTATCTTAATTGTTCAATAGAAGTGTCACTATGAATTCTTTGTAATTATGTAATTGACTGGTAGATTGATTGATTCATAGGGAGGACGGTATGTCAGAGAGGGGGTAGTTGACGTAACCAACTGATGATTGAGTTGAAGTGATTTTGTGGAGATCGATATTAAATGTTGTTGTTTGTAATTTATAAATAATTGATATAGGTGGGCGATCAATAAAAACTAGGGAGTTCAGCGTAGGTAATTTGTCCTAGCATACACTACGAAGTAGAAGTGAACACCAATGACTCCTATAGTGATGATAAGGAAGACTTTTAAGTTTTGTGGTGAACGTTCAACAGATAGCCTAATTGGGCTGGTATTCAATGAAAAAATTCTCAGTCCAATCAATAACGTGATGATCACTCAATGTGATTAGTGAAAAGTGCCTTACTTTAAGATAGTCATAACATTACCAGTTACAACTTTTAACTAGAACTTTAAAATGAATCCTAAGGTGACTAGTGAGTTGCTACGGAGTTCAATAATAAGACAAAATTTCTGTCTAGAGTTCTATGGTTTCCACTAGCCACCAACTGAGATCAGTCTATCGGTTAAGTCACGTAACATAAAACAGAACGACTGACTTCGGAATGCATTACAAAAGTCCTACTGAGAAGACAATACCAATTACCAGTGGTACATATATCACCGACTAAGAAAGATAAAGAATGTATATTAATGAGAATTCAATGTGTGTGTGAAATAATAATCCAATGGTGTTAAATTGAAACACTGTTGATGATTGAATCTTTGAATGATTTATGAAGGCTGCTCCAAATTGAGATACCATTTAGATCATATTCTATTTCAAAAGTACAAAGAAATAGGCTTACATAACTAAGAAAAATTGCTTACCCAGATAAATTCACTTACATAAAATATAATAAAGAGCGCACAATATGGAAGTGATGCACATCAGAATTAAACAGCAATCCATAAACATTTAACTTCGAATAGTTCCTTGGTTGAAACTAATATAACATAACAATCATCTTCAAATAAACTAACAACCTTAAGCTACTACAAGAGAAGAAATAAGCAGGATCCAAATTTTTGCACAAAGGAAAATCATATATTCTTGCCCGCATACCATAAAATAAGTAAACAAGTAATATTCATGTTGAATACAGCGAATTAAACAACATGGCAAATCAGTCGAAGAGGTCGATACAATCATCCAAACAGACGGATGAGTAATGTGTTGTATATATCCGACCACTGCCTACTAATATGTTGGTTGAGGTGAACGTAGGATGGAAGAATGGTAGGGCCACCAAGCTGAAATATGTATCAGTTCACGAAGTCATCAACTGTTAGTGTAAACCATGTTGGTAGATTCAGACTACCTGCTTGGGGTTTGCACGACCATTTTAATCAATTATTATGTAATTGGTGACATGGCTCCGAATAGGTGACAGAGGAGTAAATGTAATCACTTCATATCATCTTCGACACCTTATGTTCCATTATTACTTCGTACACACCTTTCCATTATTTCACCTACCCACTCTACCTGACGTTTATTATTGGAATGTTACTCTCGGAAAATTGACCTAGTTGTGCTAATGTGATATGAAAACTTGAACTTATTTACCAGATTCGATAGTATCCATGACTGAATGACTGATCGACTGACACACCAGATGATTCTACTAAATGACTTCCAAAATAATCGATAATACTTGTTGTTGTCTTAGATATTGGCATATTACCCGATACCTACTATCAACACATTCAACTAAAATTACAATCGAATTACCAACATTCCATTTATTACGCAATTAGCATCTATTTTTCAGACAACAAACAATCTTGTTTACTAGACACGTAAATTCAACTAATTAATGAAAATCATTAAACCACCATAGTTACAATCTAATAGAACATAATGGTCATTCATTCATTCATTCAATGACAATCATATGAATCATCAAGGTATTTTCAAAAAAATTCAAATGTAATCAACACCATAATAATCCATTAAATGGCTAGACATAAGCCTATATTGAAGAGTCAATTATTAGTTGATTAAATACATCACATATTGGTGTTGCCAGGGTTGCAACCATCCATCAATTGTCATTGGTGATAGCTCTTTCACTCCCGACATGTCTAAACTCCACCAGTCTCGACTTCTTATTAGCACCATAGGAACCTCATGAAGTTAGTCACTAATGAACTGATTATTGTAATTGAATTGATGTGGTTTTATGGAGATGAGTATTATGTTTAGTTGTTTGTATTCGTCACAGATTAATATTAGTTGTGTACCACTGAGAGGCCGAGACATTTTTTGTCAATTAACTACACATTACATGGCATTCAGTGTTATTGGTAGATAAATGCTAAACATCCTACCCATATACTCACCAATTCAACTCGTCATATTAAAATTTCATTACAATTCCAGAATTCATAAATTCCAACCAGATAACCATCATCATTTCAATCATGACACACACAGTTGATGAAATGCAACAACTCAGTCACAACACTGAATGAAGATTTCAATGTGTTAGAAGTTGTTGATTGGAATCGTAAAATTCAAAATACGTTCTTTTTACAAATAATGTAAATAATATTGGTTTAACATAGATTTACCCTTTCGGATGAATTCATTTCCATGATTAACATACACTTTATTTTACACAATTCTAATTATTCAAATATGTTTGGTGATATATTTGGTGACATATTCAATCAAATAAATAATCAATTTCCACAAAAATAACCATCCCAATTGAACTATAATAATAAGCTCACTAGTGACAAACTTCAGGATGGTCCTGAAGCTCTAGTGAGAAGTCGTGACTGGTGGGGTTCAGACTTGCCAGGAGTGAGACAGTTATCACCAATGGCAATGAATGATCGTCACACTATATATCACAAATTGGTGGAAGTGGGAATCCTATCCAATGAACAGTTGATCAGTGCCCTTCTGAGGTTGCCTGAAAATGTATATATCAGTTTACTTGTAAAAGTTAACACATAAGAGGGTCTGGAAGAAGAACTTCTACAAAGTAATTTGCACGTATTCCATTAAAATTGATGTTCGAAGGAAAAGAAAATGTTCATGAGTATAATTACCAGACATTTAATTGACTACAGATATTTGGTGACCTTCAGAACTATCAACAAGCTAAAAAAAAACACCACTTTTACTCCGCTTTACAGAGTCTATTGCCATCAGACGGATTCAACGTGACCTTTGTATACAGACCACCCTTTGCCGTGGTAAAAGAAATGAAGCTGTTGAAGCGTATAGAAGCGTGTAGATTATGTAGTCTCTTCATTTTATCTCAATCATGATGTCATCAAAAATGTTACCAACGTTTTATATAAGTCACTTAGTTAATTACCATATTATATTACTTTCATTATTATTATTATTATTATTATTATTATTATTATTATTATTATTATTATTATTATTATTATTATTATTATTATTATTATTATTATTATTATTATTACTTTCATTATTATTATTATTATTATTATTATTATTATTATTATTATTATTATTATTATTATTATTATTATTATTATTATTATTATTATTATTATTATTATTATTATTATTATTATTATTATTATTATTATTATTATTATTATTATTATTATTATTATTATTATTATTATTATTATTATTATTATTATTATTATTATTATTATTATTATTATTATTATTATTATTATTATTATTATTATTATTATTATTATTATTATTATTATTATTATTATTATTATTATTATTATTATTATTATTATTATTATTATTATTATTATTATTATTATTACTTTCATTATTATTATTATTATTATTATTATTATTATTATTATTATTATTATTATTATTATTATTATTATTATTATTACAAATGTCTAATTATTCAAATATGTTGGTGATATATTTGGTGACATATTCAATCAATAAATAATCAATTTCCACAAAAATAACCATCCCAATTGAAACTATAATAATAAGCTCACTAGTGACAACACTTCAGGATGGTCCTGAAGCCTCTAGTGAGAAGTCGTGACTGGTGGGGTTCAGACTTGCCAGGAGTGAGACAGTTATCACCAATTGGCAATGAATGATCGTCACACTATATATCACAAATTGGTGGAAGTGGGAATCCTATCCAATGAACAGTTGATCAGTGCCTTCTGAGGTTGCCTGAAAATGTATATATCAGTTTACTTGTAAAAGTTAACACATAGAGGGTCTGGAAGAAGAACTTTGTAATTTGCACGTATTCCATTAAATTGATGTTCGAAGGAAAAGAAAATGTTCATGAGTATAATTACCAGACATTTAATTGACTACAGATATTTGGTGACCTTCAGAACTATCAACAAGCTAAAAAAAAACACCACTTTTACTCCGCTTTACAGAGTCTATTGCCATCAGACGGATTTCAACGGACCTTTGTATACAGACCACCCTTTGCCGTGGTAAAAGAAATGAAGCTGTTGAAGCGTATAGAAGCGTGTAGATTATGTAGTCTCTTCATTTTATCTCAATCATGATGTCATCAAAAATGTTACCAACGTTGTTATATAATCACTTAGTTAATTACCATTATTATTATTACTTTCATTATTATTATTATTATTATTATTATTATTATTATTTATATATGGGCTAGCTTTGTGAAGACAAGCAATAATTTTAGTTGATTATAATGGTCACAGATTCATGTCGGTTGGTTGCCACTTAAAATAAGTAAGCAGTAGATAGCTGTTTCATCCTAGAATGGAACTTTTCAGAAGTGTCCACCCTTAATCCCGAAAGGGGATCTTACACAGGTCTCATGGCTAATGTTTAGCAATCTACAATACTAAGCTAGCTTTCGATAGTATAATTCCAGCCGCAGTTCTGAGAGGCTAACAGTTATCATCAATAAAATTAGTTAGTCGCCGCGACATATCACAAATCGATAGAAGCAGGAATTATACCATTGGATGCCTACTGACTAAGTGATGAGAAAGGTTAAGCACTCGCCGTGACACCTGGAGGGCTTGTGTTTGGTTTTGTGTTGGAATCGAGGGTGGTCACTGCTGACGAGTCTTGTCATAATACAAAACAGGAGTTCAGTGTTTCCTAGTTTTCAGTGGAACCTAACTGACATGAATTTGTGACGGATACCAATAACTAAAATTACTCACATTTGTTAGTAATGGCTACGTTACACCCCTAACTTCATGTTAACTATATAAATACCGAAGTGAGTTTTTACTGCATTTTTACTTACTTTCACTATAAATCCAATAGTCTCTTCTGTTTTTGAACTGATCCTCATCAACTAATAAACGAATGTTAATTAGTCGATGATGGGAACTGGTAGGAATTTACATTCTATGCTTAAAATAATGTTCTTTCAATGTTTATATTTTGTATAAGTAGGTTATCTCTAATCATAGCTCAGGGATTTGTTCAAGCATTGTGTCGGCTTTCCTGTCTATAGATCTCAATATCGTCATTAATCAATAAAACTGTATAATACTTATATTCTGCAACCTGTCAATGACATATAAAGCTGTCATACTGAGGCGAGAAATCAGAAATGACAATCTATCGATTCAATTCTCCGCTCTATTGAAAGCCTTATGGCTAAATATTTAAGTTGGATTGTGACTGGCAAGCGGAATCCAGGAGGCGCGTCTTGTCCAATTCGGGACTCATTGGCTGGATGTACCTGCATCCTAATGTTCATGTTCACACTGGGAATCGAACTCAGTCCGATTCGTGCCAAACGCCACCTCGTTCATCACAAGGCTACTATGTCCAGACAGGTACATCCAGGTACATCCAGCCGATGAGTCCCAAATAGGACGAAACGTGTGCCCTGGATTCCGCTTGCCAGTCACACTCCAACTTAAAAAATATGTGTAAATAATTCGCTATGTCGAGGCGATCAGCTCAGGATGCACATATGGCAACAGAGACTGACCAGTTTCAGTGCATTACAAATCAACCGGAAAATACAAGCTTATCCTAATTACCTTATGGCTAAATTATATCTGGTTAAGCATTCAGTAACTGTAATATTTGTACTGATCAAATTATAAGCATCTTAGAGACTCAGTAATGATTGTCACATGTATTTACCATCCTGAATCACTGTCACTTTATTATGATCTTATTATCCTGAACTATATACAACTACCCTTCATTTCCTATTACTAATTAGTTTAGTATATGTTTATACTCACTAAATGACTTGACTTTAGCTCTCATTCGTCAGTGTTAGTCTTCTTTCTTTCCAAACCTGTGGGAAGGGCTTTAGTCACTTAGGCAACGTGCCGATTAATCATCGTTTACATGTCTATCAGGTCGTAGTCATAGAGCAAATTCCATTGGCTTGTTTTATCCTGGAAACTGCAAAGTCATTTCAATAATATTTTATCCCATTTCATAGGTCAAGTTATTTTATGAGTATGAAGTATAAGAGAGTTAGGTAAGATTAAAGTTTAATCTCGTCTAAGGGTAATAACTAAAGTAAAGTGTTGATTTATGTGTTACATTACATCTGTTTAACAAAAACTCAGTATTTGATGTGTTTAACGTTAAAATGCTTAGTTTATGATGTTATATCCTTTTTGAGAGCTAAACAGGTATTTTGATAAGTAACTGCATACTGGATTCGGGTTGTCTAAATCTTTATTGACTAACTATAATGGTTAACCTCTATGGATAGTTTAGGTATCTTTAAAGCTTTCCCTTACGCTATAATGTAGCTGAATAGCTCAATCTCACCCATGTACTACGTATGTTTTCTTAAGATGTTAGATAACTATAATTAGAAACGTTGATTCAATAATTTATCCAATTGCAAACTTACTTGGATCAACTTATCAAGAACTTGATTGTCTTCTAGTAACTTCTTTTCATTATCTATTTTCATTATGATTACTTGCTCTAAGTGTTTATTGGTTGTACATAGATTGTCGTTTTCTAAACTAAACATTTTTTGTTCTCTTTTCATAGACTATAATAATAAAATAATAAAGTAGTCTAAGGAGTTAATTACGGATATGACAGAATATAGATATGATCACTAAATCAGTTATGAATAACGTCGGATCTAGCACACATGCTCATAGATCAATGTAGCCAGATTACATAAACGCAACAAGATCAAATATACGAGAGTTAAGCTCTAATAAAATACGTCAAGTAGGGTAGGTAGATGAAATGATGGAAAGGTGTGTACGAAGTAATAATGGAACATAAGATGTCGAAGATATAAAGTGATTACATTTGAGCCTCTGTCACCTATTCAGATACATCTCACCCAATATCCAATCAATAATAATAGTTGTTATGCAAACCCCAAGCAGGTAGTCTGCATCTACCAACATGGTTTGCATTAACAGTTGATGACTTCGTGGAATGATAAATGTTTCAGCTTGGTGGCCCTATCATTCTTCCATCCTACGTTTGCCTCAAACAACATATTAGTAAGCAGTGGTCAGGTATATACAACACATTACTCATCCATCTGTTTGGATGATGGTATCAACCTCTTCGACTGATTTCCCATGTTGTTTAATTCGCTGTATTCAACATGAATATTGCTTCTTTACTTATTACGTAA
Source organism: Schistosoma mekongi (assembly GCA_034768735.1). Classification (NCBI taxonomy): domain Eukaryota; kingdom Metazoa; phylum Platyhelminthes; class Trematoda; order Strigeidida; family Schistosomatidae; genus Schistosoma; species Schistosoma mekongi. The sequence continues at coordinate 4,061,102 of CM068312.1, forward strand.
ACTCCGCCTGTAGCCCTCCTAGGGTTACTGCCGGTCCCAAACCCAGGTAAAGGAGGAGGGTTGGGCATGGGGCTAGCACCCCCATCCCGTAAAAACCCAAACTTGCTAAACAAAATGCAAACCAGATTAAACAAGATAAACCATTTAAACCATTTAAACTCTGCCCTGGGAGTGGAAGGATTGTTTATGACGCCTCATGATGAAAGCCGAAATTCTTCGGAAGTCATGAGGCCGATGCCCCCCCTTCTAACAACCAGAGCAAATATTTTTATAGGTACATGGAATGTTCGAACAATGTGGGAGAGCGGGAAGACAAATCAAATAGCTGCAGAATTGAAGAGATACAACTTGACAATACTCGGAATCAGCGAAACCCATTGGACTCAAGCTGGACAGAAAACATTAGCTTCGGGAGAGATGCTACTATACTCCGGTCACGAAGAGGAAAATGCTCCCCACACTCAAGGAGTTCCTCTGATGCTGTCCAAGGAGGCACGTAATGCATTTGTGGGATGGGAACCACATGGACCCAGGATCATCAAAGCATCTTTCAAAACAATGAAGAAAGGGATTACAATGAATATTATCCAATGCTATGCACCAACCAACGACGGCAACGACAAAGACAAAGATCAGTTTTACGATAGACTGCAATCAATTATAGCAAAGTGTCGAGGAAAGGATCTGACAATACTGATGGGGGACCTAAACGCCAAAGTCGGAATGGACAACACTGGATATGAAGAAATCATGGGACGACAAGGAGTGGGAGACAGAAACGACAATGGTGAAAGACTTGCAAACCTATGTGCCTTCAACAAATTGGTTATAGGTGGTACAATATTCGCCCACAAACGCATACACAAGGCTACATGGGTCTCATCGGATCATACTACAGAGAATCAAATCGATCATATATGTATCAATAAAAAATTTAGAAGATCAATGGAAGATGTAAGAACCAGGAGAGGAGCTGACATAGCTTCAGACCACCACCTGGTGGTTTCTAAAATAAAACTGAAGCTAAAGAAGCAGTGGACAACTGGAGTGGCAGCACTACAACGGTTCAATACAGGCTTTCTTCGAGACACTGACAAACTCAATGAATTCAAAATATCTCTCAACAACAGGTTCCAAGCCTTACAAGATCTGCTGAAAGAAGGAGAAACCACTATGGAGGATAACTGGAAAGAAATCAAAGAAGCACTAACGTCAACATGTCAGGAGGTTCTAGGCCGCAAGAAGCACAATTATAAGGAATGGATCTCCACTGAGACATTGAGCAAAATTCAACAAAGGAGGAACAAGAAGATAGAAATCAACAACAGCCGAACAAGAACAGAGAAAATCAAGGCTCAAGCTGAATACTCAGAAGCAAATAAGCAAGTAAAGAAGAGCATTAGAGCTGACATACGGAAATACATCGAAGGCCTTGCAACGACAGCAGAGAAGGCTGCAATAGAAGGAAATATGAAACAGCTATACGACACAACAAAAAAACTGGCAGATAAACATGGTAAACCAGAGCGACCGATCAATAACAAAGAAGGCAAGACACTCACCGAGATTGAAGAACAAAAGAATAGGTGGGTAGAACACTTTGAGGAACTTCTAAATAGGCCAGCTCCACCGAACCCACCAGACATCGAAGCAGCACCTACAGATCTCCCGATAGATGTCACTCCACCAACGATGGAAGAAATCAAGATGGCCATCAGACAAATCAAAAGTGGGAAAGCAGCAGGACCTGACAATATACCAGCTGAAGCACTCAAGTCAGATATCGACCTAACAGCAAGGATACTCCACGTTCTATTCAAAAAGATCTGGGAGGAAGAACAAGTGCCGGCAGACTGGAAAGAAGAACATCTTATCAAGATACCAAAGAAAGGAGATTTGAGCAAATGTGACAACTACAGAGGGATCACGCTACTGTCGATACCAGGGAAAGTCTTTAACAGAGTATTGTTGAACAGAATGAAAGATTCAGTGGAGGCTCAACTTCGAGATCAACAAGCTGGTTTTCTTAAGGATCGGTCGTGCACGGACCAAATCGAAACACTACGGATCATCGTTGAACAATCAATTGAATGGAACTCGCCACTGTACATCAACTTCATTGATTATGAGAAGGCGTTTGATAGTGTAGATAGGAGGACACTATGGAAACTTCTTCGACACTACGGAGTACCAGAGAAACTCGTCAACATCATCCGGAACTCTTACGACGGAACACAGTGCAAAATTGTGCATAGAGGACAACTGACAAATGCATTTTCAGTGGGGACCTGAGTCAGAAAAGGTTGCTTGCTGTCACCTTTTCTCTTCCTCCTAGTGGTTGACTGGATCATGAAGACCTCCACATTTGAGGGAATGTACGGGATTCAATGGACAAGTAGGATGCAACTCGATGATTTGGACTTTGAGGATAATCTAGCTGTCTTAGCACATACACACCAACAAATGCAAGCAAAGACAACCAGTGTAGCAGCAACTTCAGCATCAGTAGGCGTGAACATACATAAGGGTAAGAGCAAGATTCTCAAATACAACACAGGGAGCACCAACCCAATTCAACTTGATGGAGAAACTCTGGAAGAAGTGAATACTTTCACATATCTAGGGAGCATCACCGATGAACAAGGAGGGTCCGATGCAGATGTAAAGACAAGGATTGGCAAGGCAAGGGCAGCATTCCTACAGTTGAAAAGCATCTGGAACTCAAAACAAATATCAACTAACCTCAAAGTCAGACTCTTCGATTCGAACGTGTAGTCAGTCCTGCTGTATGGAGCTGAAACTTCGAGAATTACTGCAAGCATCATCAGACGGATACAAGTATTTATAAACAACTGCCTACGCAACGTACTGAATGTCCGTTGGCCGGAAATCATCAGCAACAGCTTACTATGGGAGAGGACAAACCAACTTCCAGCCGAAGAGGGAATTAGGAAAAGACGTTGGAAATGGATAGGACATACATTGCGGAAACCATCAGACTGCATCACGAGACAAGCATTAACATGGAATCCTGCTGGGAAACGGAAAAGAGGAAGGCCAAAGAGCACGCTGCGTCGAGAATTTGAAGCAGACATTAAAAGGATGAACAGCAACTGGAAACAATTGGAAAGGATTGCTCAAGACAGAGTTAAATGGAGAACACTGGTGAGCGGCCTATGCTCCTCAGCGAGGAGTAACGGGCATAAGTTAAGTTAAGTTACTTATTACGTAGTATATAGGCGACATTTCAAATATTTCTATGATCAAAAATTTGGATCCTACGCATTTCTATCCTCATAGTCCGTGTTTAACATTCATAGTCTGAAATAGAGTTGACTGCTGCAGAGTATACTTGGCAAATTTTGCGCCTATTCAGTAGGTGACACAAGTCTGTATAAACCAAGCTAGCATTCTACATACGCTCTAAGATTTTGTCAGATACCAACCCGTCAATACTAACTGATGTGACTTCTGAGACAAATGAAGTGGCTCACGAACTCAACTACTTTAATTCTAATGACCAGTATGGATAGGCATATGGATATGAATGTCTGCTTGCTGAAATTGGCACTTACATATGCATAACTCACATCAGTTCAAGAAGTCAAATAGATGAGAAATACGGTTCAAAAGTTACAAAACAGTCAAAGAATTAAATGTTTAGTGTCACTTCATTCAAGATTTAGTGAAAAATTGTGATCAAAAATATGAAATTGCCGACGTTAGGAATATGAACTAGTGGATACTAATCTACTTGGTTGATCACTGTGTAGTGACTAACTGTATGCTCATCAAGTACTTTATAGCAGTGATCTAATTCTATTCATCAAGTTGTAGTGTAGTCACTAGTGTAAGTGACTACGTAGAGATGAAAGGTGATTTAAGGGTAGTCAGCAGGAAACCGTGGGCCTAGGTCTCGTGCCATTTGACACTTATCAGCAACACCCACCTGCTATCTTTTAAAAAACTTGTGTTACCCTGTGGTCACTATGACCCCATATCAATCTATCAACGTCTTATTAGTCAGGTTGTAGTTATAGTACAAGTTCAGTTGATTCAGTCAGACACAAGATCAGTATTCGCCTGTCTCGGTTATCTGGTATCGTAACTTAACACCAGCCCACCCGTAGACATTTCAAAATGACTTTAGTGATAGATATATAGGACGAATGAATATGTGACAAGTCAGTGCTACTCATGTTATTAACTTCACCTTTGCTTAGCAATACTGGAAAACGTTTATGAGAATGCAAATATGAATAAATGTTTGGCAATGTAATTTGCACCACTCAATTACACCTGATACTACGACCGATTTTCGAATCGATGCATCCACACACCTCAATCATCTAACTGTTACCATTATTAAAGTCCTTCTAATCCCTAATCAATAACATGATAGCCTAATGTCATGTCTTAATTTGACTGTTCTTACTAGTTGTCTTAATCTGTTCCTGAGTACTTTATCGTGAGCATAAATTTTACATACATTAACAACTAGGTTAACTAATTTTAGCGCCCTAATTAGATACCATACTTTGTAACTTTATACTAGTTAAATGAAGACTGTAATCATTTAAAATTTGTTATGCTAAGAGATGAATAGCGGATGGAATAACTCATGGTACTTAATTATTTTACAGATTCTCTTATAAATCAGACAAATTAGATTAAAACATAGACAACAGAGCACATTTACTTAGAAGGGATTATACATCCTCTATTATAAAGATTTAGATGGATAAACGTAAGTAATGTGTATGTAATATTTCAAATCAATATCGATTATAATGCCCGAACCCAGTCATCAGTACTGATCTTTCCTGTTGATCTACCGATGAGGTATCTTTGTTACGATGTAAACTACTACCTATCACAATATAGGAAGATAATAACCTTGACAAGAACCAATACCGGTAAGGCCAGGCACTAGCGCCGTTGTTATATGTCCGTCCGCACGTCTGCCCAATGTATCCTAGTCCTCAAGCTAAATAGAACATAAGATAGATGGTCCAGAAACCAACCAGTCCAATTGTATTTCATTCATTTATTTATATGTATACAACACCTGACCACACAACTGACCAATAAGATGAATAACATTCACATGGAAGAAGGAAACAAATAACCAGTTTTGTCATAGAAAAAGCTTCTGTAAACTAATTGGTCAAATGAGAAATTTTTTTAGCTGAGATGTCTTATGTCTTTCATAATTGTCAAAACTGTTGATAGATCATACAAATCAAGATGAATGACTAACTTCTAGAACCATTTTCCAGATTATTTCAGATAGTTTAGTTTTATCTATACTGGGTGTTTTACTCCTATTATTTGTGCTGTTAGGTTTTATATGTACATAAAGTAATGTTTTAAATTCAAATGTGACGCGGTCTCCTTAACTTAATTGTCATATGGACTAGAGATATGAGAGCAGACTTACAGACATAGAACAATTGGTCTTTGTAATATGTTAAGGTATTAGTTCCTAACAAGATTAATAATCTGTATCACAACGTACCAACTGTACAGTTCTATGACATGACAAACCTACTTTGTCAAAACTATGGTAGTAACTATTTAGGTAAACAAATATTCCAATCAAATGACATCTTATGTGTTAAGCATTTATTGAACAAACTGTAACAGGATTAACTCACCCATTCACACTCACGTACACATGACAACATGATCTATAAAGATTTTTCAATTCAATACATAAATTATAACGATCTGGTTTTGTTTCCTTATTCTTTACCTTAATTAATACAGCAAGTTACCCTATCTTATGTACACACGTATCCAAATGTACAGTTAAATCCATGTATACATACGTATACATATATAGTGTAAATAATGCAATTTAGTTTGGTGTTATGGAGAATGTTGAATCTAAACTTGATATATCTAGTCGACTTTAGTTAGATAATTACTGTAGAAAGAAATCACTGCATATTCGGAATGTTCTAGTATGAAGCCCTTCTGAAAGGCACATCACCCGCGCATCCCCTCCCCATATGGACAAACTGAGCTCAGTACCCTAAGGCTTCGTGGAGAACGTTTAAATCCTAGATAACTATGCTGATTGTATATAATGGTCAATATTTCGAACTTTAATTAATGCGCAATATATTGCCCTACCGAATCCATTAGTGAGTATCTAACTCTCATGGTCATATCCGTTGAATAAAGCTCTGGAATTATATATTTAAATTAGTTACTAATATCCTGTTATGTTGTACGATTCAAGAAGAATAACTTTCAGAAATATGATCAAGATAACTATTTCAGTTGCATTATTTGGAATGTGAACACTTTATTTATGTTAGTATTCTATCCTTCATGCCCTGTCCTCCCGTTTAGCACATTAACTGCTAATATACCATTTCACATGTACGAACTACAGTTAATTCATTATGTACACGTTACCTCGATTCATTACCACTATTTCGCTTGGTTTGCATTGATACTCATTTCCTAATCGGTTGATTGCATAGTCAGATTTTACGTATATATAAAGAAATGTTTGAAATATAATTTGATTGGTCTGGTTGGTTCATCAACTTGTGTTATTCCTATTTCCGGCCTGGGATTCAGTTGGCACTGAGAAAAGGAGCAGGGACCAACTACACACTCACAATGGCGCTTGTTGTTGTAACTTTGTACACACAAGGTTATGTCAAATAATTGGTCATGCTATTCCAGTTATAACAGTTTTTGACGTCATAACGTAACCTGACATTCACCACTCAGTAAATTTAGTGATTAAAACAACTTATTTATTTGAATTAGACTGCATAGATGCATAAAGTCGTAATTGTACAATATCATGTTTGTCAAGTCCTATATAGTATTACTCGAGGAATCCTATCAATAAACAAGTAGAAGTAACATGATTACTAGCTTCGGTAGATAGACAGCTTGTCTGCTATATTTTAATGGTAAACAATTAGAGGCAGTTGTGAGGGTTCAATCAGTTGATCTAGATTTCATGCCAGTTGGCATCCATCAATAAATTGTGAATGTAATCGTTTTACAGTTAATTACACCGTCTTAAATTCATGATAAACTAAGGTTATTTGACTGAAGCTAACATTGCATTAGTTAAGAAGATGCTGAAATCCATAGAGTGTTGAACAGTCTGTGGTTTTGTACATTGTTAAATCAAAGATGTACATATTACGATTACAGAAAACATGAAAACATAGTGAAGAGTTTAACTTATGATGAATTCATTCATAGAGTACTTACACAGCCATTTACATAAATCATTCAATGAGTGTCGTATAAAAGATGGTATTTCAACAACAATCGGCATGATTTTAAAGTGACACAAAATCAATCCATAAGAGGTTGTATAATCAAACATGACGTGAACACTTGTCATTTAGTGAGAATAGACTTATCTTAGAAGTCATCTACAAAAGTGGTTGAATCATTATCGGACACGGAGTGATTCCAACTCATCAAGAATGATAAAGCCTCCATTTATGGTATCATCACAATCGTAAACTCCAGATTACTACATTAATTACTTATCTGTTGATGTTTTATTCATTTACCTATTTATTTCTGCATCCACATCATTTCTAATTAAATCCCAATTCAGATTACATAACCTCTTTCTTAAAAATATTAGTTTTCACCTTATTACAATGACATTCTACGTGAATACAAAACATTTTAACAACCAAATTTTTCTTATGGACTGAAGCTAATCACTGTCTGTTTCTATATATGCATCCTGAGTGGATTGCCTCGATATTGCAAATGAATCACAAGTATTATATAAGCTAGATTGTGACTGGCAAGTAGAATCCAGGACGCGCGTTTCATCCTACTAGGGACTCTTCGGCTAAAAGTACCTGCATCCCAATGTCGATGTTGACATGAAACAGACTGACTTTGAATCCCACTGTAAGCATTAACATTCGAATGTAAGTACATCTATCCGATGAGTCAGAAATAGGACGAAACACGGGTCCTGAATTCCACTTTCCAGACACAATCCAACTTAAATAAAACCAGATTTCCGGTTGCCTGAATTAGAATAACGCTTTTAAGTGCGTGTATGTGTGTGTACGATTCTATTACTACGTTCAGTAAATTAATGTTATTACCTATCACCAAACATATTTTTAATTATGATTGTGTAGACAAAGTTTAAACTAGTTGTAGTATAGTCATACAAATGAACACATCCGAAAAGGTAAATCTATGTTAAACCAATATTATTCACATTATTTGTGAAAAGAACGTATTTTGAATTTTACGATTCCAATCAACAACTTCTAACACATTGAAATCTTCATTCAGTGTTGTGACTGAGTTGTTGCATTTCATCAACTGTGTGTGTCATGATTGAAATGATGATGGTTATCTGATTGGAATTTATGAATTCTGGAATTGTAATGAAATTTTAATATGACGAGTTGAATTGGTGAGTATATGGGTAGGATGTTTAGCATTTATCTACCAATAACACTGAATGCCATGTAATGTGTAGTTAATTGACAAAAAATGTCTCGGTCTCTCAGTGGTACCCAATTAATATTAATCTGTGATGAATACAAACAACTAAACATAATACTCATCTCCATAAAACTACATCAATTCAATTACAATAATCAGTCCACTAGTGACTAACTTGATGAGGTTCCTATGGTGCTAATAAGAAGTCGTGACTGGTGGAGTTTACGCATATCAAGAGTTAGACAGTTATCAACAATGACAATTGGTAAATGATGAAAGTGTGAATTCTATTATTGGAGGTTGGTTGTTTCAATGTGAACAGGGTTGAGTTTTGGCCGCTTAATCTGGAGACGTAGGTTGGATTAACTATTTGTGTCTAGAGGGCGTACTACCACATAAGAGTCTGATAATAGAACACAACAGCTATCCAGTGTTACCTTGTTTTCAATGCTACCAACCTGGCATGAATCTGTGACGGATATATTTAACTGAACTTGAAGCAAAGAAATTTAAAATAACAGCCGAACAAGAGCCGAGAAAGCCAAGGCACAGGCCGAATACACCGAAGTCAACAAGCAAGTGAAGCTTAGCATCAGGTCGGATAAACGGAAATTTGTTGAGGATCTAGCAATGACAGCGGAAAAAGCTGCCAGAGAAGGAAACATGAGGCTTTTATACGATACAACAGAGAAACTATCTGGGAAATTCAATAAGCCAGAACGGCCAATCAAGAACAAGGCTGGCAAACCAATCACTGAAGTGCATAAACAACGGAACAGGTTGGTAGAACACTTCAAAAACTTTCAAATAGACCAGTTCTACTGAACCCACCAGTCATCCAAGCAGCAGCCACGGATCTCCCTATAAGCACAGACCCACCAACAGTCGAAGAAATCAAAATGGCAATCAGTTAGATCAAGAGTGGTAAGTCAGCAGGACCAGACAACATACCAGCGGAGGTATTGAAGACAGATATAAAAGCAACTTCAAAGATACTCCACATTATCTTCAGGAAGATTTGGGAGGAAGAATAAGTTCCAGCAGACTGGAAAGATGGGTACCTCATCAAGATACCAAAGAAAGACGATCTCAGCAATTGTGAGAACTACAGAGGAAACACTCTACTTTTAGTACCAGGAAAGATCTTCAACAGTGTTATTGAACAGAATAAAGGACCCAGTTGACGTCCAACTTCGAGATCAACAGCCCGGATTCCGTAAAGACCGATCGTGTACTGACCAAATCGCTACTCTACGGTTCATTGTTGAACAATCAATTGAATGGAATTCATCACCTTACATCAACTTTCTCGACTACGAGAAAGCATTTGACAGCGTGGATAGGAGAATATTATGAGGCATTCTACGACATTATAGAGTACCCGAAAAGATAGTTAACATCATACGGAATTCTTACGACGGACTACATTATAAGATCGTGCATGGAGGTCAGCTCACACATACATTCGAAGTGAAGACTGGTGTCAGACAAGGCTGCTTACTCTCGCCCTTCCTCTTCCTACTGGTGATTGACTGGATCATGAAGACTGCAACATCTGAAGGCACTCTCGGAATACAATGGACAACATCGACGCAACTAGATGACTTGGACTTTGCATATGACGTAGCTCTTCTTTCTCACACACAACATCAAATGCAGATGAGGACCAACAATGTAGCAACAGACTCAGCAGCAGTAGCCCTCAACATACACAAACCGAAAAGCAAGATCCTTCGATACAAAACAACAAACACTAATCCAATTACACTTGAAGGAGAAATTCTGGAAGATGTTGAAAGCTTTACATATTTAGGCCGCATAATCGATCAACATGGAGGGTTTGATTCGGACGAAAAAGCGCTGATCCGTAAGGCAAGGGCAGCATTTCTACAACTGAAAAACATCTGGAACTCAAACCAACTGTCAGTCAATATTAAAGTAAAAATTTTCAATTCAAATGTGAGGACAGTTCTGTTGTATGGGGCTGAAACTTGGAGAACTGTAAAAAGCATTCTCCAGAAGATTCAAGTATTTATAAACAATTATCTGCGCAAGATTCTTCGGATTCGTTGGCCAGATACCATTAACAACAACTTTCTGTGGCAGAGAACTAACTAACTTCCAGCGAAGGAAGAAATTAGGAAAAGACACTGCAGGTGGATTGGACATACATTGAAGAAATCATCAAACTGTGTCACAAGACAAGCACTAACTTGGAATCCTAAAGGTCAAAGAAAAAGAGGGGACTCAGGAACACACTGAGTCAGGAATTGGAGGCAGACGTGAAGAGAATGGAGATCACTTAGGAAAGGCTGGAAAGGAAGCCCAGGACAGAATTGGCTGGAGAATGCTGGTGGGCGGCCTATGCTCCACTTGGGGGGAACAGACACTGATGACGATGATGAAGCCAATCTTCATTAAACCAGCCATCTCAAATTAGAAATATCACATGTTGATCAGATGATTCAGTGTTTTGTAGGAAGTTTGTGATTTTAAGGCTCAACCGAATTCCAGTGTCATGTACTCGCACAATTGATAAATTTCAACGCATGACGAAGTAGTTGTCAATATCTACCTGCAATGAATTCATAATATTAAATTTTTAATTCAACAATCTCCACAACTCCTAATCATATTGCAAACTGGAATCTGGATTCCCGTTAGTGAGGAGTTCCACACTACAACGAAACATATGTTCAGTGTTTCCTGATTTTCACTGCTGCTCTTCCAACACCAATCTGTGATGTATTTAATCAATTAATAATTGACTGTTCAATATAGGCTTATGTCTAGCCATTTAATGGATTATTATGGTGTTGATTACATTTGAATTTTTTTGAAAATACCTTGATGATTCATATGATTGTCATTGAATGAAAAAGCATTCTCCAGAAGATTCAAGTATTTATAAACAATTATCTGCGCAAGATTCTTCGGATTCGTTGGCCAGATACCATTAACAACAACTTTCTGTGGCAGAGAACTAACTAACTCCAGCGAAGGAAGAAATTAGGAAAAGACACTGCAGGTGGATTGGACATACATTGAAGAAATCATCAAACTGTGTCACAAGACAAGCACTAACTTGGAATCCTAAAGGTCAAAGAAAAAGAGGGGACTCAGGAACACACTGAGTCAGGAATTGGAGGCAGACGTGAAGAGAATGGAGATCACTTAGGAAAGGCTGGAAAGGAAGCCCAGGACAGAATTGGCTGGAGAATGCTGGTGGGCGGCCTATGCTCCACTTGGGGGGAACAGACACTGATGACGATGATGAAGCCAATCTTCATTAAACCAGCCATCTCAAATTAGAAATATCACATGTTGATCAGATGATTCAGTGTTTTGTAGGAAGTTTGTGATTTTAAGGCTCAACCGAATTCCAGTGTCATGTACTCGCACAATTGATAAATTTCAACGCATGACGAAGTAGTTGTCAAGTGATTATCTACCTGCAATGAATTCATAATATTAAATTTTTAATTCAACAATCTCCACAACTCCTAATCATATTGCAAACTGGAATCTGGATTCCCGTTAGTGAGGAGTTCCACACTACAACGAAACATATGTTCAGTGTTTCCTGATTTTCACTGCTGCTCTTCCAACACCAATCTGTGATGTATTTAATCAATTAATAATTGACTGTTCAATATAGGCTTATGTCTAGCCATTTAATGGATTATTATGGTGTTGATTACATTTGAATTTTTTTGAAAATACCTTGATGATTCATATGATTGTCATTGAATGAATGAATGAATGACCATTATGTTCTATTAGATTGTAACTATGGTGGTTTAATGATTTTCATTAATTAGTTGAATTTACGTGTCTAGTAAACAAGATTGTTTGTTGTCTGAAAAATAGATGCTAATTGCGTAATAAATGGAATGTTGGTAATTCGATTGTAATTTAGGTTGAATGTGTTGATAGTAGGCATCGGGTAATATGCCAATATCTAAGACAACAACAAGTATTATCGATTATTTTGGAAGTCATTTAGTAGAATCATCTGGTGTGTCAGTTGATCAGTCATTCAGTCATGGATACTATCGAATCTGGTAAATAAGTTCAAGTTTTCATATCACATTAGCACAACTAGGTCAATTTTCCGAGAGTAACATTCCAATAATAAACGTCAGGTAGAGTGGGTAGGTGAAATAATGGAAAGGTGTGTACGAAGGAACAATGGAACATAAGATGTCGAAGAAGATATAAGGTGATTACATTTGCTCCTCTGTCACTTATTCGGAGCCATCTCACCTAATATCCAATCACTGATTACGATAGTCTTATAAACCTCAACCAGGTATTCTACATTTACGAAGATTATCTAGACCAGTGGTCTATGACGCCATGGCTTGACGCATGTTTTGACTCGGCTGCCCCTACCATTCTTCCGTCTTACTTCTATCACAGCCTACATTGTTTGGCAAAGTGGCAGTGGTCAGACAAACATTATTGTTTATTGGTAATTCATTTATTTTGGAATGGAAATAATATTTGGATATAACGAGTTGAATTACTGAGTATATGAGGGACAGTGTGTGGACTTTACCTATTAATAACATTGGATGAGTCCACGTAATACATCACAAACATCCTGAAGTTAGAAATGTCGACTATTGGTTTGATGATTTATCTTTTGATGCAAAGTCTACAGGTTTTTCAGCTTGATAACTTGCTATGACATCGATGCACATTGTTTAGAAATTACATCAAAGGTTGAAGTTAGCTTTTCAATGCTTCTTGTTTTTCAAAGGTATTCGACCTTTAGTTCGTTCATCGAATATTCCAATATTTTTATTATTATTGAAATGATATTCAATCTTACTATTGTTTGAGGTAGTAGATGAATTTTTTTGTTAACTATATCGTAACTTTAGCATCAATCTTAGGGAATCCTACCAGTTAACGATTAATCCCTTTAAGACTGCTTATTACTAATAGTACACAATCAAACAGTTAAAAGAAATAATACAATTAGTATTTTCAAAGCCTTGACAAATGTCATTATCAAATATCGCTTGTATGGTAGATATAGCACAAACATTCCCGAGGTACTAAAAGTTATTAGTTAGTCACATATGCAAAACATGGAGCTTGGTACATTTGTTCATTGGTTTAAACTGTTACAATCCATTAACACAAGATGAATACCAAAGTAGTAGAAATAGTAGTAACGTGAATGATAGTAAAATAAGAATTCAACATAGGTAATATGCTTCCGAAGAAAAATCTTTTTGTAGGGTTACAGGTTTGTAAAAATGTTAGTGCTCTAACTTAAAAAGGACGCAAACTGTGATAGCTCCTGCTCTATTCCAACCGATGTTGAGCCATGTTACCTAGAGTATGTAACAGCTGATTAAAATAATCGCGTGGACTTCATCAATAAAGTCTGCGCAGCCTAATATGTCACAGACCAGCAGTCAACTACATAGTGAACTGATTAGTAATTTTGTTTTGGTTACCTCTGTTATTCTATTCAGACGCCAGTCATCACTGCATGATGAAGTAATCAAAGCATATCTTTACCAACTTAGTCAGCTAGGATATACAACATGATCAACTAGCTTACCATCTATACTCAATACCTTAGCTTATGTCTAACCTCAGCAGTTGTTATTAAGTCGTCTCAGTAGATGCGATCATTGTTTCGAAAACAACAACGGTTGAATACTGATAACTTATGAATGCTACCTACTTTCATAGGCCATGTTTCACACCCATATCGTAAAACAGAGTGCACTACTGATTGACCGATGGATATCGTGCCTACACAATATTTGACAAACTAATCAACGTCTTAATTACTCCGTATAGGGAGATAGGTATTTCCAAACAGATCTATGTGTACAGAAGGATAGAATGATAAACCATTGTTTACAATAGTAAATATACATTTTTAGTCCATTATATGATCTTAATTACGCTTGCAAGTTAAATTATCATTCGGTCAAATTAAGTCAAACAACTATGTCGTTAACTGTCTTAGCTTTGTTATGAATACGTAATTCTTTCCTAATTGATTGTATTCATCACAAACTGATGTCAATCGGGTACCACTAAAATCTGGGGAGCACCGAAGAGCGGTTTAGTCCTAGTATGAGATTTCTTAGCAGTGCACACCTCCGATTTCCCTTCCCCTTCACCTTCAGGAAATCCGACTCATGGCCTTTAGGTTGACAAAAGCCTAACCTTCTAAACTACGAAACCAGTCAGCGTCCAATCGTAGAATTCACACTTACACCATTTTTTATTAACTACAACCAATCCCCCACTTCTGATATCTTAACCAAGTTTCAATATGTTTATTGAGTGTTGACTGACCTGAACGTCAAGCTTTTGAAAATTCTTTTGTCCATTTTGTATTTTCTCTGTCCATATTCATGAAATTTTACAAGTCAAACGTGTGTTCATATTTTTCATCTGAATTCACTGTTACAATTAAAGATAAGCTGCATCGTTTGACAGCTAATGATGTTTATGTAGGTGGTGATTAGTGGTTCAGAGGCTTTCTCAGATTCAGTGTTTTCATAATTAGAAGACACATATAGATAATTATGGGCATACGTTTGTTTAGAAAAACGTTGTAGTTCTAGACAGAAGAATTGCAAAGTAAGCTAAAGAATTTTCACAAGCTGCTTACTCAGGTCAGTCAACAATCAACAGCATACTGAATAGGATTCAGTTTTTCGACTAATTACAAGTGCTATAAGGATCCACAGAACTATGAATTCGGTCAACATGGAATTGAATCAAAATGAATGTGCGAAAAAATGATGAAACCAGCGTTAACAACATTAGATCAAATTCAAGATCAGTCAAATAAACTCCTAGTCACTTATGGTGAAATTCTCACATCTCACTTATATCATAAGTTTGCGCAAAAATGAAATTGTTGAGAATGTTGATGAATGCTCTACTATTAAACCGACAATCTCAGAGAAAGCAGTTTAACTAAAATTATCCTCCTGAGCTACAAATTTCCTAAACGAACTTAATGAAACTGTTTCAGGAGATTATTGTTAGATAACAAGGATGATTTATGTCATTAAGTGGAATTAACAGTATACTCTAAGTCCGTTACTTGTCACGATGATGTAAGTGAGATCTCAAAGAAGTTAAAGTAACCTGTGGGACTCTGACTTGTGTCATGGAGAGTCATAGTTAATGATTATCTCATTGAACTGGCTTCCTTAAAGAATACCGGTTAATACACAGAATTAAACAATACAACACTGGTTTATTCAAAGCTTCCAGTGTAAACAAGCTATTGTTCTAGGCAAAAATGAAATGTCATTAAAATGAGAATCACTCTCTAAACACACTATACTACTGAAAAGAATTGCAAAGTCGTAATTTGTAGTTAACTACTTTGTATTTTAAAAAATTAGTGATATTTTACTGTCATCTCTGGTTTTCAACGAATAATCTAATGTGATATTTAGTCATATACTGTCAGCCAATTGAGGATGATTGGAGAGGACATTGTGTTTCATATATGAAACTTGCAATTTTCTGTATTCAACAATATAGTTTGTCCACGATGACTTGTACTGGCTAACGTCCACTTAAAATAGTAAATCTAACAGCTATTACATTTCTAATTTTATAACATCATAGCCTCCATCACGGAATGATCATAACCATTGAAAACCTCTTACAAAGACGCTTACATATCGATTTAGAATGTGCATATGATATGGAATTATCCGACGAAAATGTGGACGATATCCAGAGTTTCCCGAAAGCCTTCAGTAATCATGCAGCTATCTTCAGGATATACTTCCATCTAAATGCGAAATGTTGCTTTGAGACTGGTTTGATCAACTCCTAGACTGGTCATAGGGAGTGAAGTGATTTAATGTGTTCTCCAGTTTATTTATTTCGGTGGTCTTATCAGCCCTTATTAGTTTGTGACTAACAAAATCCTATCGCGTATGTAGAAAGCGAGCTTAGATCTGAAAACTTGTGTCACTAATAGCATCAATCAAAAAAATGTACTGCACTGTAGTCCTCTCAGTATTAACTTATGGATGTGAAAAATGGGCTACTAGAATTTAAGATATGTGTATGTTGAAGGTTTTTGTTATCTTTAAAGCGTCATTCACATATCATGAAGTGACCAAGTAAGCAAAATCAACGTTAGGCACAGGACACCAGATGGAAACGGTAAATCGATTGATCAGGTTATGTACTTTCATCTACTGAAGTTCTTTAGTTATGTATTACGCATGCCCAATCTGTACCTATCATGTAACATGATGTCGGTTGGCTTGAGAGTGTGATAAAAGAAGGTTAGGGACCGCTAAACTAGAATGTAGCATCAGACCATGAAGTCATCGACTGTTGGTCGGAACCGTGTCGATAGATGTAGATTAGCTGGTTGTGGCACGTACGACTGTTGTAAACAATCGTTGGATACTGCGTGATATGGCCTAGAATCCACCACAATAGTATAAATATGTTTGCTCTTTATCTTCTAGATCCTTAGCTATATTTTTCCCATATATACGCGTTTGTTTCATTTCTTATTGTTGCACTACAGTATGTTATTAATCTTGTTAATCTGATCAATTGTGCTAACTTGGTATAACAACTTGGATTCATGCTCATATGTGCCAGGTTTTACACTAAACATGACTGAATGGCTTACGATGCATCGATAATTACTAGTTAACGATACTCAATGCTAGTTGAGGAATATTGAGAACTAATGTAAATTATTGGGTTCCGAATCAACGGTTTAAAAGTCGAACGTCCCAAGTGATCCTTGGAAGATTTATGGATATATACTAGTAACTGAAGTGTTCTACACCAACCTACAATATTTATTCAATACTACAATCAACTGGCTTATGTTAGTTAGAGAATTTTTCAATCTCTACAAATCTTTTACTCAAAGAAGCATTCAATTAGGTTACAGTAAGGTTAGGGTCAGAAGAATAAAAAAAAAATAGAACAATTATCTAATCAACTTACTTGTATCAAATTATTTAATAGAATATTATCAGATTTTAATTGTTTATTCTCTTCTTTGGTTCTAATTAATTCATGTTCAGTTTCTTTCAATTTCATTTTCATTGTACTCAATTCATTCATCTCCTTAGATGAAAAGAACATAGAAATAAGTAAATCTATAAGTTAGTTAAGTAGTTACAATGAATTAGATATTCATGAATTAATCATATAATCCCTCTCTCTTTCGTATTGAAAAAAGCTACCTATTGTGGTTTATGTTTCTTGCCCTACTTTGAATAGGTGAATTCGTTAATGCACATAAATACATCAAAACTGTAGAAGTCTGTGAGAGTAACATAAAGTTATGTCAATTTCGATATCACGAATTGATCTGAATCAGACAACCACTGGTCACCTGGAAGCACTGGACAGCTGTTGCGTCCTAGTATGGGACTACTCAGTAGTGCGCATCCACGACCCCATCGGGGATCGAACCAGGATCCTCTGGCTCCACGGTTGATATTTCCAATTCAGTCGATTCACGATACGTTGAGTGACCTTCTCCATGCCATCTGTTAGTTACTACCTCACACCCGACACGGTTGATTAATGGTTGTCTGATTCAAATCAATTCGTGATATTAAAATTGACAGTTAACTATCTCCACAGACCCCCCCCTTTAATTATAAAGTTTTGTAATGTAAAACATTCTATCGATTGTTATAGATAGAAAAATTTTAAAGATATTGGATGTTTGGATGGTAGATTCTTATAAGAATAAACTTCTTATGAACAAATATGCTTAATTTTCAGTTCTGAATTGCCGTCATATTCCTGTCTTTAAAGTATTTTGGATATCTATTTTCAGTTAACGAATTGATAACGACCTCAAGTTTGTCATTACTGTATCTAGTAATGCAGACTTCATATATCTGTTAGCACAAATAGTAGATGAGGTTCCCTTTCTACTTATTATCACCAAGCTATAAACGTCAATTTACTGAATGTTCCATGTTGGCTTGCTACTAATGGTTTTTAATAGGGTTGCATTACTACTTCTTGTTAGAGGTACACAAAGAAATAAGACAGATAAACCTACTTCATTATCTAACGTGAATTCTATAGTTATGTAACATGCATTGGATAGTTACGATCAACTTCCAGCCGAGGAAGAAATTAGGAAAAGACGCTGGAGGTCGATTGGACAAACATTTAGGAAACCATCAAACTGTGTCACAAGACAAGCACTAAATTTGAATCTTAAAGGTCAAAAAAAGAGGAAGACCCAGGAATACATTGCGTCGGAAATTTGAGACATACATGAAGAGAATGAAAAGCACTTAGTAAGAGCTGGAAAGGAAAGCCGAGGACAGAGTTGGTTAGAGAATGCTGGTGGACGGCCTATGCTCCACATGGGGTAACAGGCATTGATTGATTGATTGGTTGGTTGAATAGTTACATGATGTCATTTAGATCAATGCATTCGTCATAAATGATGAATGTATGTATTGAACTATTTGATGTCAGAATTACATTGGTTGTTTCTTCAAGTATAAACATGAAGTGGTTGTTTAGTCATTTAGATTAGTGAACACATAATAACATGATCGTTAAAATTTGATTAGCACTGAATGATAGGTAATAATAATAATAGTTGTCGCACAGTCAAATCGAATGCTTCAATCTTATAGGGATTAAGTGAAGACACGAATAGCCGGAAGAATAAACTTTTATTCATTAAAACAAAATACTTATATAAGCGGCTCGCATGTGACAAACTTCAGGATATTCCTAAAGTTCAAGCGATAAGTCTAGATTAATGGGATTTAAACTTATCGGGAGTGAGAAAGTTGGCACCAATCGGATTGACTAAACGTTATTGGATATCGAAAATTGGTAGAAGTGAGAATTTTACCATCGGATACCGACTGGTCCAGTGGTGTTGATACCTAGGCGTTCACCATAACACCTGAAGCTCGTAGCTTCGATTCCATGGTTGAGTCAAGAGTGCGTACCACTAATAAGTTCCACACTAAGGTGAAACAGCTGTTAAGTGCTCCCTGGCTTTACGTGATATCTAACCAACGTCATTCTGCGACACCATCAACCAAACTTAAGACCTATCTCTACGAAACCACGTCAATTCATAAGTAGTTGCGTAAAATTAGATGCCACAAACAACTAGAGATTATCAGCTCTACAGATCACTGAGGTTTTAGTTCTTTAATACCTATCCATTTCACCCATCATGTCAATATTAATATTTCAGACTTTAAATCTGTATGTCATGTATTCAAACATTGTAGATATTTTCAGCTCTATCACGACTTCAGATACAACTTACTGACAAGTGTCAACTATCAAGAAACTTAGATCAAATCAAAGATTCCTCTAATTATCTAATATCAAACAGAAAAGAACAGTAACGATCAATGTCGATTAATTTTGTTCACTTAAATGTCAGTGATCTCTTTTAATTAAACACATCCAGGTGCTCATTAAAATGCAAAAATGATTAGACTAAAGCTACAACTCAGTAGTCATGTATTATTTAAGTTGGATTGTGACTGGTAAGTGAAATCTAGGACGTGCATTTCGTCTTGTCTAGGACTCGTTGGCAGGAAGTACCTGCACCCTAATGTTGATAATCACAGTGGGACTCGAACTCAGTCCGTTTCGTGCCAAACGCCATCGCGTTCACCACTAGACTACCGTCACCCCAATGTTAATACCCGTTGTACAAGTGTGACTGTTCAGACTCAGTAGCCTAGTGGTGAACACCGTAGAGTTTAGTGCGAAACGAAATGATTTCGAGTCACGGTGTGAGCATCAACAATCAGTGCAGGTACATCCGGCCGACGAGACCCAAATAGGACAAAACGCGCGTCCTGGATTCTACTTGCTAGTCAAAATCCAACTCAAATAATTGATGACCAGTTTGTGTGACAAATGATCTCCTCATATTTGTCAAATTATGATTGGTTTTCATTAAATACAATGAAATAGTCATTTATATGCAACGTAGTACCTGGCATGTATATCCATTAGATTAAGTTACCACATCAAATTAGTATGACGAGATTAAATGAACAAGTTTAATCCCAGAACACTGTTTACCAAGAATGAATGAAATGGTATGTACGATAAAATTTATCACAACTTAATATCTAGAAGACAAAGTGTAAAAACATCTGAGTTACTTCTACCGATTCTTAGTCATATAACTGAATATATTTAACTAGTTATCTTGATTATCATGTATAGGCCAATAAGGTAGCATACATCTACCAACATAGCTCAGACTATCAGTCATTAACTTCATGGTTTGAAGACACTAGATTTTGGTTTGGTAGTCAATAGTTTTCTCCTATCCTACATCCTAATGAGGTAATCTATAGCCCTTGTGTAGATGATGATTTGCAATATGTATTACATGTCCCAGTCAACTCAGTCAATGAAAATTCATCAACTGATTTAATATAATTGACTATTATTACTTACCTGAATTTAGAATTATCTATTCGGTCATTCGACAATACGCGATTAGATGCTTTGAATGAAACTATAATCAAAAACATTCTGTTTTCAACGTTTATGTTACCCTTACACTGTCGGATTTTCAAATAAACGAATAGTAAACCACATCATCTTTCAATACTAATTAGGTAAAAATCAAGTGAATAACTACATTTGTATATTTTACATGAGTTTTAGAAACACAATGATATGAGATTCTAGCTTTTACCATCTTCCTGAAGTATCTAAACAGAAGATTAGATCAGAGGTGAACTTGACAACGTCGGACAACTACTTAATTTAATTATTATAACTTATCTTTGTATTACTATTTTGTAAGATATTAGTTATTCGAAATTTACATCTATTGACTATTGAGCAAACTAAGTGAAATTGATTCATTTAAACAAAATAGGATTATATATATATATATATATATATACATATGGATATACTATGTTATAAATTGTTTCATATCTCACTTGTATGCATATCATTACTATCAATAGAATAATTCTAAACAATGAAAAGATGTAAAGTGTTTAAAAATATGTTCTCACTGTATGACGGTGTGCGTTTTTCTTATTCTATGTGTTATAAAATACTTTTGTTATTATTGACAGAAGTATTTCTGGTTATTATAATAGTAGTAGTAGTAGTAGTAGTAGTAATATTAGTAATAGTAATAATAATCATATAATTAATGTTTATCAATGTACAATGTATGTTACTAAGCATACAGAGACATGACAACAAAATTGATAAAGAATTTTTGAAAATCTACTTTTTTTCTCTTTATTTTTCAATTATTCTTTTTTTTTTTTATTTGTATTAACTAACAATATTACTCTTTATAACGTTTGATAGGCTTTCTTCTAATGAATTAAGTAAATACTTTTTCTTAAGTAAAAGAAGCAAAGAATAGATTAGAATATTTCAATAAAATTGATAGTCCCGTTTTAAGAAAATTTTAATAGATAAGAATTGATTTAAAGTAATAAAGAAAACATAGATATTAACATGTATTTGTATCTTTCTGAGTTCAAAAATAGGATGAAACGCTTATTCTGGATTCAGCTTGTCAGTTACAATCCAACATCAATCAAATCAATCAATCAATGCTTGTTACCCCATATGGAGCATAAGCTGCCCACCAGCATTCTTCAACTAACTCTATCCTAGGCTTTCCTTTCCAGCTCTTACTAAGTGCTCTTCATTCTCTTCATGTATGTCTCGAATTTCCGACGCAATGTGTTGCTGGGTCTTCCTCTGTTTCTTTGGCCTTTTGGATTCCAATTTATTGCTTGTCTTGTGACACAGTTTGATGATTTCTTCAATGTGTGTCTTATACACCTGCAGTGTCTTTTCCTAATTTCTTCCTCGGCTGGAAGTTGATTAGTTCTCTGCCATAGAAGGTTGTTGTCGATGGTATTTGGCCAACGAATCCGAAGTATCTTACGCAGATTGTTGTTTATAAATACTTGTATATTCTGAAGGATACTTTATGTAGTTCTCTAAGTTTCAGCTCCACACAACATAACTGTCACAATCCAACTTACTTGTGGTCAACAGTTATATCGATACAATCCGCTTAGGATGCACATATAACAACAGAGACTGACCAACTTTAGTTCATAGAAAATCAATGGGAAGATACAAGTTCATCCTAATTGCCAATTGTGGTATCACGAATTGAACTGAATCAGACAACAATTGATCACCTGGAAGCACTAAACAGTTGTTTCATCCTAGCACTGGGTTCCTCAGCAGTACGAATCCATGACCCCATTGGGGACCGAACCCATGACCCCCTGGCTCCGTGACGAACGCCTTACCATTGGACCACTGGGAACGACGTTGACGGTTGATATTTCCAATTCAGTCAACTCGTCCAATTCATCTTAATTACCTAAGTGCCCGTTGTACAAGTACGACTGTCTGAATTCAGTAGTCTAGTGGTGAACGTGATCATGTTTGGCACAAAACGAATTGAGTTCGAATCCCACTGTAAACATCAACACTGAGATGCAGATACATTCGGCAGACGAGTCCCGAATAGGACGAACTGAGCATCCTGGATTCCACTTGCCAGTCACAAACCAATTTAAATAATTGAGTTAAAATGATTTATTGAAGATTGGTATTTAATACTGTTGTTTCTATTCGTCATAAAGGGATGTAGCATAATTTCTATTGAAAACTAAAGAATACTGAATAAGTCATTTGTTTAAGTATAGACTCCTTAACAGTGCATATCGTTGTTTTCTACCACCAAATCCATTAAACCTCCTTATCAAACATTTGTACTCAACTACTGAATAACAAATTAAGTCGCTTATTTTTGAGTCAAAACTATATTCGATTGAATACATAACAGATTCATGTTGATATAGTGCCATTGAAAACCAAGGAGAACTAAACAGTCATTTCGTTCTAGTGTTCCATGGTTTTCAACAGTACTCTACCAACATCAATATGTGAGGTATGTAATCAAATAAAAATATCAATCTCTATTATGCTTATTAATTTACTCGAATAATCATGAATAATTTAGATGATAAGAATCAACATCGATGCGTGACAAATTCATTCAACAGAAACTCAATACTAATCTCCACAAAACATCTAGATTCAACTACAATAATCAGCTTATAACAGTAACGTTAGCATAATTTATCTACAGTAACAATTACTAGATTACAATTAACAACAATTAGCAGATTAGATTGTATTTGAACTATTAAACAGTATTTATTCATTGCATTTATAGGGACAGTGAATATATTGACATTAAAAAAACTTGTAACCATGGGACTTTCGAAGACACGTTCGTCAGTTGTTACATTAATAAACTGTATTCGTGCTTCATTCTGACTTCTGATATTCACTGGTTATTGACTATGTTTTGTTAGGCGAATTGGGAACGAAATGCATAGTGTTAGAATATATCATTCGAGCCATACAGCCTTCCCATAATTGTAACATTACTACATCCATATCCACTCACCTAATTACTAAAAGCTTACTGGTGACTAATTTCTGAATGCCTCTGAAGCTCCAATGGGTTAACGTAATTGGTAGAGTTCAGACTTGCCGAGAGAGTGATAGTTAGCACCAACGGCATTGACTAATCATTATTGATGAATGTGGCAATTTCACAATGGCACGCTGGACCAGTAGTGCGAAGGGTTAGGCTTTCGTCAACCTTAGGTCCCTAGGGTGGGATCAAAGGTGTCCACTGCCGACAAGTCTCAATCCAGGATGTAACAGGTGATCACTGCCCCCCCCTGGGCTTTCATTGTTACACAACCAACATCAGTCTGTGACGAATTCATCTAGTATAAATTGCACATGAAAAAGTGACCGATAAAAAGCCTCATGATTCTATTCTCTTTTTTTATATTTTAAATTTAGAATTCTTTTCAACAATACATCATTTGGAAACTTCCACCAAATTATTTGATAATTTTTTTTGTTTTAACTGAGGTGTTTCGTGGAGATTGGAATTAAGCTTACTTGATTTGATTTGTCACAGACTGATGTTGGTAGGATACCACTGAAAACTAAGGAGCACCGAACAGCTGTTTCATCTAAGTATAGGACTCTTCAGCAATGTGCACTCTCGATTCCACCAGAGGAATCAAAAGTAGGGCCTTCAGGTTGGCGAACTCCCAACTATTCACTGGACCAGTTATTGTCCAATGGTAGATGTTTTGCCTTCATCAATATTTTAAAATAGTGAAGCGTTTATCCACTGTCATTAATGATAACTGTCTCACTCCCAACATATCTGGACTCCACCGTTCATGACTCCTTATGGAAGCTCCTGGAACAACCTGAAGTTAGTTACTAGTCATCTGATTTATGTAATTGAATTGAGGTGTTTCGTGGAGATTAGTGTTAAGTTTACTTGACTGGAGGGTTTGCTTTAGAAATTTTCTCACTAAATGTAAGAAAGAATGCTTTAACTAAAGTCTGTTTTTTCCATTGAATATTGTAAAAGTATATGGATTGGATGTTAAATACTTTCTAATTGTAACTATTAATTATGTAGATTAAAACGATTCATACAATTTGTTATTTCTTAGAGGTAGTTACACTGTAGATATCGAAGTTACATTTACATCTAGATTATGTACTACGTAGCAATCACAAATTCTACATTAAACAACTGTTTGAGTATTGTACTTTTATTCTTTCTAATATTTACAATAAAGAAAAACGTAGATTGAAATATTTAAGTTGGGTTGTGAATGGCAAGCGGAACCCAGGAATCACGTTTCGTCTTATTTCGGACTCATCGGCTGGATATACCTGCATCCCAATGTTATTCACACTGGGATTCAAACTCAGTCCGCTTTGTGTTGAATGCCACCGCGTTCACCACCATGCTACTGTGTCCAGACAATCACACTTGTGCAACGGGTATGTATGTAATTAGGATAAGCTTGTATTTTCCTGTTGATTTGTAATGGACTGAAACTGGTCAGCTTCTGTTGCCATATGTGCAACCTGATAGGACGAAACACGCGTCCTGGATTCCGCTTGTCAGTCACAATCCAACTTAAATATTACTTATGTATTATCGCTATATCGAGGCAATCCGCTCAAGATGCACATACGGTAACAGAGGCTGACCAGTTTCAGTCCATTACAAATCAAAGGGAAAATACAAGCTTATCCTAATAGACTGAAATCTTACCCGTATTGTTTTACACTTTGTATTCATATATGTTATTATACTTTAGACTACTTTAAACTAAACGTAGTAAGGTCTACATTATAGGATAAGGATAAACTTGGGTAACTCTTAAAATTTTGATAATTCAATAAGAAGATGAAGTTTATCAGAGCGATGTAGGATGCACATGTCGAGCAACAATCTGACCACTTATAAACTCGTTAAGACACTTAAACATGAAAAAATAACATCAAACTTCACAAATTAGAAGATTAAAAAAATAATAATAATAAGGAAAATATTGTGAAACACATTCAACCCTGAATATAACATCAATATTACCAGGGTAGGTTTAGTAAAAGTACAAGATGTTTCTGAAAACACAAGAAGGATTTAAGTTTCCGTGTAGCTATGGCTTCAATAAGCCTCTGTATTCATCACTAAGGACTATAAACGATGATTTGACATCAATGTTGAGCCCTGCCTCAATAAAATGTTTAACATGAGGGTGATATTTGTTTATCTTATGCTCCCTTTTGGTTATTAAAGTTCACTTGTTTTTAAAGTCATTTAGATATGTGTTCAGCAACTTTTACACGTAGATGATAATTGCACCTCCCCTACAAATGTGTCCAAACATAAAAGTAAATTAATAAACATAGTAAAACGTGACGCAGTCGTTTACACGGTGTTTAGGTATGTTGTAATTCAAAGATCCAAACTTTCCGATAACCATGACACTAGTTGAATAATATGTTCTTATAACATCGCAGTAGAAAATCAGAAATCACAATCTATCAAGTCTATTCATCTCACTATTAGGATCCTTATGGTCAAACTACATCTGGTTGAGCATTCAATTACTACAATATTTGTATTGCTTTTCAGAGATTCATTAACGATTGCTACATATATTTACGGCCCCGAATTATTGTAACTTTATTATAATTATAATATCCTGAACCCTGTACACAGAGCCCCAGTTATTAATTAGTTCAGTATTTGATACGTTAATCCCACTGTTTTTACTCAACAAATGACTTGGTCTCAACTCTCATTCATCAGTGTTTGCTCCTTCAATCTAAACCTCTTGAAAAGAGTTTGATCGCTTAAGCATTGTGCTAATCAATCATTGTCTTCAAGTCTACCAGGACGTAGTAATAGGGCAAGTTCTAATTCACTCTTTTCCCGCCCCCGGACCACTTGCGACAACATCAAGGTCATCTCCATCTTGTTAATAACTAGTTTAAGCCTTCGTTGTAACACATGACTATTTGAATCTCTTCTGAATGGTAAACTGGCATACTTTTCACATATAAATCTCTTAACAAGTTTACGTGTAATCAGACTAATCTGAACGTATTGCACAAACATATCGCAGAGCTGATAAACTTCATCTTCTTATCAGAATGTCAAAACGTTATCAAAGAATTAATTAGTTTACATTATTAAAATGTCCGCGATGTATTTTAGCCAATCAGAGTAGTTTACATAAATCCGAGTATTAGAACAAGTCAATCAGATTCACTTATTTATAGATGGTTTTATTCTATCAGAAGACTCTTTTCTAAGTAAATAAGCAAATATGATAACATAAAGAATGAATAAAGTAATTAATTAAGTTTTATGTAACCTTTACTTTCTGTAACATAAACAACAACTACATACTAACTCATCCAAACATTCTAGAATATTTCATGAGGACATAAATAGTTATTTGTACATTTGTGAATTATTGTTTGAGTTGGATTGTAACAGGTAAGCGGAATTCACAACGAACATATCGTCTTATCCTGAACTCGTCAGCTGGATATACCTATAACCAAGTGTTGACGTTCTTACCAGGACTGAAACTTAGTTTGTTTCGTGCCAAACGCCGCCGCATTCACCACCAGGATACTGAGTCCAGACAGCTACATTTGTACAGTCACAATCCAACTCAAACAATACTTGTAAATTACCATTATAACAAGACAATCTACTCAGGAAATATATATGACAACAGAGATTAATCAATGTCAGTCCATAATAAATCATCGAGAAGATCCGAATACATTTTAATTATATGTGTGAGTTAATTTTAATTGGATGTAAATACTACGATAAGGGATTTCTGACCAGTGTCGGATTTTATAGATCACTGATGAATGACTATAGTAGTAGGTCTCTACAAATCGTTTAAGAATGACTCGAGCTTACGCCATGTTCTAAACTGTAACCACATTAAGCTGATACTTAACACTACAAAATACTGGATAAATTATTTTTCACATTCTATACTCAAGCCATAGTCTTCATAACTCAGTCTGAATTGTAGTTAAATTCTTATTCTAAGTTCAGTTTATACACACACATGGGTAATTCCTCCCAATCATTAGCACGTAATCCATCATTGAGATTATAAGAACTTTAAAGTCGTAAACAATATTAACATAGTAAGGTAAATTAGTGCATTTACTTGACAGCGAACATGAAGTTAACTCATTATAATCTTTTAAGAAATAAATGAATTCATCTTATTGTGATGGATTTCGTGTCACTATCGATTTCCAGCCTCGATTATCAGGTTGTCGTTGTTTCATGCATGTGCTATTTCTTACTTAGATCAATGGAAAGTGCAACTGATATGTTTACTAGGTCGTCGGTTTGTTTTGTTCTATTACCCTTATTTCTCCCAAATTTTCCTGCCTCACATGACCTTGAATCCCCCAGAATACAAAGTACCTTCCGGATAGAGGTGAACTGTTACAGTTATTCTGCGATTATTGTCGTTCTTTCATTATTCAGATAGTTTTGGTGGTGTGCTATGCCTTCTGTTGTCACCTTTGTCTCTCTAGTTTCAAATAATAATAATAATATGTGTTGCGTGACGAAACTACAATCTACAAGTGATACACTTTTCAGTTTTACTTTTCATAAACCTGACATCTTAGTTTTTTTACTAATTAAACATGATTTCAAGACTACTGAGTTCTATAAAAAGAATCAATCCCTATAAAACGCTGATGATTAAGTATCAGTGCTACTCACTCTAAACTCCAAATCCTGTATATAATTTATTAAACATGATTATGTAATTTACAGGATTATATGTAATAATAAATATTTCAATCAATATGCTATTACCCATAGTTATTCATTTTACCAACACTCTTATCTTTCGTAGTTCTTAACAAATTTGCATTAAACATTCAGGTAAACCATGGTAATAAGATAAAATGTTCAGATGCAGTGTTCATTTCATTGGTAAAAAGAATGTAGAAGAAAATTACTAGAGAATCACAAATGGCTGTAATATTGAACTATATTCGATGAGTCACTACCCCCTAGATCTCTAGCTGAGAGATCTTAATTGACCAATAAATGCTAGCAGTATACAATTGTTTGTCATACTACGGCACTACATCAAAAACTGATCACCTTCTCTCACTGTCCATCTAGTCACAGGGTCGGCAAATAACATTTAATGTTAAAGTATTCATAGTGACAATAATAAACTATATCCAAGATACAGAAGCCAGTTTTTGAAGACAGTGAAACAACTGAATGATAACAAAATTGCTAGCCGAAATGAAGCATTTTACATTCAAAGTATCTAAACTAAAACATAAAAACTAAATTATTTAAGTTGGATTGTGACTGGAAAACGGAATCGTCCTATTTGAGACTCGTCAGCTGGATGTACCTGCATCCCAATGTTGATGTTCACACCGGGACTCTAATTCAGTTCGTTTCCACTCAGGATGTACATATAACAACAGAAACTGACTAACTACAGTCCATAACAAATCAATGAGAAGATACAAGCTCATCTTAATAAGAACTAAATAATAAAAAACTTAAAGAAAAATATCAATCAAACAATTTTAACTCCCTACTTTTGAATTATCTTCTTCATGATAAATTATTTCTCTCAACTCTTCATTCTTTTCTCTCAAAACAGAATTTCTATGGAAGAGGAAAAAGAAGAGAAAAACATAAAAATTTGGTTGAGTATATCACAGAGTGATGTTAGCAGGGTACGATTAGAAACCAGGGAGCACTGGACAGCTGTTTCGTTCTAGTGTGGAACCCCTCAGCAGTGGGAATCTCAGATTTTGCACCAGTAGCTTCAGGTTGACGGCGAACACTTAACCGTCTGCACTACTGCATCGAATGGTAGAATTCCCACTTCCATCAATATATGGTTTTCAATGGTACTCTTCTGCCAATATCAATCTGCGACATATTCAATCAAATAAATAACCAATCTCCACAAAAATAACCATCCCAATTAAACATAAAAATCTAACAAAATTAAAAATACAAATGATTATAATTACCAACTGCAACATTTACCAAGACAATTAAAGGTGTACAACAGATTGCAT
Organism: Schistosoma mekongi; assembly: GCA_034768735.1. NCBI lineage: Eukaryota > Metazoa > Platyhelminthes > Trematoda > Strigeidida > Schistosomatidae > Schistosoma > Schistosoma mekongi. The sequence goes on from CM068312.1 coordinate 4,091,105, forward strand.
TTGAATGTTTAAGTCAGCTTTTAGCCTTTTAGCCTTTGAAGGGTTCAATATATCTTACTATTGTAGAAATACTTTGCTTGTTTACTATTAATTATGTACATTATATAGTCTGATTAAATCACTTTACGAAGAAGCATAAAGGCGATGCTCAGTAGACAAACTTTTGAGGAAAAACAATGTAAAATAAGAGAAAAATGCCTACAAGAAAACAGAAATCCATATATGTTTATGATGAAACATGATAGTGAGTATCAAATAAACAAGATAACGAATAAACCAGCTAAGAAAATTGTATCCTTCTGATTAACGTTTAACGGTGATCAGATAGAAAAGTGGTTGATCACAGACTGAAAACAGCAGTAAATCACACTTTTTCTTGCTGAAAAAACTGATCTAATTACATGTAACAAGATGTTCAATATATCAAATACCCAATATATATCACCTTCAACTACATTTACATATTTGCTTCGACATGTTAAAGCAGGCATATAGGAAAGACAGAAAAGCGAGTGTTTTCATGTTTTATTAAATATATATTTCAAAGAACCTAAGGGAAACAAACAGCTTGAACAGATCAATATCAAGACACGAGACGTGTAGTGAACACTATGGATACATTTAAAATAATAAACAAGTAAAGCACTTTTACAGGGTTAAGATTTATTGAGGCTAACACTAATTAGAAGGCTAAAAGCTGACCTACATATTCGATAGGGATCTGTGATGCATCTTGAATTACCATGGTAAGTGATACGAATGGTGATTATTATTGTCATTATTACTATTCCGTCATTTATCTATGAACACTAATCACTGTTCATTTTTGTTACTTAGCCCCATTTACCCTTATTAAGATACAAAAAATTGATTGATTAAGTTTAAAATAATAAATGTAGCTGTTTCTCAGCAGTTTTGCTTCTTCTTTGAAAACACACACTATGCATGTTGTGTATCATGTTTAAAAAGAGAAGAATTAAATGAAGGACAAATAAATACAGAAAAATTTTAATAGTTCTCTTAAAGTGGTTTTACAAAAATCATGAATGGTTACCAGGGTTGTTTATCGCGTCATATCATAAGTCGATTAAAGTGGGGAAGCAAACCAATCAATATCTGTTGATTCAGTGGTGTTAGTAATCAAGTGCTTACAGAGAAACCTTAAGATCCTGAGATAGATCTATGATGAGATCGTAGGTTTACACTCTCACTGAAAAGATTCATTCTAGAACAGAACAGCAGCCTAGCAGTTCACCTTGATTTTCGTTAACACTCAACTGTGATCAATCTATGATAATCATAGACAAAGAAATAAAATCATTCTACATGAAACCGTTTCGATTCATCAATCTGTCAGTAATTACTAGAATAGACATCATTGGTGACGAACATCTATAGTACGATATAAATGCTGAATAAATGAAGATAGATTCTTTACCGCTTACTCATTCATAACCTGATATAATAATTGTTCTGTCAGATTTATTGATTCCCGATCATTATTATTGTAATTACTAATAGTAAACGTTGAAATATTGGAATGATTGTATTCTTTTAAGTGACTGAATTCCTCGCTGTAATCTGCCTTCTCATTATCAATACTTGCTATATAGATATTTTCGACCTAAAGGGGTAAGAGAAAAACAATGTTTCAAAATAAGAATTTACCAACAAATTACTTAGGTAAGTAATGCTTCAGTGAGGTTACTAATCATCAGTTTCAAAAGTGGTATCCAGAAGTTCTAGTTAAAAGGATTGACTGATGAAGTTTACTCGCCAATACCTGATATCACAATAATTCCATCAAGCTACTTTGGCTAAAAGTCCTTGTTGACCTAACTCCTATTACGCCAAAAAGCTCGTCTATGAAGCTGAAAGACTAAAATCAGGAAGACTGAATTCAGTAATGTAAGTTGTACTGCCGAGGTATAATGGTAATAAGGTATCTCTCTCAAACAACCTACATCTAAAGAGAAGTCACTTTCCAACAACGAAAGGGAGAAGTTACAAGTCTAAAACAGTACATAACACTATGCACTATAGATTTACCTACCCAGCAGTAAGGCCTTACAAGTATCGAGGTAACATAACAAAGGTTGCTGACATAAGGCAGCGTTTAATTAGTCTCAAGCAGTTATCTTCTGTGCTTTACGATGATACCCTAATGTATAGGTAATTAGAAAGCAATATAAATACCGCTGATGCAATTGGATGATTACAGAGCTATGTTCCGAAATGACTCAAAATTATGATTCAACTATTCAGATGTAATTCACTCTCTATAAGATCAAAACTCCTGAGTTTGACTCCTATTTGATTTGTAGGTTTACATAACAATGAAGTTCTATACTACAACAAAATGCCTGTCACCTGTACTATTTCGTTCTCAATCATTCTACAGTCGATATATTTCAAATAAATAGAGACTTTCTTTATCCAAAAGTAACCTCTGAATACCACCCAGTTGAATTTTAATAATAACTGCGTACTGCTAAGGAGTTCCACACTAGAACGAAACAGTTGTCTAGTGCTCCTTAGTTTTCAATGGTATCTTGTCAACATCAATATATGGTATATTCAATTAAATGATATAATTGTTTAATTGCTTAAGTTGGATTGTGACTGGCAAGTGGAATCCGGGACGCGCGTTTCGTCCTGTTTGGAACTCATCGGTTGGATATACTTGCATCCCAATGTTGATGTTCACAGTGGGATTCGAACTCAGTCCGTTTTGTGTCGAACGCCATTCCTTTTTTTCAGTATTATAATAAGAAGATTGAAGTGCTACAAAGAATATATTCTACTATTCTTATTCTTTTCATTTTAGATGGTTATTCTGAAATACGAGAATGAATTGTTAAAACTATGGTAAAAGTCATGTGGTTATACAATTGACTAAACAATGAATAATTAAGTGTATTACATCAGCATATAAAGAAATGTTAAGCTAGTGATTAGCCAAATTAATGGTATAAACTAGATGGATCCAATACATTGACTTGGAACAGTAAGATTGACTTTATGATGCCTTGAAGTTTGTCCTGATCATGTTAGTCTTAAGTCGCATAGAAGAACACAAGATGACTACGGCAACAATTAGAATTAATTAATATTTCACGCATTCACTTATATATACATATAAAGCCTCACCATACAGATAACCAATAAAAAAATGACATTCATATAAAAAAAGACAACAGTTATAGGAAGCTTGGAAGGGTGGGGGATAAGATACATAGTTAATCAGCTGTAATTCATAAATAAACAGTGATATGGCAACAGTTAATGGATCTAATGGAGGGAGAGGAAATTGAGCGAGGGAAACTGTTATGACTTTCGTATACTTTGCCCTTTGGAGCATAACTTGATTAAAGAATTCTTTTCCTAGTTATTCTTTGTAACTGGATGGAGATAAAACTGCTATAGTTGAAGTACTTCCCCCCCCATTTGAATATCAGGAACAAGTGAAGTATTTCTATTAGTGTTTCAACCAATTTTAAATAGTCATTATAATGTCTGTGTTGGATTGTGATTAGCAAGCCGAATCCAGGACGCGATTTTCAGCCTATCTGGGACTCGCCTGATGGATGTGCCTGCATCCCAATGTTAATGTTCACATTGGGATTCAAAATCAGTTCGTTTCGTACCAAACGCCACCACGTTCACCACTAGGCTACTGAGTCTAAACAGTACATTTGTGCAAAGGGTATCAACATTAAGGTGACGATGCATCCAGCCAACGAATCCCAAATAGAACGAAACATGCGTTGTGGAATCACAGTTACAATCCAATTCAAACAATACTTGTATACTACAGCTATATCGAGGTAATCCGCTCAGGATGCATATATGGTAACAGAGACTGGCCAATTTCAGTTCATGATAAATCAACGGAAAGATCCAAACACATTCGAATTGTAGGTTGTCATTATTATGGTTTTTGCATTATTTGTCAAAAGGTTATTAATGAAAAGCATATAACAAAATGTGCCATACTTACTTCATTACCGCTCATTTCATTCTGGTAAGTGAAAGTAACAACGATACATAACAGAGTCAATGTAACATAGATATAGTAAGCAATTTTATAATTAAAACAAAAAAACAATCATTACAAAGCGAAATTGTTCACTAATGAAATCATAACCGATAAATGCATTAAGGTTGGATGTTGTGAAGATTGTTGAATTTATTTGGATTAGACAACTATTAAAAACCTGAAAGAACTCAATAATCTGTCCCATCCTAGTATGAAACCCAGCCCCAGAGCACATTTACAATCTCACCTAGGGATTAAGCCTGGGACTATTAGGGTTTAACCCGAACGCTTTATATTCACTCAACAGACGACAATCAACAGTTGATATTTCTAACTTTAATCAATGTCAACCCACCAGAGACTAATTTCAACAAGTTATTCTAAGATTCTTGTGAGAAACGACAAGTGGGGATCAACCGGGTTGGAAGGATACTGAAAATATATTATTAATTGACTGAAGTTAGAAGATAGTAACCCCTGGATTCTGGTTCACTTGTCTAATACTTAAGAGTTTACCACGTAACTTGAAGGCTATAGGCTCGATTCTGTGAAAAGGTCATTAATGTGCCACGATGGGGGGTCTACTATTAAGACGAAACTCCTGTCTAGTAGTGATTGTCATTCAAAAGTAGCTATGTCTGATGATAACTACTCTTATGAGTGTCATTCTACATACTATACAGTCAATTATGTACAATGCAGAAACAGGTATATCCTGTACAATTCTGTTTGTGAAATATTTACACCTAGATTCAGACACAAGCAGCTGACGGCTACTAAACAAAAAAAATGTATGTGTAAGGTTACATTAATAACCGACAAAAAAAATTATCTTCATAAAACAGTTCTGTCCGCTGAAATTCACTAGGAATAATTTAAGAGTTTGACTGGTCGGAGAATAGGTGACAAATATTTCCAACTAGTAGGTTCAATTAAATAAGATGTATCATAATGACCAAAATAAAATACCATTTCTTGTTATGATGACAGATGATTCAAGAGTATTAGGTAGAGAACACTGAACCCATGTTTTGTGCTATCTGACATCAGTTCTTCCAAGATTTCAGGTACACTTTACTAACGAATGCCAAATATCATGAGGCCTAAGTTCAAGACTTCTTGCTATAATCATTGTCAAATCACCTTCCATCATAACATTGTGAAAGAGATATTGAGTTACTTAGATTACTGACCACATCTCAACATGATTAACAAAATTCTTCTGGACTAATTCATGATATCAGAATAGAACTCTATCAACATAGCAATCGACTGAATAAACATTATGAATGTCACTACTCAGTGTTTATTCAATTTATTTAAAGTTATCGAGTAAGCCATTGAACGGTTACATTCCAGCTGTTGTCGACGTTTTGTAATGACATGCAGTGTGAATGATTCTGTGGGTTAATATTAAGAGACGATGGGTAGAACACCTTGTTTAGCGTACGCTTCATACCTGTTACTACTCGTCGGGAGAATTTTTCTGAAATATTTAAGAATAAATATTTCCTATGAGATTCAGTTCGGTACGTTAAAGATGAGCTCATATAGAACAAAACTAGTTTCACTGATTTATCACTAAGTAGTAACTGATTTCATATTTGTCTATTTCCGAGTATTGAACGAGTTCTATACAATAAAATGAAAAATATACAATTTGGGGCTGGGGGGTAAAGGAATTGTTACTAAAAAAGTAATCATTGACAAGAACATAATTGAACTGATCAGATCAATAAATAGATCATAATATAAATCTGTAATAGAAGATGTAGCTCAGTAATGCAAACAATTAGCTACACCGCATATGAGTTCTAACCTGATTTTATATACATGGATTTGTTCTAATTGATAATCGCATTGATACTTATGGCTCACAAACAATTGCAACTGGTCTTCGTTTTTGTTACTACTAAATGAGTTAACCAATAAATTTACAAATCTGTAGAAACGTATTTGATTACACTAATAAATAAACTTAAGTGTTTTGAAATTCTTCTTCGGCCGTAAACTCGGTATTCACAAGTACATCAGTTTTTGTTATGAGGGCATGATGCAGGTTGGTAAGATTTAATATACATTAGATGTTTTCCACAATTGATAAACCTCGAATTAAGTAGTGTTGAAGTTTGACTTTGTGATTTTACAGATTGTAGGGCTGTCCACTGATAAGATTATTAGTATAACTCATTAACATATCAGGTACATTAAGTTTAATACTAGTCCAATAATTGTTACATAAGTGATACAGAAGCTTCATGTATGCTAGGATATAGATAAACTATTACATCAAGATATGAAGTAGTTGACTGTTGGAGATGAATAAACTTTCTTTGAGTTTAACACAATAGTGGAAATTAACAATTAAGAAACTTTAGTGAAAATGCATCAAACCAATGTCACTGAGTAAGCTGAAATCAAACTTCGCATCTTCTTGTAACATGAGTCAATGACATCGAAAAATTCTACCATCAAAATGATTATCACATAATTAATTACAGTGTCACTCTCTCCTTCTCGAAAACAACATTATTGATATCTGTTACATTTATCAGATAAATAGTCTTTTATAAGTTCACATTGCATAATGATTTCAGTTAGGAAGCCATTGAAAACTACTAAACACTTGATATCTACTACTCGTTAGTGATGCTCATTCACAAAACGACTAATGGACCAGTACTACTATAAAATTACGAAACTCAGCAGCCTCCACAAAAAATAAAGAGACTATATGACGATTTCATTGTCATAGCAAACTTTATTTTAGATTATGAAGTTACGTTATTGTCTATATCTGATACTACACTTAATCCTATGTTTTGTCATTCCTTAGTAATTCATTATAACCATTCTTACTGACAATGAGAGACCTCTAAGGTTGTGATCTATCAATAAACCTATATATATATATATATATATATATATAAAGGGTCAAAGGGCAAATCAATACTAGGATATGCTGACTTTATTTGACCATATTAAAATACTATGCCATTCATTTACGCTGTTTTCGATATAATTATATTTAGACCAATCATGACAATTTACTTTGTTGCTATAGTGACTGTAAAAAATAACCGAAGATATTCCAAAGTAGCATTCAAAAATAAAGGATTCGCTTTATTAAACAAACACAAGGCCCCCAAGTGTTATGTGAATATTATTAATCTGCAGGGAACCCTATAGTGACCTATGTTTCGTGGTAATTAGTGCATATCAGTAAGACGTACCCAATCTCTTGAAGTAATTGGTGTTCTTTAAAGGGTTTAAACACGCGTTACCCAGCTTCAAAGTTTGAGATATTAGGACTGGTTAATATGAACCGCGGATGACCTCCTATAGAATCCAGATATCATATCAAAATATGATACATGCATATGAAGCTACTTAGACTGGTAGCAGCATTTAAATTTGACCAATAGGATTAGGTCATCACTATGGACTAACAAAAACACGGTACTAATCACTACAGTGACCAATCATTGTAAAATCAATAAGTCCATAGTTTCATTTGGGAAAATGAAGTCTGAAGTCTCTGATCTTTAGTGATTGAGAGCAACTGGTACAAAGTTGTTTATTTTCTTTGATACTTACTCGTAAGAGACCAGTCGGAAAGCAGAAAGATCAGTGGTAAAATCAGTGAACATGAAAGCGGATTACGTGTATCCAAGCTTTACTGGGGACAATTTCTCCCCCTAGATTGCAGATGAATAAACACTAGGACTATTCCTGAAACCGGTAAATTTGTATTGTGATTAACCGTGAAATCTAGAATGTGCGTTCTATCCTATTTTGGTCTCGTCAGCTCGACGTACCGTCATTTTTGCACTAGGATTCGTACCAAAATAAATTATTGAGTACAGCTAATCAACGTGTTCGGTTGTTGTAATGTTTTTGAATTATTTTGGTGTTGATTTTCAAGACTGAAATTTCACCACTTCTTGTTCTGGATTCCAACCAAATATATTGAAACTTGCAGCAAAAGCAAAATACCAGGCTAGTCCCAAGAAAGAATGATCAAATTTCAGTCCTGAATACTAAAGACGGGATAATACAAATCTTCATGGATTTATCTAAAACTTCATAGCTATTTTCCTCAAGCTTTATAATCAACCATCTTCAACAGTTGATGGCATTCATCCACCTTCTCTACACAGTACAGATCAGGTGTCAGTAACTTTATAGATTGATATCATAATTTTGTCCTGCCACTGCTATCCTATTTCCATTTTTAACCTCATTCAGTGAATGCATAGTTCATTCGAGTAGCAGACGAATAGGTAAGTGTAGCACATGCTCCAGCCGATTCATAACTTCATTGGATGACTGACTTATCCATGGTGAATTCGGAACTCGACCTCAGTATTTGTCGCTAAGTATTTACAAAACAATCTGCCAACGCATCTTCACCATATCATCCATCATCTACAAGTAATTTTTAACAGTGAATATTATAAATCACCCATCATAAAATATGAGTAGTGACCAACGTCATATTTGTCTGATCCGCAGTGTTCAAGCCCAGTTACGCTGGTTCAAATCCTACAGTAAATATCAGTTTCATTAAGATTGTAAGCACATTTTAAAGATGAGCACCAACTAGAACGAAACGTAGGCCAATCAGAATTTTCTGCTGATTACCTATAACCACCTGACATTAAAGCATAGTATACGTAAAATCAAATCATTTAAACCTGTGGACAAACTGAAATATAATCGATAGGATCCGATCAGCATTAAAAGACTTGATAAACACAACACTCGCTACCACTCATTGATTAAACAATCTAAATATCTTAGTCATACAAGAGATCATCGACAACTCAAACTCAGTAATAACATTTCTGACAATGAAACTTTGTAAAACGAGCTCAAAGCCCATAAGAAGAAATAATTTCTTCATGGTATCAACAAGTATTAGGTGGAAACCACCTTGTCTAAGAGTACTAGTTAACAGTGAATATAAATTAAACAGTTTCCTGTTGACTATATTTCTAAACTCCTAACATTAAAATACACAAATAGTTTACTTTACTGTCTACAGTATAAATAACACATCACAAGAAAATTTATTTATTATCAGTTATGATCAATTAACTTATAAAAGATCTTTATGTATAAAATAAATCAGATAGTTTTATTTAGTTAGTTTAATATTGTATTCTAAGTAATGCATTACCCTAATCATATTGAATATAATAATCACTTAATCATGTGATGATGCAATACTTAATTTCATTGATTTTATCTACTTTCAACTACCTATTTTCATTTAATAGTTTCTACCTAATCTGTTTATTTACTGTGAATCCTTTATATATATGTGTGTGTGTGTGTATGTTACAATTTGATGAGTTATTCATACACTAAATAGCGATTAAACTGTACAATAATCTACAAGATACTATTTAATAGCATCAATAATTTACTGATATTCGAGTAGAGATATCATTAAATTATTACATATGTATGATAGAAACATTAAATTAATACTGACATTAGATGTAAAGTAATGCATAGAAATATAAGGCATAGAAAATGTCCAAACTGAGATAGATATGAATTGTTGAAGTGAAATGTGATAGTAAATGCAAACATCATGGTTAAGATCTACAAGATAATTATAATCGATGATTGCACCTTCATCGACTGAGATGGTTGGGATATGTGTGGCGTACGCGCAGACTGCCGCCTGCCTTGACGCGCGATGTTGGCTAGGGTTGAAGTAGGATGGAAGAAGGTTAGGGGTGACCAAAGCAAAATATGCCATCAGTTCATGAAGTCTTTGACTGTTGGTCTAAGCCATGTTGGTAGATGTAGATTACCTGGTTAGCGTCCGCGTGATAGTCGCAATAAATGAGTGGAGATACTGGGCGACATGGCTCATAATCGGTCACAGTCGTGCAAGTTTATTCACTCTTTAATTTCATCTGGATCTTTAACCCTATTATCATTTTCTGCACACCTTTACTTTACTCTTCCATCTTGTATTCTGTTATTGTGTTACCTCTATAATCTCGTAGTGCTAATGTGGTATGGCAACTTGAACCAATGAGCGTATTTTCCCGGTTCTACGTTGATGATGATGCAGCCAATTGATGACGTAGTTTGAAATCGACCATAATATAAATGTATACACACGTACTAAACAGTGCCTTTAATATTACGTTCATGCCTATTAAACGACATTCTTAACATATTGTAGTACTCCTATTAATAAATGGCACTTTAATATCACCTTCCAGATTCTTGCTGCACTAATGTCTTAGTAGAAGATTGACATAGGCCACTCGACTTTTACCGAAGTTGGGAAAGCAGTGGATCAGTGTGAATCGACTGCAGGTCTCAAAAGACAGTGGTTTAGTATATAGGTTGACTATTTTAAGTAATGTGGAAGCTGAATGAAAACTCAGCTGTGGTTTCGGTGGCTGGTCGTCCCGGTTTATTAAACAGACCAAAATTCTTGTGTGATAAGCATACAGGACTGGTCTGCGTCAACACTAAAGACGGGCGGATGGAACAGGTGAATGTGTCGACCACTTCACATATCTTGAAAGTCGAATCAGCCCTAATAAGCTAGTGCCTGTAAAACTCGGCACTGACTCAAAAGGTAGTTTGGCTTTTGTCAACCCACATCACCAATGGAGTCGACGAGATATCCATCTGATAATCAAAGTACTCGTATACTGAGCAACGACCCGTTATCTTACTGTTTGGATGTGAAACAGCTATCAAAAGATTATATTCGTATGTAACTGACACCTGATGATACAAGTCTTCAAAAAATGGCTCGTATTTTTTTAGAATCACTGAGTAACTAGTGATGAGATAGATGAAGACTACCTGGCTGAAGTCAGAACGAATGTAGCAACCAGTAGTTGAAGACGATGGGCGATATGGTTCGAAATAGGTAGCAGTGGAACAAGTGTATCCACTTTTAATATCCAGATTTAAATCAGTTAAAGCCTTTCTTTCTAGAAATCGATTTTCTTCACTAACCATCTTTTTTCACACTCACTTTGTTGTTATTAAAGTCGGTTTAACCACAACCTCTATTTATTTGGTATTCATCCTTTTGTGTTTATGAGATGTGGCAACTTGAATCGATGCATATGTGTGCTAGGTTCTATACTATGTATGACTTTCTTACTGTATTAGTGCGAACTGTACCAAATTGAGTCGGTATACGTTTGAGTATACATTAATGGCACTAGATTTTAAACTTTCACTAATTAGCCGTGTTGTTTGAACCTATACAAAGCGTAAACATTGAACGATCCAATACAATCTGATGCGTAGCTCCATAAAACTACAAATAACATTAATGACTCATTCTTGATAACGAATTCTATCCAATTAGATAATCCAGTTAGCACTACACAGCATAACCAAAAATATTCATCTTAACAATAAATTTTTTGCATCGTCTTTTGATCATCGTGTATGCTATAAATTGGTAACGGATAACGAGAGTAACTTAACTAAAAGAAAAAAGGAAACTAACTCCATCTACTTCGGTTTAGCTAACCAGGTAGTGATATTACTGGCTTAACACAGTGTGACTCGAAATCAATAATATGAATATGTACCTGGTAAATGACATGTTTTATGAGATAATTGACAATGATAATAGCATTGATTTATAGTTAAATGATTTTGTTGCTTAACAGCTTCAAGAATAAAATAACAAAATCTACCAATAAAATATAAATCTAAAAAGCTCTAAGCTAACAAATATTTTCATACATATCCAACATTCAAGCATGAAATAACTCAAGCAAAGGAGATTTGTCAGAACGAAACAAAAAAAACCTGGTTCCAGATCCCACATCCTCCAAAAGAAAAGAAAAAGGCAATTCAAAACTAAACGCAAAAAGATAAAACTAACTAATCAAACTAAACTAATCTAAAAGATAGGCAAGCATAAAACAAACCAAAAAAAAAACAAAAGACGTTAACCGAACAATATTACTTTTCTTTTTTCTCTACCAATTCTCTGATTTCTGGATACTGTTCACATTCAATGGAAATTGAATATTATTCTTTTCAATGAATATTAATCAACAATACAATTAAACAATACATATTTTGTTTAACAAGAAAAACAAAAATTAGATAACAAGGGTAAAAGAAAGTTGTTTATCAAAAAGGAAACGGTTAGAAACAAGACAGTGTTTGACAGGCTCCTGGTAGACGGAATGACGTTATTATCTTGTCAATCATAATACACATAATACGATATATATATATATATATATATATATATATATATATAATAAAAGGTGAAGTATTACTGGTCTTGATCACAGGCAACTTTATTTTCAGCATTTTCTGAACCGATACATTGGTAAAAAGACAGTAATGTAGGTCAGCAAATAGGTGATTAACAGAAAAATAAAGGAAGGTCATGTGACACAATAACAACTGCTATTCTATTTATGAGAACATTAGATGTATTTATGCTAGTATACCATAGTACAATAAACGTTTACATTATGGATATTGTAAGGAAAACTAAGGAAGCTCATAAACATTATTTCTCTTATTAAAAGAAGTCAGATAGAATAGAAATTAAACAAGTAGTATAAAATTGAGTTAAAGGTGAAAAGAAAAATCACAATTTTGCAAATTTGATTGAATTGTTATAATCACAATACTCATACTAATACTACTATTACTACTACTACTACACCAGTAGTAGCAATAAAATTCCAGGCGGGGGAAAAGGCAAAATCTCCAGTTTTTTTCAGTTCGCAAGATAAAAAAAAAAACAAAATCTCCTCTAAGCCAAGGAAATTCTCTTTAATAATTTCTGGGTGCTGGAGGAGCCGTTCGATAAGGCACTACAAATATAGAGAACAGATCAATGAAATACAAAAATCAGAAATGGAATGGAATTGAAAAATATTTGAAAAAAAACTTCAGTAACTAAACTAAATGCAACTTCCTGAGTAGTGCACAATTGTCATCCCAACACGGATGGAATGTATAGTCTTCAACCTAGTGAGTTCAAATCAGATAGTTCAAATTCCTGACTTCAGTTAATTAGGGACATCCCACGATCACCATCCAATGTGATTGGTGATATCTGTCTCACGTTCAGCATGCGCAAACTCTACTGATGACAAATGTTAGCTAGAACTCCAAGAATTACTTCATCAATTCAGTCACAAGTAAGCAAATGATGATTGTTAAAGGAGTTAAAAGACTCAGCTCCTAAAGCAATTGGCTGCAGATTCGAAAGTTGTTTTATCTACTTACGTTTTGGTACTCCCACCCCTTTAGTATTACTAGCCCACAAAATAAATTGTGTAGTTCACAGCTGAATACGTAAATCTATAGATGATAAGTGACGTTACCATACTATTCAATGAATTCGTTGGTATATTCGTAGTAGTACTAGTAACACAATCATATTCTGGATATACATGATCACTTTATTTACTCTAAGGTATATTGAGTCAGTTGACAATTCACTTTAGCTGCAACTACCTATTTACTCGGATCTCAGGACCCTAATATGTGGACAAAATATTTATTCAACTGCTTTTGATCAAAGGAAAACGCATTATTTAAATTTGTAAAGAGAAACAAATGTATGAAAGAATAATACGGTCGGCACTCGGTTTGATTATTTCGCTATAAAAAGTGAGTTATGAAAATACTACGACCGATGTGAACTACTCACTCAATCTATATAATAGCTAAACATTGACACTGAGAGATAGTAATACTATACAATTGTTCAAACTGAAGTGAATATAGTGGGACCCGTAACCGATGTGGTTAATACTACTACCACTACTACTACTACCCAGCTGTCAAAACCAAAGCGAAAAGAGAGTCAAACTCAGGATTCAATGGTTAAATAATGAGTTCTATAACAACATAGTCACAGACCCACATACTTCTTAGATAAACCTAATCACTACGAAACACATGTTAGAAGAAGTGGAATCTATGTGAATCAAAATACATAGTAAACTTCGCTTTCAGGAAAACTGCAATAATAACAATTAATCTTACCTTGATTACGGTAGCTATCGTTTGCAGCATTATTATTATTGTTATTATTATTATTACTGCCAACGCGATAAGTTTTAGGACCATGATATGCCTTAGGCACAGGGACATGTCCAATATCAGGAAAAGTGAAACGACTTTCAAAATGACGAACAAGACCAGCTATATTGTTGCTATGCATATTATTACTGTTCATCACTGCTGGTTGTATGGGAGGCGGTGGTGGTGGGATCGGGTGAGCACGTGAACTCATTGTATTCATATCGTGAACAGAAGAAGGTAAGGATGGATTTACACTTGGAGCTGATGATAATCCATAATCAGTTAAATCCCCATTTAAATGTGATGAAATACGTATAACTTTGGTTGACTGACCAACAGGTATACCATTTACATCTGCATTCGTTGAACCAGCACGCTTTTTTACATGAAAAAGAGTAGACATATATTATACATGTTTACAAGTGGTGTCAGGTAAAAGTCAGATATCCAGAAACAAGCATGTATTCCTTAGCCAACTGTGATGCGAGGAGTATAAGCAAGGGAAAATAACCACACAAATCAAAGCTGAAGAGTTGATTTCTTTTTTAAAAAAAGAGCGCACACTAAAACACCAATGAGATGAAGCGACAGTCAAGTACATAGTGCATAACGGTGCAAACACATAAGTCAAAAATCACACAACAATGTAAAACTTCACATAGAGAAATACATATATTGATACATGTAAAGTTTTGCTACATACGATACTATATAGATATTTATAAATAGAACTAAAAAACGGAGTGCATACAACTACTTACCTGATAACGATTTGAACTACTTTGTTTTCGCCGTGGGGAACGTCCAGATGGAGGTGGAGGTGCAGTAGTAGCAGTAATACTACTATTATCATTATTACTACTAATATTGTTATTGCTTTTATGGACAGTCATCGCTCCTATTCGAGATGGTGTTGGCAATGAAGAAAGTGTAACTTGTATAGGTGGGCTTGGAATAATATTTGGCACTACTGGATCATTATTTTCAATAGATGAACTTCTATAAAAATTGTACCTAGGATAATTAGAATTATTTTTTGAAATCACTGGTCTGGCAGGAGTTGGAGGTGCTGGTAGTCCATTACGAACGGCCTTCACAGAAGTAGATATACAAATTGATTGAATAATAAACACACTAGACTAATAACTGGGTTTTGATGTATGCAAAATAGAAAAACTGTGCACAGTTAAGGGAGAAAAAAGGTGTAAACATTTTCTCGTCTACTGCAGCAAAACAATAATACAGTGAAACTAAATATATTCAG
This sequence comes from Schistosoma mekongi, assembly GCA_034768735.1. Lineage (NCBI taxonomy): Eukaryota > Metazoa > Platyhelminthes > Trematoda > Strigeidida > Schistosomatidae > Schistosoma > Schistosoma mekongi. The sequence goes on from CM068312.1 coordinate 4,106,476, forward strand.
ACAATAAAGTATACAATGCAGTGTACAAACAATCGTTAGTTAAATAGAAAAGAATAAAAACTACATAGCTATGCTTCTTATTATTGAAATAGTTAGATTGTTGAATGAACAGAATAAGTAAGGTGCATGAGTACTCTGCCTAGAAGTGACTTTAGATGCAATCAAATGTCATTCATCAAACTTTTGAATTTGACACACACTCCAAAACATGAATTAGATGCGTTTTAATGTCACTGGTGTCATAAAAATACGAAGTTTAGTAATTCAAGAAGTCACTGTTTAGCCTAATAGTTTAGCTAATTCAACTCAATGTATTTTTAAACACCACAATAAAACAAGTATCAACTGCTACAAGGAAGAACAATCTTTATGTTTATAACTCAAAAATTGGTAAAATAGGAAACCAAGAAATACCACGTACATATATAACGCTTGTGATTACATGAAGTCATAGAGTCTTGAACCAAGGATTCATAAAACCACCCAGATGAACCATCTTTATGTATATAGACATGTAAAATTCCCCGCCCCTCCCCCCACAGTTAGTAAAGGTATGCCACGTAGTCATATGAAATTACAGGGAAGGGAGAACACACGATACTCTCAGTCGTAACCACTTATACGAACAACAAAAGTTGGAATTTAAGAATCATAAGCATGTTTGGGAATCCACGAGGGTGTATTAAGTAGATATATAGTGTAAAATATAACGACACTATCCATACTACAAACTGAATACGTAAACTACTATATAACTACAAGTCAGAAGATAAGGAATGCTCACTTCTCAAAATAACGCAAAACAAAAATGTATTAAATTGAGAAATGTCCGACTGATTTACAACCACTATAGCAATCGAAAGTTAAAACAATATGATTGTTTTGATAACTATGATAAATATACTAAGGTAAACAATGAATTTTAGTTGAGTGATTTTATGGAAAATAGTTTAATTTGGTCTCAAATTGGCAAAAGTCGGAGGACCATTTAAAACCATAGAACACTAAGCATTGTCTAATCGCAGTACGGAACTCTTGAGTAATATACACTCAAAACCCCACCAGAGATCTGATTAAACACCTTCAGGTGCGTTATCATTTAGATGACTGAGCTGACATTGAAGAGTTTATATACCTAATTTTAATCAGAGTGCGACAGTGAGACGATCATAAAATAATAGTTAAGATTAAACATCTGAATAACACGCGCGTACATTCACATTTATACATACAATAATATAAATGAAAACCCACTTTGAATTATAACATAGCCTTACAATATACAAGTTCGAGCACATTTACATTTAGATAACCCACATAGTCTAATAAAGCCTGTTTTTGAGAAAATAGTATCAGATAAACTAAGAGGTATGGGGTGGCCTGAAATTCAAGATGTAGAGAGAAGAAAAATGTAAGCATTTTCTCAAATGAGACCAATTTTGAGTCATATCACCCAACATCAACCACAGATTACGATTGTCCAGCAGGTTACAAGTAGGTCTGCATTCAACGACGTGACCAATATCGACAGTCAGTGACTTTGGATTGACGCTACGTTTTCATTTGTCTACCATTAGCTTCTTTTTAATATATTACTACCTCAACCAGTAATGTATTATGGTAGGTGGTGACAAAAATGTATAGCATGCTTTACAAGCTCCCTAGTTGTTGAATGTTAATAGCCTAATCAATGGTTCAGATTGTGATTTACATATTATGTGATTGTGTACTATGATGTCTCATCGAGGTTAACGTGAAATCAAATGAATTAAAATTCACCAACATCTTTAACTACCAAATACTGTAAACAAATTATGAACGGATGTGAAATAATCATCAGACATAATCAGACCTTTAACAAGTTAGAAAAGCTTAGAATTCTCTTAGAGGATTCAGCACCTTGGCTGACAAGATCAGCTTGTTACTATATTCATGATCAGTTTTAAAATAAATTAAGTCCTAAGAGATTTGGAAGTTGAACTGTTTTGGTATAATAATATCTGCACCCTATTGTATCCGAGAGTTAACTAAACTACAAAGATACACAGACCAAAACCGTGACCAACTACCTCGAGGTAGACTATTATTAGAAGATAATTATAAACAATCAATTGAATGATAAGGTTTACTTACCGTAGCATTATTTGTAGTTTGAGACGGACGATAATAATTTGTGGGGGGCACAGTTGTGACTATAGTTGACGAAGGGAAACTACTTTGGACAGCAGACGACGTAGGAGGTGGGGATGGAGGTGGGGAAGTTTGAGGTGGTGGTGGTGCAGGACTTTTCACATACCCGAAAGTAGGTTGTTTCGTAGTTGGAATCTGTGCTGTACTACGTGTAACGTCTACTGAACCGACAGATTTTAGTTTTGGCACTCCATTAGCAAAAGGATTTGGAAGACCGACAGGTGGGATGTTCCCACTAGCAACAGGTGTTGGACCAGTAACACTGCTTTCATTATTCCGATCTTAATGAACAAAAAACACGCAGAAGCTGTAGCACTAAATAAGTCAACATACTGCAATACGAGTTTACACAAAAAAATATCAACCAAAAACAAATACTAGTAATAGTCATATTTTTTGAAACTCTTGAATACTGTAAACACCATTACACAGAAATTCGGCTGTTAGTGATATCTCGGAAAAAGATGGGACTACCATTCACTCTCAAACCAGAAGATTGGATCAACGGACCAACGGACTGTAGGAAACAGTTCGACTGGCCTTTAGCATTGCCTTAGTCATCCATCCTTGACAAGCAATCTGAATGGTAAATTGATATCAGTTCACCAAATCCTAGTGAGGTTGAAAAGACTATAGGGAATCTAAAGAAAAGGAGGGAAACAGAACCTGATGGATTAACCCCTGAAGTATCTAAAGATGGCGATCCAGTCGTAGCAGTGACATTAACTGAGATCCTGGATAAAATCTAGAAATTGGACATAATCCTATCTAGTTGGTCTCGGTCAATAATCGTCCCAGTCCATAAGAAAGAACAAAAGTTCTCTTGTAAAAACTACAGAGGAATCAGCTTAACGAACATACCATCTAAAACGTTAGCTTCAATAATACTTTGACCAGAGAAAACTGGGGTGGCTTCAGACATGGACCTGGTTGTATAGACCAGCAGGTTCTGGAACATAGGCCCACTTTCGGTGTCCAACAATAATTGTATTCATTAACTTTAAGGCAGAGTTTGACTCTGTTGATCGTGAGATTATGTGGAAGCGTCTGTTATTGCAAGGAGTACCAAAGCACATTAACCTTGTACAAGCTCTATAGTCGAGAACTACTGGTCGAGTCAGAGCTTATGGCAAACTTCCATCAGAATTGATTAGTTCAAGTAGCATTTACCAAGGTTGTTCACTTTCCTGATTCTTATTTAACTTTATCATGGACATGCTTTTAGGGTTAACGTTTTCATCGTTTGACTTTTCATGAATTGACCTTCTTCCAGGAGAAATACTTGTTGACTTAGGGCATGCAGATGACAATTCTATTTGGTGAATACGCTCACAAAATGAAGTATTCTGATCATCTTAAGCATCAATACAAGCATGTTTTGGATGCGATTCCACCTCCCCATGCAAAATGTCGCTTCAGGATTAGCTTGTGTCACGGCCGAAATTAGTGATAGGAAGTAGTTGAATGTACCGACCGCATCACTCATATTGAGAGTCACATCAGTTGTCTGATGAAATATTGGGTTAGACGCAGAGGGCCCGACTGATTTCGACCATTTGTTTCACTTGTCGCGTAGGCGATACATCCATCTACCTATTAAAGGACGCAGCAATTCAATTCGTTCTACTTCATGGGTGTGAAACATGGCCATTAAGAGTAAAGAATATTCATAGGTTATTAATATTCGATTACAGGAGTCTTCGAAGTATTGCTCGTGTTTTATGGGACTACCTAGTAAACAATACGTGGGTTAAGAATAGAACACTAGATGAAAATGGTAAATCGATAGACGAAGTAGTGAATTTTCACTAACTGGGGTAGTTAAGGCATGCGTAACGTTTACCTAACCACCACCTACCTCGATGAGCAGTGTCGTAGGCTAGAAATGTAGAGACAAATCCAAAACACGGTACAAGTCCATGAGGTCACTGACAACTGAAGTGAGCCACATTAATAGGTGCAGACTACTTGGTTGAAGTCCGTGTGATAATCGTAACCAGTGGTCTGAGACTAGGTGATATGGCTCAAAATCGTTCGTAATAGCGCGAGTGCATCCATTTTTTGCCCTCAACACCATTCAAATTACCCATTTCTAAATTTGTCTTTTTTTTCGTTTATTTATACTTTCTAGAACCTTGTCTTTGATTACTAATCCTCTCCGTTACTACTAACTATTACTGCCTCCACTACTCTGAAATTTGGCCTAACAATTTCATCTCTATGTTAATCGGGGCATGGCAACTTGGACTGACGTATGCACGTATCAAGTTCTACATTGTGGCTGAGTAAGATTACAAAGTTCTACGTTGTACCTGGCTGACTTAAGATTACAAAGAATAATTATCAGTAGTTTGAGTAAAAATTGATCTACACTTATCAATAACAGATGTGAGTAGCAACAAAGGTAGAAATCCTTTAAAAATCTATGTCTGCACTGTTAGAACATACACTAAATGTAAAACAGATAAAAACGGTAACGTCGTTTTTAGTCTTCTTGAGAGTTTTCTTTACTACTCATTTTAGCTTTCAATTCACTCAACTGACTGTTTATTTAGCCGATGTGCTGATGTGCAATACAGCCGACTAAGAAAACATGCTAAGTACGGATACATTTTCCACTACAAACATGTGTTTCGGAACTTATCAGTGGTCGAGATTCCGCTGAATGTAGGACACGTTGAAATATCCCAAGACATTGTTTTGCATACAGTATCATTTTGTACGCAATCTATTATGAGGACTGGATTCTTAAAACTTTTAACACACCAATCAGTTTCTTTAGAAGTTGTCATCCCTGCAGTCAATTCCTTAATTAACTTTTACAAATATGTATATCTCTACTTTTGTAGATACCCTATAACGACTTGCGCGTCGGTAACATAGTAATCCAGGTGCAAAGTCAGATAAACTAATAATGTGAGGCCCTGAGTAGTTTATTACGACGTCTTGTATTGGACTATTAATCAACATGTTAGGTTGCACTCTAATGTCACGATCCCACATACTTTCATATGACCACGTGAAAATTTGAACATGCTAATATTACCATATTGTGTTAAATAGGCAGTAAGGCGAACCAAATAACAGCGGAAAACATGGAAAACTCAATAACAGCGTTCAGTATTGATGACCGACTAGCAGACAATGTTTAGTAGCAGAAAGATGTAATTGCACAATTACAGACTCGCGCTGACAACTACGATTTTACGTCATAAAAATGATACTGGATTATTAGTAAAATTTAAAAGGCACTTACTTGCTTCTTTTGATGTAAAAGGAGCACTTCTATCTTTCTTCTCAGAGTCAGGAACTTTCCTGAGAGATCGGCCGGCTTTAATATCGGCCAAGAAAGCAGGACCTGAAGAATTACTGACTTGTTTAGGTGGCGGTTGCGTAGATTTAAACTGAGGAGCAATTGGTGGGGGACGGATAGACATTACATTGATACCCAAGGTATGATGATATCCACAGACAGCAAGTTAACCAAAACCACAAGGTCAAACTAACAATCTACCGCTAAGAATCTAATATCGATACATCCAATATCCAATATCATTGTGACGAAGTAGTATAAATCCTGCGGTTTCATAGTACTCGCCTCTTCATTTTACCGATTTGTTCAAGGTCTTTGGTAGTGTTCCACAGTAGTTATCTAGCTGCTCGACTGTACTGTCTCTAGTAAAGTAAGATGGAAAATAATACAAACCCTTCTTTCCTTTTTGGTTACATGCGCCTTTCTGGGGTTGGCTATTGCTACTCTTTAATATATTTTTTTTATTTTTTCTCTTTTCTCTCTTTCTTCATCGTGCAATCGCAATTTCACATCGTTGGGATGTCAGAAAGATTATAAGTAGAAAGATGGGAGGAATGGAAGTGAGTTGCAACGGTGTAGAATAAATAATCGAAAGGGAAAGAGATATAAGAGCAACTGTAGATGGTAGTTATATTAAGAGTGGAGACGATAATAGAGAAAATAACTATAATAACAGTTATAATAGAATTAGGGTGATAATGATAATAAAACCGTAAGGGATAATTAGCTACCGGTTAGTGTGACAGCAAGCCAATTGGTACTTAGTGGGTGGGTCACAAGTAGGTGATAGTGTGGCCGTTAGGGTGTTTATGGTGACCTAAAGCCATTTTAAAAGCCTGAGAAACATTAGTTGAAAGGATATTCCAGGCCGAGCAGACCCTGAGTGAGAAAGAATGATATTTTATTTGTGTCGCCGCCCTTCGGTGTGAGATGTTCTGGGGGTTGTCCTTTGGGTTGAGACGTTTAAGGAGGTAAAGAAAAGTCTCTTTAAGTATCCTGGAGTGCTAATAATGTTGTATGAAGTTATCGGATCACCCTGAAGTTGTTTATAATATGGTGAGCAAAGGTCTAGCCTCCTACTCCTTCTTTATCCCCTGTTTCCTAACCAGGCACCCGTTTAGATTTTTGCCTTCGGACCTTTACTAGAGGATACCTGTTCCTCAAGATGATGAGGGGGTGTGATTATGTTGACATTTTCAAGATGATACCGAATGTACATTTTGAATATTGTTAGGAAGTATTCCGGTATCAGCTTGCTTAGTTGGCTGGTGACACGATAAAAGACTATGAAGTGATTTACTCCAGTGTCTAGGCTCTCATCAAGGAGTAGACCCATATCACATTTAGTGGAACCACTAGTTCTGGTTTGTTTGCAGAGTGCGTAGGAGGGGTGGTTCCTTATGTCGGTGCAAATGAATAGAGTGCGGCATTTTTCCATGTCATGCTCAGTACAATTTTCTCTGGTTCATTTCCCTAGGGCTTGGACGTTTTTCTTTTGTAATTCTTCCACATTTGTATCACATTCCATAGGTTACTGCAAATTTAAACCATTTGTGTAGATGAGCATTGGTTAGCCAGAATATACTGAGTGAGTCATTAATGTACATGAGAAATGACGGAGGGCCGATTACTGCTCCATGTGACTCTTCGGAAGACGATGTTTTCCAGGCGGATAGGACTCTGTTCAACTTGGGTGCAAAACTCAACCTGTAAGGCAGTTCCACAACTAGGAAAGTAGGGCGTCCATAAATCCCAAAAAGGACAATTTGCAGAGAAGAATGTCATGTGGTACTATGTCTAGTGCCTTAACAATCCCCAGGAAGATAGCATGCGCAGATGTATTTTAGCCCCAATAAGTGGCCCAACTGCCCACACTAGCAGCGAACTGATGGAGCCGGATCCGCTCTCTCAAGTTTCGTATTGGGCGTCACGGAATAGATTGTGCTTGTCTATGTGCCCACCCGGTAGGTTATCTAGCACTTTTGCGACTGGTGAGAACAGTGACACTGGCCTGTAAGAGCTTGGATCACTTCTGTCTCCGCCCTTAAAGCTGGGAGTAAAACATTGCCTTCTTCCGCTTTTTGAGGGGTTGCCTGAGGCTTAGTAAGCATTAAAAGTGGTCAGCAACAGAATGGCGGATGTCTGAGGCGCATTCCTTTCGGACTCAGGGCGTATACTGTCAGAATTTGGGGATTTATTGCCTTCAATGGCTTTAGGAGGACTAATAAAGGGGTTATTGTGATTATTGTGATAATGTATTTTCTGACCTCCTGGTTTGTAACGGCAGCTTGAACTTCAGACTGTGGTTCTTGGCTTAGTCGATTATCGAGTTAAGCGTCCAAAGCTTCGGCGACTCTCGAATTAGTGAGGGCTGTTCCTAGATTCGTATTGCTCCTTTGTGCCAGGAAGCAATATGATTGCTTTTGGTCGGTCTTTAGCTTCTCCGGGAGGGTGATTTGGTAGCAGGTTCTATCGTGGCGAACTCTTGAGTCTCATTTTTCCGTGAAAATGGCTTGATTTTAATATAAGAAAGTAAATTATTATTATCTGTTTTGCAAGTTGAGGTATACCAAATGGTCATACGCTTTAAGTGTGTTCCTCCACTTGTGCTAGGCTCTCCTCTTAGCTTTTAGGAGACCCCTAGTCCGTCTTTTCACCCATTTCCTGCCACTGGATGGCTTGTACTCCGTCTGTAGAGTGTTTCCCTGGATGGCGTCTAGAAGGAATTACTACACAGCAAGCTAAGTTTCATCTATAAATAAATCACTATAGTTTGAAAGCCATGAAGCTTACAGTAGGTACTCTCTCAATCAATCGTAGTTAATCATGGCATAACTAAGGCGCGGTCCGTGACCGTTTTTAAGGAGAGTTTCCCTGGTTATCATGCAGTATGCGATTAGAACCAACAGAAGTGTGGGTTTTGACGTCTTCAACGAGGAGTTTATCATTCCGCCGTAGGTAGCTAAATTTTAAGGGTCTGCCATCTGGTCCCGATGTTCTCATTTGACGCTCCTTATTTGATGGAGCTTAGTAGCCGATTGAGGAAATGTCTTTTGTCACATAACTTTCAGTTATGAAGTCAGGTGTTGTTGTGTTAAGGTCCCTGGCTATTAATATCTTGCCAAACCTAACATCTGACAGCAAGGAGATTGCTTGGATTACCATGTCATTTTAAGCTTGCTTGCAATCAAAATCTTATACACATGTTTTTATGGCAACAGACAGTTTTACCCTATGGGCAATCAATCGTCTTGCGAGTGATACTTCAGCTGGAGGTATTGTCTTTGTTTTTTAAATCGCTGGATTTCGAAATTTTGCGTACCTATTACGTTTTAGTAACCCCCCCACCACCACTCGAGTTTTGGGCCATGTTGTCCCATATAACCAACGGTGAATTTAAGCAAAAATTTATTACTTTTTTTCATTCCTATGGAGAGTGATACTTCCTTATTCTCAGACACGGATGTTAATTACCACTCATATATCTAACACCTACCACAGAATGGTAACTTCCATCCCTTCGTTTTTAATTACAGTAGTGTGAGGGGGTTATGGTCAATAATTCTAGAAACCAAGAAGCTATTTCACTCCAAACGACCTAGTGTGATGACTTACTGTGAAATCTGGACTAACTGAAGTCACTGATATTGAACTACAATTTAGGGGCTGCAGATATTCTGCAGTGGCGAGTTAGATACACTAAAGGGTGAGGCGGTGCTAGATGCGTCTTATTCCCTTTGAGCCTACAAAATTATTATCCTCCCGTGCATATATATTATGACGTTCCGTGGTGCAGTTTGAAAGGAAGTTGTGACTTTTTAGCGCCTATGTATATCCCGATCTAGTGACAGAAGAAACCAGACTATTTTGGGAATAAGTCTTTATTCAGTAGTGTGGGCAGGAGACAGTGGAGCGCGGTTCTAGTTATTCAAACACATAAATACTTCTCAACGTTCAATATAAGCTAATAGGAAATATAATCCCTATGCAGAATAAGGAAGTAAATGAATAATGAAGCTTAATTGTTTTGTCGTATGCTTAAGGTTTGAAGTGAACTTTTAACTAGTCAACCTAAGTTGCTACAACTTCTCATTGGCTGGGGTTCCTTACAGACCTCTCCCGGATTCGGATTTCATAGGCAGGTAATTGTCTGCGGTAGTTCGTGTCGTACTACATTTGAGTTTTACCCATGTAATGCTAATGGGTAACGTTAACGTTCCACATTTCTCCTGGCAAGGCCAGAAATTCAGCTTGGTATTCTATATCAAGTACCTGCTCGTTGATAGTGGGCTTCGCGACAACGTAGCTCAAATTTACTCTCTTGAAATGCCTCTAGGTTAGCTTGTATCCTCACCAATCGAAAATCTCAATTCCATTAAGTAATTGTCGCCATACCCTCCTACTGTTCGAACTTTCTTTTCTTTACATCTCTTTGTAACAACAATCCAAACGATGGCAGAACTGGCCAGATTTAGGAGACATACTCTGGTGGAACGAAGAAAACAGCATCGACTTGGACGAAACGTGGTTTCCTGTTTAAGACACTGTCCTTCAGTCGATTGATAGTCATACCTTTCTATGCCAGTCTCGTCATAAACCTTGGTTCGTCTCTTGGCTTAAGTCCAGCACCCACGAAATCACTAAGAGTAAGCGTGAGGTCTTGAACCTATGACGGTGCTACAGTGGTCTGCACTTCCTACGGAGCCTTAGGCAATAAACGCATCTTTTAGACCAAGCAGGATGGAAAAACTTAGCAAACTGTCCTGATGGGATCAATGAAACTCAACAATAAGCTTTTGTATAACCATATGAGGAGAACTGATTACCTGACCCCTAGTTAGTTTAGTAAGGACTCAATGACAGAACAGAGTACCCACACTGGGATTGCTTGCTTACTAGCCAAAGAGCTCCAATCTAACTCGCCTCTGGCTAATAGCCCGACATTAATTGTCAAACACTAAATCATCACCAAAGTATAGTGAAGTCTGAGCCCTATATTGCCAAAAGGATACTGAGGCGTCTAGATCCCTATAAGTCTCTGGGCTTAGATGGAATCTATCCCAAAGTACTTTGTGAATGTGTGGATCTGCTTTATTTCCACTCTTGCTATACTTTTCAACTGCTCGCTAGCTGCGAGCAAACTGAGCGATAGTAAAGTATGGTTATACCTATGTACAAAGGAGGGCCAACAAAGTCGAGGCTTCCAATTACCATCTAATTTCCCAACTCTTCATATCGGCGAAGGTCACGGAACAACCACTAACGGTTGTCTCCGTGACTACTTTCTTAATAATAACGTACTACCTGCATTTTGACAGACATTCCATCCTGCCAGGTCGTGCAATACTAACCCTCTGAGAGCGTAGATTAGTTAAACTTTGTCAGTGGAGCCCAACAATCCAGTGCATACTGCCCTCGTGGATTTCTCCAAAGCCTTCGATGGAGCTGATCACTAAATTCTTTACAAGAAACTGCGATCATAGTGTATTGATAGGTGTCTACTAGGTATGGCTATGTGACTACCTAAGTGACAGGTCTTTAGGATTCAGAGTTTGCTTTGTTTAGCTTAATTGGTTTACGGTAACTACCGGAGTACCACGAAATTCTGTCTTTTAACTGTTTCTCGTAGTGGTTATAAATGACCTTCCCGATGACGCAAATTCACAAAGTATCCCATATACATAGGATCTGAAGATTTAGATGGAGGTTTAAGGTCTCTCGGATGCCATGATTTTTCAGGTGAATGGAGTTAGAAAACAATGTCAAACTTACTTCCTTTTGATACCAATAACACTATTGATACATTATCTAAACACAAATTTCGTGAGTCCGGTATTTTCGTTCTACCTTACAAAGGACCTGGGTGTAACCCGCTAGAATACATTAAAAGCATCATGTAAGATCCTAACTGAAGCAGTTTGGATTGAAGAATAACTGTCGAGGTAGGTTTAGATACGCGTACTCTTGCCCAGTAGAAATTCAGAACAAATGGTTGGATGAGGAGCGGTTCTATATGAAATTACTTAGATAACTATACATTATTACCTAAACAAATTTCACCACCAGTGATTCAACTAAAATTTATTCCAAAAACTGTAATATCCAATTCAGTCTCGAGAAATAAACGAGAATATTATTCTAGTCTTTTGGGATAGATTACGTATCGCCTGCCCAGAAGGTAATGTCTAAATCTACAGAAATATCGATAACAAAGTATCAAAAGTTACTTGTTACAACACAATATTTTAAGTCTTGGAAGTGTGCTTCAACCCACAAAAAGCATGCACAAATCCAGTCAATTCGAGCGATGCAATCAAGAAGTGGAACGAACCAATATGGCAGCCGCCTTAGCCAAAATGTCCGTGAGAATAACAGAAAACCATTATAAACAAAACAAATATAGTAATGAAAATGAATAGCAACAAATTACAATGGGAAAATGTTACTTGGACGGATTTTCACACACAACCATCAAAAAGAATCCTACTCATCATACCACTAGTATTCCAAAACCTACAATCCCTACTGAATCTCGGGGTTTTTATTTAGAATTTTAGATAGTTCAACTTCTGTACATTCCACCTATAGTTACAATGCATACCTAAGACCTCGCCTTGTAAATCTCATATATTAAGTCTCCCTATCTTAAGAAGGATATAGTTACTTTAGAACGTGTGGAACGAAAAGCTGTCGGAAAGGTAGTGAAACCCTTTCCAGTTTCAGAAGCAGTATAACCAGCGTCGTATTACTCAAAGCTATGAACACTCCTACCGCCTAGACTCAAATCTCAAGAAACGTTCGTTTGCCAATTCTATCAAGCTAAGTTGAGTTTGACTACATTACGGCGACTACATCTCCCGTAGTATAAATAGACTCCTTGACCCCACCTAGAATGTAATTCGTATAGTCAGACAACTACAAGAGAAAGCAGGGGACTAAAAACTGAAACCGCGATACTCAAGATGCGAGCACGAAGAAGTCAATCGGTTTAAAATGGCTCGTCATAAGGATATTGGGTATTCGAGAAGAGGGAGTTTCGATATATCAAGGTCAGTAGCTGGTCTTATTAACATTTGGCTAAATGTTCTTAAAAAGTTCTTATCATGTTGTTCCCCACTTTATTGCATTTACTTTTTGCAGCACTTGCTGTGCTGACTATATGTGCTAACTATATGTATGGGGCTTTTCTGATTAGACATATATGGTAAGTTATAACCGCAAATCTTGTCACACGTTTTCGTTAAAAGCATAAAATAGCTAGGAATGCTTAGTTTTCGATGACTTACTAGTATTTAGCAAAATGACTTAGTGGTTTTCCATAATTGATCGTAGACTACTATATTTAGGAATTTGACATTGTATATAATAGGAACAGAAGAAATAAGGGTAAAACTAAACTTTGCTGTGTGAGAAGTAATTCGACAGCTTGTAGGTTAGTAATAATAACGTTCTCATGGAAAATTACAATCAACAGATCCAATGTGAGCATTTTGAACTAGGCCAAGCGCACGACCCTTAAATAATTACCCTGATTCTCATTGGACCTCTCAAGTTCGCCAGCAAAGTTGGTTCTGTATCTATTCAAATGTGATGCATTGCTTGTCTGATTGAGCTCATTAATTGATCAAGTCTATTAGGCTGGAACTATCGACAACGTAAAAGTACTACTCCCCATTTGATATATTTCTGGCAAACCATGTTTCATAAATACTGGATATACTTTGGTACTCGGATATCATCTTAATAATTTAGGAGTTTTTAAGCATAGCAGTAACGTTACTCTCTAGGTAATAGACGAGATAGGCATTTTTGCGCATAAATGATATATCCCATATTTCTATTCTTTTTTTGAAGACTAAGTAGCTCAGCCTATTCATTATTTAACAAATAATCTACTGGTATGGGAAAATTCCACTATTATGTTGTATTCTGGAGCAAGTCCACAGCAGGGCAACTAACGGAACATATAAACCTAAGAGTAAATCTTATTTGGTCCTCCTAAGTTGTGATGTATGCTCTTAGACAAAAGGCCGACATTTCTAAGATTTCAGGGTCGCTTCCATAATACTGGGGGAGCATGTTAAGTAACTCCGTTGGACTATTCTATTGAGTTTTTCTTCTGCTTAACGTAGTCGTTAGACATCAGCATCTAAATACTGTCCCAAACATTGCACATTAATTCAAGAGACTTTCTGCTTGACAGTGTAGATCCACCATTCTAATTTGTACATTTTCACTTTCAGCCTAACATTTTTTTTGTCAACTTTTGGAACACGATTTTTGACAACTATCCACACTATTTACAAGATACTAACCAAACAATTTTGTCCATAGAACTTTTCAATGTTTATCAAGGAAGGCTATTTAAAGAAATGGTCCGGTAAGGGCATTATCTTTTCTACATTTCAGATCGTAAAAAATGGCACAATGTATACTGCAAGTTACTAGATAGTGGTTGGTTTCAGTGGTTTGATGATGCATCATCTACTTCACCCAAGAGAAGTGTTGATATTAGGGTTTGTTTCTATTGTCATATCATTTTTGTTTAGCGCGTGGCAGCGTTTCTAGCATTTGGAGAGGTTATCCGCCGTGTTCCATGTAAGCCAACCTCATTAACAGCTTCAGAAATTCCTCTGGCTTTTGGGATTCCGTATGAGCCTCATATGGGAACACAAATGGCTTGGTTTGTCTGTCCAAATCAAGAAACACTGAGGTATTTTTTTCAATGCTTTGGCAGGTTTACTGTTCATATTTTTTTAAAATTTCATTCAACATTATGGTTCAATCGAATCACCAAGTGACAGTCACTATCTTAGCACAAACTCAAACCATACAATTAAATTTTTCAACAAACTAGTTTTAGTACCAAAATGTTACACTGTGCGGCAACAGAACTGCTATTCAAGTTTGGAAGTATGCCATTAAGCTTATTTTGTGCAGTTATTGTTAATTAAGGTTGTACACCGTATAACACTAGAAAACAAGATTTATAATAGGTACGCCAATATTTCTGCGTAAGTACTTGTATATGTTATCAAACAAACCATCGGAAGTTTGTAAACTGTATCCGCAATCAAAAACAGTTTCCTAATAATGCGAAAATCACATCACACTAGTTTGTAATATTCTGTTTTATACTAAACACTGGCAAAGTTTGCGCAGACTGTAAAAACATGCAGGCATGATTGATTTATTCACGTACATGGTACAGATGTATGTACTCAGCTTTGATCCACACTTCGGTCGTATGAGCGTTAGTAATACTATACGATTGTCCAAGCTAAAGTATTTTGCATGGGATTTAAAGCTACGACCTACCATTACCACTATTTGGTATAAATATTGTCAGATATTATGCAATTGCATGTCATTCTTTATAAGCTTTATGTCGACAAACCAAGGAGAAAATTAACAAACCAGTTATAATGGTAATAAGTGCATTAGAAGTGTGAAAATAAAATAGTCAGGGCAAATGAATAAGCTTATTAAATTGATAATTAATTAGTGATACTAAGTTGTGTATTTATCTGAATGTAGAAAGTTAATGCATCTACCTCAATGAAATTGATTCGAAAACGTAGAAAACTAACAACTTGTAATCCTAACCAAAATGCTTACATTATTAATATTGCTGAGGTCTGCACCTCGTGATACTAAATTTTTGTCTAGTCACCTTTAACCTATTTGTAAGGTCAATTTTTCCAGTAAATAACTTGTTCTGACGGATTCTTGGCAAAATTCAGAAGGCTTGTTTGAGTTTCGCTAACTAATATCACTTGTAGCGTAAGCGAGTTGTTTATCTACCAACCAGCTGTCTTCTTTGTTGTATTACTCTGTCTCTGAAACATGAGCTGCAAAATTTGAGGAAATACATAGACCACAAGTTCACACATCATGGAACGATAGAGTGAGCAATGTATAAGATAAATATGCGATACTGAGGAACTATCTTAATCCGCCTGGAGCGCCCACAGAGTTTCTGCCGGTCCCAAGCCCGGATAAAGGAGGAGGGTTGGGCATGGGGTTAGCAACCCCATCCTGTAAAACAACTACCATGCTAAAACACAGCTTACGAGTAAAAATCTTTATAACCATTCTAACTCTGTCCTGGGAGTTGGAAGGACTAATATGACGCTTCATGGTGAAAGCCGAGCTCCTTCGGAAGCCATGAGGCCGATGCCCCCCTTCTGACAACCGGAGCAACAATTAATATACTTGATCGACCTCAAACAGCTGTCTCCTGGACACTGAGGTCACACTCTCAGGTCATCACGACCTCCCCTAATCCTCTTTCTCTTTCAGGTTCCTCAAGAATGACCCTTCCACGGTGTGGGCAACCGGGAAGTGATAACCGCCCTCATACCTCCAATAGCACTCGAGTTCACCTTGTTCATGATCAAACACGTTCTCCCTCTCTGGTCCCCACTTGTAACACTTCTATCACATTTTGTATGCGTGCCACTTGTACTGGTTACCCGAGTTCCCGAAATGTCATACCAGGTCTCCTGAAGCCACGCTCTAAACTTCATGTTCGCGCTTTTAATGTGCGTACGCTGTGTCAAATCGGTCAACAGGCTGCCTTAGCTAAAACATTAGAATCTCTTGCAATTGATGTATGCTGTGTCTCCGAAACACGCATACAGGATCCCAGCATGGTCATCCGTTTGACGTCACCTAGTCAATGCAATCGAACAGCACACTTCACTCTTCGTTTATCTGGAGACCCTACAGCTAGCTCACGTGGCCTTGCTGGTGTAGGTATAGCACTAAGCTTACGGGCAGAACAGGCTCTTCTCAAGTGGATTCCTGTAGACAGTCGTCTATGTGCTGTCCGTCTAAATGGCACAGTACGAACTCGGAAAGATAGGGACACACGCCGATGCCTTTTTGTCGTCTCAGCTTATGCCCCCACTGATTGCAGCACAGATGAAGTGAAAGTTGAGTTCTATATGAAGTTCTCTAGCCTCCTTCAGAAAGCTAAGCACTCAGACATAGTAATTATTGCAGGAGATTTTTATGCCCAAGTAGGTAGACTAAATCAGGCTGAAAAGCACTTAGGTGGGTTACTCGGCATCCCAGCCCAGAGAACAGACAACGGAGATCGTCTGTTGCAGTTATGTTCAGACTACCGTTTATTCTTAGCTAGCACAAACTTTAAGCATAAGGCGAGACCTGGCGACCCCCAACATCTACACAACGATGGATACAAATTGATCACATTAGCATCAGCTACCGTTGGAGAGGCTGTATAGAGGACTGCCGCTCTTTCTGGGGCACGTGCCTAGACTCTGACCACGCCCTAGTGAGAGCACGTATCTCTATGCGTTTGGCTGGTCGCAGAAAGGTTACATCGGGCAAACCCTTTAGATATCACTTTGAGACTGAGAACGCTAAGATTGCATTTAGGAATGGTTTGGCTAAGCATTTATTCGCCCATGACCAACAGGTTTCCCCCGAAGTAGCTTGGAATGATTTTAAAGCAGGTGTATACGCAGCAGCACTATCAGCATCTAACCCCAATCCAATGGTTATGAAAGACCATTGGATCTCTAGAACTTCTAGGGAACTGATGGAGGCTCGAAAACTCGTTCCAGCAGGCTCGGAGTATGGTGAAGAGCGACGACAACTGAAACGTAGACTGACAAAGAGTCTGCGTAAGGATCGTGAACAGTGGTGGGCAACAAAAGCAAAAGCGATAGAATCGTCGGCAGCGACAGGCAATAGTAAACAGCTGTTCCGACTTATTAAGGACACCGGTTTCAAAAAATCGGCAGTTAGTGAAATTATCTCTGAAAAAGATGGGTCGATGATTTACTCTCAATCTAGAAGATTAGAACGATGGGTAGAACACTTTCAGGAACAGTTCAACTGGCCTCCAGCCACTCTTAGCTTACTCACAATCTCCAAGCTACCCGAATGGAAAACTGACACAAGTCCCCCAACTCTCAGTGAAGTTGAAAACGTCATAAGTAAATTGAAACGAGGGAAAGCAGCAGGGCCTGATATGTTGTCTACCGATATCTTTAAGGATGGTGGTCTAGTTTGAGCGTGCAGGTTGACTGATATATTAGCCAAAGTCTGGGAACTAAACACCATCCCATCGGACTGGTCTCGATCGCTGATCGTTCCAGTCTACAAAAAGGGACAGAAATCCTCTTGTGATAACCACAGAGGAATCAGTTTGACTATTATAGTATCTAAGATATTAGCCACTATAATCATCCGACGTTTAACTAACACTAGGGAACAACAGACTCGAGAAAACCAGGCTGGTTTCAGACCTGGCCGGGGTTGCATTGATCACATATTCACCCTGCGCCAGGTCCTCGAACACAGACATATGTACTAACACCCAACTTTAGTCGTATTTCTTGACTTGAAAGCAGCGTTCGACTCTGTTGACCGTGAAGTCTTGTAGCAATGTTTGTCATTAAAAGGCGTACCTCAAAAGTACATTAACCTTATAAAGGCTCTCTACTCGGTCACCACTGGTCGAGTCAGAGCATATGGCAAATTGTCACGAGAAATTTCATCCTCAAATGGAGTCCGTCAGGGTTGCCCCTTATCCCCATTTTTATTTAATTTCATCATAGATGTACTCTTAGAAATCTCACTTACTTCTTTTAAGTTCTCAGGAATTAATCTCCTTCCAGGAGGTCCTCTCGTCGATTTAGAGTATGCAGACGATATAGCCCTGCTTGGTGAAGACACACACAACATTCAGGGTCTTTTGAACACCTTGAGTAACAATGCAGGCATATTTGGGATGCGCTTCTCCCCTCCCAAATGCAAAATGTTACTCCAGGACTGGTCTGCTTCTTCTCTTAAATTAGTTATAGGGAGTGAAGTAATTGAATGCGTGGATCGCTCCACTTATCTCGGAAGTCTCATCATCCCTGGTGGGTCGGTGTCTGACGAAATCTCAGCACGGATTCAGAAAGCCCGATTGGCATTTGCCAATTTACGGCACTTGTGGCGCAGACGAGATATCCGTGTCTCAACGAAAGGCCGGGTGTACTGCGCAGCAGTCCGCGCCATTTTAACATATGGCTGCGAAACATGGGCCATGAAAAACTGAAGATATGCGTCGTCTCCAGATATTTGACCATAGGAATCTTCGGAACATCGCTCGTATACCATGGAATAACCGGACTAGTAATAGTGAGGT
This sequence comes from Schistosoma mekongi, assembly GCA_034768735.1. Taxonomy (NCBI): domain Eukaryota; kingdom Metazoa; phylum Platyhelminthes; class Trematoda; order Strigeidida; family Schistosomatidae; genus Schistosoma; species Schistosoma mekongi. The sequence goes on from CM068312.1 coordinate 4,125,147, forward strand.
TAGACAAAAGGTTCTTGGGAAACACGGTAAATCAGTCGAAGAGGTCATTAACCTTCATCGACTGAGATAGTTGGGACATGTATTGCGCATGTCCGACCACCGTCTACGCCGTCGCGCCATGTTAGCTAGGGCTGAAGTAGGATGGAAGAAGGTTAGGGGCGGCCAACCCAAAACATGAAGTCATTGACTACTGGTCTAAGCCATGTAGGTAGATGTAGACAACCTGGTTGGGGTCCGCGTGATGACCGCAACAAATGGCTGGAGACACTAGGCGATATGGCTCAGAATCGGTCACAGTGGCGCAAGTGTATTCACTCTTTAACCTCATCTAGATCTTAAATTCTATTTTTATTTTCTAGACATCTTTACTTTACTCTTCCCTCTTGTATTCTGTTACTACGTTACCTCAATATTCTCGTAGTGCTAATGTGGTATGGCAACTTGAACCTACAGGCGTTTGTGCCCGGTTCTACGTTGCTGCTGCTGATGATGATTTTAGAAGGTTTTAAATATTTATCGATCGAAGTAGTTGGGATATGTATTATATATGCCGAATCACCACCTACCCCCCCCATTTCTGGGTGAGCGTTGAAATTTTAGATCATTTCGAGAATGTAACAGTCGCCGATAATGGCTGATAAAGTTATAACTAGACCCTATTAAAGGGAAGCGCTTAAGTAACGTAATTCAGCTGGTGTCTATTCTTGGAAAGTGGTTTAGACAGGCCCTTTTGGGAGCAAGAATACCTAGCTTTTTAATGTTTTTGGCGCTGATAGTTTCATGAAATCATTGGATCACTAATATATTATAAAAATTCTGAAGGGTAGAGAGTTATTTGCTGTCTTTTAACATCGTGTTTAACAGCGTGTGCTCCTAAGTTCTGTTGGGAAGGGTAGGCGGTCGAACTTTCATGAGTAATGTAACAGCTAAAGTGAACCCTGTAGGGCGTGTGCGGATGAGCGATAAGCTAGAAAACATTGTGGTAATAAATCATCCCAAGTATCTATGTGTTATTCGTTGAAAAACGCTTTCAACGAAGCTTCCATTGTCCGGTTAATACGTTCTACCATTTGTCTTCTGGATGATGTACAGCGATGTCGGTCTTTTAGACCTCCAGAATATGGCATTTAGTGCATCATTTCAGCTCTCAAAGTACTAGTAGTATACAATCTGAACACTTGTTACACTCAACTAAAGACTTTGGATTAAAAAATCTTACTAGGACGAAAAAGCTCTCCAGCGGTCCACGATCTTAAATGAATTTCGATGAATAACGGTAGTGTATTCAGAAAATCATTGTAGCATACGGCTTAACGCCACCTCTTATCTCACTGATTACTTGAAAAATACTAATACGCCATTGCGTTTGTCTTGATCATGTTATTTTCACATATCACAAGTGGGAATAATCGGACGATTTTAAAAATTCTGTGCAGAATTCAAGCCTTTGAAGTGGAGTCAATTTTCAAATTCCACTGTGATTTTCGTTTACTTTATTTCTTTTCTTCTTACTTCAGCTCATGGACAAATGCAATAATGTCTTTAGTGAGTATCTCAATAGTTTAACATTATTTTTGCAAACAAATACTCGTATTTATAATATTTTTGATTTATGCGTTTGTCACTGCCATCGTATAAGTAATGCTGAGTTCATACTCAGAATACTGGGCGAAAATAACGAATCGATTTATAATCTTGTGAATCTCCATCGACTGTGGAGGTTGGAACATTGATGACCTGTGCTTCGTCACCGCTTACCTTGACTCATGATGTCAGCTGGTTTAGGAGTAGGGTGGAAGAGAAATCAGCTCGATGAAATCAAATTAACAAGATTAACACCAGAAAGTAGTGCAACGAGAAAGAGTGAAAAGTTGTGTATGAAACAATAATAAAACTTTAAAATCTCTAAGATAAAAAGTGAATGCACCTGTGATACTGTTACCGATTCTAGACCATGTCGGCTAATACTTCCTGTGCGAAATTTAATCAAGTTGTTAGAACCTATTAACAGTTCGCAAGTTTATGGATTGATGCCACTGTGTTTTCTTTGGCTGCCCTTAGTTTTCATCCATCCTATCGTTACACCAGTCATCATTGTACATCAAGGTGGGCGGTGGCTGAACATACATAATATATGTCTCAACTACTTAAGTAAATGAAAATTGGCAACTTCATCAACTGATGTGTTGTCGCTGCCTATAACCCAGGCCTAACCTTTGAATTCACTATTCAGTCGTTGGATTATGCGCGAACAATGCTACGAAGCTGTCTATGGCTCGAAATCCTGCAGTCTACACATGTCTTCTATTTTTATAGATCATGTTAATATAGAGCAGATTTCTGCTTATTATATTTGTCCTTTTATTTAGAAGTGAATATCTCACCACTGCCATAAGTAACATATTGACAGAATCCAGGTGATATTACTGAATCCGTGAAGGAATTTTATCAGACACTGATCCACATTGAAAATGTTTACCTATTTCAGCACTTGTAGTTTATTTGATCCGTTATCAAAAATTTCCATTCGAGTTTTGGTTTTATTGTCTATTTTTGGTTTGAGCACTGGAAAATATGTGACATTTGAGATATTCAATCTGTTGAAGCGTTGACCTAGTGGTTTAGGACTTCAACTTTCATCGATTAAATATCAAGTTGAAAATCTGCTCCTCCTCTGAATTTAGTTTGTGGAGTCATATGGTATCACTACACATTACTCTCATAGTTTGACTTGAAGCCAAGTACACCGAATCTATACTTAGTAAATGAGTAATACAAATCGATTAGTTTCATAATTGATGTTTGCGTAGATGTAATCATTTCATATTATGTAAAACAAATACTTATAGTGAATCATATGATCGTTTTGTAGATTTCAATTTACTAACCACATAAAAAGTACTACTAACATTTTATTACTTTTTTACAGCAAAATGAATGACGTATTTTTAATGGTATGGATGTTTATATGTATGACTGCTATATTAAGATGCAATTTAGTCTCAACTCTTGTATTTAACATGACTTATATCAACTTATTCAGTAGAATGACATCATATCATTGCAGTTATGTTATCTATTTTAAGTGTATAAGTCAGTTACAAGATAAGCTAAAGTGTTATCCGAGGTATAAAGGCGGTTATCATTTGTCGTTTCGCATATCATTAATTGTTTTTTCTTAATGTGTATAAAAACGAAACTTAGGCGTAGTCATGATGACATGGGAATGGGGTCGCGGATGTGTACTATTCTTGGGGTTGTTCTTCTCTAACCTTCTCTGTTTACTGTCAAAAGGTATCCTCGCTGTTGATGTTAGTTATCTGAGGGAAGCATCCTTCCTTTCATCACACTCACTTTAAACCGACAATGCAACTTTACTCTCAGACCTTGAATTTGGTGCCATTAATGTTACTCCTCCAATTGTACGTGGTACTAGCTAAAGTAATATATGTTTCAGTTAGTGTAGTTTGATCGAGGCATTATGACTACCATACCAAGAAAGCGGCCACGGTTGGGATTTAAAATATATGCTGTTTAAGTGGTAAGCTTCACTATAACTGTAATTCATTGCGGGTAAATCATTTGATAACATAGTATTCGCAGCTTGATGAATAAAATACTTACCATTCAACCACTAGATTACGGAAGTTTTAACGCCACTTTTACTACAGTCATTTGTTTTCACAGTAAACTTTCAGCTTTTAGCCAATTAATTATAAAACACAATTATTAAATGTACTTGTAGTGCATGGCTTACTAGTTTATCAGGTATGGATTTGTGTTCGGCTTCCAGCTAGACTCTAAATATAGCAGTTTGTGATACTATCTGGTTGATTAAACAAGTAGGTGGGGCGGGTTCATTCCTGAGACCCATCGGTTAAAAGCCAAACGTCATAACTACTGAGTCATTGCTCGATTTTAATTTCAAGCTGTTTGCACATAATGTCTTCTCTGTATTGCATTAATTACAGCATCATTGTGTTATTTTTTGCACACAGAACTTATTGTTTAACTCTGTGTTTCTTATCTATTATTAGTTTCAGCAAAGCAATTCAGCACAACCACCTCCTCCTTATCAGCCACCAGCACCAGCAGCACCTCCGGGAATGATTGGTTTTGGAAGTAAGCGTATCGTTTGCCGTTGTGATTCTTTTCTTTCAAATCATAAGCAACTCTATTTTTATGCTAATATGTGGTTTATTGAAGACTTTTTTCTAAGTATGTTTAAAGTTTGATTGTGATTTGCAAGTTGGATCCAGAACGCCCGGTTTGTCTTATCTGGGGCTCGTCAGCTGGATTTGGGTTCTACATCTCAGTGTTTATGCTCACACTGGGATTTAGATCCAGTCCGTCGGTGTCAATTGTCACCTCGTTATTGAATGAGCTGAGATAATCACACATGTTCAGCGGGGGTGTGTTATATTAATGAATTAATAATGTATTGATAAAGCCCACTTATAATACATATATAGCAACAAAAACTGAGTGATTTCAGTTTTTGACAACATCAACGTCCCCGTTGCAATATTGTGGTTGTCTGCACCCAGCAGCTTAAAGGGTAACATAATGGAGCTTGATACAAATAAACTAGACTCCTGTGTATGTGTGAACAACAAAACTGGGCTTTGGAAGGTAAACTATGTGTCTTGGATTCCGCGCGCCAGGCACAATCCAATTTTAATCACACTTTTGAATTAATGCTATGTTGTGAAAATCCGTTTACGGTGTAAACATAATAACATAGACTGATCAAATTCACTTCCTAATAGCACCAACGGGGAAATACGTATGTGTTTCCGTGTTCAGTTACTTCCCTAATTTATATTTCTTTTTGATCCATCAGCTCTTTTGTCATTGGAACTTCTGAAAAGTTTATTCTACCTACAGATACCCATTCACACGTGAACTTAATCACGAGGTGTACTAAATTACTTTTTTGTCCTTTACACATAGGATGAATATGTCACCCACATATATCGTTTAAGACATCACCCACTTCGTCAGTAGTCATCATTATTGAGAAGATCAATAATGAAACTCTTACCTTTTTTCATAATCAGCAAACCTTTATCCTCTATGTTTCTTTGTCAGAATGCTTTCGTAGTTGCATGAAAGGATGATTGTTAAATTATTGGTTTATTTCATATATAACTGTCGGTATCACCACTAGTTAGATTGTGAATAGTATTTAGTGTCTACATTCAGTAATTCATTGGTTGTTATCACTTTCCGTATTTTTCAGTGCCAGATCCGGCTGCTTATGGTGGAAATTATGGTAAGTGAATTTTTCTGTTTGGATTGTCTCTTGATTTAATGTATTGGCTACAATATCGTATAGTGACAAGCTTTAATAATTCTTCAGCTGTTTGTGAAGAATAATTACATGCAACCAGCGATGGTCTAAGAAACTTTATTTTAGCTATTCTGAAACCAGCAGATGTAATACCTATGTACAGCTCTCAGAATCGTCATCGTTTTGGATAACACCAGCAACATCACTTGTAAGGGATATATTCATCTATAAACCAAAGAACAATCAGAAATCTACTCTGTATTAACTTAAGGCCGAAAAACATGAGTTGTGAAGAAGAAGACAGGGGTAGGTTGGATGATTTTGACCATAACTGCCTTCGATGCATTGCTTGCACATACGTAAACGACTTAGTAGACAATTCGGAGGCTAGATACAGGATAATAGGCAGCGATGACAAATCAATTGATGAAGTTGTGAATCTTCATTAAATAAAGTGATTGCTACATGTATTATGTATGTTCAGCCACCGCTCACCTTGACGTACGATGATGACTGGTGTAACGATAAGACGCAAGGAAACTGGTAGTAGCCAAGTTTAACGTATGCTACTTGTTCATAATGTCATTAACTGTTGGTTTAAGTCATGTAGATAGGTTCAGGTTACCTAATTAGGGACGTTGAGTTAAACGGTTAGGAATCTGTCGTATGACGTTGGTATATTCTCTGTTCATCTTGATCTGGAGTCTCAGTATTCCTTCATGCGTACCCTTTTACTACCTCTTTTCCAAAATTATTGTCAATGCTTAGTTCTCATTATCACTGTTACTAGATTTTTCCGACCGCCTTTTATATTCATTTTATTAATTTGATATCGTCTAGTTAATGCTGTTTGTCGCTTTGGGTAAACACACCCATCTATGGGGCTGTACTTAGATTATGACAAACTGACTTTATTTCATTTTAATATTCATCTACTTAAATCGCTAGATTGATAGTTATGTCGTTTAGCTTCCAATCAGTAGGTCTCAGGTTCGAACCTCGCCCCATCTATTATCATTATGCACCATATGTAATGTGCATCTAAAAAGCCTACTACATGATAAATAATGAATTACACAATGTGTTTCACTTTTCGTATAGAAATTTGAATATGCATCATCTGAACCTGCCTCATCTTTATGCTTTCAAACATTTGAGTAGTACATTCTAAGCTTATAGCATAGCCATTCGTTTACGAACGTTAATTCAAGACAGTTACAACGTAGGACTTGGTACATGCGTTCGTCAGTTCAAGTTGCTATGCCTCAATTACCAAATAAAGATTAAATTGTCGGATCAAATCCCGAAGTAGGGGAGATAGTAACAGAATTAGTATTAATGGAAAGGAAAAGAGATCGGAGATAAGATTTAAGAAAATGTGGTACAGTAAAGAGAAAATTATGATAAGTCCAGAAACTTAGAAATTGGAGGAAGACAAGGAGTGGATGCACCTGCGCCATTGCCAACGATTTTGAGCCATATCACCCAACGTCTCTAACCATTTATTACGAGCATCACTCGGACCCCAACCAGGTAGTCCGCACCTATTAACATGGCTCAGCTCAACTGTCAATGACTTCATGGACTGGTGCCATGTTTTGGTTTGGCCGCCCCTAGCTTTCTTCCAGCCTACTCTCACACCAGACAGCATTGCTCGTCGAGGTAGGAGGTGGTCAGGCATACGTAACGTATGTCCTAACCACCTCAGCTGATGAAGATTTACTACTTCATCAATAGACTTACCGTATCTACCTAGTACTCTATTCCTAACCCACGTATTGCTTACTCGGTGGTCCCAGAAAACACGAGCAATGCTTCGAAGACATCTGTGATCGAATACTAAGAGCCTACGAGTATCCTCTATCCTTAATGGCCATGTTTCACATCCATAGAGTAGAACGGATCGAACTGTCACTCAGTAAACGCGTCCTTTGTTCAGTAGTCGGATGTCTCGCCTACGCCACAGGTGATGCAAATTCCCAAAAGCCTATTGTTGATGTAATGTTTTTGCTAACAACTAGAATATACAAGCCGAGTACTACATTAGTGCAGTTGGATCTTACATTTGAATACGTATTATTAGTACACTTGATTTCTGTACTGTTAATTATTTATACTTTACTTCTTGGGATTATGTTAGTTAGACATCTATTGAATACTAGGAAGCACCAAGCAACTGCTTCATGTTAGTATGTACCTTCATACTCTGACCTTGTGATGAACACTTTACGTGGAGACCACTAAACCTGCATCCAATAATTTACATTTCTACCTTCAATAAATATTTTCCGGAATTCTAATGAGTTGTGGTCAGTTGAGTACATTCACATCTGGTATGAGGTAGTTGCAGTTACGTTGGATGGTTGCGTAACATCGTAAATTGAGTGGGGTTGGAACTGTAACCTATTAGATCCCGACTTAGTAGTCTTAGGGCAAATGATCGCTGCAAAGCTTAAAGGTCCTATGTTAGGTTCATTGGTGGGATTATAGATATACACTATTCAGGAGCCCTCATACTAGGAAGAAACTATTGTTTAGTGCTTCATGGCTTTTATTTATTGCCTAGCTACAATTTGTTCGTATAGTAGATTACAAAACCATATGTCAACATTTTCTCTAAAGTCTAATTTTTATGGTCTATGAGATCTACATTGAACAGAGACTCAGTAATGTTGGCTGATGATTCAGCCACCTGCTCTGTAAAATGAGAAGTGTGATAAACAAACAGGCGATTTATTAACAGGTAAAAGTTTCTGTATATGCGAACTGTATTTATATTTGTACATAAAGCTTATGAAGCCACTGCACTCAGTTTATTAATTTGCAACTTTGTTATGACGTGAATGAAAAGGAGGAGGAGGGTGATGAAGTTGAGGTTGGTTGATGCGAATACCAATACGATGCGTGCCTAGTTAAAAATGTACGATTGACCTAAGCCTATTCACCTCCCTAGGCCGACAATAAGACAACCAGAATTGAGAACAGGAAGACTGAGAGAGCAAGGTCCAAGGTCTTATTATATTTTAATCATGCATTTATATATACATAATGTCAGACCACACTGTGAACCAATCAAGAATTTAACATTTGTACAGAACAAAAGAAATAGTGGTAGTGAATGGGGAGAACTTGTACACAATAAAGTAGATGTAGTTCATAATAATAAACAATACATAAAGAATCAACACACTAAATGAGAGAACCGGGCAAGGGGAACGTAACAGTCATAGAAATAAAATGTTAACACTGTCCACAGTTATAATAAATGAAATAATGTTCTAAAGCACAGTTCCCGAAGATAGCCAATCTTCATTAGGTGCCCGGCATATCAAACTTTTACATAACTACCTGCAATAATGTGATTTTGACATGCTTTTGGATTCATTGAAATGCTGACTGTTACGTTCGATAATATTCAGGTCAGATAGATGTAATGTACAAAATGAGAACAGTGTTGTAGAAATCAATATTTACTCAAATGAATCCAAAGGCAAAACTTTCAAGACTGCTAAGTTATAAAAAAACGTTATAAATAAAACAAATTTAGTGCTTCAGTCATGGCGTACTTCCTATTTATGAAGCCCATCGGATTGAGCCAAATATTACAACAGGTGCTGGTAAACAGCCAAGAGATACCAACAATGAGAATAGGAAATTATATGTATTATTAGTTGACTCATCATCATTTATTTGATATATTCATTTATCGAGGACATGAAAAAACAGTTAAATGTCAGTCTGGCAGCTGTCGGTCCATCCTTAATTAATTATTTGAGACCTTATTAGATATGGCACAGAATAGAAGCCACTGGCAACCTTGTTACAGTTTTCTATTACAATCTTCCTAAAAGTGTGATGACTTTTTTCAATAGGAATGAAATCTTGTTTCTATTTCCATCCAAACTATATCTCTTACCGTGTAATTCACTTGTTATCCCCTTAATTGCCTTCTTCCTCCAGTTTATTCACAACGTTATTTTTGTACTTGTGTGGTTCATATATTTTTGGAGCCATTTTGCACTAGATTTTGTGTTTAAATAATTAATAAATAAAAGAAGGTTCAATTTAGGGATGAGATTTACTGAAGTTTTTTTAGAAGTTTTACTGTTTGGAAATGAGAAGAACAGCGACGTATCGGTTTTCATCTAATTAGAAAGTTTATAACATTCACATTCTCGAACCCTTATTAAACTATCTATATATTGATACATAAACATAATTTTAATCATCTGTAATTGTTTTATAATGAAGTTTAGTGTTAAGATTATGTATGGAGAATTATAGTTAAGGTTAGGGTTCAAGATTAGTATTAGGTTTTATGTTAAGGTTAAGGTTACGGAAACGATTGATTTGTATGTGGCATATAATTTACTTATCAATTATGTAACATTTAATAAGTTCGACATTGTAATTTCCATTTAGGCATCATGTAATTCTGTTATGACGTGAGAAAGAAAGGAAGGTTTGATTGGTACACGCAAACGCCGATGAGGTGTGCCTAGTTGATAATGCGCAACTGACCTATGCCCACTCACCCCCCGGCCGATAATAGAAGAACCAGAATTGGGAACCGGAAAATGAAGAGAGGGTATTGTATTTTAATCATGCCTTTATACACACATAAAGTCAGACCACACAGTAAATCAAGCAAGAATCTAACATTGATACAGAACAAAGAAAAGAGTGGCAGTGAATGGAGACAACTTGTACACAACTAAGCAACTGTAGTTCATAGTAATAAACAATATACTAAGGGTAAATACACTAACGGGAGGATAGAGTAGGAGGAACATAACAATCGTAGGAATGAAATGTTTACATTACTCATAACTAAAATAATTAAAATAGTCCTCCGAAATACAGTTCTGAAAGTTCGTTACTTTTCTTTAAACGCCCGGCGTAACAAATTCATAGCGAACATTTTAAGAATTGCTAAATTTTGTCCCTAAATTGTACTTTTACTACTGTCTCCAACCAACCTAGAATCCTAGCGTACTACTCACGAAGAAAATGTATATTCTGTAACGCCTATGAAAAAATATATTAAATTTATGCTCACTTGTAGGACCTATATATTAGCATAGAGTTGTGACGTGCAACTAATTGAAAAATATTTCTTTGTACCACCTGTAGCTTTTAATATCTTAAATATATTTAATTATTTATATCTGTATTATAGGCGGTTTTGGAGCTCCTCCTCCTCCTCCTCCTGTTCAATCCAATTATGGATATCCATCTAATAATAATTATATCCCACCAGTGATGCCACCTTCACAACCCCCAGTACCAGCTGCTGCACCAGGTGCTTATGTTCCTGGCACAAGTTCATACGGGAGTTATCCACAACAACCACGTCCACAGGCTCAACAAGGTCAATATTTTGTTGGACAAAATGGTCAACCATACCAAGTAGTTTACGTAGATGGTAAACCGAAAAAGAAGAAATATAGTGGATTAAAGAATGCTGCAGTTGGTGTGTTACTTGTCCCAATGCTAATTAAATTTACATTTTGTGCTGACTCATTTTTGTTATATTGACTGGAATAATTGTTACTTTAGATCTTATCATACTACACAGACTTATTGTAAAGTGGTAAGACTTAAAATAGTGAATTCAAAGCCGAAATCGTTATATCAAGAGTACAGTAGTGTACAATGGGAATAAAGTGTTGCCATTCCAATGATGTTACCTCCCTACAACGGATGGAGGGTTTAGGATAGATTAGCTCTAAAGATAGAACACCTCATCTTACTCTTTTTTTATTTCTATCGCCAGTAGTGCGGAGAAGCTAATACATCGAAACTACTCAAAAATGTGTGTGTTCTGTCTCATTTAGTTGTCTCTTGTACTCTATGGTCAGGGTGATTGTAGATAGTCAAGACTGCTCATAACTCGGTTCTGTCTTCTAGCACTTCAAGAAGAGTCCTTCTATGGTTTGAGGAGGCTAGAAGTGCCCTCAAACTTCTTCCAGTGTTGGTCACTCTTTTTAATTACTAGAATTCATGTAACTGACGTGTTTTGTGCAATTTAATGGACACAAAATCCTTCTAAGCAATTACAATTACCCCCACTATCTTAATATCTTTATTACAATAATATGCAATCCTAGCTGATGTCGGAGTAGCTTAAAAGGAAGCTATGAGTATGATAATTCGTGACATTATATCAATCTATTGAGATCATTGATTGTTGATCTGAACGATCTCTGAAAGTACAAACTTCGGAGTTCAGACTTTGAATAATACTCCTAACCAGTAGTAGTTGGTAATGTTAAATAACTTATTTTACGAGGGTACAACATAACTGCTCTCACATTGCACTGTTTACCTGACCTTTTATAATTAGACTGACATAATAACGATGCTAAAGTTTGCTCGGATTAGTATAGGTCTCCGTGACTTTCACAATGCATAAATTGGTTGCATCGGACATGTTGCCATCATGACCCACACAACTTCCCGGATAATCGGTTATATTTATTGGTTCATTACAAGGAGTCGAATCCAGTATATACTCTTGTCAGTTTTTCAGATGTATGTTGTATTCCAATCTAAATAATATGAATAATATACAGTATGATAATTCTTATTTGTAATATGGAAATTGTATTCAATGAATGAGTAATAATAATGATAATAATCTTGCAGACATGCTTAGAATGCACTGAATTGAAACATCAATGGAATCGAATTGAATACTTACTAGAAACAGCCTACAGTAATATTAGAAATACAAACCTGACAAGTTTAAGTGAGTACACTGACTGATGGATTCCTGTTAATCAATGAACATGAAACAGTAAGCGACCAAATAGTGTACAACATTTAGCAAAATCAAGTATACTCAGGCTGTTGTCAGTTTGCTCTGAACTCGAGTCGAAGAAAGAGAGAACACTTAAATGATCAGTCAAACCATCCAGCAATATGGAGCAAGAGTATTTATTTTATATATCAATGAACGAAAACGATTCAGCTGAATAAATAGCACAGAAAGTTAACATGAATGATTATTACATTTAGTAAATTAATACAGTTAATGTGATAACATACTTTGGATTAGACTGCGTCCTCTGAATCGAATGGTTTAATTGAAAAGCTTTCATCGTCATTCTGGATAACTTCATAAGTGCTAACTTCTGATAGAAGTCAGAATACAGTATAACCATACCATACTCCTGATCTACAAATCTTTTGTACCAACTCTAAAGAATAGATCATATAGCATTTATTTAATGCGGTAGGTGTTAAGTAAAAATCACGTTTGTGAAAATCAGTACTAAAATCTTTCAGTTGATTTTATTTTCGGAGACCTAACAGTCCCAACTAAATCACAATGTTAATTTTATATCACGAATTGGTCAGAATCAGACTACCATTGATCACCAGGAAGCACTGGACAGCTGTTTCGTCTTAGTATAGGGCTCTTCGCCAATAGCAATGAGTGGGGGGGCGCGCAAACATATCACGAATTGATTGAATTAGAAATATCAACCAGTGGGAGCCGACTAAGTAGTCTGGTGGTAAAGCGTCCTCCGCGAAGCCAGAGAGTCCTGCGTGGCATCGTGGGCGCGCACTGATGAAGAATCTCATACTAGAACGAAACAGTTGCCCACTGCTAGTTCCTGGTGACTAATGGTTGTCTAATTCAAACCGACTTATGATATCAGATGAACATTCAAAAATCTCTAAAACACCCAATTACAATCGTGATTATAGAGATAAATATCAACTAGATGATACTGAAAAGTCGTGAAGTGTATCGATGTATTTAATCATATCCACCATAAATATAAAGTCTACAATGTTTGTCAGCATACGAAGTGAGAAGAATGATACAGAGCAAATAGCATGAATAGCTTTGGTTATCCGGTTTGTTCCTAATCCCTTCAAATGTGTCGAATCAAGAATATTAGATTTTTGGTTCTGTTAGATTCTTATTACTTGACAACATACCGGGTAACCAAAGCCTTTAAAATGCAGTCCCAAGTAACGTTAGAGGTATGCGGACGGTTGTCGGCAATGTAGAAGAATAGTTCTTGAGTGACTTAAAAACTGAATTGGATTAGTAGTGATTAGTAGCAGATGCCAAGAAACAACTCGAGATGAGCTACATACACGTCTCTTTTGTAAATAGTTTTCGTTGTGTCAGTTTTATATTTGTTGGACCATACTGCTGGGGACGGAAATTAGTGTCGTTTATTTTCTAAGCCTTGCCTTTCACTGTGCATAGATACCGTTGTTAGTTTTGGAGGGTAATAAAATGTAAATCCAGTTGTGCCTAATGCAGTTTACCTTCTGGAGAGATTTCCACCATCATCACGCCCAGTTTTAAAAGTTAATCTACGAGGGTTTTGTGGAGACTAATTTCACGTTGTTAATTGTATTCGTCACATGTTGTTCTCGGTTTTGTATCAAAAAATACAGTTAGGCAGCTGCTTCATTATAGTGTGGAACTCCTCAGGGCCAACTACTGAATTTCAGCTTCAATCATTTTGTGACAATGAGCAATGATCGTCCCTTGTTTTCAGTGTTACCCAACCGAGATCAGTCTGTAACAAATACAAACAAGAATTTATAACCAATCATCAAAACCATTTCAACCTAACTTTCAAAGTTCTTCCACAATTGTTACCTAATCTCCACCAAGAATCAAATCCTGAACCTTCAGATTTTGTTGCTAACGCTTAACAATCAACATCACCAAATCATCGTTTAATTGATAGTTAGGCTGTTTATGTTATACTCTTCATTTTGATGGTAGAGATTGAGCATTTTCTAACCTACTCCATCCTCTCACACTATATTCCCAATATTTAGTCTTTCTTCCTGTCATTGATACTGGCAACTTGAGCTATTAAGTATTTGTCCTAAGCTCTATGTTGATGACTGAGTGATATCAATAACAAGTTTCTGTCAAGTATCCATTAAATGTATCGCGGTGTTGTATTTGTAAAGACTTTTCTTTACTTAACCTAAGGTAGACTGGTTAAGTTTTAGAACGTGTGAATAATTTATACGTTATGCTTGTATTGCTTTGTTGTAGGTCTTGCTTCAGGAGTTGCTGGTGGTTATTTGGCAAGTCGTTTATTTGGTGGTTGGGGTTGGGGAGGAGGATGTGGTGGATTAATGGGTCCAAGATGGGGTAGTTGGAGTTCATTGTCGAGTTTCAGTTGGTCGGATTAGCTTAAACCTTATTTACACACACAAATATCTGAGATCTTATTAATCTTTATATTTACTACTGGTATGTTCCTTTCAATGGAACTATTGATAAGTCCGATTTTTTTTCTACTTTCCTGTATAATTGATTCAAATAACTTAGTATTTAGTTTTTTACTCATTCAGTAGAATAGGACTAGTATCTAATGTATGTAAGTTTCGACCCTATTGACTCTGTCGTAATATATAAGACTGTGAAGCTGCGTGAATCGAGTTCTAATCGCACAGGTCGTATCAGTTTACTCAAGATTTCTAACGAGTTTATGGGATTTTCATAAACTTCTCATAAACTATGTTAGTTAGGCTGTTTATGTTATACTCTTCATTTTGATGGTAGAGATTGAGCATTGTCTCTACAAATTAGTGTATCACTATCATTTAGTTGTTTAAACACAGTTTTGATACAAATGAGCATCAGTAGTATGTGCGTTACGTAATTAGAAACAGGAGAGAGAGAGAGAAATGAAGGTGATTAGTAATTAAATAGGTGAAATTTAACAGGTGTACAAGGAAAATTGCATGGTAGGAGGATAAAAGTACACCCCAGACTTCTTTTTATTAAAGAAGCTCATTTCACATTTTTGCAGTTTAGTAGTAAACTGCTTTCATTCTGAGCCTTATCTGATAAGGTCCCAAATCTGAGTTAGGGTAACAAACCGACACGACACCATGCCATAAACTGACCATTTCTTCACTTTATTCCACCAGTCCCATCCAAATCTTAAGTTCTGCTATTCTTTCATACACATCTTTTGTTGAGTTGTCCCTATTACCTCGATAATATTATCTATTAATCCCGTTTTGTATTCTACGGTTCGACGACAGCGACTTGATCCCAAGTCAGAACAAGAGTAGAGCAGGCAGCAGATTGTATTGAGGCAAAACCAATGCAAATAATTACACAAGAGTTTATGCATGTATATATAACCAACATAGAACCTGGCACATGTGTTCACCGGTTCAAGTTGCCATACCTCTATGGCACCGCAAGATTAACACCACCACCATTAGTAGAAGTTACTTCAATAGAATAAAATAATAATATTAACAAGGAGTGTGATCATATAGATTATAAACATTGGTATAAAAATATTCCAGAAACTTCCCGATTGTCCCTTGGCTCTGATTGGTTAGTAATAGACCAATCACAACACAGCTTCGTGAGCATGTTTTGGGCGTGCTCTGATGAGGATCGTCTCGTGTTAACACTTTATTATTCTCTATCACGTTCTGTTGTGTTGTTCTTGTAAATTTGATCTCGTTGTGCTAATGTATGGCACTTAAACCTATAGGCATATATACCAGGTTCTACGTTGTTAATGGCTAACAAATCAATCTCAGCTTCGGCAAATAGTACACAACATGAAAACCACTGAGACGATATTCGTAAAGTATGACCAATCCACTGTAGCGAATGCCTCAGTATAATAACACTGATTGGATTGTCGTTATTACGTTTAAACACACGTTGCTGAACTTCAACATTACTAATACGATGTTGCCACTGGGTGTTAGCAGCAGTTTTTCAACACAGTTATCGAACATCATTAGTCTGGAGGAACTAAGTTTCATAAGCACATAGAAAATTCACCCTCACTGACGCGTTGTAAACTAGACATTATACAACCAGACTCACATCAAGACGACGCCAGAAATGGTCTAGATGAACATCTTTCTAGATAACTATATGTTCAACAATAGTACTTTACGTTTAGTATGACATCAACCTTAGGAAATTCCAAACAAATTAGCAGAATATAAATGAAATCAATCATTAGAAATATAAGTGCATTTGTCACTAAAAAGCGAATGGAGAAGTGAACTTCATGCTGAATAAACATTGAAGATATTACATATAACCCTAGTCTATATATGAATTCATAGCGAATGTGATGTAATATTTAGTCAGAATTACAGGTTTTAATTTCAAATTGAATTTGTAAGGGATGCCTAGTAGTCTGGGTAGTTATTTAGTGAAATTGTGAAAATTCTCGGATTTAAGTTACAGAGTAGGGAGGATTTAAACGTGCTGTCTTTATATGTTAGTGTGCATGCATTATCCTACCGGGAAATCTTACTAACTTTCACAATGGAATTGTAACTTCAATGTAGTCTTGTAAGGATTAATTTCAATTTGGTATTCGCATCTGTCCAATAATGATGTCTGTTGGGCACTATTAAAAATCAGAGGACACAATTAGATAGTCTTTTTGTCTTAATATAGGACTTCTCAGTAACAGTACTCATCCAAGACCCCACAATAGATGAAACCTTTACCGCGTTGTATTTCAATAGAAATCTTCCGAATATTAAAATGACCAATGACTTATTACGGTTACGACACTCAACTTTTGATCATTAAGTCACGAGTTTGAGCCCTACTGCACATATCTCGGTTTCAACAACCAGGTAATAGTATACTTTATACTTTTATACTTAGAACATACCTTAAAGTTAAGTATACAAATTTGTACTTTGTGATTTAATAAAAACAGAAAGAATAGAATAATATCATAGTGATATATTTAGCCTATACGTATTATGATTTCTTAATAAAAGCGTAGGCAGATCGGTGACGAACCATAATTAAGTAGATGGATAGTCTTGATTTATATATTTATCTTTTTCATTTGGTATGTATAATTTGTCACTCGGTATTATTGTAATATATACTATGTGCATAACCTATCTGATTCTTGATTGATCAATTTTATTTGTGTCTGAGTAAAAGACTAAGGTCTGACTAAGAGTAGATGTAAATTATCATTTCGTGTATATGGTAGGGGCGACCAAACCAAAGCATAAAATCAGTCTATAAAGTCTTTGACTACTCGTCTAAACCATGTTCATAGATTCAGGATACCCGGTTGGGGTTAATCGTGTGACAGTTGTGACCAGTGGTTGGAGACGCTAGGTGACATGGCTCAAAAATCGACCACAGTGATGTAAATGTATTCACTGTGTGTGTTCTGCTAGATCCTAAGTTCGATTATTCTTTCAAACTTTTGTTTGTTTTTATACCTCCTGTTAAATTATACTGTTTTGTTAATCTTTTGAATTTGATCTTACCGTGCTGTTTTATGATAACTTGGACCAGTGCACATATGCATCGGGTTCTACGTCGTACATGCATGAATTTATCGCGTATAGTGCAGCACTAATAAATAATCCGGTTATAATTAGAATGTATTTGGTTCTTTCCATTGATTTATCATGGACTGAAGTTGATCAGTCTCTGTTGCTATAAGTGCATCCTGAGCGGATTGACTCGATATAGCGATAGTTCAAAAGTATTGTTTGATTTGGAGTGTAGCTGGCTAGCTAAATCCAAGACGAATGTTTCGTCCTATTTGGGACTCTTGAGCTACTTGTACATGCCCATTTCATAAGCATGGCTGTTTGGACTCAACACCCTAGTAGTGAACGTGGTAGCGTTTGGCACGAAACTAACTGAGATTGAGTCCCGATGTGAACATTAACACTGGGATGCAGGTACATCCAGCTGACTAGTCACAAATAGGACGAAACTGACAACCTGGATTCCGCTTGCTAGTCATAATCCAAATCAAATAATCCAGTTATCTTGTGAATATGTAATACATAGTATCAACTACTCAATTTTATACATAATGGAATATTTTATTTCCTTCACTGTTCAATAGTTGTTTTCTTTTACTGTTTACAGAATCCAGGAATATTGGATATTTTCAATAGATAGATGTATCTATATCTATGACATACATAAAAAAAAAATACTCTCAATATGTATTTCAATAAGGCAATGTTTTGAGTACTCGCCTGCTTACATAATCACTTACTTATACCCTATACACCTACTTAATCCATCTCTCATGTCATGTCATTGACTTATCATTTTCATATAGAAAAAGAAAACGTGCTTATATTTGCTTAATTAAGTAAGAAGAAGTTATCATTGACTTGCTTACTTTTATTATTATTGCTATTCTTATAATCTCATTTATTTAGTTCTGTTTATAAATGTTGTTCATATGTATTTCATCGTAGTGTAAACTTCATCAGTTGTATACTTTAAAGTATTGTTCTTCTCTAAATACAGTTTGTTTCTGTTAAATTCAACTTGTTTTACGTTTTGTTTTAATATAATCTAATATTAGAAATTGAATAATTGTCATTATTTTAATGTTTTACAAGAATTTTTAGGACGTATTTGAATGTTTCCGTTGATTTGTTATGGACTGAAATTGATCATTCTCTGTTAGCATGAAAAGAATTGGGTTCGAGTCCCAATGTGAACATCAACACTAAGTAACAGGTACATCTAGTTGTCAAGTCCCAAATAAGACGAATCGGATGTCTTGAATCCCGCCTGTCAATCACAATTTAACTTGAACATTCTTACGAGAATCTTTTTTATAGATTTCGAAATGTATATTAAGTTGTTAAGTATGTATAGTGTGCTACTCACTTAGAGAGTAAAATATTTGCTTTTCTTAATGAACTACTCTCATATGTCTATTCGTTTATAGTCTCTGATAGAGAAGTTCTACTCACTGTTTTCATGTAGCTATGTTGTTTACAAAATTAAAACGGCGAAATCTAACATCGGGCGGTTAGTGGGTTCGGAGGGTCCATCAACTTACTTACTTACTTACTTATGCCCGTTACTCCTCGCTGAGGAGCATAGACCGCTCACCAGGATTCTCCATTTAACTCTGTCCTCAGCAATCCTTTCCAATTGTTTCCAGTTGCTGTTCATCCTTTTAATGTCTGCTTCAAATTCTCGACGCAGCGTGCTCTTTGGCCTTCCTCTTTTCCGTTTCCCAGCAGGATTCCATGTTAATGCGTGTCTCGTGATGCAGTCTGATGGTTTGCGTAATGTATGTCCTATCCATTTCCAACGTCTTTTCCTAATTTCCTCTTCGGCTGGAAGTTGGTTTGTCCTCTCCCATAGTAAGCTGTTGCTGATGATTTCCGGCCAACGGACATTCAGTACGTTGCGTAGGCAGTTGTTTATAAATACTTGTATCCGTCTGATGATGCTTGCAGTAATTCTCCAAGTTTCAGCTCCATACAGCAGGACTGTCTTCACGTTCGAATTCAAGAGTCTGACTTTGAGGTTAGTTGATATTTGTTTTGAGTCCTATATGTTTTTCAAGTGTAGGAATGCTGCTCTGGCTTTGCCAATCCTTGTCTTTACATCTGCATCGGACCCTCCTTGTTCATCGGTGATGCTCCCCAGATATGTGAAAGTATTTACTTCTTCCAGAGTTTCTCCATCAAGTTGAATTGGGTTGGTGCTCCCTGTGTTGTATTTAAGAATCTTACTCTTTCCCTTATGTATGAGGGTCCATCAAGCATAATTGAAAAACTTATTCTAAGCCAGTAGTGTACGTAGGCATCAGGATCATGAGGAAACAAATGACGTGTGAGTATGGTCTGGTCATCAGTCACCATAGGATTGCTTGCTGTTGCTTCACTGCCCTGTGGATTAAACCTTTACGTCAAAGGTTCAGTAATTGGTCTTCTAAGAAAACTATTCGTTTTTATGTAGGCATCGTGGTAATATCCTTGCCCACATACAATTGTGGCAATTGATAACTATATGTAATATAATTTACTCGCTTATACTGCTTTGCTAGTTCAAAAAGTATTTGCAGTCACTTGATTACAAACAGTCATTTTTCAGTGTATCAGTCAGGAGCGACGTAGAACCTGGTACACATGTACATTATTTAAAATTGCCTCACCACAGCACAGCAAAATGAATACTAAAATGATAAAGATAGTTGTAATATCAGTGGTATTTAAATAAGTCACAGTTCACGTACTATTTAACATTCTAGGTCAAAGCAGACGATGGTTGTGCATACTTAATAGATGTCCCAATCACACTTACTTGTTGAAGATCCATAACTTTATCAACTGCTTCGCCATCTTTCCCTAGTACACTTCAATATTACTTTGTCGATATTGCCTGACAAACATAATGTGCTTCAATGACATCTGTTGTAAAATACTTGCAACTTATGAATATCGTTTACAGAATTTATGTGATGCCAGCAGGATCTTTGGTTCATTTGCTTATCTTTTATTAAAAACCAAGAGCTTAGTAATTAGGAGTATTTGAAGTAAAACCATTTAGAGTAGATCACCATTCAACTTACTGTAGTAACTCATTCATTTCAAAGCAATTTGAAGATAACAGATCATATAAACAAAACAAGCGAAAGAAAGACTTACTGAGATATACCAAATTCGGTTAATATAAAATTAGAATATTCAGGCATTTTGTGGAATTCAGTATTATCATGATTTAAGGTTTCGTGAGAGACACCTGAATACCTGCTAATGAACGTAGGACCAGCGACACAATAACAGGTAAGCTAAACTATTTCGCAGCGTCCCAGCTCAGCTAACTAGGGGTAGGGGTTTAACGTCATCAAGATGCGTTTAATTCCATTGGCAGACGGACAACAAACATTTCTCATGCGTATATATACAAAAAAAGAGAGCGACCTCGGAATGTCACAAATAGCTTACTAAAATAAACAACGAGCCAATAAGTTTTATCGTCTTGCTAAGTGGTAAACACAAACTGAAAGTGAAAATGGAACGTTTTGACGCGAAAACGAAATTTAAATTTACACAAATCACAAAAATAACAGGTTTATCAATAGGATTCTGGGAATCGAATATCTCCATCATGTATGCATTGCATAAACCTGAATCGATGTACACAAAATGAATTCGTAGCTTATCTGGCATTACCATGGTGAGTGAATTCTTGCTATTCTTATTATTCCTCTTCATTTTCTTTGTTGTTTTTACACCTTTAATCCTGTGTCCAGAAATCCTTATTCTGACTATCATATTTGTTATTCCTTTCTTTTCATTCTTCACTACCATTTTTAAGTATTCACAATAGAACCTTCGATGTTTTTTTTCCTAGTCATATTGTTTTTAAATTACTTACTAAAATATTTGATCTCCTATCAATCTCGTATTTCACACAAACTTCAAAATCTCTAATATCCTGATTGGTAATTTTATTAACTAATATCGATTCTTTTATTATTGTGGCTAGCTAGTGAAATATAGGATGCGCGTTTCATTCTATTTGAGACTCATCAGCTGGATGTACCTGCATCTTAGTGTTGATGTTGTGAACTATCGATATATTTAGGCAATCCGTTCACGATGCACATATGGCAACAAATACTGATCAATTTCAATCCACGACAAATTAACAAGAAAATCCAAATGCATTCTAATCAATATCGATTTTGTCAATTGTTCCACACTAGAACGAAACAGCTGTCCAGTGCTCCCTGGTTTTCAGTGGTACCTTGCCAACATCAATCTGTGAATATATCCAATCAAATTGTCTATTTGACAAAAATTAGTACATGTCATGATCTCCCTCTTTCACTCATCCCTTTTGTCTATAGACGAATTAGCCCTTACGATTGTAATTGACTATTGAAACCAATGACTGTTACATAGTTTGAATGTATTTGGATCTTCCGGTTGATTTGTCATGTACTGAAATTGATCCGTCTTTATTGCCATATGTATACTCAGCTGATGAGTCCAAAACAAAACTACACGCGCATCCTGGATTCGGCTTTCCAGCCATAATTCAACTCAAACAATGATTATCACATTTGTATGTTAAATTCAACATTACACTTGCAAAAAAATACCTAACTTTTTTACACGATTTTGTGCATATATTGGAGAATGTGGAAATGCGTTCATTCCATCCCATAATGTTTATTATTCTTGCTTTGCAAAAATGTATAAGTTTGTTCTTAATAACGTTAAAACTGAAGTCACTGATGGAAGCAGATAGGAATGCTAGATACTAGAACAAAATATGACGGGAAATTACTGTCGTTAAATGTTATAGTCTATGATGCTCAATTCACCCGGCCGTAGCTACTACCTTGACGTGGTGGTCGGGTTCGCCTGTCATGATGACCCAACAGAGCTATATTGGCTAAAACGCTTGTTCCTCTAGGTCCTACCATGCCAAGCAGGCCTGTTGGAGAGCGATAAGACTAAAGGCAGCAACCTAAGATCTGAGGGCGAAGTCGTACTGCTGACTGCAGTGGGGTGTGACGGCAGCAAGGTGTTTCCCTTGGATAACCAGCATCTGTAGTGATGCTGCCTTCTCACAAAGGAAGGAAGGGGTTAGAAACTGTCGCACCTCATCTTACTCCACAGATTTCCGTCTCTGGCCTTAAGGCCTTCTAAAGAACGGAGCTAACATTTCGAAAACACCCCATAACAAGGTCGTGCGTGGTCAGCCTCAAGCAGTTGCCCCTTGGGCTCCGCGATCGCGCTTCCAGGTCACTATGACCAATACTAATTCAGTTTCCTTTTCAGGTACCTCAAGAAGTAATACCCTTGCATGGTGTGGGCAGCCAGGAAATGACAACCGACCTCATACCTCTAACAGCACAAGAGATCATCTTGTTCGAGGTCAAATCCCACCCTCAATGCTCAGTTTAATGACGATATACATCCATTTACTAAAACGGTTGATCCAATCGATTTGCAAGTGAAATGACAAGTTGATCAGAGAGCTATTGTTGAAAGAGCTTAGTAATAATGTATACATACAGTGAGTACTTAATACATTAACCTTCGTTAACCGGAATAATGACATAAGATCCATTTATTAGTTTGTAATATGTTACTTACCATTTGGCCTCATGATGCTACGTTAACAACCTGGCATGGAATATGCCCAAACTCATCTGAACTACTAATAATGAAGTTAAAGTGACTTGCGATAGTGTGGAATTTAGTCAGTTATTACTTATGAGTAGCATAATCTGCTAAACAACAGATTATTGGTTTAAGACTGTAGAACCGTTTTAATGTATCAGTTAATATATGAGCGCAATGTTCTCTTCTCACGATTAAAAAATTTAAATCCAAGTTCTTAGTACTCACTGAATTAGTTTGATCAAGTTCTAATGCATATAGGCCACCAGTTCAAGTAATTGGATGTTACGTCTACCATATTTCGATATCAAGTGATTGTAAGCAGTCGGGAAGAATATTTGTATTACAATCATTTAAATATAATTAAATTGCTGTGCGGGAATGGCAGAAATTGCATAGATCAGGCAAAAACAAAACCTGATAATTAGGTCTTGAATCAATTGGTACCTAACTGATCTATACAATTTCTACTGAGGAAAAATCTAATGCTTCTGGTTAGTGGTCTCGTCGTCTGATATCAACTCATCCAGAGGTTTCGATTATAAATCCAGTCCTGAGATTAATCACCACTTGGTCATTATCGTATCATTACTTTTATCTGTCAATCAGCACTCCATTCACTCATCGGAACTTATTTGTTAAATTATAAAACCATATTCTATAATAACTAACCTACTTTGAATGTTACTGTTAAAACTATTTAAAACCGCGTGTACTATACAAGCAGGGGTAGAATGCAGCCCACTTACCGAACACAGATTCGTATACTCCACTTTGAAGCACACGATGCCACGGCTAGTGGTAATATCTGATTGCTGAAACTGAACTATCTTCGTTACTCGTGTTTTAATTACTTGTTTAAACATATGCATAGTGTACCTGTAGCAACAAAAGCTATCATGTCAGCTAGCAATCCCTCTTATTCGATTAGGATGTTGTTTTTTAACATGAAATACTACTTCATCTCAGATTTGGATAATGCTAGCCCTATGTTGGCGGTATTGTAAACGGCATGATACTCATTCTGTCAATTACTCTAACCAGTTGTTAGAAATTTCTAAAAGCAAATCTACGCAAACCAACCAAAATGTATTTTCAATAATTTGGGGCCCGGGTAAAAGGTTTCAGTAGGGATCGTACGACTGCGTTGATATTTTAGTTTCAGTCAGTCATATACAATATAGAACCTAGCACATGTGAGTATAGGTCCAAGCTACCATACTATTGCATCTAACCTCATCATTTCTTACCAGGTGGTTACAACTAACGCAAATGATGATTCGAAGACATCGATTTTCCAACACCAATAACCTATGAATGTCATCAATTCTTAATGGTCACGCTTTGTATCCGTAGGTTACTACTGATCGAAATGCAGAACAGTAAACTCGTCTTTACATTGAGAAGTAGACATCTCACCAGTGGCATAAGTGACTTCAGTTAACAAAAGTAAAGCTAAGATTTAGTCAGACACTGACCTACTAAGGTTGATGAAGCTTTCAAGATAAGTGAAGTAGTCAACGTACTCAACTACTTTACTCCCTCTATGACCAATCTAGAGGATTATCCAAACAAGTTCCAAAATAATATTCTGCACTGAAAAAGAAAGAAATGCTTACCAAATATGTATGTAAAATGCATCGTAAGAATAATTGCCAACATTTTAATTGATGACTGAACAGGTGAACAAAGTAACGTTTGTGTAGTCCTGTTTGGTGTTGGTTGAATTTTATCAATAACGTTAAATGCTGTGCGGGAATGGCAGAAATTGCATAGATCAGGCAAAAACAAAACCTGATAATTAGGTCTTGAATCAATTGGTACCTAACTGATCTATACAATTTCTACTGAGGAAAAATCTAATGCTTCTGGTTAGTGGTCTCGTCGTCTGATATCAACTCATCCAGAGGTTTCGATTATAAATCCAGTCCTGAGATTAATCACCACTTGGTCATTATCGTATCATTACTTTTATCTGTCAATCAGCACTCCATTCACTCATCGGAACTTATTTGTTAAATTATAAAACCATATTCTATAATAACTAACCTACTTTGAATGTTACTGTTAAAACTATTTAAAACCGCGTGTACTATACAAGCAGGGGTAGAATGCAGCCCACTTACCGAACACAGATTCGTATACTCCACTTTGAAGCACACGATGCCACGGCTAGTGGTAATATCTGATTGCTGAAACTGAACTATCTTCGTTACTCGTGTTTTAATTACTTGTTTAAACATATGCATAGTGTACCTGTAGCAACAAAAGCTATCATGTCAGCTAGCAATCCCTCTTATTCGATTAGGATGTTGTTTTTTAACATGAAATACTACTTCATCTCAGATTTGGATAATGCTAGCCCTATGTTGGCGGTATTGTAAACGGCATGATACTCATTCTGTCAATTACTCTAACCAGTTGTTAGAAATTTCTAAAAGCAAATCTACGCAAACCAACCAAAATGTATTTTCAATAATTTGGGGCCCGGGTAAAAGGTTTCAGTAGGGATCGTACGACTGCGTTGATATTTTAGTTTCAGTCAGTCATATACAATATAGAACCTAGCACATGTGAGTATAGGTCCAAGCTACCATACTATTGCATCTAACCTCATCATTTCTTACCAGGTGGTTACAACTAACGCAAATGATGATTCGAAGACATCGATTTTCCAACACCAATAACCTATGAATGTCATCAATTCTTAATGGTCACGCTTTGTATCCGTAGGTTACTACTGATCGAAATGCAGAACAGTAAACTCGTCTTTACATTGAGAAGTAGACATCTCACCAGTGGCATAAGTGACTTCAGTTAACAAAAGTAAAGCTAAGATTTAGTCAGACACTGACCTACTAAGGTTGATGAAGCTTTCAAGATAAGTGAAGTAGTCAACGTACTCAACTACTTTACTCCCTCTATGACCAATCTAGAGGATTATCCAAACAAGTTCCAAAATAATATTCTGCACTGAAAAAGAAAGAAATGCTTACCAAATATGTATGCATTGTTACTCAAGCAGTTCAGGAGACTCTACATACTTAGGATAAGCTTGGATTTTCCCGTTGATTTGTAATGGACTGAAACTGGTCAGTCTCTGTTGCTATATGTGCATCTTAAGCGGATTGCCTCGATATAGCGTTATTATACAAGTAATATATATAAGTTAGATTGTGACTAGCAAGCGGAATCCAGGACGCGTGTTTCGTCCTATTAGGTTGCACATATGTCAACAGAGGCTAACCAGTTTCAGTCCATTACAAATCAACTGGAAAATACAAGCTTATCCTAATTACATATATACCCGTTGCACAAGTGTGATTGTCACGTTTCGTCCTATTTGGGACTCATCGGCTGGATGTACCTGCAGGTACATACTGTCACAATCCTCACAGAAGATGGCTATATTGTTTGAGTAATCTAAATATATTCGATTTATGTACTTACTTCAGATTATATGATCAATTATTATTGAATCTATTTTCAAATATATAACAAATTAAAACAATATGAATATTCAACTAACATTTTAAAGATAAAGTTGTGCCCAATTCATTTCTTTGAATGGAATAAAGTAGATAAAGTAGAAGAGAAAAGTGAAGATATCATCATAGAAGCCAAACAAACATTTCAAATATGTATAAGTGTGCAAATACACAAAACTATTATAGACAAATACATTACATAAGATTGTTCAGTTTTTTTTTTTCACAATGGTTATGCATAGTAATAAACATTATAAAAGTTAAATGTAGTTTACAATATCTATTAACCATGAGCTTCACCTTTCTTACCAGAAACCTAAAAACAAATAAGTAGAGAGATAAGAAAAAAAATGAATTCATCACATCAAATATGTATGTAAAATGCATCGTAAGAATAATTGCCAACATTTTAATTGATGACTGAACAGGTGAACAAAGTAACGTTTGTGTAGTCCTGTTTGGTGTTGGTTGAATTTTATCAATAACGTTATAATGCTTTGCCACTAATGTGAATTGGACAACTCGTGATATGTACAATGTAGAAAGTGAAAAAAAAGTAGCATCGTTACAAGTTAATACATCTTATTAGTACAGAAAGGTGAACACCAAAAGGAGTAGAAGTAGCAGTAACATCAGTGGTAGTAAAATAAAACAGTGAATATAAAAAAAAACATGATACAAGAAGAAAAAATTCGTGAAAAGGTTTAAAATAACTTTAAGCTCGAGATCAAGAGAAGATAAAGAATGAATGCACCTAATCTATTGTAATTAATTTCGAGTCATATCATCTAAAGTCTCCAGTCATTAATTATGACTTTTGCATTGACCGCAAACAGATAGTCTTCATTTATCTCATCATTAGCCTCCCGGTAATCACACCAAACGCGAGTGATGATTCCAAGGTATCTATCAACGAATACCATCTATTCTTAATGGCTAAGTTTTACATCCATACAGTAGTATACAAGTCGTTTGATTGTCAGACGTGATGCCTATGTCAGGGGTGACGTAGGTTAGCAAAAGCCAAATGAGCTTTTTGAATACGTGCCGAGATTTCGTCAGACACTAACCCATCAGGGTAG
Source organism: Schistosoma mekongi (assembly GCA_034768735.1). Taxonomy (NCBI): domain Eukaryota; kingdom Metazoa; phylum Platyhelminthes; class Trematoda; order Strigeidida; family Schistosomatidae; genus Schistosoma; species Schistosoma mekongi. Next base: position 4,152,944 of record CM068312.1, read on the forward strand.
ATCAAACTTTCAAGATATCTGTGGTCGACACGCTCAACTAGTTAACTACTTCTAAAACTTGACAAATGGTGAGTATTTGATCGAAGCAGCAATGACTAGGTATGAAACCAATCTCGTTTTCCCAAATTAGCAGTTTAGGAGTCATAGTTAAGTGTTCGATAACGATTGAAGCTAATATTTTAGATACAAGAGGATTTTTGATTCTTTTTATAGAGTGTAATAATCAGTAATCGAGACCAATCAAATAGCATGTTCAGCTCTCACACCTTAGCTAATATACCAGTCAACCTAATTGCTAGTGATGAATAACTATCCTTAAAGATATCTAGAGGTGATCCATCAGATTTCTCTTCTATTCCAAGTATGCAATATGTTGCTGATGTTAGACGGTTTAAAGTAGTCAACAGAAAAGCCTGTTTCATCTAGGTCCTCTGCTTATTTGACACTCGTCGGTAGATTGTACAACTAGGTGCACCGAAATCAAATTCACCTTGAAGCATCAATTCTTTCAAGATTAGAAGTACATCAAATATACTGAAACCTAAAAGTCAAACAAGGTTTCATTTGCCTACGTCAACCAACAATTTAAAAATTCTCAGGTATGCTAAATAACTAGGAAATTCTTGGAATATATGCACTTTATTTGCTTCGTCATTTTTTACATTTATGTCATTATCACATTGTTGCATTATACTTATTTATGCAACAAGTACGAATTTATGAACTCTGTTTGAGGTGGACTATTCAAGTGCCTAAACTAAAGTAGGCTGTATGGAGTTTTAACTCGAGAACTAACGATTGAAAGTTAGATGCTTTAATCATAAGGCCAACGTTATCAATACAAGGAGGCTTTTTAAATTACAAATCAGAATTCATATCATTGTCAATAGTTCTTAATTTGCGTTTAATCTCCTCAATTATGTAATCGCTTAATTTCAGCTTTAAGATCTTTTTCAACTACTTTAATTGACATTCTAGTGCCTTTTTTTGTATCTGATATATGCATATGCAACATTCTGTTCAATCTTTACATCACTTGGATGACTGCTACACCAAATGTCGTCGTTCCTCCAATAGTTGTGCTAAACGTTAACTGTTTCGTGTTGTATGTATGTATGATCAACATAGAACATAGCACATGTGTGCATCGGTTCAACTTGCCATACCACTATGGAACCGCAGGATTAACACCACCACCATTAGTAGAAGTTCCTTCAATAAAATAAAATAGTAATAGTAACAAGGAGTGTGAACATATAGAATATGGTTGAGGAAGCGTAGAAAGAAAGTTATGGAATAATTTAAAGCTCACGATTTAAGGGAGGACAATGTGTGAATACATCTGCGCCATTGCGAACGATTCTGGAACTACGCCACTCAATGATGCTAGCCACTGGTTACGGTAATCGCAAGGACCCCATCCAGGTAGTTTGCAGCTACCGAAACGACTCACACCAGCAGTCAGTGACTTCATGGACTGATGGCATGTTTTAGTTTAGCCTCCTCTAACTCTCTTCCATCATGCTCCTATATCAGCCAACATAGCACGTCAAGGCAAATGGTGGTTGGGCATACGTAACACATATCTTAACCACCTCAGTCGACGAAAATTCACAACCTCATCGACTGATTTGCCAAACTTGTCTAACACCCCACGTCTATCCTCGTTATTGCTTACTCGGTGATCCAAGCTAACGCCAGCGATGTTTCGAAGACATCGACGGTAAAAACCTAATAACCTTTGAGTGTCATCTACCCTTAATGGCCACGTCTCACACCCATACAGTAAGATAGAGCGAACTGTTGGGCAGTACACTCTTCCTTTCATTGAGAGACGGATATCTCTCCTACTTCATAGGTGACGTAAGTTGACAAAAGCCAAACGAGCTTTTTGAATCCGTACTGAGATTTTGTCAGAGACTAGCCCATTAGGGCTAATCAGACTTCCAAGATAAGTGAAGTGGTCGATGTGCTCAACTACTTCACTCCCTATCTTTAGTTCAAGGGTTGACGAAAACCAGTCCTGAAGCAATAGTTCGCATTTATAGGGGGAGATACGCATTCTGAACATGCTTGCATTGGTGCTTATTGCCGTCAAAAGATTCTGCATGTTATCAGTGTCTTCGACAAACACGACTTTGTCATGAGCATATTCTAAGTCAATAAGTGGATCTCCTGGTAGGAGATCAATTCCTGAAAAGTCAGACGATGAAAGTGTAATTTCCAACAGTATGTCAATTATGAAATTAAACAAAAATAGGGAAAGTGGGCAGCCTTAACGGACACCACTTGAGGTTACAAGTTCAGATGACAGTTCGCCATATGCTCTGACACGACTAATAGTGTTTGAGTAAAGAGTCTTGATAGGTTTTATGTACTTTCGGAGTACGCCTTTCAATGAAGGACATTGTCATAGAACTTCATGGTCTACGGAATCAAATGCCGCTTTCAAGTCGAGAAAACCCACCGTTATCGAACGCTGAAAAGTATGTCTGTGTTTTAAAACCTGACGAATGATGAATATCTGATCCATACAACCGCGACCAGGTCTGAAATCAGCTTGGTTTTCTCGTATTTGTAGATCTCGAGTTGTAGATAAACGTCTGATAATTGTTGAAATCAGTCTTTTAGATACTATATTAACCAAGGTAATTCCTCTATGGTTATCGCAGGACGACTCAGACCCTTTTTTGTATACTGGTACGATTAACGATCGACACCAGACACATGGAATTATTTCAGGTTCCCAAACTTTAGTCAAAATATCGGTCAGCCTAATTGTCAAAGTAAGACCACCGTCCCTAAAGGCCTCTAGGGACAATCCATTCGAACCCACTGCTTTGCTTCGCCTTAGATTGGCTACAGCTTTTTCGACTTTGACAAGAGTCGGTGGGACCTAAGTCGACTTTCTACTCTGGCTGTCTTTATCATCATCAGCAGCAGCAACGTAGAACTGGGCACACACGCCCGTACGTTCAAGTTGCCATACCACATTAGCACTACGAGATTACAGAGGTAACATAATAACAGAATACAAGAGGGAGAAGTAGCAAACAATAATAGAATTCAAGATCTAGATGAGGTTAAAGAGTGAATACACTTGCGCCACTGTGACAGGTTCTGAGCCATATCGCCTAGTGTTTCCAGCCATTTATTACGACTCTGGATGTCTTAAAACAGTGGAAGTTCTAGAGCAGCTGAAGACTAATTGAGTTGCTCCTTGAAGTGTTCAGCCCATCGCTCTAAACGTCTAGACTGAGAGCTAATAAGCATTCCATCTTTTTCGGAGATCGTTTCACTAACGCTTGATTTTTTAACCCGTTTATTTTATTAACTTGAAAAGTTGTCTAGTGTTACCTAACGCCTCTGCCTTTTCCATTTCCTTTGCTTTGTTATCCACCACTGTACACGGTCGTTTTGCAAACTTTTTGTTAGTTTGTACCCGATTACTCTTCGCTCCTCATAATGTATCGGGGCCTGACGGGATAAGTTTTCGGAAGTCCATCAGTTCAACAGAAGCCATTGAGATTCACTGATTTTTCTTGATATGTTGATTTAAGTCTTTGATAGATGTCACTCTTGGTGCTACAGTTGTTTGGGTCGCAACCTTATATTTGCCTAAGTGATTCTACAGTTGTTCCTGGAATTTAATGTTGGCCGTTTGATTGCTGAGGTGAATTCTAATTGGTTATCCGGTGGTAGTTTCTCTTCGCCCAGTAAGATGCAAGTAAATGGATGCTCTTAATAGAGCGTGCTCAGAATCTAAACATGTACTCTAGAAAGATCGGCAATTTTCTATTGAGGTTCTCCAACGGTGACTAATGGCGATATAGTCTATTTGAGTCCACCGTTGAGTAGGGCCAGGAGGTTGCCATATTAAACGATGTCGCTCCGTATGCTTAAAGTTCGTGTTTGGTAAAAATAAACGATTGTCTGAGAAAGGTTACAGCAGACGGTCGCCGTTATCCATTCTCCAAGCTGGAACACTGAAGCATCCACCTAAATGTCTTTCAGATTGGTTCAAGCTACCTATTTGGGCGTTAAAATCACCAGCAAAGAGTACCAAATTTGAGTGTTTGTCCCTATGAAGAAGTTCAGAAATTTTTCTTTAAAATTCATCTTTCATTTTAGCCGCGATGCAGTTAGTGGGACCGTAGGCAGAAACAACAAAAAACAACGGCATGTGTCGCGATCTTTCCGAGTTCTTACTGAACCATTTAGTCGGACGGCATATAGGCGACCGTTAACAGGAATTTATTCGAGAGGTGTCTGTTCTGCTCTCATACTTAACGCAATATCTACACCGGCTAGCCCACGAGAAGTTGCTGTTGAGTCGCCAGATAAACAAAGAGTGTATCGTGAAGGTGCTTCACTCTGATTAATTGAGGTCAAGTGAATGATCACGCTAGGATCCTCTATGCGTGTTACGGAGATATAACATACATCAATGGCTCGGGATCCTAATGTCTTAGCTAGATAGGCTTGCTGCCCTATGTGACACAGGGTTCGTAATTGAATGCACCAGTGTGAAGTTTGGACAGTGATCTAAGTATACTCGGGACATTATTTCGCGAGTCGGAATCGTTGGCACTGATGACGCAGGAGGAAGCTGAAGATAGGGAAGACATCGAAACTAAAAGTATGAATTTGTTATGTTGGGCGATTAAAAAAGAATAACGAACTTTCAGAACTGTGTTTTGGAGGACTATTTTAATTATTTTGGTTGTGAGTAGTGTAAACATTTCATTTCTATGATTGTTAAGTTCCTCTTACCCTATCCTCCCATCTAGTATATTTACTCTCAGTGTATTGTTTCTTACTATGAACTACAGTTAGTTGGTTGTGTACAAGTTGTCCCTATTGACTACCATTATCTCCTTTGTTCTGTATTAATGTTAGATTCCTGAATGGTTTGCTGTACGGTCGAGTTTTATGTATATATAAAGGAATGTGTGGAATAACAATCCTCACTCTACCTGGTTGATCTATCGTCTTGGTCTTCTATCTCTGGCTTGAGACCGAGTGGGTATAGGGCAGACGCGCATTTATCAACTAGGCACACCCAATTGACGTTTCGCTCGATCACTTACTTTGCATCATAACAGAATTGGTATTATGAATATTCCTTAATAAATGTGTCTTTACACAAGTAATCATCGTACGGTCTATCAATAGAAGTAGATGGCAATAAATTGACCAACCGCTATGTAGTATGAGGATTGAAGTACCACTCTGTTACTTACATCTAATAACTTAATGACCCCACTGCTATTTGAAATTAAATCAAGAAATGAAGGATGTTTCGATATTTCAATTATTTCTCCAATACCAAAACAACCACATTCCGTTAAGATTATCGTATCATCGCCCTCTGATAACTCACATACTTGATAAATATTGTCTTAGCGTTCTTCAAATCAACAAATTTAGCTTATCCTTAACATGACGTTCACATATGTAAACAAACAAACACACAAAAATTACATCTGCATGACGATTAGTAGGAAGTCACCTGGCTGACCATTTTCTTATGACTGTTTTTATTTGTAAGTTATTTGTGAATGAATAATATACCTGTGAGAAGTACATTTTTATGCATTCGGTTTAGAAGCTTTTCTTTTAGGTATATATGCATTAGGACCGAAATAAGTGGAGCGGAAAACGAGCCTGTGACTTAACGGTTAGAAGTCGAACCACCAACCTAATTATTTAAGTTGAGGTAGTTGGTAGAGATTAGCTTTAATTTGTTGTTTGTATTCGTCACGGATTGATCTCTGCTAAGTAGCACTAGAAAATAGAGAGAACTGGACAGCCACAGCCATAGTAAGGGACTCCTCAGTGACAATGTGCACCCAGAGCCTTCAGATCTCGCGGCGGATGATTAACCAACGGGACAACGGAACTGGCGCTCCAAATTAGGATTTCAAAGTCATTAGTGGTCCATTTCAGCCAGAAAGTTCACTAAGTTAGGAATCGCTAGATAATTGTCCTGTCCCAGTACCGAACTGTTTTGGAGTACGCATGTATCACAATGACAGGGATCAAACGTAGGATATTCAGATTTCGTAGCAAACTTTAAATCATTGGAACTACTAAAATGGAAGTGAATTACTGAAGAGTTCCATATTGGACTAAAACAGCTGTTCAGCGACTTTTAATTTTCAATACATGTCGAGCTACCATCAATTCATGACGTAAACTACAAGATATGATTCGAAGTACAATATAATAATCTCTACTTTGTAAAATGAATCACAATAATTCTCAAATTGTACATAAACACAGATTTATAAAAAAAACATAATAACGGAACTTACTCTCTGAAATTCCTTCATATTTACGGTATTCACTGGATAACCGTAAAATTTCAATTTATCTATTCGAGTTTGATCAGTGGATGATTGATTGTTTTTAACAAAGATCTGTTACAATGAACAAAGATAATAAGGAAATGATAAAGAATAGGATTATAGAACAACAGAATAAACGATAATCTTTACTTTTGATGTTACTATTATTAACACATTTAACAAGCTCAAATCCATGTACTTGATTTTAAGCCATAGTCTAAATGTAGGGTCTACTACTAGCCGGTTGTTCAAACAGATGAAGATGGACCCGGGTTCGAATCCGGAATCCAGAGATTAAAAGCTAAACATCTTAATCACTTAGCTACACCTCTGTGACCTGATAATTAAGTACACAATAAATGTATTTTCCTCATTTGAATGGTTGTACATTCCCCTGAAGTTAAGTATTCCGAGAAAGTTGGAACTAAGGTTTCCTTGATAGATGGGATTCGACCAGCACTACAAAGGACCAGACAAACATGATATTTACGAGTACTCAGTGACTAACAAATCACATATCTCAGCCGTTTGAGAGATCAGTTATGACTCGAATATCCCAGTGGTACCGGTCGCAGAACATCAGTTCTCATAGGATTACAGGAACACTTTGGTGACAAATCCTAGGTGAAGTACGACTTTCTGTCGACTACCTCTAACTGCCTAGCACCAATAGAATAGTGGATATGATGTTGAATTGATTAGATTAGTGGCCACGCATTACAACTTGATCGACAGAATTTGACTGGAACTGCACAAAGATAATATTGGACACTCTACTCAGTTATGAAACAATGTGATTATAATTTGTTAAGTGAAATTGCAGTTCATTGTTTCACTCAATTTATTGACTATTATTACAACATACCAACCAGCCACTCGTTAATAACTTAGAGCCTAGCATACATATGTATTAACTCAAGTTGCCACATCAAATTAGCACGAAGTCTACTTTATAAGATTAATTACCAGAATGTGTTTAACAAAAGAAATAAAAAGGTATGCATTAAAGAAAGAGGAAAAACACTTCGATTTCAAGTATGTGGATAATATTATCTTACTGTGTGGTGATACACATGCCATCTAAATCTCACTTAATCAATTGACAATTAGCGTCCGTAGGTACGGGATGTACTTTGCAACTCCAAAATATAAAGTACTTCTGCAAGACTAACAGAAGCCTGTGCCTGTTCTCATATATTATAGTAACCAGTTAAAAGTTGTCGGAGGGTTCGCTTGTCTAGGTAGTTGTGCGAGTACTGGTGGTGTGACAGACGAGACAGATTTATACAATGAAAACTAGATTGGTTTATGTCAATATGGTCCGTCTTTAGAGAGATTTCTACATGTCTGGTTGTTAAACTTCGGGTTTACAACACTTTGGTGAGGGTAATTGTGCTTGTAAAACCTGTTATCCATGGGCTGATGATGTTCTGTGACTCCGTTTTTGGTCATTGATGACTCTGAAGGAATGCCGAAATCAAAGGCAACACAGGGTTAGTAATGCTGCGGTGCACCATTGTGCATTTGGGTTTGGTGATGGAAATTCAACTGGTGCCATATTCTTGAAATGAATTTCGTTCCAAAGGCTTTTACATTGCACAGTATTTTTCGATGACGAGACTAAATTTTAACAGCAGAGGTGATAAGCTTATGACATGGTGCAATGTATTAAAAAGAAGCTGTACATGCATATCCACTGTTGGTGCATCAAAACTCCTTCGTTGGGGGAAATAGAAATGGCATAAATCAGTGGTGTGAAATTATCAAATATAGCTTATAATAGAAAGCAGCAATAATCAGGTTGGCATTATGATTCCTCTTTTATTTGTCCAAAATAATATCTTTCTAACTGTGTGATAAATACACTGTTAGTGCCTGTCTGTACCAAAATCCTATGTAATAAAATAAATAAATAGAAGTTAATATGAAAGAATAACGGAGCCTAACATCTAGAAGAGGAAAAAGAGTGAATGCACCAGCACTAATTTTGAGCCGCATCACCATCCAATATCATGATCACTCGGATAATGACTAAGTATTCTCAGACCAACAGTCGTCTGTGATATCATAAACTGATCTCGATAAGTTTCAGTTTGACCACCCTTAGTTTTCTTCAATATTACTCCTACACCACCTAACATCGTGCTACTGTAACATATCGTTTACTATAACAGGATTATATAGTTATTACGTGAACCTTATTTAGAAATAAAATAGTTAAGAAACAAAATGAATAATTACCACATATAATCCGAAGAAAATCTTCACTTACTGTAAGTGTATTGACATTTTGGAATTTGACAAAATTCAACTGAGTTATTCCGCCATCTTTGATATCATCTTCTGTTAACCTTGAACAAAGTATTTAAAAAAATTTAAAAACCAAATGTGTTTGACTGAGAATAATCGTGGAGAGTAGATGAAGCTGAAGCTGATTTTGGCCAAGCATTGATATTCAAAAAACTGGTACTGTAGCATTGCAGTTGAGTATGTATGATATACATCAGCATAATGTAGCACCCAAGGTCATCATAACAATCTACCAAACTAGGGCATTTAAAGTTATGTATGGATGGTGTTACTACTATTAGAAACAGCGTAAAGCCTAGTGGATATATGCGTTAAGCCCAGCTTCCCATACCACATTATGATGAAGTGCTGATCAGCACGACGAAATGATATTGACAAGATGAATGGCAAATGGGTCGAAGCAATCGAAGTGGCAGTGGTATTCATAACGACGAAACATTGAGAATATGGTAGAAGATGGAATGAAAAAGCATGTATGAAGGAATACTAGAACTTAATATCTAGAGTAGGAAAAAAAGTGAAGTACTTGCGCTATATCACTAAATGTCTACGTCAACGCAACGTCAACGTATGAACATGGTTCAAATTGACAGTCAATTATTTTAGAAATTGGTTTGATGTATTAGTTTAGACTACCTTTGGTTTGTTTCAGCTTACTCTTGCTCCAGTCAACATTGCAAACTGAAGGGGGACTTGAGTAGATATATGTAATATACTCTAAGGCACCTCAAGTTAACAAGTATTCACTGCTAGGTCAACTGTTTAGCTTTCTTTTTCGCTTCTTCTCTAGTACCTTACACTTAACATCAGCTATGTTCACAGAATTGTTCCGTAATATGCGAGTGGTACTTCAAAGACATCTACCACTGAATACTAGTAACTTACGAATACACTCTACTAGAAAATGTTACGTTTTACAGCTACACAGTGATACAGAGTGGACTGCTGAACAGTATACTCGTTTCTTGGTTCAAACATGAATATCTCATCAATTAATTCACAACAAGGAGCTACTACATAAAAATATATTTTTTTAAAGAAGTAATACAGATATGCATGACAAAATAACTTACTCTAATGTTTGTACAGCTTCACCAATTTCACAACTATCAAAATCAGGAGTTGATATTTGATTAATGAATAATTTTACTGTTTTAGGAGCATTTTCTACAATAAAAATTGAAACATATTGCTCCAAGTATTATTTGTAATGAGAACAAAAAAGATTGAACACTGCGAATACGATTCACGACGGTGCAATAAAAAGATATGCATAAAAAGGAATAGTGAAATTCAAGATTTAAATGAAAACAGAATGAATGTAAATGCACAAGTGATCCATTTTGAACTGTGCCACTAAATGCGAATGACTATTTATGGATTTGAGAAGGCAGTAAGATAACTGATAATAACAGAAAGAAGCTATAGTCAAACAGACGTCAAATTGATCACTATTATTTCCAGAAGAGATTATTTGACTGTCAGTTCACATTGTTAACCGATTATAATCCGTGACTGTTTGTAAATGAAACGAAGTGTACCCATACATATGCAGCAAATAAATTACAACGTCGGGGAACCATGCGGTTGGGCTAAGATTTCCAGGTAAAGTGCCAGGAAACAAATGAATTTGGGCAAGCCGATGCTCATTCGAGATTAATTGATTTCCACACAATACAGGAAGATATACTGGTGACAGCAACAGAAGTTGTAGTAGAAGCTCACGAAGTATTGAAGGATGTAGTTTCTAGATCACCGATTATATTTAAAGTTATTAAAGAAGCCACTAAGAAGGACAATACCTTAGAAGACGTTCGTCATTATCTCAACAAAAGGCTAACACCTGTCCCAAACAGGACTTTTATAATAAATTCATCAGCCAAACTCCTTTACAATTATTGACTCGTGCATCACATGTACTTAACAACAAAAATAATAATACTAACAAAAACTGAAAGTTGTTAAAAGTACCTTTAGGTCCATTAATCTGTATAGATTGAATTCGAACAAATTGTGTGAAAGTAATGTATATAATAAGCTGAAAATAAGAAAACAATACAAACATAATTATGATAAAATTACAAATATTTCCATCCTACAGTTCGTCAGTCATGACCCAAATAACTAGAAGATAACCACGTAGATTGGGACGTTGGATGATGTTAATTTGAGTCCCATGAAGAAAACTAAGTATCTCAAAAATTGACGGTACATGTTGTTAACAAGTGTAAATTAACACAGATCCTAAGTTTAAAGTGTATCGTTTATTACCACTAGCCTAACCTAACAACAAGTAGTATATACTGATAGAGATTTTACACTACTGGTATTTCGTTGGGTTAGTTCAATCGAGATACTACAAATAGAAGAGTAAATTTAATGTTACTAAAAATACATCAAATAATTAATATATAATGATATTCCGACGAAGTTATTTGCGTAAGTGATTTCTGCTCCGAAAAAATTCAACGGAGTAGAATAAATACATCCTGCACATTGAGCATTTAAATGACCCTAGAAAATAGCAACCAGAGAGAAAGAGGATCAATCAAATATGATCGGTGAAGTTTTATGATCTTACTGCTTTAAGATGGTAAATCACTGGATAAGGTTGTAAATCTTCATCGAGTAAGGTAGCTAAGACATGTGTTATGTATGCCTAACCACCGACTACCTCGACGTGTGATGATGACTAATATCAGGGTAGGATGGAAGGAAGCTAGGAACCACCAAACCAAAACATGGTATCAATCTACGAAGTCACTGGATTCTGGTCCAAACCGTGTTGGTAAATAGACATTACCTGATTAGTGGCCGCACGAACGTCGTAACTAATGGTTGAAGACTCAGGAGGGACATAGCTCAGAATCAGTCACAGTGGTACAGGTGTATTTACTCTTTGTCCTCATTTAAATTGTCAGCTCTAATTTATTTCATAGCTTTCTTCCTACAAACTAATTCTTTCTCAGTGAGCCATGTTCTGTATATCCATTTTTTTGTTTTTATTATTATCACTGAGATCACTATTACTTCTACTGATTTGGTGTCCTTTTGAGGCATGGCAACTTTGACCGATGCACACACGTGCCAGGTTCTATGTTGTTCATACATGCATACGTGAGACGCCTAAAAGACTGTTTACGCACTCGCAATTTTTCTCCAGGAGGAGAATGTTATCAACTAATCGATACGGAAATATACATACCATTATTCGTCACTTTTTAAGCAGTGGAACTTTTAGAAGCCTTCAGCAAACTATTTAAGTATGAGGAATCTCTATATCTTTTTAGCAATTTGAATATTCACTTATTCTTATTATTCCCTGATCGGTAAATATCGAGTGAAAATATTAACTAGGTTGTTGACTCATTTAGATACCTTAGATCTGGCTTGGTTTTAAGGAATACTTTTGGTTGACAGTTGAAGAATTACTAGATACTGTCCCTAAATTGAAATTTTACCGCAATTTCTTACGAATGAATATTTTTACACTGATGAATAGTACGATATACTAAAAAAAGAAAACAGTTCAACTAACCACTGAATATTCTGTTCATGACATTCACAACGACTTCAGTGCTCATTAACTGTGTATTTTCAGTCATTTTCCAGTTTATTGAATGAATGAGTACTGCATATGTGTTGTTATCAATAAAAATTTCATCACAAACGCTTAAAAATATCTACAATATTTCTGTGCAAACATGTTTTTAGTGTAGTGCAGCCCATATCTGATTATACATACGAATTCGTGTAGTCAACTGTGAATCGCATACTTTGACTGTGCGCGACTACTCGTGACACTACATGTTTAAAGAGAGGTAGGTGAAGCAAGGTTAGAACCCTGAGTTCAATGATCTAATACGTAATGTATTAATCACTAGTACAATGTTCTACAAGCTTAAAAACCTCAGAGCAGTAATGGTAAAAGCACTTAGTTTTCAACTGACAGAGGCCGCTATTATTCAAACAATACTCCGTGGTAGTATCATAAACTGTCAAATCAAAATATATGACTTAAAACTGATTGTACAAATACCTGAAAACAGGTTGTATTTACTAATTTGTTAAATTTTTAGCTTACCTGTTCATCGGTATCTGAAAGTAAATATGCTTTTGAATTGTTACCACCAGAAGAATTTAACAATTGAGCAAGTGAATGAGAATCCTCTTCATTCAAGCATTCACACTGACCTTTTGATAATAATGCATCCATATCATACTATTGGACAACAACAGAACATGAAAAGAATAAAGTGAAAACATTAAATATAGTAGTGGAGTAGTGTCTCAGTTATTAAGGCCTTCAACGATCAGTCAGTATGTTTCATATTTAAACCTTGACATACCTACTTCGATTTGAGCAATCATTGAGTGCTGTAACTAGCCGTCACACTTCGGGCGAATCAAAACTAAGTAAACGAATCTACTCCTGGAATGCCCTGATGTGGGCGAGAATAGGTAGAGTTTGTTTTCCACAAAACGCTCTTAAATAGCCAGACGTTCATAGCCCTTTCCAGAGATTCTACTCACACAATCGGAGTGTTGTTTACAAAATTGAAAAAGAACGAAGGAGGACATCTAGCGATCAATCGTGGTTGGTGGCTACGGACAGTTTATTTGGTGATGTTAGGAAACTGGTTCCTAGCCAAAACAGTACTTAGGCTCCTAAACCTTGTAAAACCACGTACCCTTAAGGTGGGGTTCCTCTAAGGTTCATGCATTGATAAAGATAGTTTTCAGTGTAACGAGACGTTGTCAGATACGGCTCAGAAAAGCTAGTGGTAATCCTGATGTGGTTCTTTTCAACGTTCTTCATAAAATGTGAATTCTTATCCGAATAAAGTTTTGGTTGCATTTTTATCCTAACTATATCATATCACCAAATACGCAATTTTCTTATTCTTTTATTGCATTCTTATCTTATTGATAATGATCACCTCTCACCTTTTATTGCCACATAATACTATCTTCCTAATTGAATGGGATATCTTCGGTGCCCTTTTGTACCAAAATTTGTGTTAAAATAAATAACTTGATAAATGAAGTTTAGAGCAACAAACTTTGAAAATACAATTCAATGGATTCAAGTATACGGATAGTGAATTAGGCACTGAATCAGACATGTAAGTGAAGGCAATTTACAACGCCTAACTAACTGCCTAAATCAAAGTAAATGGGATAGGCACGTTTTGGAACTGGTACCCCACAAGTGGATGTCGAGAGTTTTCACTAGACTAGAATGAACACTCTACATATGTTGTCTAGCTAGTAAGAAACAAGAAAAGTATAAAAAGAATTAGTAGTGCTGAGACATGACAAACAGAATTCAGAAATGCATTACTTGTTTAGAAGATAGCAAGCTTCTGTGTGAACCACCTTCATGAGTGTCTAGTTCAGAAATAGACAACTCCTGAACTTTATCTCTTAACTTTTGTGGAGTTGCTCCAGTAATACGATCAATTTGTTCTGCTCCACGTAGAAATATAAAAGTAGGTAATGATCTAACATTGTAACGTTGTGCAACGTCCTAATGTATTGCAAAAAGCAAAATGAAAATATACATTAATTATAATTTCATGCGAATTACCACCTGAAGTTCTAGCGGAGAGTCATCGTCAGTGGGTTTATCAAAATAGGAGTTTAGACAGAGAGTAAACCAATAACATAATGTAATGAATGGCATTAAAGAAGCCATAGATTATCTTACAGAATCCAACCAGCAAATTTACATTTCTTCTCGATGACTTTTATTCTAATAGATTCCGAGCACTCAAATCTGCACTTAGTAAATGAGTTAATAACATATAATACATTGCATAATGCCCTACATTAAGCCTAAGCGTTGTTCACTCGATGGTCTCACCATAAGCAAGTTATACTCTGAAGAAATCCACGATAATATAATAACTTACACATATCTATGTCCAAAAGGCATAACTGAACTTAATACACAATTCTGTTAAGATGCGTTTTGTGGAAATTCAAATATTAGTCGATGTATGGTGTTAAAATTGGAGGACAAACCAACAAAAGTTGTTAGAATCACATGATGTGTTAAATCCACATAAGGTTGATACAAGAAGTGATGTGTAGACCCGTTACTAGTTAATCATAACAGCACTTTAGGTTTTTATGTCTGGAAAATTAGACTATGATATCGAAAATGTCAGTAAAGGTCTTCCTTTCAAAAAACTAAGTTTCCGGATCTATACACACAAAGATTATTTCAAACGCTAGAAACGAGTCATTTCTCAGCATGTAAGATCATTCAAGTCCACATTTTATAAACATACCAAGTAAAAAGGCGCTCAGTGTTTACCTCAAGTTTATCAACATCAATTTTAATAAATTTCATGTTTGTGTATCTAGTACTCAACTCTTTGAATACAGGCGCAATATCAGAGCAAGGACGACACCAAGTAGCATAGAAATCCATCACTACAGTTGTTGGTGAGCCACTTGTTACATTTTTCGCCTCTTGTAAAATTTGTTCAAGTTGATTTTTATCTGTGATATTAATCACAGTAGCCATTTATCTGATGAACGAACTTGAAATGAAATCAAAAAAATGAAACAAATAATCTACTTTATGAAGCTTTAATAACATCATAAATAACTCATTTACCAAGTAAAAGTCCGTGTACATTGCTTGGAGCCATACTCAAATAGGATTCAGTGATACTGCTACCCAATGCTTAAACCGGAGTAAATTGGGCATAGTTCAAACATGAGATATAACGACTGACATCCAGACGCCATAACCATCGTCTTACCAATACCAACCAGTAAATTAATAATGTCAACCACATGACGCTACTCAATATTTTCACGCACAACATACTCGGTCGGTCATGTTATGGAGTTTCGAACGTATATATTGTGTGAAATTATCACGTCACGGGGACTATTACGAAATAAAACAAGAAGATAATAAGACGACTCTATAAATATCTAACTCATTCGGCCATATATTTAAATTTTATATTTTCAAACGTCTAATTTTAAATTACTACTTATTTAATGGACAAATCACCATGAAATGGAGTAAAATGAGTGTGCGCTGTACAATAAGGTAGTAAGATTGTAAACAGATAAGGGAGAAAAGTAAGAAATAATTGAATAGGAATAATTTATGGTAGATACCATTTAATTAAGAACTCAACCGAAAACTTCATTTAGTTAAAGGAAGACCGTTCTATTTTTACAGATTAGGTAAGTAGAAACCACAACAAGGACGCCACTGGTTTTTACTATGAGACAAGGCCCGGCTCATTAAATAGCACAACTTTTAGGAATCAAATGGACAGTTGTAACGGGGCAATAAATGACAATTCTATGCAGTTGCCTTTCATACAGTGAAGCCATGTCACAAAGTAATCACCTCTCTGCCTGACATTTAGAATTCAAAAATAATCCAGCTTAATCGCACATCATGTGATGTTATGTGAATTATCACTAAATGACACTATTCATAGCATACTTTATGAGGGTTTTATGCAACTCCAATTCGTATAATGACGTTATGATAAAAAATAAATCTGTAATATTTACATGCCTTAATTCCTAGAATAGACTCATTAAATTGAGAGACGCTAGTGAACTGATAATGTATATTCCCGGGATAAACTGCACAACAATATAAACAGAAAAAAATCAAAAGGTTTAAGAATACCCACTAAAAGCACTTCCCCTCTTTTGGATCTAACAGACAAATGCTAATCAAACCGCAAGTTCCTGGTTTACACTTTTAATTCTGTAATTACAAAATACATGAAGTGCAAATATGTTGACATTTCCTTAATACCATTCTATCGTACGGTATTAATTTGAATACTCATCAACTGTAATTTACTGCTTTTAAAATTAATCGGCTGGTGCTAATTAAACTTTAAGTTTTCACTTTTCACTTTTCAAGTAATCATGAATATCAAAATTCAAATAATAACACTTTCCTCAACCATTATTAAATATACACTTCATTTTGTGATGAAATAATTTTTCTTGTATTGCAGGCAGCAGAAAGTGTTAGATCCACTGACTCAGAATAAAGATGAATGATTTTACAATGACAGTTTAGCGAAGTGCAGTGTATAGAATCAGATGTTAGTAAATATTTATAACAAAATATTGATGACTTTCCCACTCAATATCCTTAATTGAAAAAAACTTTGTTCGGGTCAATGAAAGATATTCAGTAAGTGAGGCACTGACGAACGAGATTTACGAAAATAGCTAAAACCATTCGACAAATAAACGCGACCCAGAACCGATTAAACAATACGCGGGTTAGGAGTAGAGTACTAGGTAGATACGGTAAGTCTATTGATGAAATAGTAAATCTCCATCAGCTAAGGTGGTTAGGACATGTGTTACGTATGCCTGACCACCGTCTACTTCGACGAACAGTGCTGTCTGGTGTGGGAGAAGGCTGGAAGAAAGCTAGGGCCGGTCAAACCAAAATATGGGACCAGTTCATGGAGTCATTGACAGTTGGGCTGAGCCATGTTAATAGGTGCAGACTACATGGTTGGGGTCCGCTTGACGCTCGTAATAGATGGTTAGAGACCTAGTGTGATATGGCTCAAAATTATTGGCAATAGCACAGGTGCATCCACTTTTTGTCTTCCTTCAATTTCTAAGTTTCTGAACTTATCATAATTTTCTCTTTACTGAATCATATTTTCTTAAATCTTATCTCCGATCTCTATTTCATTGTAATAAAACTAACTCTGTTACTACCTCCCCTACTCTGGGATTTGACAGGACAATTTAATCTCTATCTGCTAATTTGGGTATGGCAACTTGAACTGATGTACGCATGTACCAAGTTCTACGTTGTACCTGATTGACTGACGTGACCCAGATGATTTCGTGAAAATGCAGCATATATCCGAGGTTTATGAACATTAGGTAAAAATGTTACCTTTATCCCAAAAACATTTCCTAACATTTTGTTGCGTGTTCGACTATATTTCCCAAAAGTTTGCTTAAATTTCCTAGAGTTGGTTGCTTGAAATGCATTTATTTCATAGAAGCTTCTATGGAATAAATGCATAGAAGTACTAGTACTTCCATGGTCAAACAAGAAAGTTTAGATATAGTCACCTTCTATTATTAGTGTGTGTATTATGAAGACCCAATAGTTTCTTTAAATTTTCACTCCCCCCCCCTGCTCCATCTCAATTTTATTGGTTTATTTCTGTACTATTAAGTATGAAAATGCAGTCTGGGAGATATGAATACCAGGATGAGAACGTAATCCTGACTAAGTAACCAACGGAACTTTTAAAATCGTTTGAGTCAAATTGATATAAAATAGGTGGGATCTCAAAGTTACAAAAGAGTACCCAAAATTGGACAACTGATGTCATGAGAAAGAGAGGTTAATTTACCCGGCAATAATAGCAGTTTGAAAAGTCGCCAGCCACGTCCAATATATCCAATGCCAGTTTGGACAAGCTAATTTAAACCAATTGATTTCTTCTCTCTTGCATATTGATTATGAGGAGGAGTCCAGGGTCTCCGTAGTGTTTAGTGTTGGAGTTCTATTAACTCGATCATTCAATACCGTCCAGCTGCTACAGTTGGCTTCCTCGATGATGCTACTTGAAAATGGATGAATGCATGTCATAGAGCGGTGAGTTGGCAAAAGCCAGCAGCCATCATGTTCCTGGACATTCTGCCGAATAGTAAAGTAGTACAAAAGAAAAGGAAAAACAAGAAAAGGAAAACGAGGGGAAAAGATATGTGATTATGAAATGATGGGCAAATAAATAAAACGAACTTATCGTAATGGTCTATTCGGCAGTAATGGACAGTGCGTATACGAAATAAAGGGCTGAAAAAAAAACATGGTCAGCCTCTGCTACAAGAAGTGGACGGAATTCCGCATGGACCTACATATCCGTTTGGCTGCTTCTCATTGTTGAGTCAAAGATAACTGAAATAGCCCCTTACTGTTCATTAAGTGTGCCTTTTCTGTGTCATATGTCATTAGTGTCATTAATAGCCATCGTACTGTATTTTTTGTGATCTTTGGCAAGTTTTAGAGAATAGCTTATCCTTCTAAAGTGTTTGATGACTTTATTTGCGAGGGCTGTATACTATAAAGGATGTGGATATGGACTCGCGATTTCGCTATTAGTCCTTAAATTGATATTATGATATGCCGATCGTGTTGCCACCCTAAGAGAGCTGTCCAAAGCTATGTTCTGAATAATAATATATTATCCAATATACCAAGATATTAACATAATTTGGACAGGAATAAAAAGGTATTTTACAAGTATAATAACAACGCAAGTATGATAAGAAATCAGATTGTTTTTGTGAGTCAGGTCACTAATAACAAATATCCAGTAATAGTGTCTACCATGTCTGCTGACTGCTTTCACGACTTAGAAACTTCTGGAGACTACGGAAGATTACTGTACTTTTTCTATCAGATGACAAAGGTTTCTTCCTAATCAACTGGCTATGAGCTATTGAAAGCCCGAATTGGAATAATAACACGTCGTCACAAAACGATTATCAAACCCACTAATGTTAGTAAGAATACACAGATTCTGTAACAATTAAATAAATGCGCATAGTAAGTATATATATACTTCTGAACAACACCAACTCCGAGTAACATGAACGTTTACCAAGTCGTTTCTAGGATCAATGGCTTTCAATAATGGAACTCCGTTAAACTAAACAATATGAACAGTATCAATGCACAGATACACTGGAAGCGTCTACATAGATAATAAAATAACTTAGTAGACCTATGAATACTGACTCCAGAAGATGAAGTTAGAATTTTATCACTTTTGTTATGAAGCATAATTGTACAGTTCCAGCAGTCAATTCCCTCGATTTTGGTCTATGGAGTCACTGATGATAGACACTGAATAACGGCTGCTAGCAAAAATCAACTTTATGACAGACACCACTTCAAACAGTATTCTATGGTTCCGTTTGAATATGACAATGACAGTCATTAGAAGTATTGACATTTTTTGTTCCTGAAGATGGCAACCAAATACCATCATCCGTCATTTTGATGACGACGTCAGTAATTTGCTGTTTTTAACGTGACCAGTCCAGAAAGTACCGGGTGCCTTCTTGTCTTCCGTGAATGAGGGGTAGTAGCATATCACTATTCAATAAACACTCCTCCGAGATTCACTGCGAGGCATTACAAAAGGAAAGAAAATTTCTCACTGGATACACTTGACTTTGATTGACTAGCTGTCTGCATGTTGAAGGCAATATTTGTCCCCTCCTATGAATACTGAGGAAGGAATGTTTTTTCAGCATTCACCAGGAATTTACCTACTATATGGGAATACTAGGATATATTTGAGACAGGCGCACATATTGTCTTAGTACATTGCATTAGCACAACAGTGTGAATGTTATCACAACCTGAGGACCTACCCGGACGAAGTGTCCTCAGCTTTTGTAGGATCAACCCTAGTATAGGATGGGTATGGCCTAGGTTTACTCCTGTGGCTTGGGAGACGCAACAAATCAAGTTGAGATAATCTTGGTTAGGCTACCTCGTGAAGTGTGTCGTGAAAACCCTTGCCATCTCGTTGTTATTGAGATTTTTTACTCCTGGCCCCTTAAAGAATAAAGCTCCCTGACTCTTAGGTTTGCTCTATGCCATAAGCCAAAACGGGTATTTTTCCGTATTTTCTTGACTAGGTTGGCTTGGTAGGATCTCATTGTCTCTAACTTTGATATTACACCTGTCACACAGAGCTGAGTAGGTAGCCCGCTCTGATTCTCTTAGGAAGATCTTTCACTCGTGCCGAGCCCATGTTTTTTTCCTGAGGTAACTGTACTGCGATTCTGTAGCAACTTAGGTTGACTGGTTAAAAGTTTACTTCAAACCGTAGAAATATGCCAAAACAATAAAGCTCAAGTATTCATTTACTTCCTTACTCTGCATAGGGATTATATTTCTTAACATCTTATATTGGACGTTGAAAGGTATTGTGTATTTGAGTGAACTATTTCATAATAATCTGGATTCTTCCGTCACTTGGACGGGACGTACCTAGGTGTTAATGATCTTTTGAAACAAGAGCTTTTATTGGATGGTCTACACGCCAATGTGGGAACATATTTAGATATGGCTTCCGGGATTATTTAATAATTGCTTCCCTACGGCCGTCCATGGAGAGGTGCAACCACTACTGAGGTCACATAACATATCTTGGTCCCTCTTTCACGGCTGTATAGTTCACCTTGCTGTAACAGTTTTTAATGGTTATCGTCCCACGGCGGCAGCTAGCCACTGGCAATGCCCAAAGTGAGTGTTTCTTGGTTACTGTTCGCTAGTCTAGTGCGTTCTTAAACGTTATTAGCAAGTTAAAACTTCATGGTATCCAGTCACTCCACCGAGTATTGCTTTTAACGCACCATGACATGACTTTGCTGTTTTGGTTTGTCGCTAATTGTTTGTCCAACCATCTTTACAGTGTTACGGCAATGATGGTGTGTTAAAATTGCCTGTGATGATTACCTAGCCGCATTTGAGGTGTGAGTGTCGATAGTTGCTCCTAATTCTTAGGACCGCTCGTAAGGAGCCGGTATGTGTCCCCCCTGGTAAGACGTTTTATGGCATTCAATCTGAAGTAGCACCACACATACTCTAGGAGGCCATCAGGAATTAGATGTGGGGGAATGTTGGCATTAAGCCTCCTTGAGAGTTGTTGGCTGAGAACAACAAATACGGGTGTCACAACCATACTTCTTGCCGCCCCTAGCATAGCTGTCTCTGTCTATCTAGCTGCACCGGAAGACATTGTGTAAATCGTATCCTGTGTTATGTTATTCCTACAGAGCTGTCGTCATGTATACTCGTCTCCTGAATGATACTATTTGGAACTCCGTGGACAACCAATGTAGTGGTCTCGACTTTGCTCTCTGGTTGTGCTCGCGTTTCTTTCCAAACCGTCTGGGGTTTATAAGGTTTCACTCTGGTGACTAGGGACTTCCTGACAGTGAGTAGTTGTGGCCTAAGAGGTACACTCTGTGATGTTCTTGACGAGCTTAGAATAACCCTAAGTGGAGGAGGCCTATCATCAGTACATTGTTCCACTCATGTACAGAAGGCATAACTTTACTAGTGTGACGCTCTCTTGTGCCAGGTGTTCTTTGGGTCGCTTACCTAATTTTTCAGAAAATTCAGTCTCCTTGATTTTATAATCCTTCTATTTCTACAACCAGGGAGCTAGATAAAAGCAGACCTCTGTAATCGAGTAGTTTGCCTGACACTAACAGTAAAATGGTTATTTTACCCTACGTCAATGTTTTGTTAATTACTATGTCAAATGTGACCTCAGGGAGGTCACGACGTCCTGAACCTGGAAGCTCTTATTTAAAGAATGATCATAAAGCAGTTGGTAACCCAGTTTAGACGAATAACTGTGACCGGGTAGGGAGTGACCTCTGTGCAGTTACGAAATGGAACGCTGAATTTTTTTTTAAATAAGTACCTGGCCAAACCTCATGCCTGTAATCTTGACCATTGCTAAAGTGATTGACCATCTTTTCGACAATCGTCTATTTGGAGGAGGTCGGCACACATCTCAGATAACTTAAATTTGCACTGTATATTCAGAAGTAACACCGACACGGTTCTGAGAGTTTCGCGGGCGTCGAGTGGTAGAATGAGAAAAGCATCCGAGCAGTCTCTACCATCTGAAAATCCTAATGTTCGTTGCCACTCTTCCTCTATTTTGATTTCTATGCTATCCTTAAGAAATTCATGTATTTAATTGTGACGTCGAGAGTAAGCCAAAGTTCAGCAATAATTATACTCTTCAGATTACTTTGGCTGAACAACTGTCTGATTTAGAAACCTTGCTTCCAACCTCTTAGCGTTGCTGTATAGGCATTTAACTATCTTTCTTTTTTACATTATGTTCCTGTACAAGAAGAAAAGATGGTGAAGTAGTGACCATTTGATGACACCGACAGTGTAGATGGCTAGTTCTTTAGATACTGAACAACCTAGGCCTTTGGCTAATTTCTAGGGTCTAATACTGTAGTCCCTTCAAATATGAGTTGATCCTTTAGGTAGGGTTTGAAATTCGCTGATAATTGGTTGCTAGGTCTGTTGTTAGTGCTATTTCTACTACTTGCTGATATCACAGCAGTCTACACCTTTCATCATAACAAAACATGTAATTTTAATGAACACTCTTTTATTATATCACGTTTTCAACAGAGCAAGAACAAATATCTCTGCAGAATAAGATGAATTCATTTTATTTCGTTGGTTTCTCATCAGCTGCATACAGCCTATAATAACAGTTTACAAAATTAATATTCGAAACAAAGTTTAACATACTAATGTGAATGCTTGGACTTGGTTGAAATCAAGGTTATATAAACACGTTAGACATGTGAACAGAACTTAAATGTTGGAGAAAATGCTGCAAATATATATCCGATACAAAAGAAAGTACTAGAAGGCAAAGTAGAGATCAGTGTTCAAATGATTACACAATAAAGGGTAATTGGAAGTTATTGAGGATAATGTGAAATAAACTCAGTTATTAAACTGAAAGTGACCTAATTAAATGCATAAGTTGACCTTAACCATCCAAAATTGATCGTCAGAATTCTTGTGGAGGAGCTCTCGGATGCAGCGAACGATCATACATACTAGGTTGACTGTGCTCAAGTGTCGCTGTCTAGCTGCTCTATTTTCTGACGACAGTCTACCAAGCCTAGCCCCAACAGGTGAGTATTGTTTGGCACCGAAGTTTATGATAGCATAAGAATTTTCTCACGTTCTCTATTGGAATCGACGAACAATCTCCAAAAATTGTTTGCTCTGTGTGCAATCTATTCTGACGTTTCAAGTGGCTTAGCGTCAGCATTTAGGTGCTCGCAGTATTTTTCTTACTAGCTTATGTCACAACGTTCCACAACCTTTGATATAGCACCATCAGCTGCCAGTATACTGGAGAGTACTGGGGAATTTGACCTACTGCAGGAGTTTGGGGTCTTAGTTGTCAAACTGCTAGTTATTTACCCCCTCCCAGGTCCACTGGTTCGAGTCGTTTATACTTTTTGTCTATTTTTCCACATTTTTAACGTTTGTAGTGGTGGGCTTGTGTCGAGAGGAAGTATTGTTGTGTAGTTCCGTCCGCTGAGGCTCGCTGTAATTTTTTTTATCCCGATCCGTTTGCCATCTCTGCCTGTAGCCCCCCTAGGGTTCCTACCGGTCCCAAGCCCAAGTAAAGGAGGAGGGTTAGACATGGGGTTAGCAACCCAACCCCGTAAAACAACAACCTTGCTAAAAACGCTAACTAGTAAAAACTTTACAACCATTTTTACTCTGCCCTGGGGGTTGGAAGGTGTGTTATGACGCCTCATGGTAATTGCCGAGTTTCTTCGGAAGCCACGAGGCCGATGTCTCTTCTGACAACCAGAGCAACAATTAATATAGGTACATGGAATGTCCGAACGATGTGGCAGACAATGTGAATCATGCAAATAGCTAAAGGAATGAGAAGATACAACCTGAAGATACTTAGAATAAGCGAAACACATTGGTTGCATGCTGGACAGCAACGGTTATTCTCGGAAAATGTGCTTTTATACTCCGGCCACGAAGAAGAAGATGCTCCATACACGCAAGGAGTAGTATTAGTGTTGTCCCAAGATGCATGGAAGGCTCATGTAAGATGGTAGCCTCACAGACCTAGGATCATCCCAGCATCCTTCAAGACGAAGAAGGAAGGGATTGCAACGAATGTCAGTGCTTTGCACCCACCAATGAAAGTCACGAAAACGACAAAAAGAAATTTTATGCAAGGCTGCAGTCAACCATCGAAAAATGTTTAGCCAAAGACCTGACCATTCAGATATGGGACTTCAACGCCATGGCTAGAGTGAACAACACCGGGTATGAAGACATCATGGGATAACATGGACTGGGAGAAAGGAACGATAACGGTGAGAGGTTTGTAAACTTATGTGCCTTCAACAAAATGGTTATAGGTGGCACCATATTTTCCCACAAACGTATGCACAAAACTACATGGGTTTCACCGGACCACATTACGGAGTACCAAATCGACCACATCTGTATCAATAAGAAGTTTAAGAGGACCATGGAAGATGTAAGAGCAAGGAGAGGAGCTGACATAGCTTCCGATCACCATCTGGTGGTGGCTAAAATGAAACTGAAACTGAGGAAGCACTGGACAACTGGAGCAGCAGTATTACACAAGTTTAATACAGCCTTCTTCAAAATACTAACAAACATAACGAATTCAAAATAACTCTCAACAATAAGTTCCAGGCATTTCATGATCTACTAGAAGGTCGAACTAGTATGGAAGACAACTGGAATGAGATAAGGGAAACAACAACTTCAACATGTCAGGAGGTTTTGGGTCCCAAGAAACAACACAAAAAAAATGGATTTCTGTTGGTACTCTGGACGAGATCCAAGAAAGGAGGGACAGAAAGATAGCGATTAATAACAGCCGAACAAGAGCCGAGAAAGCCAAGGCACAGGCCGAATACACCGAAGTCAACAAGCAAGTGAAGCTTAGCATCAGGTCGGATAAATGAAAATTTGTTGAGGACCTAGCAATAACAGCGGAAAAAGCTACCAGAGAAGGAAACATGAAGCTTTTATACGATACAATAAAGAAACTATTTGGGAGATTCAGTAAGCCAGAACGACCGATCAAGAACAAGGATGGCAAACTAATCACTGAAGTGCGTGAACAACGAAACAGGTGGGTAGAACACTTCGAAGAACTCTTGAATAGACCAGCCCCACTGAACTCACCAGTCATCGAAGCAGCAGCCACGGATCTCCCTATAAACACCAACGCACTAACAGTCGAAGAAATTAAAATGGCCACCTGACAGTTCAAGAGTGGTAAGTCAGCAGGACCAGACAACATACCAGCGGAGGTACTGAAGACAGATATAGAAGCAACTTCAAAGATACTCCATATACTCTTCAGGAAGATTTGGGAAAAAGAACAAGTTCCAGCAGACTGGAAAGAAGGGTACTTCATCAAGATACAAAAGAAAGGAGACCTTCGTAATAGCGAGGACTGCAGAGGCATCACTCTTCTTTCAATATCACGAAAAGTCTTCAACAGAGTATTATTGAACAGAATAAAGGACCCAGTCGACGCCCAACTCCAAGATCAACAGTCTGGATTCCGTAAAAACCGATCGTGTACTGACTACATGTCGAGTCTACGGTTCATTTATGAACAATCAGTTGAATGGAATTCACCACTTTACATCAACTTCCTCGACGATGAAAAGACATTCGACCGCATGGATAGGAGAATAGTATGGAGCCTTCTACGACATTACGGCGTACCCGAGAAGATAGTCAAATCATACGGAATTCGTATGACGGACTACATTGTAAGATCGTGCATGGAGGTCAGCTCACACATTCGAAGTGAAGACCGGTGTCAGACAAGGCTGCTTACTCTCACCCTTCCTCTTCCTACTAGTCATCGACTGGATCATGAAGACTGCAACATCTGAAGGCACTCTCGGAATACAATGGACAACATCGACGAAACTAGATGACTTGGACTTTGCAGATGACCTAGCTCTTCTTTCTCACACACAACATCAAGTGCAGATGAAGACCAACAATATAGCAGCAGCCTCAGCAGCAGTAGGCCTCAACATACACAAAGGGAAAAGTTAGGTTCTTCAGATACAAAACAACAAACACTAACCCAATTACACTTGACGGAGAAATTCTGGAAGACGTTGAAACCGTTACATATTTGGGCAGCATTATCGACAAACAAGGAGGGTCTGATTCGGATGTGAAGGCGCGGATTGGTAAGGCAAGGGCAGCATTTATATAACTGGAAAACATCTGGAACTCAAACCAACTTTCAGTCAATATTAAAGTCAGAATTTTCAATACATATGTGAAAGGAGTCAGTTTTGTTATATGGAGCTGAAACTTGGCAAACTACGAAAAGCATTCTTCAAAAGATACTCCATATACTCTTCAGGAAGATTTGGGAAAAAGAACAAGTTCCAGCAGACTGGAAAGAAGGGTACTTCATCAAGATACAAAAGAAAGGAGACCTTCGTAATAGCGAGGACTGCAGAGGCATCACTCTTCTTTCAATATCACGAAAAGTCTTCAACAGAGTATTATTGAACAGAATAAAGGACCCAGTCGACGCCCAACTCCAAGATCAACAGTCTGGATTCCGTAAAAACCGATCGTGTACTGACTACATGTCGAGTCTACGGTTCATTTATGAACAATCAGTTGAATGGAATTCACCACTTTACATCAACTTCCTCGACGATGAAAAGACATTCGACCGCATGGATAGGAGAATAGTATGGAGCCTTCTACGACATTACGGCGTACCCGAGAAGATAGTCAAATCATACGGAATTCGTATGACGGACTACATTGTAAGATCGTGCATGGAGGTCAGCTCACACATTCGAAGTGAAGACCGGTGTCAGACAAGGCTGCTTACTCTCACCCTTCCTCTTCCTACTAGTCATCGACTGGATCATGAAGACTGCAACATCTGAAGGCACTCTCGGAATACAATGGACAACATCGACGAAACTAGATGACTTGGACTTTGCAGATGACCTAGCTCTTCTTTCTCACACACAACATCAAGTGCAGATGAAGACCAACAATATAGCAGCAGCCTCAGCAGCAGTAGGCCTCAACATACACAAAGGGAAAAGTTAGGTTCTTCAGATACAAAACAACAAACACTAACCCAATTACACTTGACGGAGAAATTCTGGAAGACGTTGAAACCGTTACATATTTGGGCAGCATTATCGACAAACAAGGAGGGTCTGATTCGGATGTGAAGGCGCGGATTGGTAAGGCAAGGGCAGCATTTATATAACTGGAAAACATCTGGAACTCAAACCAACTTTCAGTCAATATTAAAGTCAGAATTTTCAATACATATGTGAAAGGAGTCAGTTTTGTTATATGGAGCTGAAACTTGGCAAACTACGAAAAGCATTCTTCAAAAGATACAAGTATTTATAAGCGGCTGTCTGCGTAGGATACTTTGGATCCGTTAACCAGATACCGTCAACAACAACCTTTTATGGCAGAGGACCAATGAACATCCAGCCGAGTAAGAAATTAGAAAAAGACGCAGGAGGTGGATTGTACAAACATTGAGGAAATCACCAAACTGTGTCACAAGACAAGCACTGACTTGGAATCCTAAAGGCCAAAGGAAAAGAGGAAGACGCAGGAACACATTGGGTGGGGAATCGGAAACAGACATGAAGAGAATGAACAGAACTTGGGAAGAGCTAGAAACGAAAGCCCAAGACAGAGTTGGTTGGAGAATGCCGGTGGGCGACCTATGCTCCATTTGGGGTAACAGGGATTGATTTATTGCTTGCCACGGTTAGGCTTTGAGCTTTGGTAGTAGACAGGAGGTGAATAATCACGAATTTTTCCATGGGTTGTCTTGAAAACGAACAAGCCGCTATACCCTAGGCCTAGGTACTAAAACCATCAGTAAAGTTATGAGGTCATGGAGCTATAATATTTATTTGGCACCTTTTAACTCCAGGCAGGGTGTAACTTTTCCACTAAAACCGAATTTGAAGGCTGCCACGTTAGGTCACAAGGGTCTTGTACACTATTTGGCCATTGAGATGTCTCTCACTAGGCTTCATAAGACACAACTCTTGGACCCTTCTATCCCTTGTCCTCATAAATGACCTCCCAGTCAAGCTAAACTCACAGACCATCACGTTCTCAAATGATATTGAAATATGGATTGTTGTATGAAGTGAGGAGGATTCCGGAATTATTCTAAATAGTTTAACGACATTAGAAATGTGGGCCGAAAGAAACGGTGTTAAATTCAAAGTGATAAAATACTATAAAATGAATATCCATCCACAAAACAGAAGAAATACACTATATACAGCCACCCCTCTAGAACGCCAGTATAGGGGTCTGATAATAATAACAACAATAATAGATTTTTACAAGTGCAGGCACACACTAGGTTCGTTAGCGTGATCATTTCAGTGGGACATACATTTCACAATGACATATAAAGAAGTTAATTAGCAAAAGACATTTAGGAAGCCAACAAACATATGTTAAACTGGATACAGGATTGGGCATAAAGTTTGGAAAGTCAATAGTAGTTGTTTATGACAGGATAGACACATGCAAAGCTAAGAAACGACATTAGTAAAGTTTAACATAGTAAATAGCATTAGGAGAAATATGAACAGTAAAATACGTAGATTACTTGTTCGACAATCGGAGTACACCGAGTGATAATAATAATGACAATAAACAATACTGGTGCATAAATATACTAATGCACACTAGTTTTGCAAGCATAACCAATACAGCAGGATCAGTAAAGCCCATAGGCATGTACGGCGGTGGAAAAAGTAGGCTGTGTTGAGTGCTGCAAGCTGAAATAAATTTTAGTAAAGTGCACTACAACAACGAATGTCTTTCGTGGTTAAACAGTCACAGAACTTAACCGACGTTAACTATGATGCTCAACAAGGGAAGCATAAAGATCAGAGGCAACACCAAGGTTAAAAGAAAAGCCGTATAGTTTTGATGGTCATAACAAATTCATGTGCAAAGTATTGAAAGTGATGAACGACCATCGGTAAGGACAAGTAAATCATTTGGATATTTATTTAAACATATCTTCCACGTCAGCATCCTAAAAATATTTTAGCACATTAATGGATTTGTCATATCTGACTTACGGTTGGCCGGTATAATCGATTCTGATTATCTACAACGCAATGGCTTACAGCTAACACTCAGTTTTGTCTTAATCTATAACTCAGGCACAACAACCTTACTGATTTATCAAGAAGCCGATCAATCACCCATATGCATGTATTATTATAATAATAAAACCAATAATATACAACATACATATAAGATCCAGCCTTTGTCTCATATTACCAATCACATGTTCACTTCTAGATATGTCAATTTACTTATGTGGTTGTAAATAAATGGCCAAAGCTAATCATTCTTATCAGTGATTTAGTGTTTTTAGGTGTTAGTATTTTGGAAACATAATCACTCAGATTATAATGCTAATTTGGAGGTTGTTTCATGACTGTTAAATGTAAACTGATAAAATAGATAAATGTGAACAAGAAGTAGAAGAATGAGCTAATTTGTTCCGAGTTGTTTTTGAAGTATGTGCCATAGCATCCATGAATACTCTAAACATAAGAGCAAACTTCATGAGCGGTTCTCCCAGTTCACACTCTAGCTTATACTTCTCCTGAAGGCGATTTGTCACTCCGACTGTCAACTTTTTCTGACACTGTTTAAAACATATGTTAGGTCTCACCTATAAAATCGTAACGAAGTAGCCTCACAGACTTGAATAAAGGATACGGACCTTCTAGAGAAAGTGGTGGACGTTTATCCTAAAACACAAACTTTATGAGAGATTTGTGCTTTTTAATTCTTTGACATAGAAGAGTAGGTAAGGAACATAGTTGGATATAAAACGGACCCAAATCCAAACCACACAAACGAGGAAATCTCTCCTCATCATAAAAATTTAACCCTAATAAACTTCCTGTAGACTATAGGAAGGTTGATCATTAAAGGTCAAAAACCACGGATGTGCACGAACGCTTACACGCTAAGAACATGTCTCTCGAGGGATTCCCTGTTAGCCTCCATAACGGCAGCCATATGACTGGGCCTCTTCAAACACAGGTTAGACGACCATGCAACATAGACTACCCTCCTACATACTGGAACTTTAAGTAAACTCATGAACATAAACTTATCATCAAGCTCGCACTTCATTCCTGGAACTTAAAAGTGGACACCCCCAAGCTATCTCGCACTATCTTTACTCATGCATCTAATTCTGATTATATGCTCCAAACATTTGCTCCGTCTTCCTCCTGCGATTTTCTTTTCTTATTCACGAATATATATATATATATATTGCCTCTTCCGAACTCATTGCCGTGCTCCTAATGATCAGGCAATCCATTGACTGGTGTCAAACTGTAACCAACCTGATCAACTTCTATAGTCCAGAAGAGAGCAAGAAAACAATTTGTACACTGATGATGCCTGTTGGTATCGCCGAGGCTGCTGGAGACAAGGCTTTAGACGAATCCCGCTGTCTACCTCTGAAAAATATCAAAAACCAACTGCTGAAACATCAACGTGCAGGTCCAAAGATATAAAGTGGTTTGTGCTACCTCGTTACAAAGATACTGGATTTAATGGAAGACGATTATGATCTTGTTTATTGAGTATGTGTTGGATTATGATAAGGAGCATAACTTAAAGGTGTGGAACGTGTCTTTAGATATGGTGACCTGTAATAATGCTTGCAGTGGTTCTTTCAGTGTACATCCAGCTTCTATTTGAAAGAGTTCACCGATGGGGCTGACGCCAGCTGTCCAGGCAGCGCGTTCCAGCCGTTGACCAATCAGTATGAGAAACGGATTCCCGCCCTGGGTTATTAAATCTTGGTTTTCAAACCTTTTCAAGATGGCCTCTGAGGTGACTAGTTCTACAAGGGGAAAGACGATAAGATAAACTAACACTTAAGTTGTTAGTTAAGATATGGAATTCTAACATGAAATCATCTCGTGTTCTAAAAGATAAGAGGGAAAGATCCAAGTGTTTCAGACGCTTATCGTAAGGGAAGTTTGGAAGGCCTGATACTAGCTTAGTACCTACTCGTTGAACCAACTCAAGTCTTGATATCCTTAACAAAATAAGGACTTGCTACTTGGATACGGTATTCAAGATAAGGTCTCACGTACTTGGGATATAAAATCCGAAACACATCTTCATCAAAACACTTGAGTGTTCTGTAGAGTGGCCATGACACTCGAAACACTCTAGCTGCTGTTACGTTGGGGTATGCAGTGGTTTTCAAATTATGACTTATAATTACTCCTAAATCCTTGCATTTTTTATATTTGCAGAAGTGGTGTATCATTCAAGGCGTGTTGGTACCCGTTACCGCGGCCAGAGTGCATTATTACACTCTTACTGCAATTAATTTCTAAGCCCCCCCCCAACTTTGAGACCATTGAGTCGATTCGTTTATATCAAATTGAAGATCAAGCTGGTCAGTATACTGTTTTCTAAATCCTCACGTCATCAAGTATGAGTGTCGACGATTTCTGAAATTCATTAACATAAAGCGAGAATAAGAGAGGACTCAAGTTGGTGCCGTAGGGAGGGCTTCGCTTAATACAGGCTTTCATTCAGACAGGGACCCGATAACTGAAGCTCTCTGTCTCCACTCAATTCTTTATTTAGCTCTGAATTGGCCTTATTATCCAGAAGTTTGGTAGTCCCCGTACAAGGCCGACATGAGATACTCTATCAAATGCTTTGCTGAAGTCAATGAATATTACGTCTACAGATAGTCCTTTATCAATAGTTTCTGCATAGTCATCCCTCTCAGTTAACAAGTTAGTAAGACAGGAAAAGCAGCAAGGAAACCAATATCTCTTTGGGGTCGGAAAGTTTTGTGACCCCAAGTAAAATTCATATTTTATCACGGATTATTTTCTCTAAGGTTTTAACTATTATGCTAGTCAAACTGATGGGCCTATAGTTAGATGCCAGTTGTGTATTTCCACCCTCAAAAACATAGCTGATTATTGCATCTTTACAACCTCTTGGAAATTGCTCTTGTAAAAGATACATCCCAAACAACTCTGAGAGTGGTTGTGAAACGATGTCCGCGATTGGAAACAATAGTCCAGAGTGCATCCCATCGGGTCCCAGTGACTTACCTGGTTTTAGGTGGGTGAGCTAATAAAAAGCGTTTTCCATAATAATAAGAACTGATTCCATAGCAACTATTTAAGTTGCATTTATTGAATACGTGTCGGTGTTAGTATCCACATAGGAAATTTCGTTAGTATCCTGATAATTTTTCAGTTTTGATTAAATACTAGTCAGCTAACAGTCTGCTTATTATGTACCAGTAGTGGCGGGATTCCATCACTTCTCTTACTTCGTCTCTTAATTCAAAAAATAACCGCTTAAGACAAGTGAGACTATCCTTTGCACGCTGTCTTTCGTAGATTAAACGAGATCGACAACGAGGTCGCTAATAACAAGTGGGGATAACAGCTTAAGATCTGTAACATCATCAGAATTATGTGTGAGTACAAAATGGAGAAGTGACTGCTCGTGGTCTACAACGAAACATGTTAGTTTTGTAACACTGAATTAAGACACATTTGCTGACAACAAAGTCCTATCGAAGCCTCGGTCCCTCCCACCTGCAGATGTGATCTCCATCCAGTTGATGTGAGCATTGACTTCCAAGACCTCACCACCCGGGAACCCTGGATTCTCCCTACTCTGGAAACCTTATTTTTAGCTTGATGAGTGCTTCTATTCTCCTAATGCAATCCTCATGCACTCAGTCTGCTGGCGGATTTGTGAGCATTTCTCAAGAATGTATTTTTTTCATCTTCATTGCCGAGGATGGTTTTCACTATTCGTCTACCTTGTGGTTTGCCATCAGTCTACGTACCGAATCTAATCATTTACCGAATGTGGACTTCCTGTACTGTGTCTAGTAATATAAGTCGGATAACTGACTCGACTATCTGAAGATCATGACCAGGCTCTGGGTCCTTCGATTCCTGTAAATTCAATGCAGTTAAACTATGGTGAAAGTGGGCGTCTTTGTAGTCTGTATTAACGCCGTTCTAAGCTGTTTATCGTAAGCTCGTTACTAAAGTTGTTAATATTCGCGTTTTTGTCTTTGTATGTATCCAGTTTAGTATAGTATCATGCCTTTCCTGTGGAAGACACCTTATGACCTCGCAGTCCACTTCTTTGCCCTTATTTCCGGCCATAGCTATATTACTTGGTGGTGATGTTTTTGTTCTGTGAAGACGATCTTGACTTACGACTTTTACCTCTCACCTTCAGTGAATTTAGCATCGTTTCTTCTACGTGCTTAGTGTCAGGCGTGGCCTCTAAAGATTTATTTGGGGTTAAGTCCCCCATATATGTGTTGATTTGAGTACCAACAGAGCCAACAAAGCTGTAGTCATCTCTTTTTTTAGGGGCGTTAGTGCCTTTTTGTCATGTCGTGTTCTTCTTAGCCATGTTTATAAGTGATATCGCGTTCGATAAGATGTAATCGGTAAACAAGGGAAATGACAATAAACAATAAATGAATTTACTCCACGTGTAAAATGAAAAAGGTCTCAAAACCTTAGTAGACAGTGAGATGCCCTAAGTAGACTGGGTTAAATTAAAGAAGATACCTGCTGTTTTAATGTACATAACAATCAAAACCAGATAATTTACTCAATGATTAAAATGATACAGCCCTTTTTGAATTTCACGCTCAAGAAGTGGCAAGTGTTGAGTGAGTTACCAGAGAGAAGGCGTTGTTCAATGAAATGTCAGACAAAAAGATTACAAATATTGTGCTTCAGTGTACAAAATGTGAAATATGTTCGGTCGCTTGGACTGTGCCGCGTACTTTGACTTTCTGCCAACCAGGGATGGCTTTTCGGGCCGGCAAGCCCTTAATGGGGCTCCGTAGTTTCTACAGGCCAAGTGCATGTTTTTTGAGTGGAAAAAGACAAGTTATGCCAACTGCTACAAATAGATCTTCTACATACAGGTAAAAAATAAATTGATGTGCATAGTAATATTAGACGGTCGGTCATTTTGGCGAATAACGATTGGCTTTTCTTATCCTTCAAGCGCTTTATGTGTAAGTTTTCAGTTGAGTACTGTTATGACTTAGCCTATCCTTCCCATGTTGTTGTCAAACTTCCTAACTTGTCCCCTACCATGGAGACAGGCACTGTTGTAAGCTGGGCAAAAAATGAAGGTGATGAAGTATGTCAATCATATTCCTATTAATCTTGTAGGTTTCGGAAGGCGATCTGCTAGCTGAAATCGAAACAGACAAAGCTACTATGTCATTCGATGCCAGTGAATCCGGATATCTTGCGAAGATCTTAGCTCCTGCTGGGAGCAAGGATATTCCTGTTGGAACTGTATGTTTTACCCTTACATGATTTTAGTATTTTTCAGGCTCTCTGTATTATTGTTCAAGATGAGAGTGCTGTTCCAGCTTTCAAGGATTATGTAGTTGAATCCACAGTATGTATTAACTTCACTTTTCTGTATTTTCTAAATTCGTGATTATTGCATTTCCTTGAACGTCTATAGTAAACCTGATGGAATACTAAAATGCTTACTTCAGAGGTAAATTACCTAAAGCCTTAGGTTTTCTACCGTGCGTTGTAATATTGAGATATCGTTAAGATATGTGTAGTTTAGTTTATTCATCCAGAATTCGAACATGTAGTGCCGATGAAACATGAGACTTTAAATATAGCACTTTCTGTAAGGAAATTAGCGTGTCATTGTGAGTGCAGTTGTTGTAGTTCTAATGTCTTTGGGTCACATTAATAGCGTTGATACAGCACCAAATTCTTTTTGACCTTGTATGGATGCTATAGTGCAAGTTTGATTCATTAGCATATGTTTGGTTACTTTTGTTGATCAGTTACTGCTTTGGAATAACGTTTTCTTTAGTGTGTAGCTTTAAAGAAATACACAGGATTTGGTTCTTTTGATGAGTTCACAGTAAAACACTATACGTGACATTTTAGACTTTCAGTGTTGGTTACCAGCTGTTATATAGTTTTGCTCAAAACTAGTTTAGTATTCAAATAACACTAACGAGGCTTCGATCTAGTTCTTGAGCATTCTACTTTTGACCGCTTAAATACAATTTTAAAATTTCTGTCTATACCAGTTTGGGCAGTTAATTAGTATTTCTAGCCATCCAAATTTGAGTACTTCAGCTTGTGCTTGATACCTTGGAGGTGAGATAGCAACGATTGGTAATTTCTTTACTGGTTGGGATGTAACGAACACTATGAAATTTCCACGTGTAGCACAATAATGAATTCAAGTACAATTTTAGAAAATACTTGGTCGAAGTAATGTGGTGAAGGTGTGAATGAACGGGATGTGTGTCACGTTAGAATTTCAATCTCCATTCTTTATGTTTGGTCACTCATTCCCCGACCGACCTCTCAGCAACGGTCTACATTGCCCTTGCTTACATTTGTTAATATCGTTTATCATTTTTCAGTTGTGCAACGTTGGCTGGTATATGGGTAAACTGAGAAGACTAAGGGCGGCCAAACCAAAATACGCCATCAGACCATAGAGTCTGTAGACGTTGGTCCTGTTCAATTGTACTGTCGTGTTAGTGTAGTGGATGTTATCTCGCACTAACGTGATGTCATGACTTGAACTCATGCGTAGATTTTCCATGTTCTGCATCCTCTATGACTGATTAACATTTCACCCTTTATTTATTTCATATCTGATTTTCATTGCTTTTGCCAGTATTGCTGTTTAAATAAACCACTAATTGATTGTATTTTCCGGTGGTGTTGAATCAGTCACTGCAATCTGTAAAAGATTCGACAAAGAGATGTCTATTTACTAAATTAAACCAATCGGTACTGTCATTTCTCTAAGTTGTATTGTCTTGTATATCTTTTATAATTCATATGCTTTTGTATACTTTATTATATTCATGCAAACATCATGTTTCATCGTTGAAGCATACACAAATGGATTGGTGGGAAGAAAATTGTTTCGATAAAATGTCTAATATCTAAAATAAGGTTACTTTTACATCTTGTTTAGAAGGAAGTTGCTACTCCAAAAATTAAAGAGGTTGCTAAACCTCAAACCATTTCTGCTGCTACTGCTCCTTCTCCTGAGCCTATTCCTGTTACACCTACGCCTACTACTCCCACTTCTAAAACACCAACATGTGGAGAGCGAATTGTTGCCTCTCCTTACGCTCGTCGCTTAGCTGCTGAAAAGGGACTCGATTTATCACAAATAGTTGGCACTGGCATGGATGGAATGATTCGTTCAGTGGACCTAAGCTCAGCACCTACTTCTGTGAAAGCTACTACAATGGCTACTGGTCCAGTTCTCGCTAGTGGAAAATTCGAGGATATCAGTGTTAGCAATATGCGATCGGTAAGTATGAATTAATCTTTTGGTATTAACAGTTTCTGGTTTCAAAATATGTGAAAGTTATTTTAGTCGATTTATGTTTTTGTTGTGAGGTATGTTTATTATAGTCATAAAATGTATTTCAAGCTAATAGTTGAATTCCACACTTGTAGGCTGATGGGTAATGATCCAACTCAACTTTTTTAACTAGGTTATCCGTTAGTTATTCATGTAAGGGATTGTGTCTTAATATGTTTGTGATCGCATCAACCAAACAGTATTTGCACATGGACCTAATATCAAAAAATACCTTATAATTCTTCTCTGAAGCTAATGATATTGTGAATACTCGGTTCCACTTAGTTCACTACAAATCTATAGTAAACGCCTCTAAGAGATTTTTCGAGGTTCATGAAAGACCAGTTTATTAGTGTTGTCGTGTATAATCATACTGACATAGTGTTTTAAGTAAGCTCAGTGAGTTTTTAGTGGTGTATCTTAGGATTGTTCTGCAAATATACGGACAATGTAATCTGCTTAAAATCACAATGGAGTGAACATTTGGCAGGTACTGTTCTTCATAATTTTATTCCTAAGGATTGAAAGCTAAGAACTGTGGTCTAACTCTCAATCTAAGATATTTAATGGAACACGGATAGCCTTTTTAAAGAGTTTAGGTGATGCGACTCAGATACACGTACTTTTTATTTTTCTAGATTTCTTAAACACTATGTTATCCCATACTTTTCACAATTTGTCTTTATTGTTACTTCTTGAGTGGTTTGCTAGTGACAGTAACACGTTTAAATCTTCTGTTTTCCGTTTTATGTTTATTTAAAGTATGATGGGTCGATACATATTTGTGCTTGGTTTTATTCTGTCCCCATCTTTGTGTCTAATTTTCATAACCTTTCGTGACTAAGAAGGCTTTATTAATCTTGTGAAGTATCGTCTGCTCTCCTGGCAATTATTCCTCTATTTGTACAGGAAGCAGTTGTCAATGAAACAAAAATGTATGCTGGATTGCGGCTCTCTGATCAAAGTACTTTCGACCAGGTTTAAAGCCTATTAATCTCTTTACTCATTAATTTGTCTTTGAAATGTGACGTATTCGAAAAATTACTGATCTAGGAATTATATTAATGCGA
Source organism: Schistosoma mekongi (assembly GCA_034768735.1). Taxonomy (NCBI): domain Eukaryota; kingdom Metazoa; phylum Platyhelminthes; class Trematoda; order Strigeidida; family Schistosomatidae; genus Schistosoma; species Schistosoma mekongi. Next base: position 4,190,809 of record CM068312.1, read on the forward strand.
TCGAGAACAGTTGAAAGCTAGTCGATACTTACAAAGTCAAAGAAAGTGGCTAATTTGTGCAGTGAAGTGATTCATATGTTCTATTTTATTCTGTAGATAATAGCCGACTTGGTGTTTTTTCCATTGACTCTCGTTTTTTGGTTGGGAAAATGTAATCAAATCTTGGGTTATATTGATTTTAGCCGACCTTAATAATCCAGTGTTGATCTTAGAGCTTTCCCGTATAAGGTTATTAATTCTTATGTGAGATTCCATAGTTGATTTTATGTTTCATGGAGTTTGGGCTTTCATTCACCTGGAAAGCAACTGTTCATAGTTACGTTGACTTTTAAAAATATTGAACAGTTAATTGAGGTGGTGCTATCTGAAGTAATCCAATTAAACTTTACACATCCTCAAATTGTTCAACCTTCATTAACATCACTCACATGTAATTGACTTCCTAACCACCGTCACCATCGTTTTTCGTTTATCTCTTTCTCAATTTAAGGTAATTGCTAAAAGATTGGTTCAGTCAAAACAAACTATTCCACATTACTATCTAACTATGGATATTCAACTGGATGAAATTCTGGAAGTACGCTCCAAAATTAATGCAAATTTGTCCAGTTTAATTGACCCAAAGTCCAATGAACCTGTATTGAAAATAAGTTTAAATGATATTCTCATAAAGGCAGCTTCATTAGCGTGTTTGAAAGTCCCTGAGTGTAATTCATCTTGGCAAGGTGACTTTATCCGACAGTGAGTTTTGTGATTTTTTCTCCCTAGCTCCCATGTTTGTTTATCACTATTGCATCCAATTATTCTTAATATTTGTGATTTTTTAAAATGTTTTCTTTTGAAACTATGTAAATGACACTGTTAGCAGGTCAGTCTTATCTATTATACCTGATCGTAACTGCTAGCTTAACGTAATGATTGTGTGTTGCACATCGCCATGATCCGTCAGATCTATATTGTTTGAACTGCTTATTCCTTTAGATTCGGTCATAATAATGGCATCTATATGTATATATGCATGCATGTATGAATAACATTGAACTTGCATTGGTCCAAGTCGCCATACCTCAAGATTAACACCAAACCAATAGAAGTAATAGTTACTTAAATGATAATAATAAAACCAAAAAAGAGTGGATATACAGAATATGACTCAGGGAGAAAGAATTAGTTCATGGGAAGAGAGCTATGAAATAAATTAAAGCTGACAATTTAAATGAGGACAAACAGTAAATACACCTGTACCGCTATGACTGATTCTGAGCCATGTCCCTCCTGAGTCTTCAACCATTAGTTACGACGTTCGTGCGGCCACTAATCAGGTAATGTCTATTTACCAACACAGTTTGGACCAGGATCCAGTGACTTCGTAGATTGATACCATGTTTTGGTTTGGTGGTTCCTAGCTTTCTCCCATCCTACCCTGATATTAGTCATCATCATAAGTCGAGGTAGTCGGTGGTTAGACATAAGTAACACATGTCCTAGCAACTTTACTCGATGAAGATTTACAACCTTATCGAGTCATTTGCCATCTTCTCCTGATACCTGGTGTCTAAGCCCATTATTACTTGCTCAGTGATCCCAGTTTTCACGAACGATGTTTCGAAGACATTGATCGTCAAATACCAATTTCCTACGGATGTCGTCTCTTGATGGCTACATTTCACATCCGCGCAGTAAGACTGCTGCATAATATATTCGCCCTTTCTTCGTGAGACGGATATCTCGCCTATTTGATCAGTGAATTAAATTAGCAAAGCCAAACGAGTTTTTTGAATTCATTCCAAGGTTTCGTCAGACATCAAACCATTAGGGCTGATCAGACTTCCAAGATAAATGAGGTGGCGAACGCACTCAATTGCTACACATTCTATCTTTAGCTCAGGTTTTAACTCAGACCAGTCCTGAAGCATTAATTTGCATTTAGAGGGGAAGACACGCATTCCGAACATGCCTAAATTTTATCAACCTCTTCATCAAATAGGACTAAATCATCCACGTAGCTGCTACCTTGACGTGATGGTTGGGCTTGCCTATCGTGATGACCCGGTCGGGCTATATTGGCTGAAATGCATATTCCTCTAAGTCCTACCATGCCAAGCAGGTCTGTCGGAGAGCGATAAGACTAAAAGCAGCAACCTAAGATCTGAGGGAAAAGTCGTACTTTTGACTGAAGTGGGGTGTGGCGGCAGTAAGGTGTTTCCCCCGGATAATCAGCATCTGGAGCGATGCTGCCTTACAAAGGAAGGGAGGGGTTAGAAAAGGTCGACCCTAGAACTGTCATACCTCACCTTACTCCACGGATTTCCGTCTCTGGTATTAAGGTCTTCTAAAGAACGAAGCTAACACTTCAAAAACATCCCATAACAAGACCGTGCGTGATCGGCCTCAAGCAGTTGCCCCTTGGGCTCTGCGATCGCACTCCCAGGTCACTTTGACCAACACTAACGCAGTTTCCTTTTCAGGTACCTCAAAAAGTAATATCCTTCCAGGGTGTGGACAGCCAGGAAGTGAAAACTGTCCTCATACCTTTAACAACATACGAGGTCATTTTCTTCCAGACCAAATCCCACCTTCAACTCTTAATAACTCTCTTATCCTTGCGACTAACCCTTCTTGTATAAATTCATCACCTCACGCCTCTAATGCTAATGGTTTGAGTTCATAAAATGTTATTCTTGGTCTCCTGAAACCTCGCACCAAACTACATATCGGGGCTTTTAACGTTCGAACCTTATGAAAAATAGGGAAACAAGCCTCCTTAGTAGCTATAACTCTAGAATCCCGCCCCATCGATGTCTGCTGCTTCTCTGAAACGCGTATACAGGATTCAAGTGCAACCATTCGCTTGACCTCACCTTGTCAAATAAAGTACCGACCCGATTCACCCTTCATGTTTCCAGAGACCCTACCGACTGGATCTTTCGTTCGGTTCAATAATACTCTGTTGAAGACTTTTCGTGATATTGAAAGAAGAGTGATGCCTCTGCAGTCCTCGCTATTACGAAGGTCTCCTTTCTTTTGTATCTTGATGAAGTACCCTTCTTTCCAGTCTGCTGGAACTTGTTCTTTTTCCCAAATCTTCCTGAAGAGTATATGGAGTATCTTTGAAGTTGCTTCTATATCTGTCTTCAGTACCTCCGCTGGTATGTTGTCTGGTCCTGCTGACTTACCACTCTTGAACTGTCAGGTGGCCATTTTAATTTCTTCGACTGTTAGTGCGTTGGTGTTTATAGGGAGATCCGTGGCTGCTGCTTCGATGACTGGTGAGTTCAGTGGGGCTGGTCTATTCAAGAGTTCTTCGAAGTGTTCTACCCACCTGTTTCGTTGTTCACGCACTTCAGTGATTAGTTTGCCATCCTTGTTCTTGGTTGGCCGTTATGGATTACCCAGCTAGCTTTCTCCTGGAGTCCCCTAGGGTTGCTGCTGGTTCCAAGCCCGGATAAAGGAGGAGGGGGTTTGGCATAGGGTTAGCAACCCCATTCCGTAAAATAGAAACCTTGCTAAAAAAACGATAGCCAGTAAACGTGGCCATTAAGGATAATGGACATTCGTAGGCTTCTAGTATTCGATCATAGTATTCGAAGCATTGCTCATGTTTCCTGGGACAATTAATTAAGCAGTACGTGGGTTAGGAATAGAGTGAGTACTAGGTAAGTATGGTAAATCTATTGTTGAAGTAATAAATCTTCATCAGCCGAGTAGGTTAGGACATGCGTTACTTATTTCCAACCACCGCCTACTTGGAGGAGAAATGCAGTCTGGTGTAGGTGTAGGCTGGAATAAAGCTAGGGTCGGTCAAACCGAAACATAGGACCAGTCCATGCAGTCATTGATAGTTGGGCTGAGCAATGTTAATAGGTGCAGACTACCTGATTGAGGTCCACGTGACTATCGTAACCAGTGGTTAGAGACTTTGGGTGACATGGCTCAAAACCGTCACAGTGTTACATCCATTCCTTACCTTCCTCCAAATTCTAAGTATCTGAATTCATAATTTTCTGTTTACTGAATTATGTTTTTATTAAATCCTATCTTCGATTTCTAATCCTTACCATTAATACTGACTCTGTTACTACCTCCACTACTCTGGGTTTCGATCCGACATGTCAACTTGAACTGATGCACACACGTACCAAGTTCTACATTGTTACTGACTGACGTATTCTAAATCAATAAGTGGATCTCCAGGTAAGAGATCAATCTTTGGAACGTCAGACTATAAAAGTGCTATTTCCAACAGTAAATGTATTATAAAATTAAACAAGAATGAGGATAATGGGCAGCCTTAACAGACACCACTTGAGGTTACAAGTTCAGATGACAGTTCGCCATACGCTTTAACTCGACTAATGGTGTTGGAGTAAAGAGCCCTTTCAAGGTTTGTGTACTTCTGGGGACGCCTCTCAATGACAGACACTGCCACGGAACCTTTGCTCTTCACAGTGAAATCTCTCTTTCAAGTCATGAAAAATGACCATTATCAGACTCCTAAATGTTTGTTTATGTTTTAAAACCTGACGAATGGCATATATTGAGTCTACACAACTGCGGCCAGATCTGAAACCAGTCTGGTTTTTTACTCGTATATTCAGTTAACGAGTTGTAGTTAAACGTCTGATAATTATTGAAGTCAGTCTCTTAGTCACTATATTAATCATGCTAATTCCTCTATAGTTATCGTAGGACGACTTTAGTCCCTTCTTATATACCGGAACGATTAACGACTGACACCAATCAGATGGGATTTGTTCCAACTTTCAGAACTTATCCAAAATATTCGCCAGTCTAATTGCTAAAATTGGATCACCATCCCTAAAGACCTCTGGAGTTAGTTCATCTGAACTTGGTGCTCTTCTTCACTTCAGACTAGGTATGGTTCTTTCAACTTCGAAAAGAGTCGTGATAGTGGTGGTGGTGGGGGGCTAGGAAGACTTTCCATTCATTCAAGAAATGCCTGTCTTGCCATCATACTTAGTGCAATACCCACACCAGCTAACTTACAAGATGTGGCCATCGAGTTGCTGGATAAACGAAGTGTGTATCCTGTAGGTTCTTCATATTGGCTAGGTGAGGTTAAGTGAATGACCACAACAGGGTCCTGTATGTGAGTTTCGGGGATACAATATACATTAATGTCACAGGATCCTAATGTCTTAGCTAGGGAGGCTTCCTATCCAATTTGACTCAGTGTTCGTACGTTGAAGGTCCCAATGTACAGTTTGGTGCGTGGTTTCAGTTGACTCGGGATAGCAGTACGTGGGCTAGAATAGTTGGTACCGATGACACATGAGAACGAAGTGGAAGGTATGGATTTAAGTTTGAAAGTAGCAGTAGAAGGAATATTAGGAATCGAAGAAGGAATTTCGTTAAAATAACGACGATCTTGAGTTCTGTTAAGGTGTATGACCTTAGTTATCAATTCCCGGTTGCCCACACCGTGAACAGTTCCCTCTTCTCGATGTACCTGGGAAGCTAGTTTCGCTAGGGTTGGTCTTAATGACCTTGATGCGTGACCACAGTGCCCAAAGAAGAGCTGCATGTCGGCGGTCACATATGTCTCTTTCGGGAGAAGTCTTCATTGTAATAGCTCCGTACTTGTCAGTGCCTCATATCCGGAGACGAAGATCCGTGTAGTAAAGTGAGATGTACACTTTTAGGGTTTACCTTTTCTAACCCTACCCTTCACTTGTTTGAAGGCAGCATCGCTGCCATGGTTATCTGAGGGAAACACCTTACTGCCGTCATACCTTTGTAGAGTCAGTAGTGCTTTGCTCTCTGACCTTATGTTTGCTGCTCTTAGTTTTACCGCTCTTCAACCGACGTGTCCGGCATGGCAGAACCTTAAGGAACGAATGTTCCAGCCAGTATAGCCAGATTAGTTAATCCCGATAGACAAACCTGATCACCACGTCAACGTAGCAGCAACCATCGGAGATAATGGAATCTGGAAATTACTAAGACTAAATGCACCAAAATTATGGTGTGAGGACTGCCTACTGTTCATAGGTACCATGGCAGCAATGTCTTCCCCTCAGGCACCTAACGTCTACAGTAGTACTGACTTCTTACAGCGAAATAACAGCTAAACAATGCCGACCCTATCAACGCCACACTTCACTTCATCTCACAAAGTTGTCGAAGGTGAATATTTAGATTTGTTTAAAGCCTTTGTGATACTAAGTTCTAACTCCTTCTACACTAAACCTACCCTAGCAATGATGATTTCATATTCAGATCAGTATAATTCATGTGTTTTCGGCTAGAGTACAGTATGGGAACGAGCAAACGCACCAAATTTACAAATTATCCAATCATCATTTCGATTCATTAACCACTTTAATCCAATAAGAAGACTATATTTTTTAATGTAAGGTGTATCAGAAAAGAAAGCTAATTGTATTATAGATGATATATATATTTTACATGATAAATAGATGGATCATAATTTCATAGTGTCTGTGTCGCTATTACGCCCCAGACACGATGATAAGAAATTCATTTATATGACTGACAATCTGTCAGGTCATTTTTAAAAGGATTTAAAGTAATGATTAATTACAACATTCTACCCCTCCTCCACGAAAATCTTCACTAAAAGGCAAATATTTATCCACAGACGAATGCACGCCACTGTAGTTCCGACTATAAACCATATTTATGTGTGTATTGTTCTCAGGATAAATCTCGTTTTACTCAATATTTCTATAGGAGTGACAGTTTTATGAGGTTTATTTCATTAACGATGTAACATTCTATTTCTAAATAACAATAAAACTATATAATTTGGATTGTGATTGGCAAATGGAATCCAGGACGCGCGTTTCGTCCTATTTGGGACTCATCGGCTGGATGTACCTGAATCCCAATGTTGATGTTCACACTGGGATTCGAACTCAGTCCGTTTCGTGTCGAACGCCATCGCGTTCACCACTAGACTACTGAGTCCAGACAGTCACACTTGTGCAACGAGCACATTGGTATTAGGAAGTGTGACTGTCTGGACTCAGTAGTCTAGTGGTGAACGCGGTGGCGTTCGATACGAAACGGACTGAGTTCGAATCCTAGTGTGACCATCAACATTGGGATTCAGGTACATCCAGCCGATGAGTCCCAAATATGACGAAACGCGCGTCCTGGATTCCATTTGCCAGTCACAATCCAAATTATATAATACTTGTAAAAAAACCGCTATATCGAGGCAATCCGCTCAGGATGCACATATAGCAACAATGACTGACCAACTTCAATCTATAACAAATCAACGGGAATATACAAGTTCTTCCTAATAACAATAAAACTATTCATAAATTTTATTTATTATATCAATCGGGTTATAATCTTAATTGGAATTTCGAATCCTAACTTCACAACAAATTAATAAGCTTGACAACTATTTTTACGAAATTACATTGACTTTTTTCTAACTTTATCCTACTTTTTGTTTGGTCTTGCAATGACAGACAGTTACAACGTAGAACATGGTACATGCGTACGTCAGTTCAAGTTGCCATGCCTCAATTAGCAGACAGAGATTAAATTGTCGAATCAAATCCCAGAGTAGGGAAGGTAGTAGCAGAGTTAGTATTCATGGAAGGGAATAGAGACCGAGAACATTTAAGAAAATATGATTCAGTAAAGAGAAAATTATGATAAGTTCAGAAGCTTAGAATTTGGAGGAAGACAAGGAGCGGATGCACCTGCGCCATTGCCAACGATTTTGAACCATATCACCCTAAGTCTCTAACCATTTATTACGAGCGTCACGCGGACCCCAACCAGGTTGTCTGCACCTATTAACATGGCTCAGCCCAATTGTCAATGACTTCATGGACTGGTGCCATGTTTTGGTTTGGCCGCCCCTAGCTTTCTTCCAGCCTACTCCTACACCAGATAGCATTGCTCGTCTAGGTAGGCGGTGGTCAGGCATACGTAACACATGTCCTAACCACTTTAGCTGATGGAGACTTACTACTTCATCAATAGACTTACCGTATCTACCTAGTACTCTATTCCTAACCCACGTATTGCTTACTCGTTGGTCCCAGCAAACACGAGCAATGCTTCGAAGACATCTATAATCGAATACCAGGAGCCTACGAATATCCTCTATCCTTAATGGCCATGTTTCACATCCATAACGTAAGACGGACCGAACTACTGCGCAGTAAACGCGTCCTTTGGTCAGTAGTCGGATGTCTCGCCTACGCCACAGATGACGCTAATTCCTAGGAGCTATTCGGGCCTTATGTATACGCGCAGAGACTTCAGCAGACACCAGACCGTCAGGGCTGATGAGGCTGCCAAGATAAGTGAAGCGGTCAACACATTCAACTGCCTCACTCCCTATCACTAACTTCGGTGTCGAATCAATCCAATCCTGAAGTAACATTTTGCATTTGGGTGGGGAGAATCGCATCCCAAACATCCTTACATTCTTGTTTAAGGTAGTCAAAAGATTCTGCATTTTATCAGCATCTTCGCCTAAGAGGACTATATCATCTGTATATTCTAAGTCAGCAAGTTTATCTCCTGTAAGGAGGTCAACCCCGCCGACGTCAGACGATGAAAATGTCAACTCTAAAAGTATGTCAATGATAAAATTAAATAAAAATGGGGAAAGCGGACAACCTTAACGAACACCACTGGAGGTAATCAGTTCTGATGACAATCTGCCATAAGCTTTCACTCGACATGTGGTGTTCAAGTAGAGAGCTTGTATAAGGTTAATGTACTTCTGTGGTACGCCTTTCATTGACAGACATTGCCACATAACCTTACGATCGATAGAGTCAAATGCCGCCTTAAGGTCAAGGAATACAACTATTGTTAAGCGTCTAAAAGTGTGTCTATGTTCCAGAACCTGCCGAAGTGTGAATAGGTGGTCTATACAGCCACGTCCAGGTCTGGAACCACCTTGGTTCTCTCTAGTCTGCTCTTCATGAGCTTTAGTTAGGCGTCGAAGTATGATTGAAGCTAATATTTTGGACACTATATTCTTTAAGCTGATTCCTCGGTAGTTGTCACAAGAGGACTTCTGTCCTTTCTTATAGATTGGGACAATTAGTGTTTGAGATCAGTCAGATGAAATTACGTCCAATTCCCAGATTCTAGACAAGATCCCGGTTAATCTCGCTGCTAAAACCGGACCACCATCCCTAAATATATCAGGGGTTAACCCATCAGGTCCTGCTGCTCTCCCTCGCTTTAGGTTCCCTATAGCCTTCTCAACATTACTAAGACTTGGGGGACCAGTATTAACTTGCCATTTAGATTGCTTGGGAATGGTGGGCAACTGGGATGACGCCGAGGGCCAATTGAACTGTTCCCTAAAATGTTCTGCCCATCGGTCCAACCTTCTGGACTGACAGTGAATAGTGCTCCCATCTTTTTCTGCGATAGTTTCACTAACAGTTGGATTTTTGATGCCGGTTTCCTTGATAAGTCTGAACAGTTGCCTACTGTTACCTATTGCCGCTGCCTTTTCCATCTCTTTAGCTTTCGCCACCCACCATTGCTCACGATCATTTCGTAAGCTTTTAACCAGTTTGCGTTTAAGTTTCCTTCGCTCCTCATCGTATTTAGAACTAGACGGGATGTGTTGCCGAGCATCTATCAGTTTAGTAGACGCAGCTGAAATCCACTGAGTTTTCCTAACTTTTTGGTTTAGTTTGCTAGTAGATGTTACTGCTGTTTCAACAGCTTTTCGGATATCATTCCAATCTGACTCGGAATGGGTATCGTTTATACGGTCGACTAATTGGTTTGTAAGTTGTTCCTGAAATATATTCTTGACTTTTTCATCATCAAGTTGGACTCTCATGGGGATCTTTGCCGTGGGTCCTTTACGTCCAGTGAGACGCAGACTAATACGCGCTCGTATTAAAACGTTGTCTGAGTCTAAACATGTGCTCCAAAATGAGCGCCAGTCTTCTATCGAGCCTCTCCAACGGTGGCTGATAGCAATGTGGTCTATTTGAGTCCAACGTTGAGTTGACTGTGGAGGTCGCCATGTCAACTTATGTATTTCCTTATGTTTTAAAGTTAGTGCTTACGAGAAATAAACGGTTATCTGAGCACAGTTGTAATAAACGGTCGCCATTATCTGTTCGTTGGGCCTCGACACCATAGGATCGACCTAGGTGCCTTTCGGTTTCGTCTAATCTACCTACTTGGGCATTAAAGTCACCAGCCATAATCACTACATCAGTACACTTAGCTTTACGAAGGAGGTCTGAAAGCTTTCTGTAAAATTCATCTTTTACTTCATCCGAGCTGCAATCAGTGGGAGCGTAGGCAGAGACAACAAAGAGGAAACGGCATGTGTCCCTATCTTTCCGAGTTCTTACCGTCCCGTTTAGACGGACAGCGCATAACCGACTGTCTATGGGAATCCAGTTAAGGAGAGCCTGTTCAGCTTTTGATCTTAGTGCTATACCTACACCAGCAAGGCCTCGAGTGGTAGCGGTGGGGTCTCCGGAAACACGAAGGGTGAACCGGACTGGTTCTTTGTTTTCACAAGGTGAGGTCAGGCGAATGATTGTACTTGGATCCTGTATACGCGTTTCAGAGACGCAGAAGACATCGATGGAACGAGAATCAAGGGTCATGGCTAGGGAGGCCTGTTGTCCTATTTGGCCTAAGGTTCGAACGTTAAAAGCTCCGATATGTAGTTTAGTGCGAGGTTTCAGGAGACCAGGAATAACGTTTTGTGAACTCCAAACATTAGCATTAGAGTCGTGAGGTGATAAGGTTAAGCTAGTCGGGTTAATCCTGGGAATAAGGGAGTTATTGAGAGTTGAGGGTGGGATTTGACCTCGAGTAAAATGAGCTCTTGTGCTGTTAGAGGTATTAGGGCGGTTATCACTTCCCGGTTGCCCACACCGTGGAAGGGTCATTCTTGAGGAACCTGAAAGAGAAAGAGGATTAGAAGAGATCGTGATGACCTGAGAGTGTGACCGCAGTGTCCAGAGGACAACTGTTTGAGGTCGGTCGAGTGCATTAATTGTTGCTCCGGCTGCCCAGAAGAGGGGGGGCATCGGCCTCATGGCTTCCGAAGGAACTCGGCTTTCACCATGAAGCGTCATATTGGTCCTTCCAATTCCCAGGGCAGAGTTAGAATGGTTATATAGGTTTTTACTCGTGAACTGTTTTTTAGCATGATAGTTGTTTTACGGGATGGGGTTGCTAACCCCATGCCCAACCCTCCTCCTTTATCCGGGCTTGGGACCGGCAGCAACTCTGTGGGGGCTACAGGCGGAGTTAGGTCTTGCAATACCTCTAAACTTAAGTTTAGGAATGCGATTGAATTTAAGGTTGGAAAGAGCATTTGTTGTATGAATAATATTAGTACTAGGATTTGAAAATTTTAGTTAGAACTAGAAATTTGCGCTAAATCTTATTCTTAAATTAATCCCTGCGATAAATGCTATTTTCAGCCTTATGCACCAGTTGTATTACTAAAGTTGATTTCAGCAGAGCTGTTAGACTGGGCTAAACCTAATGCAAAGTTGGGTAAGAACGCTGTAACACAAATAAGGTTGGGTAAAGTGTTGTTAAGCCATGTGTCTGCCATATATTATTCCTATTTTTTTGCATGCCATTTTCTCAAACCTTGTGTAATTTGAAACCAACCTTTTGGCTCATTGGGTTAGTTTCATTTTCAGCATAATTAGACAGAAGGCTGAATTACTTATGCCAGGCTTGACGGTAGGAGCCTCACTTGATCCAACTGCTTTTTGAATACATCAACAGATAGAGCTGCAACTGTGTACTAAGGTGAAAAGTGCTTTCGTTGACTATTCTTAACCTGATACGAAATCATATTTCTAACACAGTCTAATTTTGACTAAACTTCCCAATCATCAGCCTGAATACTAACCCTGACAAAGACATTTTCTGTGGCATGCATTCTCAGTTCAAATTAGCGACAATCTTAACGCCGATGGTACGTCTCTCATTGGTTAATTCTGAAAGTTTGCGCGGTCATTCAAGTACCGTATTTTTTTCTTTCCTATACTGTAATCTAGCCGTGTTTTTTTTGTTATCTTACTATTTTCTTGCTTTTCTGTTACTTGCTTTACCTTCATCGCAAGTACCCCAACGAGTAAATGTGTAGTCAGACTGTTCTATATATGGTGTGCTGGTTTTCATTTAATTTACTATTTTGGTTCTCTTCGCCACTAGGTACCACAATGTCGACGTAAGTGTAGCTGTAGCTATTCCTGCTGGATTAATCACGCCAATTATATTTTCTGCTGATACGAAGGTAATATTGTATTTACCTGTTTAACTTAATACTTTGTAAAGCGAAAATTCCCATTTAGATATTATGAACGAAATGATATTTTTGCATTCCATTCGTCTTTTTCTTGGTATTTTCTTTTTACCACAAAATGGATTTCGTTTTAAAAATTCTAGCAGATTTATAGTAGATAAGTCTTTTAATCTCACTGTATATATCTCGACTAAATTTATGTTATTTCAGTCTTGACAATACAAAGAAACTTCTATATTTTGTGTATATTTATATCGGAGACTACTGACATCCTGTAAACTCTATTTAACTTAATGACTTTTTCTAAATTTCCAAGCACCTATATGTTAAAAAGTGGACGAACTGGAACTATAGTTTTTCACTTGTTGCATTAACGGCTGATGGTCAAAATCGATGCAAACTAAGATGTATCTTACTTATTAACTCCATTCATGAGGTTTAGGTTTGTGTACTCGGCTCTTAGCCACATTTGAATAGGGAGGGCTGGTGATACTACTACCATATTGAACAGACCAAAGTATGTTTAGAAATGGAGGTTCGAACCTGCATCTTAGTGGCTAAAAGTCGAATACCGTGTCAAATGAACCACCACTTTATCAAGAGGTTCATATATATATATATATATATATATATATATATATATATATATATATATATATATATATAACGGTTGCTCAAGAATGTCTGTCGCGACTCACTAACGTAGCGGATAATGCTGTGGCATTTGATACGAATGAACTGCATTCAAGTCCCAGTGTGAACATCAACAACAAGACGTCATATATTCATCCACTTGAATCCTGAATAGAGCAAGACTATCGTCCTGGGTTTCACTTCCAGTCTGTAATTTTTCTTTAATTACATCACATTATTACTAACATAACGATATAATTGAATACAAACTAGTCCTTCAAAAACTATTGCTATGAGCGTAAATCCCGATATTTCTGTATTTGTTTTGTCGACTTTTAGGGTTTAGTACAGATCAATAAAGAAATGAGATTGTTAGTATCTAAAGCTAAACAGAATAAATTACAACCTCAAGAATATCAGGTAAGTTGTTGTTTCTTTTCTGGATACTTTCGTAAATTGTATGAAGACTGGCTCTTCCTTTTCAGTATCATAACTGCTTAGTTTTGTTCATTTGCTCTCACAAAATAAGGACATATTTAAATTAACTAATCATTGAGTACAATAATCAGTGTCATGTTTGTCTTGTCCATATTACAGGCTGATCGAATTCCATTGATAAATAAGTGTAAATAAAGATGTATATGGCTTAGAAGTTATTCGATTTGAACTGTCTAATCAAATGTTTAACTTCTACAGCACCTCCTAGTTGGGTGGTTATTATTATAATTTGAATGCATAAAATTTAGTACAAATGGTCGCTAAACACGTGTTCTCCACGTAATTACTAGAGATCCTAGCACAAATCATATCACCATAATTGTTTGTTAGTAGGGTATACTGCTGAGCATCTCTTACCGAAACAGATCGTTTTCTTAGGGGACTATTCCCTGAGGATCCCTTTAAGATCCTGTAGTCTATGCGCATCATTAGTTTGAAATCAAGTTTCCCAACTCCACTAGGTAGACCTCTCGTATCCACCAATCCTGTGCTCAAACGCCTTCGTCCTCTGACTTTTATGAGCAACACTCTTGCCGCTCGAATGCAATGATTAGGACTTCTCTGATAAGCTATAACTGCTTGGCTACATGTAAGCATATTTGGGGAAGGTGTAATATGTTCTGTTTGGTGATATTATTCCTTATCGTCTACTTCATATGCATAACTTCGCTTGTTATGGAACCGAAAATTTCCTTATTATTTTAAGGGTGGAACATTTTCAATTTCCAACTTGGGCATGTTTGGAATTTCCAATTTCAGTGCTGTCATCAATCCACCTCAGTCATGCATTCTTGCAGTGGGTAGTAGCAGACAGAAAATTTTACCAGATAATAATAATCCTGCTGGGTAATTTTTTTCCAATTATTTTTATTTTTAAATTTTCTAGTTTGTGGATAAATTCTACTGTTTTCCTGAAAAAAAAGAAAATTCTTAGCTATGTGTTAAGTTTCCCCACTATCTAGATCTGTTTCGTTGGGGCGTTGAGGCTAGTACTAAACGAATAACATAGGAGGATGTACACACTCTTCTACTGAATCATCTGTTGAGGAGAAGCGCTACATTCTCTAACAAAGTAATAATTGCATTGCCGACTGTTCTCATATTTCAACCATCGACTCAACTTATCCCCAAAGTCTTCAGCCCAGTTAACTAATGATAAAAGTCTAACTTGTTCAAGAGGGTATAATTCTAAAATCAAGCCAATAGGACTTATAAGCAAACATACAATTCGTGCTTATATATGGAGTAAAAATGTATATTAAAAAAGCATTACATAAAGAACGTACTATAAGATGAACGGAATAATGTCCTTAGAGATGGGAAACACGGAAATGAAGGTAACGCAAGCACTTTTAGTGCAAAAGTAACAAATCCGGATTTTTAAAAATGAATTACAAAAATATTAGGGTTACTAATTTATTTTTAGGGGTCCAGCATCCTGCAACAAGAGACCGTTAAATGTTTTCTGGTTCTGTGTAATCCGGTAGATGGACAATAATCACGAGAACATATTCTGTAGCTCCATTCCCGTCGACATTGTTAAATTTCTTCATTATCGAGTATTGTGTTATGTAACAACTTCACTAACTGGATAACAAATCACATCATAAATTGAGCGGAGAACAAAGTATATTCCAATAATATGGTGATGGAAAACATAGTTTATGTAAAATTTGCACGAGAAATGTCTTGTGTCTTCTGGATTGATCACGAACGCTAATTGGTTGAAATAGATGCATCAGCGTACTCTAATGTAAACGTTATTCTAGCATGCCACTCCTCAGAAGTTCGCACCGACGACACTGAGGATTGAACATCAATAATATTAAATACAATTAAATGTCGCTAAATGGCTAAAGATTAGTGATTAATTCCCAATTTAGGTTAACTCCTTTGACTTGACTGCGTGTATTAGATCGGATCATGAGCACAGTCAGGCCGTTCTTTTAAAATATGTAGTGAGTTGCAATACTAAGTGATTAATCTTGTAACACTGGAGATCGGTTTACGTGTAAACATCATATCATATAAAGGATGCTTATTGTCATGTTTACTTAGTTAGCTAAGTGACGGGTTCTAATCTCACAATAAGCATCATTTTCAATACGACTGAAAATACACTGAGTAGTGTTACCTACCGATAACCCTCAATTCACTTAACATTCGGACTGTTTAGCGTTGTTATTGTCGCAAATATTTGAACCTCTCTTTTGTTGATATAATGAGCCCCTGCATTTATCGGTTCCTGTTAGCACCAATAGCTTCTACATTGTTTTTTTTTCATAAGTTTATCATGTTTCAACCTATCGTAGTGCAGGATACAGGTGAGTTTCATCATATTTGGCATATGTCAGGTCTACTTAGGCATAGTTTAGTGTCGATGTCCACATTAAGATTTACCTCTAATCCCTCTGGGCTAATTACTTGTTCAAAGTGTTACGCCGACCGCACTTAATTTGTTAGTTTCTACTTGTATCATATGCTTCTTGGTTAAATGGCTTGGTATTTAATGTCTATATATTCCGATACATCTTGGCACCAAAATGTATGCATCGTACAAATAAAGTTACTATTATGAAGAAATGAAAGACGGAAGGGAATATAATCAAAGAAGGTAAACAGGGACCGTATATTTTAAGTGATACACAATTCATTTAAAAATGCAACCAATAAGGACTTCTTTCAGAAAAGAAAGTTCATCTCACTATTATGAAGAATGTAATAGAAAACTCCTGTAGGATCGCCGCTCACTTCTCTTCTAAATCACATATGATAATGTGTTACAATGAGTTACACCATCTCTAAGATTCAAACTGGAGGTTGGGAGTTATGATGAACTAATAGATACCGGTTCTAAACTGTTATATTCCATACCATCATAAAGTGACCACCTATCCACTTTTTCCAGCTAGTCCCAGATTCGGTAAATAATACCCGATATGGAAGTTACTGGGATGACATTAATAAAGTATGACCAAGTTACCGAAGCTGGTGTTCCAGTATTACAAACATTGTGTTACCACCAAATGGCAGCAGTCTTTCAAAGTAAAGGATTATTGAACCTAAGTCTCTAGATTTCCTCAATCTGAAGGGGATCGTGTTTCACATGCATTCAGTTATTCATACATTATTCAAACTAGTGTCAATTGCATCGTTGCTGATAAATATTTTACACTCATTTTGCATATTTTTCATGTCTTCTTCTGTTTGGTAGATTTAAAAAAGCCACTATACTATCCGTTACATTAAGTTGTGATCATCGTGTTGTAGACGGAGCAGTTGGAGCGACTTGGCTTGGTGAATTTAAGAATATCTTGGAAAATCCAGCGCTTATGCTTATTTAATTTAAATTTTTTTTAAGTGTAACTATTACTAATATGGCTATCATAGTACCCTTTCTATGTTTCATAGTGATCACTGTCTTCTTTGTTAGAAATTATTTAAAGAAAGATACAAGCATGCATACATAAACACGTACACTTAAAGCCCATAGAATGTTGTTTGAATTAAGTGAAGTGACTGATGATAATGATGTTCATTACGATATTGATTGTTCTATCCATTGATAATTTTGTTAGAATTGTCCACATGCACACACTCACATACATTTTTATTCTGTTTCAAGGTGTAGCTTCAAATTTTAGTTATTTATTTAGAAATTTCCTGTTGGTTTTTATTTAATTAACAATAGTGATAGTAATAACAACTATTAAGTTTACTGTATGTATACAAGTGTATTTTTGTTAGTTATGTAAATAAAATAATGCATAAGGGAACTATGATTATTTATTACTTTTTTGATTTTACATAAATTAGTTGTTACCCGATTGTAAAGTGATAAAAATGACGGTGGTAAATCAACCACCTACATGGTGATGTATGACTTGCCTCAAGAAGTTATCCTTTGAACTGTACAGTCATATTCCCAGGATCAAGATTATCATCACTAATCCTGTTAACTTTTAAGGTCTGTTGTGAAGAAGTATTCAAGTTGCGAACAGTTGTAAAGTAGTGACATTCGCCTATACTTCTAATAGTACTCAAGTGTGTGGCTAAACCAAAACAGTGATATTAGTTGTTAAAGCTATTGACTGTTGGTTTTACTCATTTGTTATTAGTACCATTCATTTTAATAGGTACAGACTACCTGGTTAGGATTCGTACGATGACATTGTTCACTCTCTATCTTGTCGTTGACTGAGTCATGAACACCCCAACATCTCGAGGAAAGCATGGAATAAAGTGGACGATTTGAACTTTTCAGATGGCATAACTCTTCTTTCCCATACACAACAACGAATGTAGATGAAGACGAATGGTGTAGCGGCAGCCTCTGCAGCCAGCAGTAGGCTTCAACATACAAATAGTAAAGCAAGATCCTCGGATACAACACAGCAATCATCAACCCAATTACACTTGACGGAGAGGCTCTTCAAGAAGTGGAAACTTTCGCATACCTGGGCAGCATCATTCATTGATAAACAAGGAGGGTCTGGTCTGATGCAGATGTGAAGGCACAGATTGACAGGTCAAGAACCGCATTTCTACAATTGAAGAACATCTTGGACTCAAAACAACTGTCATCTAATACCAAAGAATTCCAATACAGATGTCAAGACAATTCCATTGTTTGGAGCTGAAACTTGGAGAACTACGAAAAACATCGTTCAAAAAATAAAGATGTGTATAAACAGTTGTTTTCTCAAGATACTTCGGATCTATTGCCTTAATATCACTAGCAACAATCTGTAGCAGAAAACAAACCAATTAGGAGAAGACACTAGACATGGACAAGACACACATAGAGGAGATCATCAAACTACGTCACAAGACATGCACTAACTTCAAATCCTGAAGGCCAACGGAAAAAATGAAAACCAAAGAACACATTGTTTCCGGAATTAGAGGCAGATATAAGAAGAATGAACAGCACTTGAGAATAACTGGAAAAGTGAGTCGAGAACAGAGTTGGTTAGAGAATGCTGATCGGTAGTCTATGCTCGACTAGGAGTAATTGACTAATTGGTTGATTTACATGATAAATAACGAGGACTTGAATAAGTAAAAACAAGAACATAATTAGTCTATTTAACCTAAATTAAACCGACTCAGACTGATAGATCGGTGGTGATCATACGTAGAATGGAGTACACGGTATGTCTTCTATTATTTTTTAGTCTTACAGTTTGACCAAGATCATCAAAGTCACATCAATGTTTGACTAGTATAAATATAATTCGATCTATAACAATCAGCCCGCCTACTTCATACGTCATTGTTGAAATGCACAGATTTCGATAAATTATTATTGATCAGTTGTGTTTATCTTATCTGTTAGAATTACTGTTAGATGTCATACAGTTGAAGTATACTTTTGAGACGAATGTGGGTTATTTTTAAAAATGCCCACTATGAATAATCATTTTAGCCAATCAACATAGATTCTGGGAATATTAGTATACAAATGAGCTAGTCAGCTTCACAAATTAACTACTGGTTTATTTCCAGTCAGGAGTTAGTAATGGTAATGACAATTTTAGGAATCGTATGCAGATCTGTGATTATCAAAGCCTTTCTACTTGAAAATTAAGAAAATGATAACTTCTCAACTTTTTCAAATAGAACCTTTCATAGTATTTTATACATCTATGAACTTGTAGCTAGAATTCATGATGGAGCTAAACTTTGCCGACAGATTTGAGAGAGCCTGAGGTAATTATTTCAAGGTTGTGCTCGTAGTCTGGTTCAAAATGCTTACATTGGATTGGTTGATTGAGTTTCCTATGTGGACGTTATTATTACTAATCTGCAAGTTGTTGTATTACTTCGTACATTGTTGGCTTGCATTTGTGGACTAAATATAGCTTTAGCTCCATCCACAGACATACGAGATTGTGTTACCTTCCGTTTCAGTGGTTGCTGGACAGGCACCTTTAGCAAGTATAGATTGACACACCCAAACCAGCATGTTGGTTGTATTGTGGGTAATGCAGTTGCCTATTTCACTGGCATCGTCACTCGTAAATGTAAGCGAAATCTCAGCAGTGTAGTGGTATCAGTATTAGAGACATATGTTCAGAAATGACGCCACGTCTACATCTGTCGCTAGGAGGCGTTGAAAAAATTGTTGAAATGGATGAAACAGATATCAGAAAGGGATAATATAATAAAGGTAAGTGTCTGCGAACTGACTGGATAAATATTAATTACTTTAATCTCACTGGTAGGTTCTTGACATTTACAGCAGAACATTAGGAAGGGGATATTTCCAGTATGTCTCAGATCGGACTGCAAGAACCATAATACCGATAATTCAGATACATATCCTCCCAAGAACTACAATTTATACAGACAACTGACGAGCCTATCGGTCACTTTGAAGACTTTGATATATTCATCCTGTCGTAGCTCATGAAAAACATTTTGTGCACATAAGTGCCAGTGTTCACACACAAAACATCGAAGAGTATTGATCACGTCTATAAGAGTTTATAAAGATCTCAGGAACAACATAATTTGAAGTCACATGAAAGAGTTTCTATATCGTTAATATTATGAATTTAAACTTAATGAACTTATTTCCAACCTTCAAATGTTCATGAATCTTGTAGAAACTGCGTATTCCCGATAATTTCTTCAAACTTTATTAAAAACCACTACAGAATAAATTATAGTTTCATCTACAACTACGTTCTCATTGGTTAAAAGCGACTCAAGGTCATCAGTTATCATTCAAGTTAGCCGGGAAAGTTTAGTTCCATTGAATTCATGGTTATGGTTATATATACTACAGTGAATTTTATGTTAATGATTAATTGTAGTTGATTGTTAGTTTAGATTAAATGCCTTGGCCTAAGCATAAAGTTGATTTTTTATAAATTTTTTATTTGTCGAGAACTTAGTATTTGATCCATTTAACACTATAAATTTAACCTATTCGTTAATTGCTATTACTTGATCATTTGATCAGTTACTGGGTTTGACTTTGTACTCTCTAATACCATGAGCAGTGCTAACAAGAATGTCTAATCGATGCTCTTGTGCTTGCATTATACGTACACAGTCCCAGGTTGTAAAAGAAGATGAATACAAAATTGATGAAACAATCAGATAAAATCTAATTATATTACAAATAATCTATTATATGTACATAAAACCTGACCACCCAGTTAACTAATTAAAAAATTAACAATAATACATAATAAGAGCAACGGTATCGATAAACTAAAGTTATGTATACATAGTTGATTAACCACAGTTCATAAATGGGAAATGATACGCTGACAGCTAATGTCATGCAATTTGTTCCCTTCAAAAACTCGAATAATGCAAGAACGATAACATTTGCAGAATACTTTGAATTCATTTGGTATTTCATTGCACTTTGTCTCATCAGCTACAGTCATGCTATTGATTTTAGTTAACTCAAATTATTAATACACACATTGATTTTATCAATTGAATTGTTTATCTGAGATAACATCGATCTATTGCTACCAGAAAATTGAAGATTAACTACTGACTCCTTTTGAACACAAAAGTCAGGTTTCAATCTTCTGATTGCAATGGCTTCAGCAAATTTTAATAGGATCGTTTTATGTTGTTTATTGGTGATTTCAAAAGCACTTCTTCCATCGGCCTCCTGTCCCGTGTCTACCAAATGATGGATAATTGAGCTTCTAAAAACTGTTGCGTCTTTCAAACACAGGTTCTTCGGGATATTTTCAATAAATTGTAAATTGACCCGTCTTTCTGTCCTTTCAATGTACCTGCTTTTGCAAGTACAGTTTCTAGATCTGGGAATTTCACGAAGAGATGGCGGGACATACCAAAGATTTATATCTCGGAAAGATACATGGAATGGACAATACCTCAATTTTCATAGATTTTGTCCAATCAGCTATACGTGTGGTTTAATCAAGTCACTCTAACTACAGAGCTGAACGACTGTGCACAGCTGATAAACTTGACGATGAAATTGCAATAATTAAAGAATGTCTTCAACAAAATGCGTACCCTGAAACATTTATTGAAAAGTATTGTAATAGATGTAACCAAAATTTCGAAGCTGAGAAACCCGAAAAGAAAAAGGGTTCTTATTCAACTAGTATTTAAGAGAGATCAAGTAGCCAAACAATTCAATCAAAGACTTAGAACGACCATCAAACAAACATTCGCTGCTGTCAAACTACTGACGCTCTACAAAACACGATGTTTAATAAGTCAAACAATAGTTGATAAATATCCGTCTCATCTCACCTCCAATTGTATTTACCAGTTCATATGTACTTACAAAAGCAGGTACATTGGAAGGACAGAAAAATGGGCTAATTTACGATTTTATTGAAAATATCCCGAAGAACCTGTGTTTGAAAGACGCAACAGTTTTTAGAAGCTCAATTATCCATCATTTGGTAGACACGGGACAGGAGGCCGATGGAAGAAGTGCTTTTGAAATCACCAATAAACAACATAAAACGATCCTATTAAAATTTGCTGAAGCCATTGCAATCAGAAGATTGAAACCTGACTTTTGTGTTCAAAAGGAGTCAGTAGTTAATTTTTAATTTCCCTGGTAGCAATAGATCAATGTTATCTCAGATAAACAATTCAATTGATAAAATCAATGTGTGTATTAATAATTTGATTTAACTAAAATCAATAGCATGACTGTAGCTGATGAGACAAAGTGCAATGAAATACCAAATGAATTTAAAGTATTCTACAAATGTTGTCATTCTTACATTATTCAGACAGTTAATGTTTTAAACGGGAGGATAGAGTAAGTGAGGGGAGGCCGTAATAATAATAACAGGCATAAAATGTTCACTTAGTATACAACCAAAATAAATGAAAGCTATCGAAATACATTTCTAGAAGATAAACATTCTTCTTTAATTGCCCAAAATATTATTAATAACTTTATAATTTTTAAGAATCAAACATCTATGTTACACTAAGTGAAACTTTGATTGGCTTCAGATTTTCTAGATCATCACTGACTAATTACAATAGTTTTCGAATCCTCACCCTACCAATTTCGTCGTTAAACTATTTTGATAGTCGTACAATTTTTTTGGATAATGTATCTCGTTATGCTAAACGAAGAATAACAAACTTCCAGAACTATGTTTTAGAAGACTATTTCAATTAATTTATTTTTGAGTAATGTAAACATTTTATTTCTATTATTATTATTATTATTATTATGTTCCCCACTGTCCTATCCTCTCATTTAACACATTAACTATTAGTATATCATTCCACATTTATGAATTACATTTAATTGATTGTGTATACATTAGCTCAATTCACCAATTACTATCTCCCTCATTCTACATTAATGTAAATTCTCTAATTGGTTGGTTATCTTGTCTGGTTTATACATACATAAAGGAATACTTTCATACTGGGTGGAAACTGAATGGATATCATACAGATATGAAAAAATCAGTTAGGCATTCATTGGCGCTTGTTATTATAATCTCGTATGCATAAGATCATATCAATTAATTGATCATATCCATCGCTATAACACCTCATTTTATCATCATAACAGTATCCAGTTTAATCTACATAACAAGCTTATTCTTTTGTATTGATTCATTGAAATTGTAGTAGTTTCAATGATGATTACCAGTCATTATTTTCAATATGTAGGTTATTCTCGGTTTACGTGTGTGTGTGTGTGTGTTTGTTTACAAAAGTGTTTTTTTTTAAAAAAAACGAAATCCATTAAACTACAAGGTCATTCGTCCATAATTAGGAGGTAGTATCTGTATATTCTATGTTAACATACTAATTAAATGTTCAATTATTGTTGCTTTATATGTGTATAATATTAAATTAACTTCTTAAAATGAAGATATTATCATTTTAAAATAAATAAAGTTATTTCTAACCTGAGTTAGTATTATTCATAATGTTAAAATATTGTATCCACTTAAGCATTTATGAATTCTTTTATAATAATGCTCCAAGTTACCTTCCAAGTATATTCTTATTGGATAAAACATTTTCAAGGTCGTTTGTCCGAAGGTATAGTACAGTTACATCGAAATGTTGTGCATAAATTGGTTATGAAATGACCTTGGAGGTTGATAATATGAAGGCAAGATACAAAACTGACCTTCAATCTACGACGGACCAATCGGATTTTCCCCTGTTATCTATACGATCTGACTATATAGACCTTGATTCCTAAAATCAGTACCAATGTGACTAAGGTTAATCACAAATGGAGATTGGGAGGATAAAACATCAGTAAATAGGGGATAGTACCAAGTCTTTTATCGCGTACAAACAATAACTTTTATATAACATTCTGGACCAACCAGTAACAAGAAATGCGAATATACTGAAGACTAAACTTAGGAGGGTGTGGTGTAGTTTTGCGCAGAAAACGACATAATGGGTTCATAGTAAAACTACAATAACTGTAGTGAGGATATAGATCTGACAATCAATAATGAGTTTATGTAATGCCTAGAACTTAAGTAATGCAAACATCATATGTATCGCTGAGAAGTATGCATTAATTGATCACTGAGTAATGACTAATGTTGTTTGTCTGGTCCTTTATTGAGCTAATTTAAACAGGTTGCAATATAGTCGTAAGTATAAGTGATTGAACGTCGCTGGTACTATATCGAGAAAGAAAGGTAGTTTTAAGGTAGCCGACAATATCCGCTTAACATAGGCACACATCGCTTGTAAGTACTAAATAGTATGAAGTTCAAGTCGAAGTTTTTATACCGACTACACCAACACTACCATCATCGTACCAGCGATGTTAAATCGCTTAGACTAGTGATCACAGTAAAGTTGTAGATAAAATTCCATTAATGCTAAATAATACTAGATAAATCTAGTATTGGCCGCTATCTAATGATCAATCAATTTATATGGGAATTATGGAATTTGTAAAGTTCATTCCGTACTCATTAAATTCTGCCTTAAGTTAAATCTTTATGTTGGCTCTGAATATTTCGTTTGTTGTCAACTAATTCAAATATAATTAGAATAAACACAAACTAGAATTTAACCATTATTGACTCACAACATTCGAAGGAAGTGGTTTTAAGGCTAAGGAGTTAAGTATTAGGTGTAGTTGTTTATCAAAAATTGATGTTAGTTAGGTAATACTGAAAACCAGGGAGCAGTGAACAGCTGTTTCGTCTCAGAATAGAAACCCAAAACCTTCAGGTCATATGATACATGACTAGTTTTTTGCACCACTGGGCTGATAGGTGTCCCCTTCGAGTCCTTCCTGCTTCTCAATAGTACCCAATCATCGTAAACTGCTGCCACCATATTGCATATCCAAATCTTTTTCTTCATCCATATTTTCGTGTATTATGCACCTTGCTACTTATTAATAATAAGTACGTTGATTCATATTCAGCAATGTTTATAACATGGAATATTTATCATTTCAATATTTCGACATAAAATGCCAGTTATTCAGACAGTGAAGGTGGTCATTCGTCAAAAAGGCAGCATAAACGATGAACAAGTAAGTTTTCTATGCTTATAGTGTGAGTATATATCACATCATAGTTATTCCGTACCATCATGAGGATAATAAATTGAAAGATCATCTCTTGGTAACACTAACTATGAAAGGCATTTCATTACCTGATATGAGATCGAATAGAGTATAGCATAGAGACGAGCAAATGCATCACTTAAAATATCCACCCCAGCTTTATCAGTTAGCCAATGAGAGGGGTTCTTTTGGCACCAAAGATGCTATAAATGTGGAGTAGAAATGTTTTCCATATGATAGTTAAGACTAACATTTAGTCTGAAGATTAAAAACTTTTCGTTAAAATTAAACTCAGTGTTAGAAGTATAACTTTTGTGTCATGTTTCAGAGTATGAAATAGGTTTTATGGTAAGAAAAGTCGACGATTATAACTCTCCTTCACAACATGCAGTCTTAGTTTCATCTGTTAAAATATTCACAAAGGAGTTGAACCAAATAAAAGACTCCTACTGTTAAGACTTACAGAGCCAGTCCGGACTCCTGTCCAAATCACGCCGAAACTGAAACGATTTAAATGAGCTATAATTTTGGTGCGAAATTGCACAAGGTTTTGAAAAATAATGTTTAAAACAATGGGAAAAATGTATGAAAAACATAGGGTTTTGTAACACTTTGCCCAACGTTACACTAAGTTTTGGCTTACCTTGCATTGTGTCATGTCCAGACTTTCAGCGCTAGTAAGTTGAAGTTCAAGAATACGTTTAGCAATAAAGACTTTAAACAGCATTTATTGAATGGACTAATGTTAGAAATAGGATTTAGAAATTCTAGTTACAACTAGGATTTTGGTTAAAATTCATACAATAAGTGGTATTTCCAGTTGTAAGTCTCGATCGTTCAGCAGTTCTGTAAGATCGTTATGTAAGATCGAATAAATTACAATATGATTCAAGAAATAGTCATCTAGGTTATAAATTTGTTTGAAGTATGAGATTGGAAGTTACGGTTACGGTTATAACCTGATTGATACAGTAAAATGAATTTACTATCAGTTGTAATGTTATTTAGGAATAGGGTGTTGGATCTTTAATGAACTAAACTTCATTATATTTTGCCCCTTTCATGAAAACCATGGGTAAAAGTGGTTTGTAGTAAAAATTATATGCATATTCGTAGTTCATAGTTAAAACTACTGTGGAGTGTATTCATTTGAGGATAAATTTTTTAGCAATGATTTTCCTGAAGGTGTAAGGAATATTGTAATCAGTCTTCACTTTAGATTTCTTGAAAAATGACATAACAGGTTGGTATGTCTGGAAGAAGACATGTGATTGCCCCATATTGTGGACATAAATACGACAATGACTAGTTCTTATGTGTATATATATCTTGTATATTATTGAACATAATATTTCCGTGTGAGCAACCAGCTGGCTTCTTGATAATCAGTCGGATCCTTGTGCCTGTACAATAGATTAAGGCAGGGCTGGGTGTTAGCTGTAGACAATAGCGTGGCCCATAATAGAATCGATAATATCGACCATTCCATGCATCAGATATAATACAGGTTTAAAGTCTCATGACTGTATTTCTTTATCTTCGTTCTTGTGACTAAACGGCATCAACGACACCAGAAAGCTAATAATTCGTTTAGTAACCACGTAAAATATGTTTATCCTTTGTAGTGTAAATAGTTTTCTCCATTTCTAAATACTCTTTTCTCATTGGCTTAAAGTGATTAGTGAATAGAAACGATGATTGACCCATTTGTAAACTGAGTGCGGTGATTTCAAGGACAGCATTTGCCTTTTTTGTAAACTGTAATATAGCCAGAAGATGTAAGTTTATCTTTCCTAAGTATCGTTGCTTTTCTCCATTTAATATAACACTCAACCAATGAAAACCTTAAATATGCAGTTATTAATGGACTTTTAAGACATGATTGTTTATATTGCATAGTTTAGAATGATGATATACTAAACAGAATTAAGTAGATTAGAATATGTTTAGATTTCCCCGTCGCTTTGTCATAGACAATAGTGATTCATCAATTTCAGCTTATGGTAAATCAACTAGAAGATTTAAACATGTTCTAGCTCTATGTACTTATCGGATTTAATTGTAATTGTCATACTACTCAGAAGTAGTTGAATGTTTATTGCATAATTTGTAACTTTCATTTCATTGGTCAGTTATGTCCGAACTTTCTAGACATTGTTTTCTATTGGTTGGAACAGTGTTTGTCTGGCCAGCCATTTTGTTTGGCATTAATTTTGAGTGCTTTGTGCGTAAGGTAGATTGTTGTAACCGTTTGTTGTTGTTGCTTAATCACCTTGAATGTAAGTGACCAGTAAATTAATAATTATTTGTTGTAGAACCATATTACATATTTATATCAGTTCCAATATAAGTATTCCAAACACTCAAGACAGTCTTTTGACTCTGTCGACTTCGGGTGCGTTATCCCAGTGAATTTAACGCGATGTCAGGTGAATCCTACAGTACTTGCATACTAGTTGCACGGGTGTAGCTGATTGAACTGAATAGCCTAGTACTGAAGGTGGTGGCGTTTGACACAAAACGAACTGAATTGTAGTGCCGGCGTGAACATCAACACTGGAATGCAGGTGCATCCAGCTGACGAATCCCAAATAACACGAGACGTGAGTCTCAGATTCCCCTTGCTAGTCACAATCCAACTCAAAAAAATTAAATCAAGTTTTAAAGATAATATGATCAATGGAATACTAATATTACCAGATTGTTATATGAACTATTCAGAGGATGTTTTCACAAACGTTAATCTCTGAAGATGCTATTTAGGCTGTCACGAAACTTCAGAAATCTGAACTTATATTTATTGGAGTATTACAACTATCTGCAACCACCTATTCAATGCTCAGTTTATTTGAAGTTGACTACGATTAACTTATCTTTTCAACTATAATTCAATTGATATGGTTATTTTTGTGGATATTCGTAATTTAGTTGACTGAATATATCACAGATTGATGTTGGCAGAACACTACTGAATACCAGGGAGCACTGGACAGCTGTATCGTTTTAGTGTGGAACTCTTCAGCAGTGCGCACCCCAGATTTCGCACTAGGGACTTCAGGTTGACAGCAAGCGTTTAACTTGGTCGGCACCCGATGGCAAAAATTCCCACTCCCCTCAATTTCCTCTGGGGTGCGCGCTTCTGAGGAGTTCATTTTACTTTAAAATTGGAATCATTAAAAAACCAAAAAGATTATACCTAATTCATATCAAAAATAACTTGGCAAAATTTAATGTTAACATGTAGACGTTAATTAATCAGAAGTAAACAACAGAACACAATTGAATAGGAAGTAGGATGGTTATTAACACAGTTGTCTTATTTATTGGCTAGTTATATGAAAATTCTAATGAAATCAACTGAGAACATTATGGATACAGAGGTAAGATGATATACAACACTAGTTATATGTAGTAACTAACTAACAAGTAAAATAAAAACACTGATTAACTGAACATTACTCAGATGAGAAGAATTAAAGTTAGCACTAAAAAATATTACGTAATTAAATTGCCAAAACTAAATTCATTACGGAGAAGTAAGATTTACTACAATATCTCCTTGCATAAATGAATCACTGTATGGTAGTTACTTCATTAAGGCATAAGAGAGTTGATTTTTACTTGTTTATTATGATTATTTTGAAAGATATTAAAACATCTATTGTATGTCTACTACGAATCAAGTGGCAAGAAGTCATAAAATAAACTGTACTTCTACAATTGTTATTCATGTTTTACTTAATTTTTATTACTGAATTACAAGTAATAAGTAGACGATTGATAGAGTGGGCTCCTAAAGACGATTGATTATCATCGAGGACTATTTTTCTGTAGGCTATTTCAATCATTTTGGTTGCATGGAATGTGAACAGTTTATTTCTATTATTATTATTATTATTATTATTATTATTATTATCATTCAATTCCCCTTGCCGTTTCGTCCCATTTAACACATTAACTGTTTGTGTATCATTTCTTATCTATGAACTATGGTTAATTAATTGGGTATATGTTGCTCCGGCTCACAATCACTATTACCCTTATTTTGTATTAATGTTGGTTTCCTAATTGGTTGATTGAATGTCCTGGCTTTGTGTATGTATAAAGGAATGTTTGAGAAATAATTTAATTCTGTCTGGTTGTTTCATCTGCTTGTGTTCCTTATATTCTGGCCTGGGATCGACTGGGCTTCGGACAAATATACAGGGATTAGCTAGGCAATCATTCGCGTTTGTTACTGTAACTTCGTATACACAAGGCTATATCGATTAATTGGTTTCATACATCAATCAATAGGGGTGTTTTTACATCATAACTATGATCTATATCACAAATTGGTAGAAGTGGATATTCAACCATAAGATGCTGCAATAGCTCAGTGGTACAGATGGTTAAGCATTAACCTTGGGATCGATTCATTAATGGAATCAAGCATTAAAACTGATGAAGAACCCAACACTAGCAGAATACAGCTGTTCAATGCTTTCTTGTTTTCAGTGGCACTCAACCAACATCATCCTGTGATGAAAACAAACAACTATACTTAGTGCCTAACTGTTATATCAGCCATCT
This sequence comes from Schistosoma mekongi, assembly GCA_034768735.1. Lineage (NCBI taxonomy): Eukaryota > Metazoa > Platyhelminthes > Trematoda > Strigeidida > Schistosomatidae > Schistosoma > Schistosoma mekongi. Next base: position 4,220,340 of record CM068312.1, read on the forward strand.
AAAAAAGACCAACTGTCATGCAGAACAATTATTAGCAGAATATTATTTGACTTATTTTGGCTGTCTGCTGCTGATATGAAGGCACAGATTACCAGCACAAAGGCAGCATTCCTAAAACTGAAAAACATCTAGAACTCAAACCACACGCCAGCCAATATCAAAATCACAATTTCACTATGATCAACAAGACACCTCTATTGTATGGAGCTGAAACTTAAACGGAGAACTAGAAAAACTGTCCTTCACAAGATGCAAGTATTTAAAAACAGTTTACTGTACAAGGATTCTTTGGATCCGTTGTCGAGATAAGATGAATAACGATCTTCTGTGGAAGACAAAAAACTAACTTCCAGATGAATAAGAAATTAGAAATAAACGCTAAAGGTAGATAGAACACACATTGAGGAAGTCACCGAACTACGTCATAAGACTAACACTAACTTGTAATCCTGTAAGACAAAAGAAAAGAGGAGAACTAGGAAACACATTACTTTGGGAATTGGAGGCAAATATGTGAAGAATGAGCAACATTTGGGAATAGTTGGAAAGTAAATCCGAGGAGAGAATTGGTTGAAGAATGTTGATCGGCGTCCTATGCTCAACGTGGTGTGGTAGGCATTGATTAATCGATTGACATTCTGGCAGTATGTAAAGTGAACATCTTATTTCTATTATTATTACATCCATCCAGCCTTAACTTCCCGTTTGACTCATTAACTGTTTGTATATCACTTTCGATCCATGAATTACAGTTAATTAATTGTGTGTACGTTATTCCAGTTCAATACCACTATCACCTTTATTAATATCAATGTTATCTTCTTAGTTGGTTGACGGTAAAGGCAGGTTTTACATATATATATATATATATATATATATATATATATATATATATATATATATATATATATATATAAGTGCATGAAATATTTGACTGGTTACGTCATCTCAGTTCTATGTAGGATTAAGTAGATATTAGTGTAGCTGTAAGGGCATCCACTAGACAACTAAAAACAGCCAAAATATCATGCAAAACCTTATCCAAATCTCTAACAAAAGAGAAAAAAAACCGACTAATTCTCTAATAACCCTTAAAAATATGTATATAACTTAACCAATATGAAGCTAAATAAAATATAATCCGAAGCCTTATCACTGGGTTTTAAATTTTACATTCCCCAAAAATATAATAACAGAATTGATACAAAAGTTTAATTTGAAAATCTTTACTACCACCTATCTGATCTAAAGCCAGTAAGTGAAGACAAACGTAGATGGTTCAAGTCAAAACTAGTCGATATAGCCAATCGGTTTCATATTTTCCTCAACCATACAATTTAAAATCATTACTAGCGCTCATTATGATGCAGTATAAAACAGCTACGAAATGATAACAATCTACTCTTACTCAAACCAGATATAGGTTCTGGAGTAGTATTAATGAATAAATCCGAATGCACACAGAAGATACTACTGATTCTGGAAGACATACGTAAATTCAAATCAGAAAAATCAAACAAAGACAAAACAGTAGCACTAGAAAACCGAGTAACTAAACATCTAAGAGAACTACTAAAACAAAAGATGATTGACAGCACGACATACATTGAATTGAAACCATGCTGTTTGCGCCTACCATTTATGTGTGGGCAAACCAAACTACTTCAACCTGAGGTACCAATGAGACCAATAATTTCTATGATCAATTCACTATGTCATAAGCTAGCTCATTGGCTGGCCAACAAATTAGAACCGATTCGCAAAGAGCTGTCTGTATTCAGTTTAAAAAACATTTGATTTCGCTGAACAACTTAAGCAACTTATGCGACTATGCATAAAGAACGTCCAATTTCAATGCAACAATAAATTATACTGCCAGGCAGATGGTGTAGCTATGGGAAGCTCCTTAGAACCAGTACTCGCTGACACATTTATCACTAATCTGGAAAAAACAAAGTTAATGACTGCAATAAGCTAAATGACACTCTACAGAAGGTACGTTGATGATGCATTTATTATAGGCGACGACATAAACCAAGCGGAAAAACTACTTCAAATCTTTGATGAAGCTCATCGCAACATTAAATACACAATGGAGTACCAAAAGAACAATATCTTCCAGTTTCTAAATCTAGGAATCTCACGAAGAGATGACGGAACATGCCAAAGATTTATATCTCGGAAAGATTCATGGAATGGATAATATCTCCATTTTCATAGCTTGTGTCCAATCAGCTATACGTGTGGTTTAATCAAGTCACTCTACTACAGAGCTGAACGACTGTGCACAGCTGATAAACTTAATGATGAAATTCCAATAATTAAAGAATGTCTTCAACAAAATGCGTACCCTGAAACATTTATTGAAAAGTATAGTAATAGATGTAATCAAAAATTTGAAGCTGAGAAACCCGAAAAGAAAAGGGGTGCTTATTCAACTAGCATTTAAAGGAGATCAAGTAGCCAAACAATTCAATCGGAGACTTAGAACGACCATCAAACAAACATTCGCTGCTGTCAAACTGCTTACGCTCTACACAACACGATGTTTGATAAGTCAAACAATAGTTAATAAATATCTGTCTCATGTCACCTCCAATTGTATTTACCAGTTCACATGTACTTGCAAAAGCAGGTACATTGAAAGGACAGAAAGATGGACCAATTTACGATTTATTGAACATATCTAGAAGATCCTGTGCTTGTAAGAAGTAACCACTTTTATAAGTTCAATTATGCATCATTTGGTAGACACGGGACAGGAGGCCGATGCAAGAAATGCTTTTGAAATCATCAATATACAACATAAAACGATTCTATCAAAATTTGCCGAGGCCATTGCATTTAGAAGATTGAAACCTGACTTTTGTGTTCAAAAGGAGTCAGTAGTTAATTTTCAATTTCCCTGGTAGCAATAGATCAATGTTATCTCAGATAAACAATTCAATTGATAAAATCAATGTGTGTATTAATAATTTGATTTAACTAAAATCAATAGCATGTATGTAGCTGATGAGACTAAGTGCAATGAAATACCAATTGAATTCAAAGTATTCTGCAAATGTTATCGTTCTTACATTATTCAAATCATATTTATTACTGTAATTAACTTTTACATTATCTTTCAATATCTAAACAAACCAATCATCTATAATTAATTTAAACTTATCATTAATTTCACAAAATCATTTCAATCTATTAAATAAAATGATCATCAATAAATCAATCAATCAATCATAAATCAATTATTATTCATTAATAATTAATCATTTGAAATCTTACTGATACTAATATTACATTCTTCTACATAAAATATATGCTATTAATGTTAATTATTATTATTCTATGGTTAACTATTTTAAATTTATTACAATGTAAAATTGTCATGGTAACATTCAATGAATTAGTTAATGTTTTATTATCAATAAGAGATAATGATATATTTATGATACCATATGATAAATTATTATTTCTTCCATTCAATGGACCATTTTTTAAACCATTATGGCAATTAAATAAACCATATAGTTATTTCTATCAATATGGTTTCCCTAATCCATATAAACATTTATCATCTATATTGAATAGTGAATTTAAACAAAATGAAATATTGATTATTGAAGTATGTTCTTGTTATAATTAAGTAGTGTATATTCATGTAATGTTTGATAATGTTGTATAGAAAATGAAAATAAGCTAGTAATGATTATAACTATTTAAAATTTGTCATTTATCAGATTTAACAATGTAGATATGCTTAACAATTTCCGATAAAGATAGATTTTCTTAACATGAAAGTACTATTTAATTGTGTAGACTAAAAGATTCTTTAACAGTGTCTATCATCAGAAGGCGTATTTTAGAAGTATATGAACTTTGTGAAGGTTTATTACTTGAACATTATCAGTGAGTTCAGTATGTATGGTAGATTCTTATCTAAACTTGTAACCTAAAGTGGTGTTCAGCAAGGATGTTTACTAGGCATCTTCCTGTTTAATTATATTATTGATTTACTGCTAAAAATAACTCTTTCATTGCTTGAATTTTCAAGAGTAGATCACGTATCAGGTAGTTTACTTATGGATTTAGAATACAAGTATAACGTAGTCATGTTTAATGAAGAATCCGATAAAATATAGTGTTTTGTTGCTTCAATCAATATGGAAACATGTTTGGAATGTGTTTACCCCCCTTCACCCCTTAAGCTGCAAACCGTTTCTTTAGGACTGGTCTGCGTCAACAACTGAACTAAAAATAAAGGGTGAAAAAGTTAAGTACATTGACCAATTCACTTATCTCGGAAGACTTATGGATCCTGTTGGATTAATGTCATACCAAATTTCAGTAAGAATTAAAAAGCTGACTTGGCTTTTTCCAACTTACGTTGTCTATGGCATAAAATATTCGTTTATCAACTAAAGTACGAGTACGCTGCCCAGCAGTTTGTTTTATCTTACTGTATGGATGCGAAACGTGGCCATTAAGAGTATATAACGTCCGTAAGTTATTGGCATTTGATAACCTATGCTTTCAAAATATCACTTGCATTCTCTGGGACCACCTGGTAAATAATAATGAGATTAGACCAGAGGTATTAGAAATAGATGGCAAATTAGTTGTAAATTTTCATCGATTGATATGGTCTGAATATGTATTAGGTATACACAACCACCATTTACCTCTATGCGTTATGCTAACCGATGTTGGATTAGATTGGGAGAAAGCTGGCTCAGGCCAAACCAAACATGGCAATGATCCATGAAGTCACTGACTGGTATGAGCCATGTTGGTGCACGTAGATTACTTGGTTGGAGTCCGCGTGATTTTAATAGCTAATGGTCGGAGACTCTGTGTGGCATAACTCAGGATTAGTGACAGTCAGGCAGGTACATTCGATATTTATCCTCCCTTAAATCAGGAGATTAAAATTACCTTATATCTTTCCACGAACTAATTCTTTCTCTTTGAACCATATTATATAGGTTCACACATCTTTCTTACAAACATTAAAGTAACTACTACTTCTAATAGTTTGATATTGACCTTGCTGTACTATTCAAGTGTGGCCATTCGTATCGATGAACATATGTGACAGATTTTATGTCGTGCATATTATACACGAATACAAATTAAGACGTGGTATATGTTCTTATGAAATCGTTGGTAAGCGAAGGTTACTTTGTTATGACCTTTGAAATATCTTTTTCCCCCCCCCCTCTAAGTTCAATAATTGAAGATGTTAGTTGATATGACACATGAATTAATTAAAACACATACTGTATATCGATTACCACACTGAACGCTTAGAATATATTCAACTTTTGATAGAGAAGAGTCTCATTTTCAGTATGACTCCTACCAACATAACCACATACACATCACCAAATTCAACATCCGAAATTGTAACGTTTTAAGCAGACTTATTGCAAATAATCAGTAATAATAGTCTGAAGCACCTTTCAACTAAATTATCAGATCTTATATAACTAATTTGTACTCCTTATATTGTAAGTTGTACACTGACTGGTTAATTGTTATCATAACGCTTATTGTTCTTTGCCCTAAACCTGTTGACACATCGCTATACACAAATCCTATGGTTCAATATTACTTCCTTCGAATTTATTTTTAATGTGATATACAGAAATAGTTATCATGACTCAAATATTCGTTCACGTTCATGTAAGTACTTACTATCGTCTATTAAGCTTTAGTCTAATATTCTCTGTCGGTTTCAATAGTCGTTTGTTTAGTCCAGTTACAGCTTGTATACGTTAATCTTATAGGTTTCTTGTTAGAGTACTATTTTATTACCTCAACTAACAGGGATATCATGAAACTAATCACTATTTATACTCATAGTATTTTGATATATTTTAAATGATTAACTTTTGTAGTTTCACATTATCGTTTAACTCTATTTAGTCAATTATTATTGACTAAGAAGCATTAGACCAGTGTTTTGCTCCCCCCCCCCGATGCCCCATAGCCAGGAGCTACTCCTGAGTGCGCACTTATAAACGTGAAAAGAATACAAACTCAAGATCTACTGGTACTGGAGTTGTTGGGAATGTTAGATCCTCAGAATTCTTTTAGTAAACCTATTACTTTTTGTGACTCATTTGTGGAAATTAAAATTCCTTGTTTTCCCGCCAAAATGCTTCCATTGTAAATCCAGTTTGTGTTTTCTATCTATTAGGATGTTAAATCTTATTAGTCAGTTGTTTATTTCATTACGTTATTTGTGATACTTTCAGGGAGGTTCTCTTTTATGTATATATACTCATGGGTTGTGTTATAGCGTGAAGAAAGAAGAGAGGGTTTTGTTTAGTAGACGCGAACGCCAATGAAGTGTGCTTAGTTGATAATGCGCAACTGACCTATGCCCACTCACCCCCAGGCCGACAATAGAAGAACCAGAATTGGGAACTGGAAAATGGAGAGAGCGTATTGTATTTTAATCATGCCTTTTATACACATGGAATCAGACCATACAGTAACCCAATCACAAATCTAGCATTGATACAGAACAAAGAAAAGAGTGGTAGTGAATGGAGACAACTTGTACACAACTAAGCAACTGTAGTTCATAGTAATAAACAATATACTAAGAGTACATATACTAAACGGAAGGATCGAGCAAGGGGAACGTAACAGTCATAGAAATGAAATGATTCCACTGTCCACAGTTATAATAATTGGAATAATGTTCTAAAGCATAGTTCTCGAAGATAAACAATCTTTGTTAGATGCCCGGCATATCAAGTTGAGTGCTTAATATTCACCCAATAGGCTACCTATGGAATAAAACGCTTCTTGCTGACGTTGGACTAGTTCCTCTAGTTAGCTGAGCTGAATTGAAAAGAAGAACTTCAGCCATACTTGTTATTATGCTGCTGATCATACATTCGTTAACCAGTATCAAGATGTCATCATAATTTACAAACCCTAGGAGAAGTGAACTTCTCCTAGTAAGAAACATTAAATTGGTGTCTCTAAGTAAACATTTTCATATTCCATCTTTTCATTAAATAGTTTTCTATCATTATTTTATTTATCTTGTTTTTTTTTGTTTCTCTTAAAAGGAATCAACTAACAATGTGATACAGTATATTTTACTAGAGAATTTCACACTATACGATTTATACTCTACTGTATTATCAAAATTTGCTGGTGATACTATTACATCACATGAAAAATGGTCATTTACAAATAGTGTTAACAATGATACTACTAACAATAATGATGATAGTAGTATTAGTAGTAGTAGTAGTAGCAGTTATAGTATCTATAATAATAATAAGCTTAAAATGAATTCTTTCAATATTAAATCAACTAAGAGAAATAATTCTAGAAGTATTCAAGAGAGAAATGATCAAATCTCAAGTACTGTTGTTTACATAGAAAATGAAGATGATGAAGATGATGTAAATTATTATAAAGTAACTAATGTGATATTAGGTGAACAACTTCAACCAAGAATGTTTCTTCCTTTATTTATTGATATTTATAGAATATTCAAAGCTATTAAAGTGAAATGTGGAGAAAGTAAGTTGAAAAGACAATTTGAATGATATACAAATCATCGTACTCGTTACAGATTGATATTAGTTGGCTAACACTGAAAATCATGGAATATTGGATAATTGTCTCGTATTAGTATGGGTATCTTCAAAAATGTCTATCCTTAATTATTACAGGGAATACAATCCAGAGCCTTCGAGTTGAATTAAATCTCTATCTGCTAATTGGGGTATGACAACTTTGAACTAACGTACGCATGTACTAAGTTCTACGTTGTAACTGTCTTCGAGTTGCCGAATGATTTATTTCATAGCAAAATTAAGCAGAAGCACTGAATAAGAGTCCTGTAGCAGAATGAAATAGTGATCCACTTCTTCCTAGTTTTCAGTAGTTCACAACTAATATCAATATATAATGAATACAAACAAGTAAACTTAATACCTATTTCACCAAAACCATTTAAATTTGACTGCAATAATCCTTTTACTAGTGACTAACTACAGGGTGTTCCTGAAGTTTTAATAAGTAGTAGTAACTGGTGGAGTTCAGTCGTATTGGGAGTGGATGGGTTATCGGCAGTGACAATGGATGATCATCGTGCTATCTCATAAATTGATGGAAATGAGAATCCTACCTTCGGACACCGATTTAGTTGGTCAGGCGTTCGCCATCCTGAAAGATCTAAATTCCATTACTGAGATGTCTTCAATTTGATTTAGTTAAAATTTGAATGGTTGAGGTGGTTTATAGCACTTTAATTATTCGATAGATGTATTGCATTGAAGCCTAAACAGATGTACATTGACCTTTTACTAGCTATACTGGGTATTGTTTTGAGATACTCTTTAAAAGCATTCTCTTTGTGCAGCCAATATAACAGGATCCAACGAGTGTAAGCAATTGATTGCTTCATGAAAAATCTACAGAATAATTTACTATGACCAGTAATTGATAGTTTTCATTTGTATAAAATATATACAGATAGTATAATTACCATTTATGACAAAAATATGCACCTTGAATACCATCTTGTGACAGTTCAATAGTTGTCATTAATCAGTTACGTTCACACTGAAATAAGAAGCAAAGTTAGGATTTAATTTCTTCGATACACCATTGAAAGAAGGCTAGATAGTTCTATACAGAGATCTATGCACGGTGATATTCAAATTATTATAGATGCGTCTCATTGAGTAGGAAGTAAAGTCTGATCCATACACTTGCCTCAAATAATTATATAGAGACGTCACAGTTGATAATGATCAACCAAATCTCCTTCAAGTATCAGTCGAAAAAAATTATCCTAGAATGATGACCACTAAAAGCTATGAAGCTATGAAAGAAAACTGTTTTGTCATGGTATGGGACTTGTCAGCTATGAACGCGTGCAATCCAATCAAAAGGATCAAACTCAAAATTTCGAAACCACGTTTCACTGTCAAGTCACTAGACCACTATCCAACGGTTGGTATTTTTGTTATACTGGAGGAAGAAATCAATATCACAGTCTGAAGAGTCTATTATTCGCGATATTGGGACCCCTACTGTTACACTGCGTTTGTTGGAGATTTAATAACTGTACTATTTGTGTTGCCTAAGCTTTCCATAAACTCATTAACTGTTGTCATATCTGTTTTCGTAATCCAGTTATTGTAATGTCATTATGACTTCATTATCCTGACTTTTGTACACAACCCCCCTCCTGGTCCAGTTCTCAATGTATTTTATATTTTTTATTACTATTTGGTCTAGTGAATAATGTATAAAAGCTATAGTTTTTCATCCAATAAATAACTTTGTCTTAGCTCTTATTTGTTGGTATTTTTTCTCTCTATCCATACATCTGGGATAGGCCTTGGTCGTTCAGGAACAATCCCAACCTATCACCATTTTTTCAAGTCTTACAGGTCATAATCATAGTTCAAGTTCCATTGACTAGCTTCCTCCAAGTAATGTCACTACCAAAATCATTACAGTTACTACGTTCAATTATTTAGCGATATATTTGTGCATTGCTATTGGTGGGTAACTGCGTCACACATACTCTCCTGGTCACATAGAGTTAATTGTCTAACTCAAAGCAAATCATTTTGTCAAATTCAAATTCAGTAATCTCCATAACACCCAATTTCAATTAAAATAAAATATGATGCAACTTTTAAATGTGTAACGTTTGACTAAGATCAACTTCAATGTTTTCAATCTTCATTGCATCTTAAGCCTTCAATAATCATTCTCATGTTTATTCAACGACTGAATACTATACATTAGAGTATAATATTCATTAAATGATTTCATTTCATACCATAACATTCAATATATATTTAATGTCTTGTATTTAGTATGTCAGACTGAACTACAATTGTATATTCCTAACTGAGAGTTGTTAACAACTAAAGCTAGTTAGATTGAAATCTTCAATGAAAATTACACTTCAGTATGCATCATCTAGCTGTCAGTCAACATCAAATCAGGATTTTTGACATAAACATCAAGACAGCTGTATTATATGGAACTGAAACTTAAACGGAGAACTACAAAAACTGTCCTTCACATGATACAAGTATTTAAGAACAGTTGACTGTACAAAGATTCTTCGGATACGTTGTCCAGATAAGATAAGAAACGATCTTCTGTGGAAGACAAAAAACCAACTTCCAGATGAATAAGAAATTAGGAATAAACGCTGACGGTGGATAGGACATACATTAAAGAAATCATCAAACTACATCACAAGATAAACACTAACTTGGAATCTTGAAGGCTAAGAGAAAAGAGAAAATCTAAAGAACACATTACTTTAGGAATTGGAGGCAGATATGGACAAAGTGAATAGCACACAGGAATAGTTAGAAAGTAAATCCGAAGACAGAGTTGGTTGATGAATGTTGACCGACTTCCTATGCTCAATATATTATATCATTTAATCGTTAAATGAACAACCAAAATATGACTGAAACTTCTGAATACAAAATATACCTCAATATTTCTTAATGGAACTCAATAGTTACTCATTCTCTTTCAGATGTAATTTTCATATCTACTTTTTCTTCTATATATATTTCATTTTATTTTTTTTTTTTTCTATTAGATTGTAAAGACTACATTCCTAATTACCAGTATGTTTTATGGATGTATAATTGGATTATTTGTACAAATTTAGGTTCAACACTTAAATATGATGTCGATGGAATCTGTCCTAAACTATGTCGTCCACGTGAAAATATTAAAGAGAATGCATTAATTCAACAAATTATTAATTTAACATTTAAACCAATTTATATTATTAATTCATATGATGTTTGTTCACAATTACTTCATACAATCTCGGGTACATGTTTAATACATGGAAATGGTGTAGCTGTAAATGAATTCACGTAAGTCTTGAAGATAATTATTGTTATATGAATACATTAATCAATGAAACTTAAAGAAATATGAAATGTTGTTAGGATACTATAAAAAAAACTAGGAAGCATTGAACAACTGTTATCGTTCTGGTACTAGACTCCTCAACAGTACGCACCGTATATCCACTGTAGGGACATCAGTTTGGCGAATACCTAACCCTCTGCACCACTTAGCAAGTAAGCGTCTCATAGTAGGATTCCCACTTTAACTAATCTGTGATATAGTGCGACGATCATCTATTGTTATTGGTGATAACTATTTCAATTCCAATAAGTCTGAACTCCACCAGTCACGATTTCCTACTAGAGCTTCAGGAGCATCCTGAAGTTAGTCACTAGTGCGCTGATTATTATAATTGGATAGAGATAGTTTGTTGAATTTGTCACAGATTGGTGTCGGTAGGGTACCACTGAAAATCGAGGATCACTACACATCTGTTTCTTCATCCATCTAAACTTAATACCAATCTCCACAAACCATCTCAATTTAAATATGTGATAGTTATTCTATCTTAACATGATGATCTTCAGTTGTGTGAACCTACGAGTATCAATGAGTTCTTTCGAGATTCTAGATGTTGTGATAAACTCATCATTTCTTCATTAACATTACTATGTTATCACTTAATAAATATCTCCATTTCTACTGTGTTCACAAACGATCGTCGGTGGTATTTACTTAGTTGTCACTATTGTTGAACTCACCGAAATTTTGGTAAGTGCTGGCCGAATCCTCACTATCAAGTTACAATGTAATCAGTAGACTGCGTGACATAACATAGTGTAAACCTTCCATCAGTCGACAGAATTCGATTAACACTATAAACAACTAGGCAAAATGTCAGTAATTACTCAATGAAGGTAGGTCACTTCTACACAGGTTAGAGTCAATCGCAGCCAGAACAATTCAGTAATGTCAATTATAGACTGTTAAATTGGGAAATCTACTATCGAACTAGCCTGTTAGTATCAGTTCCCTCATAGGTGAAGGTACACCTTGCTGCTAACAAGTGACAATTAACATGAGACCTAGTGTTATTTTTTTCATTGTATACTCGCGATCCACATTCCATTACAGAATAATGTACTCCACTCTGAGTCCCGTAATTCCAAAATGGCAGCAGCCAACCTCTAATTGTCAACATTTCTTATCTGGAAACATGTCATAACATAACGTACACCTCTTTATATGTGATTTATTTTAGAAAATCAAAACTTAGAAGAGTATTAATTTTCTACATTAGATAATTCACTGATAAAATAAATTGTCCAATAGAATTTATCCAAACTACACAGCAGAATGAATCAATAAGCAACAACCTAAAATGTATGCATTTGACCTAAATACCTACCAATCATTTGAGTCGGATTGTGACTGGCAAGCGGAATCCAGGATGCACGTTTCGTCTTATTAGGGACTCGTCAGATGGATGTGCTTGTGGAAAAATTCACATACATTATCATCATAATCATCATCATCATCAATGCCTATTACCCCAAGTTGAGCATAGACCACCCACCAGCATTCTCCAACCAACTCTATCCTGGGCTTTCCTTTCCAGATCTTCCCATGCTCTCTTCATTCTCTTCATGTCTGCCTCCGATTCCCCACCCAATGTGTTCCTGCGTCTTCCTCTGTTTCTTTGGCCTTTAGGATTCCAAGTTAGTGCTTGTCTTGTGACACAGTTTGGTGGTTTCCTCAGTGTTTGTCCAATCCACCTCCAGCGTCTTTTTCTAATTCCTTCCTCGGATGGATGTTCATTAGTTCTCTGCCATAGAAGGTTGTTGTTGATGGCATCTGACCAACGGATCCAAAGTACCCTACGCAGACAGCCACTTATAAATACTTGTATCTTTTGAAGAATGCTTTTCGTAGTTCTCCAAGTTTCAGCTCCATACAACAGAACTGTTTTCACATTTGTATTGAAAATTCTGACTTCAATATTAACTGACAGTTAGTTTCAGTTCCAGATGTTTTTTCAGTTGTAGAAATGCAACCCTTGCCTTTCCAATTCGCGCCTTCGCATCCAAACCAGACCCTCCTTCTTTATCGATGATGCTGCCTAAATATGTAAAGATTTCAGCATCTTCCAGAATTTCTCCGTCAAGTGTAATTGGGTTAGTGTTTGTTGTTTTGTATCTGAGGATCTTGCTTTTTCCTTTGTGAATGTTACAGTCTACTGCTGCGGAGTCTGCTGCTATATTGTTGGTCTTCTTCTGTATTTGATGCTGTGTGTGCGATAGAAGTGACCGAAGGGTCTAAGGCGCTGGTTTTAAAATCCAACTGGAGCCCCCTAGGGTTGCTGCCGGTCCCAACCCCGGATAAAGGAGGAGGGGTGGGCATGGGGTTAGTAACTCTATCCTGTGAAACAACAACCTTGCCAAAAAAACGCTAACCAGTAAAAGTACAATATATATACATTATATATACCCGTTTTACAGATGTGGCTGTTTGGACTGAGTAGACTAATGGTGAACGCGGTAACTTTAAGAGCGAAATGAACTGAGTTCGAGTCCCAATGTGAACATCAACACTGGGATGTAGGTACATCTGGCTGAAAAGTTTAAAGTATGGAGAGACACATGTCCTAGATTCCAATTGCGACTTACAATTTAACTCAAATAATACTTGCGAACTATAGCTATATCGAGTCAATCCGCTGAGGATGCACATATGGCACATACAGATAAACCAATTTCAGTCCATCATAAACCAATGAGTAGATCCGATTATATTCTAATTACTTATCAACTTACATTATCATTAATTTAGTGATTATTAATATTACTTCTTTAGATGTCAATGTAAATCCAATGCTTATGAATGGCAAACTGTAAACTCATTAACTGGTTGTTTATTAATACCGGCAATTATAAAGAATAAGCATAATTCATTTAATAAAACATGGAATATTGAATGTAATCATGAAATGTCAAAATTTTGTAAACATGGTACACATAAATGCTACCAACGTTTACAAAGAACCAATCATCAAAGCAATGATATTAACAATGAATTAACATTTACATCAGATGTTGCTATATCATTATGGCCGCATTGTTTATGCAAAAATGGTTTTACTGGTATTGATTGTTCTATTCCATATGAACCATGTCATCATCTTATATCAAATGTATTGATTAAACCACAAATACTTATGTATAGTCAAATTGTTCCAGATGATATTGATCGTCCAATAATATCATATGATAATGAGATTAATGATAATTATCTTAAATCAGCTACAGGCAATTGGTTATGTGGTGTTCATCTTGGTTATGGAGTGTGTAGATCTTCTGGTTAGTATATTGATTAATAATAATGATAGATAGAATTGATGTGTAGAGATAAGCATTAAGTTTAATTATTTGTAGTCGTTATAGATTGATGCTAGTAGGGCACCTTTATAAATGAGGGATTACTACTTCAGCCTAGTATTGTACTTCTTAGCGGTGTGCACACTCAATTCTACCAATGAATCAAACCCAGGTCATTCAGGTCCTATGGATGTTGGAATTCTAACATAAAGTTATCGCCAAGGAAAATAAGCGATCGTGATGATATGTGATAAACTGATGGAGGTGGGAATTTTACCACTGGACGTCGACCCAGTGATTCCGAGAATTAGGCTTTCGCCAACAAGAAGGCCCTGGGTTGGATTCCCTACTCAATATATCAACGAATCTCTTTCTCATTCTTTAATATACATTCCAAGTAACATTATAAATTGAAATTGAACTGTAACTTGAAATTGATACTCAGGTTGGGTCGGATGAATGTACTTACTACATCCGCAGCTCAAATTTAAACCACTCTTGTCAAACACCACTGCGTTATCGAGTGAGCTACTGAATTTAAACAGCCACATTTCAGTAATACGAATGCATGCATATATTGAACGTGTTCGTATCTTCATTGTTTTGGTTCAGCTGTTACTGTTGTCTTATTACCATCCATCATATATGAGATTCGTAGAAATCAATGTATATATCTCTCGTTTTTTTTAGAGGACAGACAAATGTACACTATGCTAACAACTGTAATATTTCTGTCTAAGTTTCTGACTGCCTTGTGGGGGTTGTTAATATGCATTACCGAGGAATTCCATGTTAAGTTGAAATAGATATTTAACACATCCTAGCTTTTGTTAGATACACCGTTACAGTCATTTTGAATCCATTCAGTATCAATGTGAAGTAAATCTTTTTCACATTCTTTCTCAGATCGAATCATATTCCATCCATGTCTCATGTTCAGAGTAGAAAGAGTGAAATGAGGATAGTACAAGAGGTAACTTGATAGTAATAAGAAAAGTAGGGAGATAAACTGTACTGTACCCTGATGAAGTCATAAAGGTCATGTTGGAAATTCCTAGGTTATATCGAGCAAAATATACTAATCACTAACTCAGTCAGTCAGTCAGGTACAACGTAGAACTTGGTACATGCGTACATCAGTTCAAGTTGACATACCCAACTTAGCAGATAGAGATTAAATTGTCGGGTCAATCGCGGAGTAGGGAAAGTAGTAACAGAGTTAGTATTATTACAAAGAAATAGAGATCGGAGATAAGATTTAAGAAAATATGATTCAGTGAGAAGAAAATTCTGTTAAGTACAGAAACTTAGAATTTGAAGGAAGACAAGGAGTGGATGCCTCTGCGCCATTGTGAACGATTTTGAGCCATATCACCCAAGGTCTCTAACTATTTGTTACGAGTGTCAAGCGGACCCCAACCAGGTAGCCTGTACCTATTAACATGGCTCAGCCCAACTGTCAGTGACTCCATGGACTGGTCCTATGTTTTGGTTTGACCGACTCTAGCTTTCTTCCAGCCTACTCCCACACATCACTAACTGATTTATGATTGATTTCTGCAAGAATATAATCAAGAAAACGATGTTTAAATGTATTGAAAAACTATTAGAAAGAAATTTTATAGGATAATCGGTATGTACTTTATTTATGTAACTGTAGGAAACTTTTAAAGTTTACAGTAAAATCCTTTCAGAAAAATTTAAAACTCAAAATTTCTAGACATCATTCATATTATCACTTAATTTGTTCACCTTGAAATACTTTTGAATATGCCAACAGCAGAAGAATATCTAAGTAGTGCCGTTTTCATTTCATGAATACAGTCGAGAAACTGTTATTCATCATTATGATCTCAGGCTCCTTTTAACAGGAGTATTAATTCAACAGTTTAATAACCTTTATGAAAACTATCTACATACATATCAACTTTGAAAAGTAAAAACGATCTAGATTACATTATTAGGATGAACTTGTATATTCCCGTTGATTTGTTATAGACTGAAGCTGGTCAGTCATTGTTGCTGTATGTGCATCCTGATCGGATTGCCTCGATATAGCGAATTTTTTACAAGTATTATATAAGTTGGATTGTGACTGGCAAGTGGAATCCAGGACGGGCGTTTCGTCCTATTTGGGACTCATCGGCTGGATGTACCTGCATCCCAATGTTGATGTTCACACTGGGTGAACGCGGTGGCGTTCGACACGAAACGGAATGAGTTCGAATCCCAGTGTGAACATCAAGATTGGGATACAGGCACATCCAGCCGATGAGTCCCAAATAGGACGAAACGCGCGTCCTGGATTCCACTTGCCAGTCACAATCCAACTTATATAATGATTTAGAAAACAATTGATAGATTTATTTAGTAAAAATACATTAAATTCAACGTACATAATAGCCAAATGAAAATCATTCAATAGTTTAAGTTCATTTATTTTGTATTATCTATTTATTGATTAGGTAAAATGAGAGAATTGTTCCTCATAGTTACCAATGTACTATGGTTTCATTTAAGTCGATTTAATCATTATTTGTAACGATATATTTATTATATAACAAGGGAATGTTTGTATGATGTACGAAGATACTGTGGTGATCTTGGCCCAGTGACAACTGCTCTGCCCTCTCCCCCCCCAAAAAAAAAGTAAAGGAACGGGTATCAAAATATAGAATAGCTTGTCAATAAATACTAATCGTCTTTCATAACAAAATATGTGACATAATAAACAGCATCAAAGTTCACTAAAATTACCAACGATCAAAAAAATATCAGTTTCTTAGGTTATTCATGAATTATTGATCATCATATCAGGATTCAGAACTGAATGATTGACCAATCTTGATCAGATTACATTGACTATAGTTAGAACCTATTAAAATGGATGAATTATGGTCATTAGTACAATCCAGACTAACCATTTCATTCTATTTGAAACTTGTCACTTAGTAATGATAATTTGTATGGTCTCATATCTTCATTTTGTTGATATTTAAGATTTCAGTTGAACAATCTTTGCTGTCTTGCATTCATCTTGAGTGTATTAACTTCTTTTAGTGTAAAATCATACACATGTGCATCAGTCTAAGTTGGCGCATACACATTTGCCCAACAAGATGATTACCAGAATTGTAGAAATAGGAGTAGCATCAATGATTATAAAAAGCCATACTACATTAAGAATAGACTCCTGGAAATAAGAATTAATTCATCGAGTTATAGTTACATACAAAATTTTAAAGCTCAAGATTTCAAGTCACAAAGAGTGTTACCACCTTCTTTATTGTGATCAGTTCTGAACTATTTCAATCAGAGTTATCAACGATTGGTTATAGTAACTACACAAACCCCCCCCCAACAAGGATGTCTGCACACACTAATAGTTCATCAGATCAACCGTCGGTGACTTTATTGACTGAAGAATCATTTTAACTCTGATACCTCTAACCTTCTTTCATCTTACTGCCACACCACTCATCAGCGCACGTAGACATAGTAGCGGTCCGCCATGAACACTACATATTCCAACCACCTCAATCAGTGATGATATATAATCTGATGAACTGATTTGCCATCTGCATCCAGTACCCTTCCTCTGGCTTTAGCATGGTTCAAAATATAGTTCCAGCATATCCAGGCTTATTTTTGAAAGATATCTATAATAAAAAGTACTGGTCACTTATGAATGTCATCTCTTAACGGCCATACAGTAGAACAAGGAAAATTGTTGTAAAGTATATTGGTCATGTGACTGACAGATTCACGTCTCGTTTACACTGTACATGGCAATCAACTACTATCTTTATTGCTTCGTCGTACAAACAGAATCACTATCTGAACTATGCATACAAAGGAAGAATATAATACCATGGTGAATATGAATTATGTTAATGATAAAAGGTGGTTCTGAGATTCCATTTCATCATAGTACTAGTATTGTTGAACCATTTAGATTGATGGCTACATTGTAATTTAATCGATGGGATTTGATAATCATCTCAAGAAACCATGACATCATTCACCACTCAATGAGAATAAGTTGACTTGATTTATATTTAATCTCTATCATTTGATCATGTAATCATTTATACTTATTGTAAGTAAACAGAATACTATTTTACATTAACCTGAATAGGTGCCAAATACCAATGTCAATGTAACATCGGTTATGCAAAAGATGAAAATTACAGTTACGGTGACAACTGTTGGAAACAAGTTAATGTGCGGAATAATACAATTACAAATGAATATGGTTCAAGTGAATATTTTAATGGCAGTCAATGTATTAATGTGACTAAAGGACTTGTAACTTATATTAATCAATATAAGAATCACAATACTAGTTTGATGACTAGTGATAATAGTTATGTATTCAATCAGGTACTTATGCGTCCATGCCAATCAGGTTATACTGGCATGTATTGTAACCTAACTGAAGGTATATGGGGTGGTAAGTAAACAAATATATATAGATGTATCATAATTTTATATTACGAATTGGTCTATGTTAAGCAGCCATTTAAAACCAGGAAGCACTGCTTAACTATTTCATCCGAGTATGAAAATCTTCAGCAACGAGAATCCATGACCTGGCCAGAGTCTTCAGGATTCGGGGAGAATGCTTAACCATTAGACCACTGGGTCGCTTTCCAATAATTAATATTGATAACTCTGTCAATTATCCACTGATTTTTGCTATCTCATCTATTGCCATTCGTAAATGAGTAATCACCTCATACCCGACATGATTGAATTCCACTGGTCACGTGTGTTTATTAGAACTCAAGGTTTTACTTCCAGAAATTGGTCACTAGTGAACTGATATCGATTATAATTGAGTGTGGTGGAGATTGTTTAATTTTCTTTGATGTCACGAATTAGTCTGAGTTAGACAGTCATTGAAAACTAGGAAACAGTATCCAGTTGTTTCGTTCTAGTATAGGATTCTTTAGTTATATATTCATGACTCTAATTTATTCATTTGCATACGCTGATTTCTGTGAAGTAATGATTGACTAAAATGATTATTCATTGCAGACATTTTAAGAAAAGTTTGTCTGTATACTATTATGTAACTGGTTGACTGGTTGTCATATAGGTTCAGTACTATTACGACTCATATTTCCAAGATAATCTAATTCTTGAAGTACAAATCCACCATTGTTAGTAGACTAACACCATAGTTTCTTATTATAACAATGAATAAACTGAAGGAGAAAAAGGTAGAAGACCAATGTATTTACATTTAATAATTACGTAATACTCTTACGAATATCTAGTTATCATTCAAAGACCAAATTTAGTTGATTACCAAAATGTGTCTTGAATATACTTTGACTGTTTGTAAACTTTTATTGATTATCATATCTACTTTGTTCATTTATGTTTAGTATCCACTTGATTGACATTTTACATTCATTGAATGGTACAGCCTTTTAACTATTCTTCTACTTTTACAAAATCTATGTCAGTCATTGATAAAGTTGAACTTGTAATATATATGCATCAGTGTAAGTTGATTCACCTTAATAGTTCAACATAATGAATACTACTATTGTAGAAAATAGTAATATTATCATAGGTTATAAAATAAAGTGTTTACATGGAGAATGTCACATGAGATAAACGAATGAATTCATGAGATGGTATATATAAAAAAATTCAAAGCTCACAATTTTAAGGGAAATAAAAAGTGAATGGACATGCATTATTGTTAATGATACTATGACATATCGCCTAGAGTCGGTAATCGTTAACTTCAAAAATTGCGCTGAATCCAATCAAGTAGTCTGGATTTGCTAACCCGGTTCAAAACCATTGTCAGTGACTTGATTCTACTTCGATAGTCAGCTTCTAGCTTTTTTCCGCCCTATTTCAATATAATTCAAGATTACTCATCTAGGTTGGCTATGTTTGGGCATATATAATATATGTCACAACCACCTCGGTTGATGACGATTTACAACCACATAAATTGACCCAACATCTTGCCACAATATTCTATGTTTAACTTCGTTAATGCTTACCGAGTAGTCCCAACAAACATGAGTAATGCTTTGAAGAAATCAAAGATCAAATACCAATAACACACGAATGTCATTAACTCTTCGTAAATACGTTTTACATCCATACTGTAAGATGAATATCACACTTACACTGTATGGGTAAAATATATTGACAAGAACTAAACAAGGTTTTAAATCCTTGTAGAGATTTTGTCAGATGCCAACTAATTGGGACTGTTTAGGCTTCCAAGATAAGTGAAGTGGTCAACGCGCTCAACTACTTCGCTTCCTAGCATTATATTAGGCATTAAAGCAAACCTAACCTACGAACATCAATCGGGGTTGAATTCCATGAATTAAACTGATTTCAACAATTTCACTTCAAGTTATATGTTTTAACAAGTGTCGTAAAACTTTTTTAACATATAGCATACTAATGAAATGTAAGTACATGCATCATGTTAATAAGCTCTTATGTGAAGTAGTGTTTCTGTATTTGTTCTACAAGTATTCAGCCAAAACTTTAGGATTGTAATTCTGGAAGTTCTGCCATTTCATTTAATTCTTTTTCTATACCACGTTATGTATCAGTATCGAAGTGGCATGATCTTTTCGATTCCTATATACGTCAATAATAACTTTCATTGTATATAAACATATTGATCCATCTATTCATTACTTTACTTTTGTTCCTTTCTTTGTTTATCTGTTGTTATTATTATGATTAAGAATGGAATGCATGGAGTAATTGTCTACCTAATTGTGGTGTAGAACGTTATCGTTACCGTTTACGTTCATGCCATGGAGATGTTGGCTGTTTTGGTTCCGATAACGAAAGTCAACGATGCGTATCAAGTGGATGTACTACATTGTCATTACATGAATTTTGTGATGAATCAATTCAAGAGATACAAACTGTACAAAATTATCATCTATTCTGGATTCTAGAATGTTTAATTCTTACAGACATGTTATTCATAATTTTAGGAGTGATTTTATTCGAAAGGTATATACAGAAGACACTAACAGTAGCATCATTATCTTCGATGTCATCATCGTCATCATCATCATCATCATCATTGCCACCCCAATTACCAGAGTCTTCATAAACGTGACTGTCATACAAATAGGTGTAAATATTTGTGGTAAAAAATTATTTACCCTTTACAGAATTTATGTTTTATATTTTAGACAACATTAATAATAATAATCGTTTATATAACAGTGTTCTGTTGAGGAGTCCTCCACTTAAACGAAGCATCTGTCTAGCAGTGTCCCCTGATTTTCAATAGTGTCCATTTAAGATCAGTCTGTGACAAATTAAAACAACAAATGGAACCATTCTCTATAAAACCACTTCAAGTCAAGTGTAATGGTCAGCGCAGCATTGATTAACTTCAAGCATTTTTCGAAGTAGCAGTAAGAAGTGGTGACTGATGGAGTTTAGAAATGTCAACAGCGAGACATTTACCGACGAACGAATTGGATGGTTATCATGATATATCCTAAATTGATTGAAGTAAGGATCATATCATTGAATGTTGGCCAGATCATTGATGTTGATAATTAAGCTTTCTTCTTGACATATGGATAGTCTTGAGTTCTATCCGAGGTGTGGTAGTGTAGGTTCGTTACCACCTAGGAGTCTCATACGATAGTGAAACAGCGATCTAACAGTGTTTTCTCACTTTCAGTAGTATGTAGACTAAATCAATTTTAGACGAATACAACAATAATACCGCCTGCGTTTGATCACATTGCACCATATTGTAAAATATGAAATACTCCTAAAGCGTTCCTATGTTATCGAAAATGTATGAATTCTACTGCTAATATTATTCCATAAGATAAATGCTGTTTCCAACATTAAGTCCCAATCCTAATCCTGAACCTAATTTCACTAGTGATTTATGTTTGGGTAAAATGTAGCTTAACGTTGGACAAAACTTATTATAATTCTAGAAATAGTCTGTAATGTTATGAATGAATCGTCAGGTTAGGATTTAAAATTACGATTAGGATCATAGTCTGATTCACACAGAAGATGGTATTTGCCGGTTGTTGTATTGTTATATGTGAGAATAGGTTGTTTCATTACTAATGAAATAAATCTTCTTAATTTATGTCTTCTCTACAGAAATCTTCAATAGAACTAAAATTATAGTGAGAACCATATAAATATGGATACAGTTTATGATTGGAACTATTGTGATGTACATTCATCTGTAGATAAATACTTGTCTTTAGGTAGAGATTTTCAAGATGAGACGGGGGTGAGGGGGGGGGGGTAAGGAAACATATTGAAATGAGTCTTTATTCTAAATTGTTCTAAAAATGACCTAACGGATTGTCAGTCATATAAATGAATAATTTTTCTTATCATGTCTATGACATAACAGCAGCAAAACCACTACGTAACTATAATTCATTTATTTGTCATGTAAAGTATGTATGTCATCTACAAAATGATTAGTTTTTTCCCGATAAACCTTCCATTTATAAACGTTACATTCAATTTGGCTTAATTTAGTTAATGAATCGAAATGATGATTGGATAATTCGTAAAATGGGCGCAGACACTTCAGGTATCAAGTTTTCTCGTACTTATACTGTAATTTAACTGAAAGTATCATACAAATTACAGTGATTATAATTCTTCTTGTTTCATCATTTGTTAATGACTATAAGTACATGTATTGCGCATGCCCGACCACTGACTACCTCGTCGCATGATGTTGGCTAGGGGTGAAGTAGGATGGAAGAAGGGTAGGGGCGGCCAACTAAAACATGTCATCAGTCTATCAAGTCCTTGACTGTTGGTATAAGCCATGTTGGTAGATGTAGATTACCTGGTTGGGGTACACGTGATAGTCGCAATAAATGGCTGGAGACACTCGACGACATGGGTCAGAATCGGTCACACCTTTACTTTACTCTTTCCTCTTGTATTCTGTTATTATGTTAACTCTGTAATCTCGTAGTGCTAATGTGGTATGGCAACTTGAACCTATGGGCGTATGTGCCGGGTTCTACGTTGCTGCTGATGATGATGATAAGTGCTTTAATTAAGTAATTAAAACAAATCTGATAAAGATCAATTCTTTGTAATCAACCGATATTCGAACAATTAATGGTCTAAAAATATGGGTAGGCTATCGTTTCAATAATAACATCAATTACTTAGTAGATAATAAGTTGTCTGAGTAATATGATGTCTATTAGTATACACTGGTGATCCTAGTGATGGCTACAAGTGCTTTCCGATGTGAACTGTCGAGTCTCAGATTTTAGTAGTTTGCATGACTTCTATTAACTGAAACATTAGTTCTGGATAATATGCAACAAAGTCTATATAGTATTCGTATCAAACCTGAAGGTATCTGGTTTCGAAGTGATAATAACACATCCATTTCATCAACAGCTAAGAACGAATTGTTACAATAATAACGGTAAATAGGCTGAATTTAAATTATGTTCAAGGTATGACCAAGCATAATTTCATGAATATGAAAATACATGTAGTATGAATATAGTCCGTAGGGATGATATTATAAGGTAGTCAGTCACTAAAACAAGCAATCGTAAATACAAAGATGGTATTTCAATGAATGAAAAGAAATTGTCATAGGCTGGGAAATGATCAATATGTCACATATCACAGTCATATGATGATAAGGAAC
Source organism: Schistosoma mekongi (assembly GCA_034768735.1). Classification (NCBI taxonomy): domain Eukaryota; kingdom Metazoa; phylum Platyhelminthes; class Trematoda; order Strigeidida; family Schistosomatidae; genus Schistosoma; species Schistosoma mekongi. The sequence continues at coordinate 4,244,280 of CM068312.1, forward strand.
TATGCACAATTCAACTGAGTTTAGACTTGTAGAAACTAGTCATATATCTTTCGAATTTACAAACTTCAAATAGTGAAGACGCGAGGTATTTAATTTACAGTCAGATAGAATCTTGTTCTTCAACAAACCCGATAACATCTACACTGAAATACAGACTATGGACAGAATACAATAGACAGTTAAACAGTTAAGGTATATCAATGAGTCCCAAATAGGACGTAACGCGCGTCCTGGATTCCGCTTGCCAGTCATAATCCAACTTAAATTAAACAATTATTAGAAAAAAAAGAAAGTCACCCAGCAACTGCAACTTCCAAATAATATAAATTGAACTGAAGTTCCAAGTTTTAATGAACAGTATATATAATGGTAATCAAGAAAAATAGGATTTCAAGTAAGAATTTCAATGAATTCCAACTTTTAACTACATTTGCACATTTTCGAAATGATTATCAGGAATGTAAACTACTAGGTATTATTAAGTAGTATAATATATCAAATAAAAGTAAGCTTGATGCCAAATCCCATGGATATAAAATTCAAAGATGCTTAAACTCATATCTAATTTCGATGAAATCGAAACATTGTGACTGACGACATGTTCAATCACAAACTTTTTACTAGTCCATAATCTACAAGTCCACTTGATATGACTTTATTATTGATGTTATTATTGGTAATAACAATATCAGTAGATATTCGATTAGCTCACTGGAACTATCTTGGACTGTAAAACTAGGTGACATTGATTTGAATTCCACTGATAGCACTGTTTCCTTTCAATCAATCAATCAATGCCTGTTACCCCATGTGGAGCATAGGCTACCGACCAGCATTCTCCAACCAACTCTGTCTTGGGCTACTATTTTCTTTAAGATGATGCAAATATGCTATGTTATTAAGTGCCAGTTAGTATGAGACCTTGCTGAAACAGCGTTTATCGCCAACTATTTGTAATCACGTGACATCAGAAGAATGATGTATCTGATATTAGATCACATTCTAACCTATTTGACAACATTTTAATAGCAACATTAATTACTAAATAAATATGATAATGAAGACAATCACGAAAGCTCTCCGATTAATGAAGGTTTACAATAGATGCTCATATAGTCGAATATATGTATGTAATATGAATATTCTAGAAAATAGGAGGACTTTATGATGTGTAGAAACATATTCTCTTCATATTGACGGGACGACTGAGTGAGAAGTTTTAAAGGTAGATGAAAAGTATCAGATATAGATAACAAAGCAGTTCATCAAATTATGAATAGAGTAGCAGTAGGATGGAAGAAGGTTAAAATTAGCACAGTAAATAAAGCCATCTATCGTTGATCTGATAAATTATTAGTAGGCGCAGACATCTTTATTGAGGTCCACGCAACTGTCATAAAAAATCATTAGACAATTCTAATTGATATAACTCAGAATTGGTTATAATGAAGCATTGTACATTGTACATTTTTTACATCTTGAACTGTACAACGTCGCATAAACCGATAACTGATGTCATTATTATTTAAATCACTTTAGTAGTATTCCTTTTGTTGTACCAATGAATCGTACTAATTTAAACCGATGTACATTAGTACTAGGTTCTAATCTATATACCACTGACTAACTAATAATTTTTAATGCTTAATTTATATTTACATTATGTTCGCTACCTAAACCTAACCGTACCTGCTACCTTGACGTGGTGGTCAGACTTGCTTATCGTGATGATCCAACCGGGCCATATTGGCAGGAACGCATGTTCCTCTAGGTCCTACCATGCCAAGCAGGTTTGTTGGAGAGCGATTAGACTAACGGCGGTAACTTAAGATCTGAGGGCGAAGTCGTATTGCTGACTGCAGTGGGGTGTGACAGCAGTAACGTGTTTTCCTAGGATAACCAGCATCTTCAGCGACGCTGCCTTCTTAACGAAAGCAAGGGGTTAGAAAAGGTCGACCCTAGAAGTGTTACACCTCACCTTACTCCACGGATTTCCGTCTCCGGCATTAAGGCTTTCTAAAGAAAGGAGCTAACACTTTGAAAACTTCCTACAACAAGGCAGCCAGGAAGTGAAAACCACCCTCATACCTCTAACAGCACACGAGATCATCTTGTTTGGGGTCAAATCCCAACATCAGCTCTTAATAACTCGCTTGTCCCTGCGACTAAATCTTCTTGCATACATTTATCACCCCACACCTCTAATCCCGATGGTTTGAAAACATGAAACGCTACACCTGGTCTCCTGAAAACTCGCACTAAACTACATATCGGAGCTTTTAACGTTAGAAATTTATGCCAAGCAGGACAACAAGCCTCCTTAGCTATGACTCCAGATTCCCACCCGCTATCTAACGCTTATCTAGGAATTTCATTTTATAAAAGATTTTCTGTCATTCAAACATAAGTTTCTGGGAACTTGTGGTTGTTTAAATCCTTGATATCCACTGAGACTGTTCTAGAAGTCAGTTGCAGATTACTATTTATGAGGAAGAGATTTCATAACATTAAACGATTGATATGTCTTTACGCCTACGTTATACACGAAAGCACTAACTACAATTTTAACCCGCTGACTTGTCTACGCGAACAGATACTCACAACCTGTGACCAAACGACTTTACAACCGATTACTTGCCCAAAGCCGAATCAACAAGACACGAGACAGCACTAAGAAGATTTGACTCTACTTTGTCCCAATTCTGGGTATATGGTTACAACAAAGACCTTGAAATAATTAGAATAACTAACACACTAAAAATTACTACAACTAATAAGATATAGTATGGTTAGTGCGGAGAAAATGAACAGCAGTACTGGTTACCACCTACTTTACAATCAATTAAAAAATAGCAGAAATAAGAATGTTTACATTGAAAATGACTGGTTCTGTCTCTTCTTAGCAATAATATGTAGTCAGAAAGGATATGGCAGTCAGTCGATATGGGACGGGGTTGTCGGGGGGTTGTTAGTTTGGGAGAAATAATAAGTTCGGAGATCCAGGGATTAAAATTATGATAACAGAATAAGTAAAGGTTTCAGCAATCCTAAGGAAATACAACCATTCCATATTTAATAGGCTTCTACTTATCTTACTGATGACTTTTGTCGCTGAGTCTGTTTACAATGAATGACTTATGTTCATGTAGTGTTTGATTACACAGTCTCTTAAGGAATGATGTCTGTAATTTTGTAGTCATGTCGAATGATGTTCTAAAAGTGTCCTGGATACAACACTCATAGAACTCTAGTGATATGAAATTGAAATCATAAATTAAAATATTTCATGTATATTTCGATAGCTGTAGGTCTTCAGTTCGACTATTTATAAAATGGTTACTGTTGTTTGGATTTTAGCGTCTCCTTAAAGATTGTATACACTTAATTTAGAGTAGCATAATTAACTTAAAAAGATTATATTCATACTTTGTTGATGGATGCCATCTGGTATGAAATCTAGATCAATACAGTTTGTTTTCATGATTATCTCTAGCTATCTAACACTGAGACTTGTAATCATATTACTCCAACGTTCTTATCGATAGAATTCCATCAGTGACACTAGACAGAATTAGAGAAATAGAATCTTGTTCATTAACTACTTTGTGATCATATACAACGTAACAAAAATAAACACAGTACTTTAATCACTTATTCACTGTCTGATGAATGCACTTCATTGAATTTGATATTACGAATTTAATCTTGATTGGACAACCAGTAAAAGACCAAGAAGTACTGAACACGTATTTCATGTTAGCAAAAACTCTTTAGTAGTGTTTAACCCCCACCCCAATCCAGCCGATGGATTTAGATGCTGGCTCTCAGATTTCGACAAAAATATCTAATTATTACAGTTATTTCAACCTAGTATATGACTCGTTGACAATGCACTTGCGCCGACTCCTCTATGAGATCTAATTCAGGATCTTCAAGTCTACCGGAGAATCCTTATCCATCTGTATCATTCGTCATTATCCAATTTATTATATAGTTCGATAATCATCGCTTGTCACACTAGTCAACTGACTAGTGATTAACTTCAGAACGTTCCATAAGCTAGTCACTAGTAATGTCTTGACAAATGAAATTCAGACATGTTACGAGAAAACCGGTAGTCACCAATGACAATGGATGTTTGTCAGGCTATATCACAAATTGATACAAGTGGATATTCTACTACTAGATGCCTGCCAGCCAAATGGTACAGATGGTTAGATAACCTCTGTGGAATCCGAAGGACCTTGGCTTGACTCCCCCCTGTCAGAATCGAGGATGCATACTGCTAAGATAATGAACGTCTATTGATAATTTCAATCGCATAGGGTTTATTCATATACTGTCTGCTATTCTAGAAGTGTCTTAAGAATATATTTCTACTGATTATGATTTTCATTTCTATTTCGAATCTTCTTTTAGATTTTATCAAGTTATTCCTTCTATCTGGAGACTGTATGTTATTGTTGAAACGTAGTTACGAAATAGAATGATGACACTGATTTCTTCCTATTACGTAATTCATATACTACAGACAACTCTTCATATTTTATTTCTATATAAATTATTCATTCATGTTGTTAAAGGAAGTTAATTGCATTTTTTATATCCTATAACTTAGTTTTTCATCTCGATGATAAACACTAAAACTTTCTGTTATTCTTTTCTCTCTATGATATGTGGTAGGCATCATTATTCTTTTATTGATTCTTTTGAATGAGTAACCAAAGTAACTGACTGAATAGTTGGCTGATTGATGGACTGACTGACACACAGTCTGTATATTATCTGTTGTCAATGTATTGAGATGAAGTTACAGTTTCCATCCCCCCCCAGTTTCCCATCCCCCCCCCCTACAACACGCACACCTCAACTGTTTTTTTTGTATACTATTCGGGAAATGCATAAATCGTCGAATACACGGAAGAATGATTTTTTCAAGGTCATTTTTCGTTGACCTGACAGATATATAACGGGCATATAGGTAAATGAAGTGGATGGGAATTATTGGAAATGAAGAAATCATTTTGTTACTCAAACTGAACTCCTGGATTTCATTGATTGTCTTATTCAAATCAGTTCGTGATATCAATTTGAAATTTAATAATCTCTTAGTTACAATCAATATCAACATGATAGTGACTAACTTCAGGCGACAATTTCTGGAATTCTGTCAAGAAGTTGTGACTAGTGAAGTAACAGTCACTAATGGGAATGAATAATGTTGAGTAAATATATCATAAATTGACTGAAATTATATATATCAACAGTTGGAATGAGGTTCAGTTGAATAAGAGTTAATTATTCATGATTAGCTTGGTCTCGATTTTCTGGTAAAGTTGTTGCTGAGCATTGCCAAGGACAATACGATTGTTAAGTGCTTAATAGTATTCAGTGATTGTTTAACTCAGGTCATTTCGCAATATCAAATTTAGAATCAGTAGAGACTAATGACAAGACAGAAAAATACCTTATTCATTAATATGATTGATATTTTTCTGTTGAGAAACCAATATAACAACTTAATACTACTTATTTAGTTATACTCTGACAATAAAATTTGATGTTACTGATCAACCCGAGTTAGATAATCACTGAAGATAAGAGGTATTCAGCAGCTGTTTCATAATATTATTCAAGGTGAGTTTCAAGGTGTGAGTTTCATTTACTTACTTACTTACTTACTTACGCCTGTTACTCCTCAGTGAGGAGCATAGGCTGCTTACCAAGAGTTTCATAACACTTGAAATAACAGTGAGCGCGTGGATTACAAATTTATGGAAGAGATCTCACTTTTTAATTCATGTTATATTTTTGGTAAATAGAGCATTTGTCAACAATCTGTTCCGGTGATAATGTATTGGCTTAGTATTTTAAATATTGTTGCGAATATGATAACCTGATATGTACTTAGCATTAAAGAACAACTGAATTACATAGGTTTTGTTCTAACTGTAATTAGTCGATATGGTTAACCTGCAATCTTGAGTTATCTGATGTTTCCTTTGAGAACATGATGGCTTTCGGTTTTAGCTGCTGGCCAACCTTCCCCCCCCCATCCCTCCTAATCTGTCTAAAATTAAAAATGATTGAATTACAACAGGATAGATGGAATTTTGTTTATATCATCAATGATCAATGAAATATGACGTATGTTACTAATGTACAGGGAGTATTACCCGTGTCTACAGATAAGCTGAAGAGGGAAATTATTTATTTATTAACTTTATACTCTAATTACTACCTACAGCTACTAGTTAAACATGACTGTATGTATAGTCCATGTTGTACATACTTTGATATCCAGGTAAGAGAGTAAAAAGCCAGTTTATGTCTAACAACATAATTAAAATGTATTGTAATGTAGAAGAAACTGGCTACGGATATCCTTCATGTTTCCAATGTTCATTTAATCATTGTAGTATTCATTACTTTCGTGACAATTTCCTGATTACATAATTGATGAGTACCATGTATTAAACTTTAATTTTCAGTTATAAGTTAAAACTTCTGCAATGTTGTTATAACTCAAAAAATCTGGCAATCGGAAAACAGTGACTTCGATGACAACGATCAGTGCCTGAACACATCTACCCCGTGACTACTAGCTCCGAAGCCGAAACGAAGAACATAAGATAACTAAGCCAACCAGTAGACAGTTCAATTATATTTTACTCATCCATGTATATACATGCAAACGTGACCACGCAGCGTAGCAAATAGGAAGGATAACGTTTATGCAACAAAGGTAATAACAATGACTAGGTACTAAGATGCAGATACATAATTAATTGATTATAGTTTCTTAATGATAACTGAAATGATAATACTTTCTGAGTCCAACTGGAGGTTAGGGCGATGAGAAGACGACAATAATACAAATGAAATAATCAATATACATATGATGAAAATAACTAGTACAGTCTTCTGAGAAACAATTTTTGAAAGTTAGTTACCCTTCTAGATTTGCCCGATATAACAAATATTTAAGATTTCTTATCCAAAACATATCCATAAATGATAATTGTGATTAACTACACTTCCTTAAAATGAAATCATTAATGGAAATTACACTGTAATATACAACTAAATAAGAATTTGAAGACTTTGACTGCAGCTTGTATCTGCATGTATGACATCAAACTCAAATCACTAAACGTCGAAAGCCAAAAATTAAAGGACAGTATTGTTGTGACGCGTGGTTTAGATCTTTTGTCGACCGCAAAGATCTCCGTCGTAAATTGTTATCTGTCTAGGTTGACCGCACGCTCCGACTCCTAAGCTATGATTCGACCCCCCAGACTGAAACTACTCGTCAACAGGAACACGAGAAAGAAGACAGGTAATACCACAAAAACACTTAAATGCAAGAGTTCAATTATGTACAGAAAATTAGGATATATATATATATTATCATAAATGTCCTTCAGGCTTCTAGAGAATTCTGTAACCATCTAAACACAGTAGTGCTAAGATATTTGACCAATCACAGACATAGAACGTGACTTCTCTCTGTCTATAAGTTTCGGATTAAAAGCTACCTGCGTTCTGATTGGACACAATATTTCATATTAATCTCTATGTCATATTGAGCATGTTTCGAGGGCTTTTCTGAGCCTACCCAACAAGTATGTATCAACTATGAACAATGATCTACAAGTATTTATTGTTGTCAGCTAGTCAGAGAGTACTATTATAATTCATCATATCTAGTAGTAAAGAGTTGTGTTACCGATCAAGTAGATGGTGATACGTCAGTACGTCTGTACATTTCACTAAGTGGTGATTAGATGTAATGTCTTTAACATCTTTCATTCATCTTCAAGATCGATATGAGCCATCCTAACAATAATATTCAATTTAATTTCATTCGATGAATATGACATGATTAGTGTATGCTAAGAGCATTACGGATAACCTTCATTAATATGATCTAATAAATAATCTTTTAATTTTTGAAATTTTTTAAATTTATTATTTACATTTTACAATCTCTTGATAACAAACTACTGTCAACTACTATGTAGATAACTTTAAAATTCGAATCAGTTGATTAAATGGAAACTAGCCAAGAGATGTTCTATGATGCTGTTCCTTACGTTACAGCTATTCCCTTTCGGTAACCACAGTCTTTGTGTTCTCGAATTCTTTTGGACAACAGGCGCATCAAATGACTGAAATATCTTACTCCACAAAAGAAAGCAAATTGTTAGACACACTTAAACAAGGTCAAATGCCATTATATTTTTTGAGTTATTTTATGTAAGGTTTACTTAAAGACAAGATTTTTGGAGTTGTAGAAAAAAAAGTGCTTTTTGATGACATTTGCAATTCACTTCGCCAAACTATCAACAGGTAGATTATCTTTGATTTCACGTACAGTGTCATTTTGGAAGGAGAAATATTATGTCCTCTGGGAGTTTTTGTTTCCATATTTTTCTCAATGAATCTTGATTAAAAGTGTCTTACTTGATGTCTTCTTGAGAAAATCTACTTCATTATCTATAGCATCTATGAAACAGATTTTTCGTATGCTTAAAATGAGGGACACAAGAAGGATTTTGTTATGTTGGGTGATTCAAGGAAAATAACTAACTTCCAGAGCTATTAGGATAAGGTTGTATTTTCCCGCTGATTTGTAATGGACTGGGATGTAGGTACATCTAGCCGATGAGTCCCAAATAAGACGAAACGCGCGTCCTGGATTCCGCTTGCCAGTCGCAATCGAACTTAAACATTCTAGAGCTATGTTTTAGAAGACTATTTCTAGTATTTTAGTTGTGTGTAATGTAAACACTGTATTTCTATCGTCATTTCGTTCCCCTTACCCTATCCTCACGTTTAGCATATTTACAGTCAGCATATTATCTCTCATTTATGAACTACACTTAATTGATTGTGTACATGTTACTTTTATTCACTACAATTGTTTCCCTTGTTTCATATTAATGCTAACTCTCTAATTGACTGGTTGTGCGGTCTGGATTATGTGTATATAAACTAATGCTTAAACTACAATAGGATTTGTTTTGTTAGTTCATCGTCTTATGTTCTTCACATTCCAGCCTGGGATCGAGTAGGCATTCAGGCAGACATACAGAGACCAGCTAGGCACTCTTGTCAGAGTTTGTTATTTCAACTTCGTGCTCACAAGGTCATACTGTCATTACAGCTTTTTTGACATTATAACAGTTCCTTTCTCTGCTGATGGGGACCCAACTATAGAAACTAGTCAGTTGACTGTTCTAAATAGGTTCTCTTTAAATTACTCTTTGCAAAGTTCCATCAAGTTTTCTTATCAATTCGACATTCGTAAAGTGAAAATATCGTTCATTTTCCATCATCAGTAAGAATTTGATAGACGGACGGCAACTGTTGAAGCTTTGTAACAGATTGTTTAAATTAACTTTATTACAACAGACAATAGAAGTATTGTCTACATATCTTCTAGACAAATAGATATCGTCAGCTATTGGCTTCTATTAGTTATTTTCTAAGCTGATCGGTCAGCTGATCTAGTTTCATGATTTGAATCTATAGGTAATAATGGGTAATTTTTAATATTATTAGTAACCAACAACAAGGTAGTTAGTTGTTTGGATAGCATAGAATGTAAATAGAACAAATAGGTAATTAATTCATAATTTATCTATTTATTTCATGAAATGCCGATATTTGAAAGAGTTACTAAGCAACTAGATAAGGAGTGGAAGTGAGAGTGTGAATGAAAGAGAGAGAGAGAGAGAGTACCAATCAAACATTAACCAAATAATTTCCATTCAGTTTCAAGAAACTGGAATACATTACACATTAATATAAAGTGAATCTTTGAGGAATTATTGTATTAGAATACATTTTATAGATTATGCTTATCAATTATGATCAATAAATATTCTATCAATTGAACTTTTATACATGAATATTTCCAAGATAATCTGGATGTTTCCGTTACATCAATGTTTATTTGCTAGTTATAAAGGTTAGACTGAATACGCGAAGGTAACCCCTTCGAAATACATCACTGAATATTATCCTATCTGAGTGTCTAAACGATTGCGTAAGTCAGACTACAAGTCTATTATTGAATACTTAGTAACTTCAGATAACCCAACTACACCAAATGAGTACAAATAAAAATGTGTTCACAAAGGAGGCTTTACGCATCCACTAATTTAAGAACTAAACCTTCTCGAACTCCCATTTTACCATAGTCTTAACCCCTCCCCCTATTGCCTGTAAGTATTCTTATTCATTTATTTCTAATCTTTTCTTCATATTTAACAATTTGACAATAACTACCAAAAACAATATTTTCATTTCACCAATTCTTTACAATTATTTGGCCTATTACATAATCAACTACTAATCTCAATACTTTCGGGACTATTACATAACTCATGATTGGTACCTGAAAACTTTTAACTTTTTTTCATTTGGTTATGACAACCTCAGTTGCAAAACCGACTCCATTCTTTTTTTTACTATAGTCTATTACATGCGAAATGTACTATATGTTTACTCATGTATAACTAAAGCAAATTGCATTGTCTAAAAGAAAGATTGCTTTCTTTCTTTACTTATCTATCAATGAAGGGATAGTAATTTGCGTTTGTCCAAATTTTAACTCTATTTACTCTTCTTATTATGCCATCATCTATTGTCTACAACTGATAATATTCATCTAGCATCCTGATATCGATGAACTCCACTAGTCATTGTTTCTTATACAGGACTCAAGGAACTATGGTTCACTATTTGAATGAATCACTTAGATCGCAGTAACTTACATTAGTTTAAGCGTAGGTGTGATATCGGTTTATCAGTCACTCAGTCAGTTACAACGTAGAACTTGGTACATGCTTACATCAATTCAAGTTACCATGCCCCGATTAGTAGATAGTGATTAAATTGTCGGATCAAATCCCAGAGTAGGGGAGGTAGTAACAGAGTTAGTATTAATGGTAAGGATTAGAGATCGAAGATAAGATTTAAGAAAACATAATTCAGTAAAAGGAAAATTGTGATAAGTTCAGAAAACTAGAATTTGAAGGAAGGCAAGGAGTGGATGCACCTGCGGCCTTGCCAACGATTTTGAGCCATACGACCCAAAGTCTCTTACCACTTGTGACGATCATCACGCGGACCCCAACCAGGTAGTCTGCACCTATTAGCATAGCTCAGCCTAGTTGACAATGATTTCATGGTCTGGTGTCATGTTATCGTTTGACCGACCCAAGGTTTCTTTCAACTTACTCCCACACCAAACAGCATTTCTCGTCGAGGTAGGAGGTGGTTGGGCATACGTAACACATGTCGTAACCACCTTAGCTGATGGAGATTTACTACTTCATCAAGCGACTTACTGTATTTACCTAGTACTCTATTCCTAACCCACGTATTGATAAAAATCGGTTTATCAACAAAGTAGTGAGCATACTAATCAGCAGAAGTGTGTCTTGTTCTAAACTATGAACATCAGATATGGTTTTTGCCAGCAAGAGATATAGGTAAAATCCTAATGATTGATCATGGGTGCATTCTGAGTATTGCTCGTATATGACTACACACTAATGTGAAATGCTATGCTGGGTGAAAAGAGCTGTTTAGTGACAAGAACTAACAATCACCATCAGTTCCATACATTGATTTCAGTAATTATTAGCTGCTAAATTATTGATTAGAGAATATTACTAGTGTGATTTAGATTACGAATTGATTCCATCTAGATAACCACTGGAAATCATCGTAGAGTTTATCATAAACATAAATAGCAGGCAGCTGTTAAGTAACCAGAAACTCAAAATGAATTCTTTTTTTACCTTATGTCTTTGTTTTTGTACTTCTCAAATGAAAAAGTAGGATAATATGCATGAAATCATCATATCTCCCCATATTAACAAATAGGATTTAGAAATATAGCGTGACGATTATCCATTGTCATTGGTGATAATTGTCTCATTCACGACAGTTGTGAACTGCATCAATTACGACTTCTCGTTAAAACATCGGGAATATTCTGTAGTCACTAATTAACGAATGATTGCATTCGAAATGAAGTGGTGAGATGTGATGACTGGTGGTGGTGGTGGTGGGGGGGGAAGTTCACACTTTTCAAGAGTGAAACAGTTATCACAAATTAAAATGGATGATCATCGAGCTACATCACAAAGTGATAGAAATAAGAGATGCCAGATGGCCCAATAGTGTATATAAATAAGCGTTCTTTGTGAGGGCTGAAGCCGTTGGGTTAGATTTTCTAGTAGAATCGAGAATGCTCACTTATGTGCAGTCCCATACTACGTTGAAATAGCTAACCAGTCCTCTCTAGTTTTCATTGGTACTCCAATTAATATCAATCTATGACGCATACAAAAAGTCAAATTAGTTGCCTATCTCTACAATCTATCTCAATGGAATAAACACTTTTTCATAGAAATCAATAAAGTTTCGCCTTTTTTTTTCTTTAACCATCTGTTTATTTTATTGTAACAACATAATGAAGAGGTGGAGTGAGGAGGAGGAGGAGGAGGTTGGTAGAACTAAACTAACATCTACATCTACACGTACAATTGATGAGTTCATCTAACTAATGGGTAACACTAACATACAATATGAATATAATAGAAAATATGAACAACATACAAAATATGCCAATCAATTAATGTCACCGTTTCTACATCAGCAACAAAAGAAAAAAAAATTTTTTTTCTCTGAAAAATTTAATAAATAGACAATTTACCTCTTTTAATTAATATAAACAATACAATTGAATATTGAATAGAAATTCTATATTCTATGCATGATATTGAACTTTATCTGTCTACAAGATACGTTTATACTTAGAAAGAATGGGATTATGCCTGTGGATAGTGTGTTTACAAGTTGTTTACACATTAATTCTTTTTTTTTTTTTGAAAATCTTATTCTTACACTGAAGTAACATGAAGGGGGGGAGGAGACTTGGTTTTCGGTACATATGGTTACATCATTATCATCATTGACATCATGAATAAAACTGATTTCTATACATGTAATTCTGTTTATAACATTATAATTAATATATATGTGCTTTTATAGATTAGAAGAACATTAGCAATGACTATTGTGCTGGTTGGAAAGAGAATTAGGTTACCATGGTGATTGTATATTTCAATATATGTCAATTATTGTTAGTAATCATTTTCACATATTTTTATTTTATATAACTGGTAACTTAATGAAAGTGTAAAGTCTAATGGCTAATTTATTACTTTGTATTCTTCGCAGATTGACTATATCAGTGAAAATTAGGGAGGACTGTTGTATAACCGTTACGTTCTAATACAGAACTCCTCAGGAGTGGGATAATATGTATCCTTAATTCCACCAGGAAATCAATTACTTGGCCTTCATGTCTCGTGAAGAATGCTTGACCGTCAACACCACTAAAACAGAGTCTAACGGAAGACTGTTCATCCTAATTAATTTGTGATAGCGTGAAAGTCAGTTAATCTGACTAGTGAAAATTACTGCAATCTTGTTTTGTCTGAACAATACTAGTCTCACTTTCGATACCTTGGTAAGATCAACGACAAGCAGTTCTGAGACTTCTCATATTAAGACGAAATGGCCATTTAGTGTTCTCTGGTCTTCAGCAGTACCAAACCAAATAATTGTATGTGGCAAATACAAATAATTAATTGACCTCCTTTCTCCATAAAACTGTCATTCTTATAATTGGTAACTGTTAAGTTAGATTTTAAAACTAACAATATTTAGTGTATGGATACAATTCAAATACAGAAAACGTGTTTCGTCCTATTTACGACTTATCAGTATTCTAGATAAATGTGCATCCTACAGTATTGATATTCACTACACAGATGCTTGAATATAAACGGTAACACATTATGGAATGGTCGACTGAAATGAGTAACTTACTAAAACGTTTACTGAGCATGAAGGTATTTTCAAGAGTTAAAGGATATCTGGATTGAATAGCTCAATGGAAAACGTGTTGACATCAAAAGTGAAAGGTCCTAGATTCCATGTTTATTATGTGAATCACCGCTAGAATGAAATCGCATTCATATGACAAATCCCAGATAGAATGACACGTTCATCACATATTTGAAAGTAATCAAGTGGAAATCTTAGATTAATCTGTTTTGTGATATTTTATTACATATCAGGATTACGTACTTGAAATCTAGAAAGAATTAATACATCACTAGCTATGCAATATCATTTCATAATAGTGCAAATATTGCCAGATCAATTAGACTGGTAATAGTATTACAACTCGATCGACAGAATTCCATCATTCACCCTAAAACATGGCTAACAGCTTGTGAAAAATCTATCAGAAGCTTACACCGATAAAGTCGTCCAGAATGACGATGAAAGCTCCATCATTAGGCCATCTAGCCCAAAGAACTTAGCATAACTAGAACCATCTTCCTTAGCTACATATCTTCTCTACCACAACATAAAAGTCACATTAGTCACTTCATAGTAAGTGCATTTCAGTTAACATTGTGTAATTTTCTAAACTCAGCTTCTTGTATGTCTGTAAAATTAATACTCCATTTTAGATTGAGCAAACCAGAATTGATGAAAAAATTGTGATTTTATACTACTCAGCATAGAAAATATCTATAACTTGTTGTATTCTACATAGCTTTACATTTCTGCAAAATTCATGAAGGGCCAGGGAAAGTCTTCAACAGAGTGTCACTAGACCGAATGAAAGATTCAGTCGACGCTCAACTTTGAGATCCATAGGCCGGATTCCTTACAGATATGTCATGTACCGACGAAGTTGCGACTCTACGGACCATTATTTAATAATCAATTTAATGAACTCACCACTTTAAATATGTATCCTTGACTATGAGATGGTATTTGACAGTGTAAACAGGAGAACTTTGTGAAGACTTCTACGACACTACGGTGTACCCCAGAAAATAGTCAATATCACTAGGAATTCTTACGATGGACTACATTTCAAAACAATGCATGGAAATAGGTCACTACTAGACCACACAGTCGGCTATCAGTGGAAAAGCCTTTGCCGCTGAACTAGAGGGTCTCGGGTTTGATCCTTCATAGGGTCATGGGAGCGCCAGCTGAAGAGTCCCTACTGGGACAAAACAGCTGTCCAATGATTCCAGGTGATCAATGGTTGTGCAATTCAGACTAATTCGTGATATCAAATTGATATTCACTACACAGATGCTTGAATATAAACGGTAACACATTATGGAATGGTCGACTGAAATGAGTAACTTACTAAAACGTTTACTGAGCATGAAGGTATTTTCAAGAGTTAAAGGATATCTGGATTGAATAGCTCAATGGAAAACGTGTTGACATCAAAAGTGAAAGGTCCTAGATTCCATGTTTATTATGTGAATCACCGCTAGAATGAAATCGCATTCATATGACAAATCCCAGATAGAATGACACGTTCATCACATATTTGAAAGTAATCAAGTGGAAATCTTAGATTAATCTGTTTTGTGATATTTTATTACATATCAGGATTACGTACTTGAAATCTAGAAAGAATTAATACATCACTAGCTATGCAATATCATTTCATAATAGTGCAAATATTGCCAGATCAATTAGACTGGTAATAGTATTACAACTCGATCGACAGAATTCCATCATTCACCCTAAAACATGGCTAACAGCTTGTGAAAAATCTATCAGAAGCTTACACCGATAAAGTCGTCCAGAATGACGATGAAAGCTCCATCATTAGGCCATCTAGCCCAAAGAACTTAGCATAACTAGAACCATCTTCCTTAGCTACATATCTTCTCTACCACAACATAAAAGTCACATTAGTCACTTCATAGTAAGTGCATTTCAGTTAACATTGTGTAATTTTCTAAACTCAGCTTCTTGTATGTCTGTAAAATTAATACTCCATTTTAGATTGAGCAAACCAGAATTGATGAAAAAATTGTGATTTTATACTACTCAGCATAGAAAATATCTATAACTTGTTGTATTCTACATAGCTTTACATTTCTGCAAAATTCATGAAGGGCCAGGGAAAGTCTTCAACAGAGTGTCACTAGACCGAATGAAAGATTCAGTCGACGCTCAACTTTGAGATCCATAGGCCGGATTCCTTACAGATATGTCATGTACCGACGAAGTTGCGACTCTACGGACCATTATTTAATAATCAATTTAATGAACTCACCACTTTAAATATGTATCCTTGACTATGAGATGGTATTTGACAGTGTAAACAGGAGAACTTTGTGAAGACTTCTACGACACTACGGTGTACCCCAGAAAATAGTCAATATCACTAGGAATTCTTACGATGGACTACATTTCAAAACAATGCATGGAAATAGGTCACTACTAGACCACACAGTCGGCTATCAGTGGAAAAGCCTTTGCCGCTGAACTAGAGGGTCTCGGGTTTGATCCTTCATAGGGTCATGGGAGCGCCAGCTGAAGAGTCCCTACTGGGACAAAACAGCTGTCCAATGATTCCAGGTGATCAATGGTTGTGCAATTCAGACTAATTCGTGATATCAAATTGATATTCAACTATCACCACAACACCCAATTGTAATTTATTTGTCTGATGAATGCTTAAACAGTTACTCATTGTCTGATCATTATCAATTTATTATGTAAATATTCATATTCTATGCAATTCACAAGAAAAATAATTTTCGGAAATTTATTTTCATTCCTGAAATGTTTTTTTTTTCGCTGGAGGAAGAGGGGGGTTGAGTGTGGTTTTCATTCGCCATTGTTTACTTTAGTTCTTAGTAGTTTCTCAGGCTATAAATTCGAAAACGAATGGTACAGCCTTTATTAATACACTTATTATCATAAACTGGTAAAGTGGCATGTCTTCACTCTGTTATTTGTGCAAGTATCGTCAATACCACCGACATCTTAGTAATGAAGTGGTAAATTCTTCTGATTACGTGTTGATGGTGGCTCCCAGAAACCTCAACGAAGTCTCCAGAACTCTTCAAAGAGCTAGAAACATTCTATTCAATCACTGATAGACAGAATCTTCCAGAAGATCAACGTGGCGCGTTTTAATTGAGTAGTAGTTAAAACTTCTTATTTCGGATTGGACGGATTATAATAATGATTTCGTTGTTTCAGAAAACTATAAGTATACAGATATTTTCTACGGAAATCACTCTCTATCTAACTGGAATAAAGTTCTTGTCTACTCGTCTTCTGTCTTCTGAATTTACGATTAGGAGAGTTCAAGACGTTCGAGTGCTAAAGTTGTTTGCGGCTAGTCAAGCAATTACGTACGAGTTATAGCAGATAGGAAATTGCACTATATGCCACCGTATACATGATGTGTCGCCTGGGCTTCGTCTGCAAGATCATCTAGATAAACTGCAACCATTGAAAAACTGTCAACTGAGTTGTGTATCTGACTAAATTTAAACAGACTTGGAAGTTCTGATTGTCCAAACATTTAGTGGAGCTTACCGATAACATTCAGTGTGATTACTTCTTTCCAATATTGTTATATATCCATAGTCAAATGCGATAAATACTGAATCCCAGGATATCGGTAAAGGATGAACGCTTACTCTCTGATTACCTATCAAACAACGAACGGACATGAACAACACAGTAAATCGTAGTTATGTCTGGTTAAGAATCTTGTTACTGTTTGTATTCCCTCTACCACGCAAACGTAAACAAAGGATTCACATCCACAACCAACTGCTCGTCTACCTTATTAAATAATACATATTTTGAGAAACTAATCCCCATGTTAAGGATAATCTTGTCGGTCGCTGTCGATATCATTTCGCCTTGAACATGCATTAATTATGAAAATCATTCATTCAACGATAGTCATCACGGATAATGAAATGATGGAAGGTTTAATTTTCACAAATTGTTAAATATCTAACGAACTTACTTTATAACTGAAACATTACACCCAGGAACATTTGTCTAAAAACATTACAAGTCTCTTTGTGGGAGACGGGTATAAGAGACTACATTGTACTACAGGTAGGTTCTTCATTAGTCGTTTGTAACCATTTAACTCATCCTAGAAGATTATGAGCCCTGATGGACTGGTATCTTTCTAAATCTCTACATGGATGCAAAAAGCATTTCCGGCTTTTCTCAACTGACACCACAGTTGATGTCTGTTTATCAAACGACAATTGTATTCTACAGAATTCTTTTCTCCCTTACTACTTGCATGTAAAATATGATCATTAAGAGCAGACGACATTTGTAGGCTATCGGTATCTGGAAACCTATGTCTTCGAAACACCGTTCACTTTTGTTGAGACCATGAGTTACATAATAATGTAGTTAGACTCAGGTACAGAGGAAAGACGGTAAGTTAACTGATGCTGTTATGAATCTTCATCGACAGAGGTGGTTGGGACATGTATTACGAATGCCCAACTACTGCCTATCGCAATACTCAATTTTGTCTGACACTAGAGAAGGACGGGAGAAAGCACTAGGTGACCAAACTGAAACATCGTATCAGTCTATTAAGATAGTGACTGTTGGATAAACTGTGTTGTTAGATGAAGACTAATTGGTTGTGGTCGGCATCACAGTTATGACCAACAGTTAGATGTTCTAGAAAGTATAGCTTAGAATCGTTCATAGTGGCACAGATGCATTCAGTCTTTGTCTTTCCTTAAATCGTAAGCTTAAAATTATTTCATATATCTCTCCCTGCGGACTGATTTATTCCTATTCTATATGTCCACCCTTTTTCCTGTTTCATTGTCGTAACTAATACTTACATAAATTCGGTGTTCATATTTCTATACTGCTAGATATGTCGACAGGAATCGATGAATATATTTCAAATTTCTACGATAAACATACCGACCTACTTACATACGATTGATAATCGTATAGAAGGTGCTAAGTTCAGGACAGAGTGGTAAAGCTTAATTCCTATACACAGAAAAATACTTCAGTTAGTAGGTATCCACTGAATATTACAGTGCAATTCTCACTGAAGACTTCATTTTAAGCGTCTAGAGTTTTCTACATATTCCTGAACGGAAAACAAATACAGTAAGTGATATGACTTAAAGTGAAATCTGTAATGAAAATTACACTCTGTGAATTTCAGTGTTAACTCAATCAATAGATAAGTAGGAAACTGTCTGAAAATTCGATTACAGTACAGTGTAGGTAGCAACTTGAGTAATATTAAACTGTTGGTAAATAATAACTATTGTAGCCAATAAGCAATGATCTAGAAAATCCGAAGCTAATCTGAGACCAAGTTTTGATATCATGCTTGATATCTATATGGCATAAATTAATAAAGAAAGGCTCACCTTTGACATTATAGGGTAAAAGTTGTAGTGACAAATGTATGAAATGCTGAATTCAAGCAATGCAAACGATGCATAATCTACAAATTATCCTTGTATCCAAGCCAATAACCTTTAGCCTTAACTAACCCTAAATTTAAACTAAACGCAAGTCTAACCTAAACACTAGCGTAGCAATAACCTTGAACCCAAAACAGAATCAAGTTAAAGGTGTAAAGATGGCTATTCGCGTCCTGCTTGTTTAGATTTCAAATGATTAAACATTCTTTGAGTGACCGGAAGGTCGTCAGTTAATTCTAAAACGTGATGTGAATGTATCGTAATCCACCGATTTATGGTTTCCAATGATTGTCTAACTCAGGTTAATTCATGATAATGAGTTGAAAAGAATAACATCAAATCCTATTAACTGATTAATTATCGATTATTCATCTCTACCATTGCTGCTGCCTTGACATGGTGCTCTGGTTCTCTCTTTAAGGTCCTGTCTTTTCAACCAGGTCGGTTGGGGAGCGGTAGACTAGAAATATCAAATCTGAAGTCAGACAGAGAAGTCGTACTCCAAACCGAACGGGAGCGTGGTAGCAGTAAGTGTTTCCCTCAGACAACCAGCATTGTACCGGTGCTGATTTCCAACTGAAGGAACGTGGGGTTAGAAAAGATTGGCTCTAAAAATAAACATTTCACCTTACTCTGCAGATTTCCATCACTGATGATAAGACCTTTGCAGACACTGGGTTAATACATCGAAAACAACTTGTTTAAAGTAATATTGTTGTTAGATACAGATTACTAGGAAAAAATGGCAAATCAGATGTTGGAATTGTAAACCTTCACCGATTGAG
The DNA here is from genome assembly GCA_034768735.1 of Schistosoma mekongi. NCBI lineage: Eukaryota > Metazoa > Platyhelminthes > Trematoda > Strigeidida > Schistosomatidae > Schistosoma > Schistosoma mekongi. The sequence continues at coordinate 4,264,441 of CM068312.1, forward strand.
ATGGTTGGGACACGTACGACATATACCTAATGATGGCCTGCTTCATTTCGCGTTCTGAGCTGGGGTAGGAGTAGGATAGAAAAAAATTAATGGGTCACCAATTAAAACACGACGTCAGTCTATGAAGCAGTTGATTATTGGTTGATTTTGACTACGTAGTTGGGGTCTGATTGATATTCGCTATCAGTAGCTGGAGACATTGTGTGACATTTCTAGGAACTAATCACAATGACGAAAGTACGTTGACTAATTTTCTTCTTTTAGATCATAAGTTTCATTATTTTTGCGAGCACATCGTTGCCTTATTCCCCCCTACTGTTGCATTCTGTTATCATATTATTCTTGTAAATTTAATCTTGTTGTATTAATGTGGTATGAAAACTTGAATCTATGCGCATGTGTACCAGGTTCACTGTCGTACATAGTAGAATGACCGGTTTATTCAAGAGAATTTTCAACAATAATGAGACTTACCGGATATTCTTATCAATACTCCATATTTTTAGTTGTGCTACGTCGTTTTAGGTGGGTATAGATGGTCGGACACAATTGTGGACTAAATAATATCATTATATTTTATGAATACCTATCTAATTACCCACGTTCGGGCTTTAGTAATCTGTTGTGTTATCAAGTCATTTAATCAAGATTAGAATTCAGATACTCTTAACTTGATACATCTCTAGAGCTTAGGAATATGGTGGATAATCAAAACCCTACATTATTTACTGCTGCACAAGGAAATGAATTTTTAGATGGAAGGTGGTTTGGGGATAGTTAACAGGAAATCCTTCACCTAAATTTCGTGCTATTTAGAGCCCGTCAACAAGGCGTAGAGGCAATCTTGAAAAGAACTTATGCTTCCCTGCTGATTCTATCTCGGGTCACTTAGTTTCACAGCCTCCACTGATAGGATTAGATCAGAACTGTAAGGCAGTTTGAAAAATATCAAATTGGTCAGTACACAACAATCAACCAAACTTGAAGTCGTGACTGGTGGGGTTCAGATATGTCACGAGTTATGTCACAGTTATCATCTATGAAAATGGGTGATCATCGCGCCATATTACAAACTGATGCAAATGGAAATTCTACAACTGGATGTTGGCCCTGTGGTACAGAAGGTTAGGTGTTTGCCAACCTGGAGAAGAATCTAAGGTGCGTATAGATAGGGTGTCTCGTACAAAGAAGAAATAGCTGTCCAATGCTCCCTAGTTTTCAATCGTACCCTACTAACACCAATCCTCGACGAATTCAATCCACTAAATCTAAATGTATCTTTACAAAAATAAACTGAATAAAATGACTCATCCTAATAGTCCCTCTCCCCCCCTGCCTGACTGATGCACACGCACATCCACCCCAAAAAATGAGTACGTAAATGTGTGATAAACTAATAATGAGTCATTTATTATCAGTATTTTAATTGATTTAAATAAATAAGGATACATGTTAGTGGAGGGGGGGGGTGGAGTGAGAAATTGCCTAAGTGGTAGATTAACAAAATCCCATTTTATGTTTATATGCTTAATTTATTTTGATATACGTTACATGTGAATAGAAAATGAATATATAATAAATAAATGAGAAGGGGTGGCGTGAAGTCGTGGTGGTGGTGGTGGTTGTAGTAGTAGTGGGGGATGGGGGAAGTAATAGGAAGAAATCCAATTGTTTCAATTTTCTTTATATCGATTTGTAAACCTATTTACTTCTGAATGCCGACAAAAATAGATGAAAGCGATAGAAATTTCCAGAAAATAAAAATACAACTAATCGATTTAAAAAAAATTTTAGATTTGTTTATCAATGTTCAAAAATTAAGTAGATTGGCTAGAGTACAGTATTCGAACTAGTAAATACGATATTTAAATGAACGAGTAAAATTTCACAGTTAATCAATGTGTGACAGTATTGTTGTCAAGGTTGCCAACATCCTGAAATAAAATGTTTATCATAGACGAACAATCATATTAATCAGTCAATCAATACATGTCACCCCACGTGGAGTATAAGCTGCCAATCACCATTCTCCAACCAATTCTGTCCTTGGTTCTTCTTCCCGAATGTTGTTCATTCTTTTCATGTGTGCCTCGAATTCCCAATCCAATGTGTTCATTGATTTTTCTTTTTTCTTTTCGCCTTCATGATTCCAAGTTAGTGATTGTCTTGTGACATAGTTTGATGATTTCTTCAATGTGTGTCCTATCCACCTCTAGCATCGTTTCCTAATTTCTTTCTCACCTGGAATTTGGTATGTTCTCTGCCACAGAAGGTTTTTGTTGATGGTATCTGGCCAACGGATCCGAAATATCTTGCACAAACAACTATAAATAAATACCTGTATGTTTTGGATGATGCTTTTGGTAGTTCTCTGTATGGGTTTCAGCTTCATACAATAGAACTGTCATGATGTTTTTGTTGAAAATCCAGACTTTGATGTTGGCTGATATTTGGTTTAAGTTCCAGATGTTCTTCAATTGTAGAAATGCTGATACTGTTTCACCTTACCAAGCCATGCCTTTACATCTGTATCAGATCTGATCCTCCTTTGTTTATCAATGAATGATGCTGCCCAGTTAGGTAAAAGTTTCCACTTCTTACAGGGCTTCTTCGTCAAGTGCAATTGGATTGTTACTTGTTATACTGTGTTGTATCTAAGGGTCTTAACTTACTCCTTGTGTATGTTGAGGCCTTATACTTCAGAGGCTGTTGCTACCCTATCTATCTACATTTGCATTTGTTGCTGTGTATGGCATAGAAGGGCTAGGTCGTCTCCAAAGTCCAAGTTATCTAGTTGCATCCATGTTGTCCACTGAATTTCGAGCTTGCCTTGTGATGTTGCAGTTTACATAATCCAAAATATCATAGCTGAACATAAATTCAACTATGTTGTTGGACAAAAGTTGGATAAAACTCAATGTAAAGTTACGAAAAATGTAGAGTAACGTATAGTAAAGTGTAGGCAAGCTCCGCATTTTTCATACATTTCCAAAGTGTTTTACATACTGATTTACACAACCTTATGCGATTTACCACCAACATTTTGAATCAAGTATTGGTTACAGTTCCACTGTGATCATGATAGAAGTTTGAATTTCCTGTATCCATCCTGACGATAGAAGTCTCTTAGTTGATTCTTCTTCTTTGTAAATATGTAGACGGATTCAGTTCCAACCTCAGGTTGCGTTGAGAAGTTCCAATTATCGACGATTCTTACTATAAAACCTATTTCTCACTGTGAGATCTGACACAAAGTCATATTTCTAACACTGAAAGTTTAATATTAGCTAACATTTCTAATCTTTAACCTGAATACTAATCTTATCTTTGATCTGATGTTCATGGAATGTAATTTTAGTTCAAATTCATGTCAATCGTATTACCAATAACCTATTGTATTTACAGTCATTTCAGTGCTTCATTTTCTCCTTCTTATACTGTGCTCCAATCAAAATGTCAGATTGCTCGTCGAAAACAAAATATCTTGAATAACTTGAATGTATTTGGATCTTCTCGTTGATTTGTGATGAACTGAAATTGATCAATCTCTGTTGCCATATAGGCATTCTGAACGGATCGCAGACGAAACACGCGTCCTATATTCCGCTTTCCAGCCACAATCGCACTCAAAGAATCCTGAATGACACATCAATCAGTTGTATTCTTAAAAATTATAATGTTATAGTAAAGTTGTGGTAATAATGTTTGTATCATTCGAACATAACAATTAAACAATGACTGTAACATGTATCTCAGTCGGTTTATTAACTTGACGACTAGTTTATTTTCACCTTCACCGCACCTCACCTAGGTCTACACTTTCAACATTTACAACCTCTGATTTGATTAACCTTTTCTTTAATTCTTCAAACAATGAATACATGCATTAATGGTAGAAGACTTAATTTTATGCATTCAAAATGATAATCTTTTATTAGGACAAAGTTGTGTATCTTAATACCAATGTGCATGTTGTACACACATGTCTGTCTGGACTTAGTAATCTAGTGATGAACGCGGTGGCGTTCGACACGAGACGGACGGAGTTCGAATCCCAGTGTAAACATCAACATTGGGATGCAGGTACATCCAGCCGATGAGTCCGAAATATGACAAAAGGCGAGTCCTGGATTCCGCTTGCCAGTCACAATCCAACATATATGATAACCTTTTACCGGTCTTATAGCGAAATCACATAGTCATATAGTTGATCTGTTTAAATGTATCAGGTACCTATTGAAATATTCAATATTTCCAACAATGGCATATTCAAAGTTTTAATGGTTTCAGTGTTTTGTATACTTGACGTAAACAAAATACTCATTTTAATAAAGTAGCATATCACATAATGAATAATAACGACACACTTTCGGTTAAATAAAGTTTTCTCATTACTGATTGATCATAGCAGCTTATTGTAATAGTAACATACACACATAGGCGTAATCACTAATGTTGGCTAATTCTAAATTTGAAAATAGTTTACGGGTGAATCGCTTTATGATTCTTTCCTCACGCACACTTTCGTTCCATATCCACTTTCGCTCCATTATATTTGCTGATTAAGCAAAATATATTAACGAGTAAGTGAAAATTAAGGCATGAGATAGAAAGTTAAGTACTTCCGTCTCTTCTATCAGAACACCACATAATCTATCAGACTAACTACAAACTATATGTGTAGAATTCCAACATTGGCAATATTTACAACTTCTATGAACATCATACATACAAACAGTCATTCTGTATAATACATATTTTGGATGTTATGTATAACTTGATAGATGAAATTAATGATAGAATCACCCATACTTCCTCCACTATTTTTCGCTTTTCTAGTTTCATATTAAACATTGATCTGGTTTAAACAACTATAGAAAATCAGAGAGCTATTCATAGCTATTTTGTTTTGGTATAGGATTCTATAGTGTCAAGGCGCACTCATATTCCTACTGAGAGTCGACCTTTACACGATATCATTGGTGGATAACTGTAACATGCTCGATATAGTTGAACTCCATGTCCACTGTTCAGGTAGGTAGTTCTGGTCATACATTTTCTATCCTTGTATTATTTGTTCCACCATAAAATTGATAGCTTATTATTATTATTAGGAGTAGTAAGAGGAACAGGAAGAAGAAGAAAAAGGACGGAAATGGTAGTAATTGGATTTCAATAGTGTTAAACACTAATATCGGTTCTATCTCATGTCCACGCCATAACCACATGAGAAAATGACATTCGGGTGTCTCAACAAACACTTAACATTTAGACCCACTAGCTGGTAGCATCCAATTTTTGAAATTTCTAACTTCAATCAATTGGTGGTACATATTTCACCAACTCAACCATTATGATTAGTAGGTAACAGGCAAGCACTTAACCTAGGTGGCATCCATTGTGAAATCCTTTTATTGCAGCTTCAGAATTACTTTCTGAAGTCAGTGACTAGTGAAAATATACATTATTTGTTGTTGAGAGTTGTGAAGGTTGCTAATTATGAATTCAGTTTTACGAAATTATAAGTTTTAGATAGACATTTGGAACCAGGAATCACTAGATACATTTTTCATCCTAATTTAAGACTCCTTGTCAGTACACACTCGTGTTCCTATCAGCGGCTGAATCCAGATTGATTAGTGATATCAAGTTACATTTCAACAAACTCCATAACGCCCAATCATCAACAAGACGTCATTAAAAGTGAATTGTATCAAAACTTTAGTAACTAAAAATGGTCATGTTAATGATTTCCCTCACTATACAATCAATGGAGTGAATCTAATTAATATTACTGATTAAAGAAGTTAGAGTTAGAATATGTAGGAACGATGGTCAAATTTAAATTGATAGCTTCTCTATTTCTAAACACAATTCGTAAATAAGCCTAAGATGTGCTCAGAATTATACACCCGATATTTGAAAAATAAGATTCAAGAAACCAATCTATGTCATAAATATGAAACGTATAAACTAGAACGAATTCAGCAGTATAGAACTAAATTGGTAAAGATCCTTTTAACCTGTTATACGAAGGTAAACTGACATGTCCTAATCTATTTCTTCCTATGTTAAATTAAACTGAAAGGTGATCTAGGCTTTCCATAGACTCACTATTGATTGTTATATCTATTTTTCTTCTAGAGTTATTGTAATTTTTTCTGCAAATCTATCATCCCGATTTCTGTACGAAAATATACACCATCACACCTCTCCCAAGTACAATCATCAGTTTATTTTGTATTTCTTGTTAATGGTCTTTCCGGAATGGGTTATGTGAAAGCCTATATTCATATTCAATGAACGACTTTGTACTCTCTCCTATTTGTTGGTGCTTCATCCTCTTAATCTCTACATTGGAGTAAGCATAGTCACACTGGCTCCGATCCAACCAATCAGTAGTCAGATAGTCAGATAGTATAGGATCGTAGGTTCCTATTGTCCTGTCCTGGATGCAAGATCAGTGTTACACCTTTCTCGGCTGCCTTGTATCTTACCTTCATACCTCCAAGGTTATTTCAGAATTTTTAAACTGTTGGGACGGCTTCCAATAACCTCAGCTAAGTCTCCAGAACTCTTCAAAGAGCCATAAACATTCCATATAATTACTGATAGATAGAATCTTCCAGAAGATCAACGTGGCGCGTTTTAATTGAGTAGTAGTTAAAACTTCTTATTTCGGATTGGTTGGATCATAATAATAATTTTGTTGTTTCAGAGAACTATAAGTATACGGATATTTTCTACGGAAATCACTCTCTACCTTACTGGAATGAGGTTTCCTGTCTACTCGTCTTCTGTCTTCTGAATTTGAAATAAGGGGAGTTCAAGACGTTCAAGTGCTAAAGTTGTCTGCGGTAAGTCAGGCTATCAAGCACGAGACATAACAAGAACGAAGGATAAAGTTATTTTCATCTGAAGTTTAGTTTCTTCTATCGAGTCGTAAATTGTAGAAATTCTCGATCAGACCACAAAATAAGAGGACCTTTTTAATGATATAATGAAAGTGTAATTGAACCTTTTACTATTATAAATCACGAGGATTAACATGAATCACTTGGTCTCATATCATTATCAGTGAAGATAGCGATATGTTTGGCACCTGAAGAAGGTTGATTATCTTCAAAAACTATTTTTCTGTAGACTATTTCATTATTTATAATTGTATACAATGTGAATATTTTGTTCTTATTATTATTAGGTTGCCCTTGCTCCATGTTCCCGTTTAATACATTAACCGTTAGTATATCACTTCTAATTTATGAATTACAGTTAAATGATTGTGTACACTTTACTCCAGTTCACATTCGCCATTACTCCTATCTTGTATAAATGTTAGTTTCCTAATTGGTTGACAGTGTTGTCTGATTTTGTGTATATATAAAGGATTGTATGAAATACAGTATGATTCTCTCTGGTTGGTTCATCAATCATGTGTTCATTATTTCCGTCTTGGGACTAAGGAGGCATCAGGAAGCATGCAGTGACCAGCTAAGAACTCTCATTGACTCTCGTTATTGTGACTTCGTGCGCGTAAAATCGCACGAACCACTTGGTCATACGAGTCGATCATAACAGCTCTTTCTAACGGCACCACTGTTTGTTCAAATAATTCAATATAAAACGTGAAATTATTTCAATCTATGATTAACTGTAATTATTTATACATATAGGTATAGTGTTGTTTTTAAATAAATAATTGTATCCAACCCCTTCCTTAGCGTCTTCGAGGTTTCACTAAGCTTATCAACTTCTGAACACCAACATCACATTGTCGTTCCTAGTTTCTTTTAGTAATATGATTATTAAGTAATTATATATCTACGTGTTACTTGTAGTATGATTTATTTATCCTTTATATGATTCCAATCATAACTCATATCTCGCCTTAGGAAATTGTTTTTCACCAATAACCTCATATACTACTGAATTATTTAAGTCAGTCTAGAAGAATACTCATGAGCATTGTTATTATTATTATTATTATTACTAGTAGTTGTATTAAGAGGAAAAGGAGGAGGAAGGGGGAGGAAGAAGAAGAAGAAGAACAGAAATATTAGTAATTGGATTAAAATGGTGTTGAACACTATATGTTTCTTATTGGTTGGTAAAAGTTATTTAAACAATACATGTGCAGTACATTAGACAATTGTGAACCTAAACATGTTTTCCCAACTCATTAAATGCTAATTTTCAAGTAAAAAAACATAATCTGAAAGGAAAAGAACATGGAGTAAATCTACTTTTGAATAACTCACTAACATGACTGCGTCGAACCGACGCGTACATTAAGATATTGCACAGCAATGAAAAGATGTGGTCACTTGTATGGTTAAGTTCACTGAATATTATTGAAAAGATATAAATTGAAAAGTGATAGTTGTGAAATAATTACTGGGTTAGCATCAAGATAAGACTCATTGATCTTGAATAATCACTAATCTAAGTAATGTTCACATGCACAATACTGACACTGATCATATGAACTGGCAGATTCTTATCTAGTAATCACGATTAGTTAAGTTCAACAATATCAAGGGTATATTAGTCAACAATGAAGACGTAGGGTTATCGTAGCATGAAATACGTAATGATCTTCCAGTCTGTTCCAAAGTCATGATCATATAAAGTTTCTATCGTCTGACCAAATCGATTATGCTTAATGAGAAGACTAAAAACTCTAAAGACCGAATGATTATGTACATAATTCACCCGTGTACATATATATTCTCAATATAGAAATATTGACGGTGACCATTCATGCTTGGGTTTCTTATCTACCATGAATAATCAACTTCTTTACTTCAGTCTCACAGGATGACTGAATGAATTAGATTTGGATAGCGAAGAGAGTACTCCCCCCCATCATAGTTATAAGTATACTTCCCAAGTCAAGCAAGCTTTCTTATCGACTATCTTAGAATAAAAACAGACAAAACTAGCTTTATTTAGTCTCCTCTCAAAGAAAAGGAAAGTAATGGGGAAAACATTAGTTCACCACTGTCTATAACCAATTTTATTGAATCATCAGTGCACTGAATAAACAATAAACAAAAGAAGCATTCAACATATTTATTAGCGAAGTAAAGATTCAATGAAATATTGTTTATTCTTTCCTTGTTTATACTTGGTAAATTAACGACTAAGTAGTTTTCAAGTATGTTCTCTTATTTATCATATTGAATATCTTTTAATGTTTGATAAATAAGAGTTTTATACAGATAAGTACTATTGAGAATTGGAGGTGGTTTAGGCATAGTCGATGTAAAACTCTGAACACCAGTTTCATGCTGTTTAGCATTCGTGGATAAAACGGACGTGATATTCCATGATAAATTCTTTATTGTGTTGCCTAATCTAATAGTCCGAGTCTATTTTCACTAAGTTAGCCAGGGTGTGACTAATTCTATTAAGACAACAGATTATATTGTAATTTGGATGGTGGAATTCGAAAAGCACTATAAAAGACTAGTCAGACATCACATTGGTCATTGCTCAGTGATTAATTAACGTTGAGAATACTGGAACCATAAATACAACCTGGGAAACTTATTATTTTTTATAATTTAGTCATAAGGTTTTAAAGTCAACATTCACGTCTGCTCTATAGTTTAAAACCAGGATGGTGTTCTTGTCGGAACTATATTCTAATGACAAAATAAAGATACAAAATGACTCGAGACTTCCATCGTAAATATTATATGTAGAGCTAAGACGTTTTATGTTTTAATAGAGTTTCGGCCATTTGTCATTTTGTTAAATAATCAAGTTACAATATAAATTCACTTAGCTAGAAGCTAGACATTCTCGATTCAATATGTTTCATAGCTTAGAATTATAGTGATTATCTCAAACCGTGTTATTCTGGGCTTTGGTTGTATGGTACGTTGCTAAGCTATTCGAATGTATAGAGTCAATAATGTATGGATTCTAGCTCGAGTAAATTTCGATTATATTGAAATCACTTAAAAATATCACAGTTATACCAATCCGTTTTGGTGTTAAAATCTGGGATTATAGTAAATAGATACCACTTCTCTCCAACTCGTAATTAAAAATTGATTTTATGATTGTACTGGCTTTTTTGAGAGATGGTTGACTTAGGAACTATTTAGATTCAATATTCTAGTGAATAACACCTTGGTATATGGAAAGTTGGATATTTTATTTCAATCTCATTATGAGGATTCACAAATTTACTTGACTAGAATGAAAGAAAGAATAAATTCCATTGTTAGCCATAGTCTCATCTACTTTTGCTGAGTGTATATCAAACAATGTATAGCATAGTAAAGTTGAGATATGGTTAAGATCAGGATCAAGGAAGCATGTTGCGTCTCATATGGAGCTTGCAATTTAGATTTACCTGAATATCAGTTCTAATGTTCACATTTAGGTTTAATTTAGTCTCCTGTTGCTTCGAAAGTCAAAAAGCTATCCATGAGATTAGTGACTTCATGAATTCACTTTCTCGTTTAATGACAATGAATTTATTTGACAGAAATTATATTTAACTATCGTTATTGTTAAGGACTATAACTGACATTAACACCAGCACAAAATTAGAACAAACAGACTATAAAACACATGTCTTTGATATCAGTGAAATTTATAGGTCAAATATACTAAGATGTCTTAATAAATGCCAATATCGTGGATACCCGGCAGTAGGGATTGATCATTTTTAGTTCTCAACATCGCCTACAGAGTGAATACTAATTCATATAAGGAAGTTATATAAACAGAAAGATGGACAGACGTCCATTTTAGTACACTTTGTTTTGCATGTCAGTTTAGTAAACAATGATTAATAGATGATATTTGAGTGGCTAGTACCCAAATAACAGTTTAATTTGAATAATGATTGACTTATATAGTGTCATATCGAGGGCTGTATATGATTAGACAACCGCCTAAAACAAGAAATCATTGAACATTTTGTTCTTTTTAGTATTATACTCTTCATCAGTGGTCACACTCAATCCTAGTCTTGTCGGGAATAAGATAATCATCGCTAGTGGCATTAAGCAATCTTTGTGCTATAACGTAAATTGGAATTTTACTAGTGGATACCTGTTGACCTAGTGTTGCAGGTGGTTATGTATTAAGTGTTCACAGTAAAAGGTGAAGGTTTTGAGTCCTATTTTCTATTAGGTTCAAAGGTTGACACTATTAAGGGAGTTCCATGCTAGGACAAAACATCTATCCAGTGCTTCATGGTTTTCACTGGTATCCAACCAACATCAATCTATGGTAAATGCAACCAATTAAACTTAATAACAATATGTTTCCATAAAACTACGGCACTTCAGATATTTATTTATTTATTACGGTCATCTACTCTTTACGTAGTTATAAGCGTAGTAACCATCTAAAAATATAGTGATGATACCAACTCCCACGAAACTACGAATAATAATGTTGTGTAAACTATTGAAATAATAGTTCTTCCAATTGTATCTAGTAATATTTTTAAGTCTTAAGATAAATAACAGTTAACTGATTGACTATTAGATATCAGATGAAGAAAAACGTGATGGGAAATGAAGTTAAAATAAATTACTATTTAGTTGGAAATGTTTTTGGGGAGATTAATTTTAATCTTGTTTTCTGTATCAGTCACAAGTTGAATTGGATTTGGAACGATTAAAAACCAAGAAATATTAAACAGCTATTTTGTTCTAGTATGAGACTCTTAAGTGGGGTAGTGCTCACTGTCGATTTTACCTGGGAATTGAACGCGAGACCCCCCCCCACATCTGGTAGCCAGCAATTAAACATCATTGGGTTCTTTGAAATCTAATAGTTGCATTTGAACTCCAATCATTTTACGACATGATGAGATAGCCAACTCTTGGTTCAATTCACTGATGGGATCGAGAGGAGTCCCAAGACAGAATGCAGCAGTTATCCAGTGTTTACTTTTTTCAACTGTATCCAATCGACATCAATTTGTGACGAATGCATACAAGGAAATGGACAAACAATGTGTTTCAGTTTGCTTTGCGGTATCACTGAAGTATTGATTTTTCAAGAACATATATCTATATATAATGGGGTTTGCTATGTCAAGAAGATTATTTTAGTGAAGTTGAGCTGTTTTAGCTGGATTGTAGACTGATTACTAAACTTTTATCATCTATCTACACGATATCACCGGCAAAAACGTATGGTACTGGGGGGGTGATGATGAAAAACTTTTCGAATGAAAGTAGTAAATAAGCATGACTAATAAAATCCATGGGCTCAAGCAGCTGTTCCTTCGGCACTGCGGTCACGCTCCCAGGTCTTTCAGACCAACCCTAACACATTTCGCTTTTCAGGTACATCAAGAAGAACCCTTCCACAGCGTGGGCAACTGGGAAGAGATAACCGCCCTCATACCACTAACAACACACAAGATCACCGCCATTTTAATCAAACTCCTTCTTCTATTCCTAATATTTATCCTGCCCCCACCTTCAAGCCTACAACCTTATCTTCAACTTCCTCCTGTGTCATTCGTGCTAACGATTCCGGCCCACAAAATAACGTCCCGAGCATACTAAGACCACGCTCCAAACTTCAAATTGGTGCATTCAATGTACGAACCCTGTGTCAAATAGGGCAACAAGCCTCCTTAGCTAGGACATTAGAATCCCGCGCCATTGATGTATGTTGTGTCTCCGAAACACGCATACAGGATCCTAACGTGGTCCTTCACTTGACCTCACCTAGTCAAAGTGAAGAACCTTCGAGATACACTCTTCGTTTATCTGGCGATTCAACAGCAACTTCTCGTGGGCAGAACAGACGCTTCTTGAATGGATTCCTGTCGACAGTTTTCTATGTGCTGTCCGACTAAATGGTTCAGTAAGAACTCGGAAAGATAGGAACACATGCCGTTGTTTTTTCGTCGTTTCTGCTTACGCTCCCACCAACTGCAGCCTGGATGAAGTGAAAGATGAATTTTACAGAAAACTTTCTAAACTACTTCATAGGGCCAAACACTCAGATTTAGTACTCATTGCTGGTGATTTTAATGCCCAAATAGGTAGCTTGAACCAATCTGAAAGACATTTAGGTGGATGCTTCAGTGTTCCAGCTCAGAGAACGGATAACGGCGACCGTCTGCTGCTGCTTTGCTCAGATAATCAGTTATGTCTAGCCAACACGAACTTTAAACATACGGAGCGACATCGTGAAATATGTCTACCTCCTGGCCCTACTCAACGGTGGACTCAAATAGACCATATCGCCGTTAGTCACCGTTAGAGAAGCTCAATAGAAGATTGCCGATCTTTCTAGAGTTCATGTTTAGATTCTGATCACGCTCTACTACGAGCACGCATTTGCTTGCATCTTACTGGGCGAAGAAAAACTATCACAGGAAAACCTATTAGAATTCAGTTCAGCAATGAAACAGCCAAGATTAAATTCCAAGAACAACTGAGGAATCACTTAGGCAATTATAAAGATGCGTCCCGACTAGATACTGCTGGGCAAGATGTTCAAGCAGCTGTGGAATCTACAGTGATATCTATCAAGGACTTAAATCAAGAAAAATCAATGGATCTCAATGGCTTCTGTTGATTTAATAGACTCCCGAAGACTTATCCCATCAGGCTCCGAACACGATTATGAGCGACGAGTAATCAGGCATAAACTGACGAAAAGTCTGAGAAACGACCGTGAGCAGTGGTGGGTAACAAAAGCAAAAGAAATGGAAAAGGCAGCGGCGATAGGTAACACTAGACAACTTTTCAAGTTGATAAAAGAAACTGGGGTTAAAAAATCCAGCGTTAGTGAGACGATTTCCGAAAGAGATGGAACGCTTATTAGCTCTCAGTTTAGACGTTTAGAACGATGGGCTAAACACTTCAAGGAATAGTTTAGTTGGCCTTCAGCTACTCATGAACTTCCCACTATTTCGTGACAGCCAGAATGGAAAGTCGACTTAGGTCCCCCGACTCTTGTCAAAGTCAAAAATGCTATAGCCAATCTAAGGCGAGACAAAGCAGCGGGTCTAGATGGATTATCCCCAGAGGTGTTAAGGATGGTGGTCCCACAATGATAACCAGGCTGATTGATATTTTGACTAAGGTTTGGGAACTTGACATAATTCCGTCTGACCGGTGTCGATCGTCAATCGTCCTGCAATAACCATAGAGGAATTAGTTTGACTAATATAGTGTCTAAAATACTAACTTCTATAATTATCAGACGCTTAACTACAACTCGTGATTTCCAAGCATGAGAAAATCAGGCTGGTTTCAGACCTGGTCGCGGTTGCATAGACCAGATATTCACCGTTCGTCAGATCTTAGAACACAGACATACTTTTCGGCGCCCGACAATAGTGGTTTTCCTTGACTTGAAAGTGGCATTTGACTCTGTAGACCGTGAAGTTCTATGGCAGTATCTTTCATTGAGAGGCCTGCCCCAAAAGTACATAAAACTTGTTAAGGCTCTTTACTCAAACACTATTAGTCGTATCAGATCATATGGCGAACTGTCATCTGAACTCGTAACCTCAAGTGGTGTCCGTCAAGGCTACCCACTTTCCCCATTTTTATTTAATTTCATAGTCGACATACTGTTGGAAATTACACTTTCATCGTCTGCCCTTTCAGAAATTGATCTCCTACCAGGAGATCCACTTATTGACTTAGAATATGCTGACGATATAGTCCTGTTTGGCGAAGACGCTGATAACATGCAGAAGCTTTTAACAGCAATAAGCTCGAATGCAAGCATGTTCTACCCCTCTAAATGCAAACTATTGCTGCAAGACTGGTTTTCGTCAACACCTGAGATAATGATAGAGAGTGAAGTAGTTGAACACGTCGACCACTTCACTTATCTTGGAAGTCTGATTAGCCCTAATGGGTTAGTCTCTGACGAAATCTCAGTACGAATTCAAAAAGCTCGTCAGTTGGTAAAAGCCAACTTACGTCACCTATGGCGTAGACGAGATATTCGTCTCTCAACGAAGGCAAGAGTGTACTGCACAACAGTTCGCTCTGTCTTACTGTATGGGTGTGAAACTTGACCCTTAAGGGTAGATGACACTCGACAGTTGTTAGTTTTTGACCATCGATGTCTACGAAACATCGCTCGCGTTAGCTGGGATCACCGAGTAAGTAATAACGAGGTTAGACGACGAGTGTTAGGCAAATGTGGTAAATCAGTCAATGAGGTTGTGAATCTTCATCGACTGAGGTGGTTGGGACATGTGTTGCATATGCCCAACCACCGTCTTCCTCGACGCGCAATCGTGGCTGATATAGGAGCAGGAGGATGGGAAGAGAGTTAGAGGCGGCTAAACTAAAACATGGCATCAGTCCAGTTTGAGTCGTGTCGGTAGCTGCAGACTACCTGGATGGGGTCCTTGCGGTTACGTAACCAGTGGCTAGAAACACTGAGTGACATGTCTTGAAATCGGTCACAATGGCGCAGATGTATTCACTCATTGTTCTTCCTTAAATCATGAGCTTTAAATTATTCCATAACTTTCTTTCTACGCTTCTTCAACCATATTTTATATGTTCACACTCCTTGTTACTATTATTATTTTGTTTTATTGAAGTAACTTCTACTAATGGTGTTGGTGTTAGTCATGTGGGGGGTATGGCAACTTGAAACGATGCAGACATGTGCCAGGTTCTATGTTGATTGTACATACATGCATACATACATACCATGGTTTCCAATGGTTAGTTAAATTAGGTTAAATTGTGACATCAAATTTATTTTCATTGTAGTGAACACATGATCGTTCACATCCCTTTCGTCACTCACCACCTACTACAAGCTTTTGCACTGTTGATAGAATTTTTCTTATATGAACCCTTTTGGGATTAAAATAGGATTGGAAGTGGAAGGTGGTTTGGGCGTAGTCAGTAGGAATACCTGAACTTAGATTTTATGCCGTTTGACGTTTGCCAACAAGTCATCCCTGCACTCATGGACAGAACTTGTACATGCTTGCGGATTCCATCCCAAGTCACCAGTTTTACATTGTGCGACTGCATTATAGGTAAAATTGTATTCTATCAAAAGACTATTTACAATGAACATTTTTGAATAAATTGAATTTCTTATGTGCAATAAACGTTCAATATTATTGAATTGTTGTTTGTAACTAAAAATCTTTGAGTTGTTCATTTCATTGGGAGTCTATCCTGTTGATTACATCACAAGAGTGGCAACCGATGGTGAGTATAAAAAATTTCTATAAATAAATTTGAACTACTATTGAATCAACAAGTTATATCGATTTAGATAATCTCGAAGACCCTTTTACTCATCCGAAATATCATTAACAAACGCCATTTCTACTTTACTGCACCAGCTTAATTCGGATCTTATGTTAGCGTCTGCTGCAAATGTGAACGGTTGAGAAATATGTGTAACATGAAGCTTGTTTGAATTAATCCAGTAAGATACCGAGTTTAGTCATATAAAGAATAAACTCTTCTCTGTGGAATGGGAGGTAAAATCTTCTGAAGATTGAAATTTGTCTGAAATATTTATTGGAAAAACTGTTCTTTAGTTTTGCTCTGACTGCGTTTTCTGAGCTTCGTAGCTTAACTGCTATTAAACCATTCTGCTCAACTGTTCTTTAGGAAAGCTACAACAAACATCAGTTTGTATTGAATAAAGATAAGAATTGGAATAAGTAGATGAAACGCATGTTTTCAATCCACTCATGACTGAATTGTGATAATTAACCACTAAATGATAATCTGTATACAGGTAGTAGTTAGGTATAAAATATTCTAGTAGACAACTGAGAGACTACAAGAAAACTTCTTATTCATGTGAACAGAAATGAAATCAATTGTAGTTAAATCGAGATGGTTATTTTTGTGGAGATTGGTATTTTTAATTGATTGAATACATCACAGATTGATATTTGCAGGGCACCATTGAAAATTAAGAAGCACTGGATAGCTGTTTCGTTGCAGTGTGAAACTCCTCAGCAGTGTGCGCTCTGGATTCCGCCCCAGACACTTTAGCTTGGCAGGAATGAGACAGTTGTCACCAATGATAATGAATGATTATCACTATATATCACAAACTGATGAAAATGGGAAGTTCACTATTGGATGCTGACCCAATAGTACAGAGTTTTTGATGTTCGCCACTCTGAAGCCTGTGGAGAGGTTTCTGGAGTGCGCACTGATGAGGAGCTCCACACTAGAACGTAATAAATAATATTTGCCATTTAATTAACTAAAGGAATAACTGATTCATATTTTCATTTTGAAAAGTCCCCACTACTCCAATAAATCAAACTTCTAAAAAATGAGGCATCAGAATTCAATATGTTTCATACTATCGAAGAAAGCAATATACAGATGAGAGGATATATATATATATATATATGTACCCGTTCCACAAACGTAGCTGTCTCTACTTTGTAGCCTAGTGGTGAATACAGTGGCGTTTAACACAAAACGAACTGCGTTCGAGTTCCAGCATAAAAATTAACACTCAGATGCAGGTACATCCAGTTGTTGAGTTTCAGGTGTAATGAAACGTACATTTTGGATTCCCCTTACCAGTCACAATTAATCTCCAGCAATACTTGTGAACTATTATTATATCTCCGCGCTTCGCTTAGGATGTACATTTGACAACAGAAACTGATCACCTTCAATCCACGAATAATCGATGGGAAGATCCAAATACATTCTAATTATGTGCATTAAAATTTTGTTAAATTATGAAATGCATTGAGAAGTGTTAAAATTTATAACAACATTGTTGACTACTGACAAGTAGTACTGTTGGACAAGCACCCTAACTTCGTATTAAGCTATAAATTTTGGAAGCCTAATAAAGGTCAGTCTCTAATATCGATCAATTGAATAAAGAGATTCTTGCATATAATGTTGCAAATTGTCAACGTAATACTCAATAATATACATCGCTGATCAACATATGTATGGGATTTGTGAATTCACAGTAATTACCGCATATTTATTAATTGGAGGAGAAGTAAGGGAAGAGAGGAAAGTACTGAAAGCATCGAAATAGTCATTGTTTTCGAATTTCTCAGTATTTTGATTTAAAACACGTTGCATTTGTTATATTGAAGCACGTGTATACATTCTAGTGGTTGTCAGCTACACTTATGTCAATTAAAACAAATAGAATGAAGGCATGTTCACGTAATACGTACAAGTTTAGAAACAATAAAATAACCCAATAGTCTAAGTAAACTTGAAAACCTCAAAACCAAAGGAAAATAGAAAGACTGAAAACACTGTTAAGTGAATTGGTGGCAGAAATGAAAAGAATTGGCAGCATTAGAGATTAATTGGAAAAGAGAGCCCAGAATAGAGTTAGCGAGTCAGTAGCCTATGCTCCATGAGGGGTGAAAAGGATTGCTTGACTGATTAAACTATCGGACATTTTGTTAAGTATATGATGAATGGGCATCTTAATTAATCATCGTAAAAGCTGCTCTATTAAAATTTCATTACATAAATATAATTGTTCGATTTATGAACAAACACCCAGTAACTGAATAAATAGAATTCATTTATTTCACAAACTCACTTGTTGTCGTTATACAACATATGAAGGATTATACTGGTTATCTAAAAAATATAGTTAGTAGTATACTTACTTTAAATTGAGAAAGTTTCGGCTTGATATATGTGTGAAATAGTGTAATTAGATAACTATAGAAGTATTACGAATTACTTAGATATAGTTGGTCGTATCCGTCACATAATGATGTCGGTTGGGCACCATTGAAAACCATGTGGTATTGTGATAACTATTTGGCATTAGTACTAGATTACTGAACAGTGTACACCCTCAATTCCTTCAAGTGATTGAACTCAGGACCTTTGAATCGCATATTGTGATTGTTCAATTTTTCATGATATAACAGATGCCTCATATACAGGAATGAAGTTCTACCAGCGTCTGGACTCAGAAACTCCATGGATAAAGCATTATTACTCAAAGCGACGGGTAAGTTGGCTTAAATCTAGGTGCATATACATCTGTCTAATCAATCTAATATACAACGTAACACATTCTAGATTCCATTGTTAGTAACGATTTATTGGCTTTAAGATTTCCGCTAAAATAAAACAGCTAGTGATTCGAATGATATGAGCTAGAGAATTCCAGTAAAAACGATACTACAGTAAGTACCAGAAAAGCCTCTTTTAAAATACCTAGTAGTTAGATTTTTATTGTTGAGCGTTGTAGAGACTGTGACTAACTCTTAGTTGTAATCCATGGTGAGCGTTTCGCCCTAACTGGCACTCGTCAGTTGCATGTACCCGCATTCCAGTGTTGACTTTCACATCTGGAGTGGAACTCAATTCGTTTCGTGCCAAACAGAGACTGACCAATTTCAGTCCATGACAAATCAACTGGAAAATTTAAACACATTCTAATTATACATACATTTCCTTTGGACAAGTGTGGCTGTCTACACTCAGTGGTCTAGTGGTAGAAACAATAGCGCTTGGCACAAAACGAATTGAATTCGAGTCTCAGTGTGAACATCAACACTAGGATGCAGGTATATTCGGTTGACGAGTCCCAAGTAGGATGAAACACGTGTCCTAGATTCTGCTTGCCAGTCACAATCTAAATCAAACATTACTTGTGAATTTTCTTTATATCGAGACAATTCACTCAGAATGCACATAAAACAACAAAGACTGATCTACATTAATTCCTGGTAAATTGAAGGAAAGATCCAAACGTATTCTAATCACGGTCTGGAAGATTCACTAGAAATATTTGTTATAATGTTGATAATGCAATCTGGAATCAAATACAAACTACATACCGATTTGCAGGAGTAAACAGGTTATTAGTTGTAAGGTGAGTGTAGATTAATCGAAGTCACAACTACGGATAATTCTTTCGATAGATCGTTAAATACAGAGATGATAAGAACTGCAAAAGGACAACAGTGTATTGGTCACAAACACAAACATCTGAGATGGTGGCATAATAGTGTCAATATTACTGTCAATAATATCATCGAAGTCAGAAGTTGTCGATAATAAATAGTGTACTCAGGCTGAAGTACATATAAAAACGGTTAGTAGCAGCTATTCATTACGAGCGTTTTAGATTAGACTATGTCACATAAGATACAGTCTGCTCAGAACAACCGTAAAATGTTCTAAAGGTAGTGAACTGAACGGTCAAAGTCAACACTTATTCAGGAATTCGATGTGAAGATTTACCGCAGACACTAATAATAGGAATAAGTGTACAGAACACTTACATAAAACTAGGTCAGGTGATTGTAATGATTGATAAATGTTCACACATTTAGACTCCCAATTAAAATAGAAGATAATCGTTGGTAGGAGGCATTATCAATGATTAATTGTGTTGTTTACTTTTGATGGAAGTCTTAACGATTATGTAATTATTATGACATAATCACCGAAAAAGCCTACTGTCACATAAACAAACAATCATTGTATTACATAAATCAATGAATAGTGATAAACTATTTGACAGTTTTATTTCAGATTATCAATAGAGATGTAAATGATATGAATGAAGGTTATTTTGATGCACCTTTATTACATCATCATGAATTTTAAATGACATAGAAGATTAACATCCAAGTTAGTGACCTATAGATTAAATGTGATAACAATTTCCAATTGAGCTATGAGTCATAAAATGAAAGTTTTTCTAGAAGTATGAATCAATTCAATTCGAAAAGAACTAGATGTTGTGGAGATTGTTAAATGTTCACTTCGATATCACGTATTAGTGTGAGTTAAACAATTCTATTCAGCATAAGGATCAATCAATCAATGCCTGTTACCCCAAGTGGAGCATAGGTCGCCCACCAGCATTCTCCAACCAACTCTGTCCTAGGCTTTCTTTTGTAGCTCTTCCCAGGTGCTGTTCATTCTCTTCATGTCTGTTTCCAATTCCCGACGTAATGTGTTCCTGGGTCTTCCTCTGTTTCTATGACCTTTTTGATTCCACATTAGTGCTTGTCTTGTGACACAGTTTGATGATTTCCTAAATGTGTGTCCAACCCACCTCCAGCGTCTTTTTCTTATTTCTTCCTCGGCTGGAAGTTGATTAATTTTCTGACATAGAAGGTTGTTGTTGATGGTATCTAGCCAACGAATTCGAAGTATTTTATGCAGACAGTTGTTTATGAATACTTGAATCTTTTGAAGAATGCTTTTCGTAGTTCCCCAACTTTCAGCTCCATACAACAGAACAGCATAAAGATTACTTTACAGTAAATTCACTAACAGTTTAGTACTTCAAATTCATTATTAATTGATATTAGTTGGGTATTATTTAAAGTCGAGGAATATTGGACAGCTATTTCATTGTAGTATGGAACTTCGCAATAGAATGTACCGACGATTATACTAGGCAATCAAACTATATGAGTTTTATGGAGAACGATTAACTATCTGCAGCACTAAACCATCCGGTGTCCAATTGTATAACTCCGTCTTCCACCAATTTGTAGTGTAGTAAGACAATCATTCATTGTTAGTAGTGATAATTTCCTCATTCTCGTCAAGCCTGAACTCCACCAGTCACAACTTCTCACTGTCTACTCAACATCAATCTGTGACAAATAAAATCAACTAAGCTTAATACTTAGCTCCGAAAAACTACCTGGATTCATTATCAAGCTGTACAAGCGTATGCATATAGGTTATGTGTATAGGTTACTGAGATCTAGTAAAAATGTGATTAGTTGCTGTGTGAAGTATTTTGACTACCTAGCGTTTTAAATAATTATTTAGTAATTGAAGAAGGGGTCTTGTGAAACATGAAAATTGTGTAATCAATAGAGTGGCAATACAGTAATTATGATTATCGTTATACTAGGGTGATGTATGAATGAAAATCGAGAAAATATGGATAGAAACAGTCTTTGTAAGAATAAGGTGATAATGATGATTGTTATTAAAATAATGGTAATAGTGATGTTAGAGGTAGGGATGAGATATGAAGAAATGGAAAAGTACAAATAAGTAAGTGAATCAACCCCCCCCTTTTTACTTTGTATGCACAACACAGGCTTCAAATTGTGCATGTTTAAAGCCACTTCAATGAAAAGTAGTTTCAGACTTGGGTCTCTTGGTAAATTCTGACTGAATTTTGTAGGTTATATCTACTGATGAATCTGACGCTGAATGCCCTGAAACTACCATATGCTGTTGAATGGATGAAGTGATCGATCTACAAGCCATGTCGAAAGAAGTTATCGGATACTGCGAAGGTGCGGGCTTAATGAGTGACCTGCGTACCTGTGAGAAAGTAAACTAGTAAATGCATATGGAATTGGTGAAACTTAGAATCTTGTCATTTAACCGGAGATACATTAGTGGTCTGATTCTGAACGTTATAAGATTTTCTGTGGGTATTGTCTATATAATTGATCGCTTCAAACGATTTTTAACAATAACTTTCGCAATATCTCCCTTAAATTCAAAGTTTGTATATATGTATATATTTACTAGGATAGTGCGTTTCATCCACAAGGGTTGCTTCTCCTCCGTATCCTTTCAGTAATGCTTGCACAGTATCCACTTTTTAAGAAGAAGAATCTCAGAATGATTAGTTGTTTACCTGTGCTATCTGCTAAGAAGATTCCATTGCATCGCGAACATAAGAAGATGATTAACCCACATTTTCTGATTGTTAGAATCCAATTATGGAAGATAGTCAGCTGTTCGCTCCAATGAAGGTTTCCTATAAAATACTATGTAGTCAATAAAGTTCATATGATAACTAATCGGATTCTAACAATTATTCGTCTACCCATAATTTACGTTTGATATTAAATATACCATAAAACAACTGTTTAGCAGTGATTTCAAGTTTTCAATGATTGTCTGACTAGTTTAGATATACCCATAGAATCATAAGATAAATTGATTCAGGGAAGGGAATTCATTATCATGTTGTACAGCCCTGCATATATGAACAGTTGTTTCATACTATCCGTGATGTAAAGTTTATATTCAGAAAGTTAATTGGGACAGAATTTCGCTCAGTGTTATGTAGGTCAAAAATCGCAACGAGGCTATAATCTCCTGAACCCGATCTCTAGTAAGTTCAGATAGCTGAAAAGTCCCTTACTTGAATGAAGGAACTTTTTAATGGTTATCTAACTAAAGTTAGACTGTGAAGTAATATAAGTACGGTGAATGACGCGGGAAGGGCACTATATTTTCTTAGATGAGCATACAGAAGTGAATTGCTCCCATTAGATTATTAATTTCAAAGCCGAAGTTGTAATGAGGTAAAGTTTTTTGGTTTGAATGATGATTCTAGACGTCAATGAAAATGTCATCATTTTGTGATATAGCGAAGGTTTATTATGAAGGGTCACTTGCGCAAGAAACAGGATAAACGTGGTAGAACTGTAGTTATGACTGAGTGAAAATAGAAATATTATGTAATCACGCTGTTTTTGTTACCAAAGCAATTCAAATATTAACCATTGACTTCGTTTGAACATTCTGACTACAATGACTTCGGAAGAACTTAGTAATGCAAAGTTATATTGTTAATAAACTTTTCCAGATATGCCCATTTTATCGACCTGTTTATATCTACTGCGTTGTTGCACTCTTAAATTTGCTAACCGTAGTGGTCACAACGTTATTCCATCAGCAATAAACATGACTAGATGACTATCATATTGGCCAGTGATCAGTCAATAAATAAATATCATATTAAAATACAACAGCAAACTAATCGAAACTTGGCAATAAAAGGAATTAAGTGTTAATCAAAGTGGTAATCATGAATAGCCGGACATAGTAACAGAAATCAAAAATAAGTATAATGTTATTCTTTTGTAGACTGTTCTAGTGAAGAGAGAAATCTTCAAATTCAGGTTAAATAAACAACAATACAGGAAGTTTTAGAATGATTTAGGAGATCAAGGTATTTTGATCGAAAGTAATAATTATAGAGTTTTGTTACGTAATAAGACAAATTGGCAAACTGATGGAAAATCTCTGGACAAGATGAAGGTGCCGTGGCCACACCCATTCGAGAAAGGAGACGTCAGTGCATTCCTGAGGCAGTTCGAAGCCATTGTGGAGCTGGTCGGTGTGCGAGGACAGAAGGCGAAGATGACAGTCCTTGGGACCATGCTGTGGGGGGCCTGCGAAGGCGGCGTTCGACGATGTGGAGCCTGCCGGTGGTGGGGCCACGTGGGAAGATGTTGTAACCAGGTTGGTGTCCGAGTTCGACAGCACGGCGGACAAGAAGGTGGCGTTGCAGCAGTTCAGAGCCGTGCGTCTGGCCCCAGACGGTGATCCATCGGTGTTGGCTGCCACCTTGACAAGTTTGTTACGTTGTGCTTTACTCTCGCTAGATGACAACTCGTGAGAGCAGCTGCTGGCGTGCCAGTTCTTGGAATGTGTTCCGGATGACGTAGCGAGACAACTTCGATTGGCGCATTCGGTGCAGCCGTTAAATGTTGTGGAGATGGCGTGATTATGCAGACAGTTGACTAGTACGACGATCTCTTAGATAACCGAAGACAGCAGGATAGCGTCTATGGAGAAGCGAACGAATAGCCGCACATAGTAACAAAAATAAAAAATAAGTGTTATGTTATTTTATTTGATTGGATATGTCACAGATTGATGTAGGCAGGGTACCATTGAAAACCAGGGAGCACTGGACAGCTGTTTCGTTCTAGTGTGGAACTCTTCAGCAGTGCGCACCCCAGTTTCCTCACCAGGAGCTTCAGGTTGACGGTGAAGGCCTAACCATCTGCACCACTGGGTCGGCATCCAATGGTAGAATTCCCACTTCCATCAATTTGTGATTGTTTGTTATTGTTTTGTAGACTGTTCTAGTGAAGAGAGAAATCTTCAAAATCAGGTTAAATAAACAACAATACAGGAAGTTTTAGAATGATTCAGGAGATCAAGGTATTTTGATCGAAAGTAATAATATTACAGTTTTGTTACGTAATAAGACAAATTGGTAAACTGATAGGACATCTCTGAGATGTGAATGAAGACAAGAGTCGAAAATGTGTTTTATCAACGAGAGAGACAGGGTGTTAAAAGAAAGAGATAACATGTAAAAATTTTATTAGAGAAGCAAGGATGGAAAAAATTAAAATAAACTCATGGAAACATGCAGGGATTTTGGGTCAAGTCTATAGTAGGACCAAAGGCTGAACCAATATTTTTGTACACATAATTCTGGCTTCGCTATTTACGTAACAACGGCTTCAGCAATACGTAGCAAGAGGAGACTTACTGACTTAAGTAGATTCCTGTTGACCTTTTCAGATAATTTTATAAGAGGAATCTGAGTTGATTGAGTGGCCAGTAGTCACAAGACGCTCTATAATAGGCTTTCTTTAAGTGATTTTGAAGATTCCTCTCTTCACTAAAACAGTCTAAATAACCATAACATTACACAGTTTGTTTTATTTTTGTTGCTATGTTCGATTAGTCGTGGTTACCACTTTAGTTAACACCTCATTCCTTTTCTTGTCATGTTCGGCTAGTTGTTGTTTTTCCGTAACTCAATGGGCGTTTTTATGTTGAACAAATATAAGTCACATAGGTCAATTGCAACTCAAATAATCAACACGTATTGTTAATAGATTATGAAGTTGAATAGTCAGGGAAATAATTCTACATAGATTATCAATTTCTTCGTAAATACACATACAGCTTAGTTGATAAGGTTACAATTCTTTCAGTCAACAAGCTGAGTTTGAATCTTCATATGATTATTAACACTAGGATGCATAAATATCGAAGAGATGGGTCACGAGTTAGAATGCCAAACTATTCTCACACATGTTTTCAACGTTGACAAGATGATTGAAGTGCCCATTTGTATTTGATGACACTAATTGACCTGAGACTGAAACGCAGGAAGCATTACTAGATAGTTTTTTCATCCTATTATGGAACCTTCAGCAGTATGCATGCACGACCGCACTGAGGAATTCAGCCCAAAACATTCAAGTTCTTTGAGAAAGATTACCAGTGAGACTACTGAGTCAGGATCATCCAACGACTGATACTTCTTGTCCCAGTCGGTTAGCAACGAAACCCTAAAGGTCCTGGACTAAATTTTTTGATGGGTCTATAAGTGCCCATTATTTAGAAGTTCTACTTTAAAGTAACATAGAAGTTTTGCAATGATTCTTGGTTTGTAATGGTTGTCTAACTCAAATCAATTTGTATTTGTTTATTAAATGTGATATGTGAAAACTTGGTCTAAAGTGTGCTCCTAACTATCAGGTATTCTTTAAAGTATTCAATTTAAGCGTTAGATATCATCTATAGAATGAATTCGCATTGTTCATTGTAGAATATAGACTTATTAATTAGTAACAATAAATCATAGAATCCCTATACTCTCACTAAACTTGTCTACTATTAACCTACTTACTGTATAGTGACTAAGATGAACATATGTTATGCCTAATTCTAAGACATTTCTATAAGACAATGAATTTTATTTGTTTATTTCACTTCATCATTTATGCACTATTCCCTACTGATAATTGTAATCAACTAATTAGATTACTGAAGGCATTAACTATACAAGCTGTTGTCTACTCTTTTATGTTAATCGGTAGTTTCTGGCATAATCTAAACTATGTATTGTTTGAATTATTCAAGAAATTCTTTCTAATTGATTATTACTAAGTGGTGCCAGCCTTAGATGAATGACTAACTAAATTACTAACAGTATGGTGCATATAATGTTAAGTCAATTAGACTAGTGACGAACATGATCGATAGGATTCGATCAACCAACACTAATGATATTGGTCTGATTATCTTTTAAAAATATATGAAATCTGTGTTATTAACAACTGAGTTATTCAAAGGAGATGCTTATAACATTACAAATCGATTCGACCATTGAAAATGAAGTATTGGACAGTTGTTTCATCTTGATATAAAGCTCTTCAGTAATGTCTGGTAATATCCTCAAAAGTGATGTGAATTGATTTAGATTAGAAATGTCGATAAATGGATCTCATCAGATCATTGGTTCAATGTTTAAGTGTTCCACGGAGCACTTCCAGGTAGTATAATTGTTCATCAGTAAGGATTTTCATAATCAGTTGCAAAATATGCTTTAATGATTAGGTAGATAGTTGGGCATAAACAACTCAAAACGTAGTACACGTGTACCACAATGTTAATTATGACATCAAATCATCACAGTAGAAGAGGTAATTACCATGTTGTTTCATCATAGAGTTGAAATAACAGGTCCGCATATGCTAACAGGCAAACAATCAAAAGTTATTCACACTATTCATTCTTTATTAAATGCGATATATTTGACAGTTTCAGTTATTTCACTGTTCATTTCAGTCAGTCATCAGTCATGAACAATGTAGAACCGGGCATATATGCTCATTAGTCCAAGTTGAAATGCCATATCAGTACTATCAAATCAAATTGACAAGATTAACAAGACAAGATAATTCAACATGAAGAAGTGAATGGTGTATGCTGGAGTGTACAGTCCTCATTAAAGATTTCATTTCAAGTGCCTGTATTACGAACATGTCAGCATAGATAGTTCTAATATTCTACATGAAGAACTCAAATGTAGAGCTAGGATTCGTAACCAAACTTTACACTCTATTATGCAGTACTTATGCACTAATTAAAGGAAACAAGTGATTGGAATATTACAAATAACCTTACTTCATGGAAAGCAAACTGTCGTTTTTATTTTAACCTTTATTCCTAGAAGACCGTTTTAGCGTAGTGACCAGTATTCCCTAGATTTAGGTTTTAAGCTATTTATCACTTATCACAAAATAATACATACAATTCTAGAGAGGACTTATGCTCCTCTGTTAATTCGAACATGTGTCACTCAGTTTCATAGTCTTTGACTATTACCTCCGACAACTCTCTAACAACCATCCATCATTACATAGTTTCAGTGATACCAAATCACTTAGACAAGCGGACTAGTTACAACTTGGTCGATGGAATTCAATCACCACTGTAAAGAACTTGATGAATATGAATTTGGTTACCACACAGTGATCAAGCAATGTATAATCATTATTCCTGTATACTTTGTAGGTAGATTTGCACAATAGATACGATAATTTCTATTCCCAGTGTTCCCTTGATTTTTAGTATTAATCAATTGAATACTGTATGTGTTCCATGTAATAAAATTACGTAATTACAATTGACTAGTTACATAAGACTATTTTTTTCTCATTTGAATAGTATTTTTTAAACATTTTTGTACTTGACAGAAATCCGATTGAAACCAAGTAATATAGTAACTAGGCCGACGATACTTCAATGTATATCTATTGTTAAGTAAAATGATGAGTCACGATGAAACATTCTGTGTTGCTATGAGATTATATTTTGATCGTGTTGAATCTCGTACTTGATAACTTGACTAGCCGCAAGCAATCTTGACACTTGAACGCCTTGAACCCTCCTAGTCGCCAAATCAGAAGACTGAAGACGAGAAAACAGGAAACATTATTCCAGTGAAATGGGAAGTGAGACAATTACAAAATATTCGTATATTTATAGTTTTCTGAAACAAATAAATTAGTATTATGATCCATCCAATCCGATTTAAGAAGTCTCAACAGCTACCCAATCGGAACGCTCCACGTCGAGATTCTAGAAGGTTCTATCGATCAGTGATTGGACGGAATGTCTCCGGCTCCTTCAAGGGTTCTGGAGGCTTCGTTGAAGTTTTTGGGAGCCATCCCAACAGATCGATGATTAGTGAAACAAGAAGGAGAGGGGAGAAAAACGTTTTTTGATTGAGAAAGAAAAGAATAAAAAATGCTTACCAAATTTTTGTGTTGATTTCA
This sequence comes from Schistosoma mekongi, assembly GCA_034768735.1. Taxonomy (NCBI): domain Eukaryota; kingdom Metazoa; phylum Platyhelminthes; class Trematoda; order Strigeidida; family Schistosomatidae; genus Schistosoma; species Schistosoma mekongi. Next base: position 4,293,287 of record CM068312.1, read on the forward strand.
TAATGATATCAATCACATAATCGTCTCATTAATGTCGTTGTGGATTAAAAGTGATCAGTTTATTTTGCTATTGTGTACATCCTAAAAGGACTGGCTTGAGACAATGGTGGTTTAAATTTATGATTAAAGTTGAATTGAGACTTGCTTCTGGATCTCTGAACTCGGCGACCTAGTATTAAACATGGTGACTTTGACTAAAATGGACTGAGTTCGAGTTATTACATACATTTATGAACTACCGCTATATTGAGGTAATGCACTCACAGTGCACACAGAGCAAAAGATACTGATCATTTATAGTCTTAAACATAGTATAGTGAATAATATAATGACTTTTGACACGAACAGACTATGTTCGAGTCCTGGTATCAACGAGTCCCAAAATAAACGAAACAGAGGTCTGTTCAGTCGCACCTGTTAACTGAAATTCACGAATTCTGAGGATTTATACACATAAAAATTACTTTGTTACTAATTGTTTGCACAGCAAATGTTGCAGACATATTGAACGTATGCAAGATATATGGATTCAATAAATTTTGTTTGGTTGATTGCAAACTGATAAAGTGTCAATATTAAGGTGGTCGGGATATGCATTACGTATGTCCACCCACCATCTGCCTCGTCACAAGATGTTGGCTAATGTAGGAGTAGAGTGGAAAACGTGTCATCATTCCTTAAAGACATTAACTGTTGGTCTAGGCCATATTATTACATGCAGACTATCTGATTTGGATCTTCTTGATAATCATGATTAGTGGCTGGAGATACTGAGTGACATGGCTCAAAATCAGAGAAAGTAGCTGCATTATTTTCCTTTTCTGCAAGTATCTGTATTCCTTATTCCCCTTCTTCAGCGTTAAATTTTATCGTCATGTTACTTTTACAAATGTGGTATAGTAAATTGGACAAGGTCCTGTGTTGCCGACGATACGACGACTGTATCAAGATCACGTTTACATAACAGAATTAAATATATTGACGAAAGTGAAGTAGATTAAAAGTTATTGTGACCGATGCGTATCAACATGATGTAATGAAAATGTATCTTAGAAAATCTTTTGATTATGAAGAATGATGATATATGGTGGAGTAGTTCTATGATATTCTTTGAACATAAGACATTAAGTAGTCATCATTATATTCTTCAAGTCAATTCACAAATGGCTAATTTCCAACTTTCGTATGTTTATTGAAGTAACAGCTATAATGAATTGTTATTAATTTTTAAGTTGAAATGGTTTTCTTGAGATTGGTCTTAATTAGCTGTTTGTATTTATCTTGGTTGGGTACCACTAACAATCAGAAAATGTCATTAAATAGTTATTTCACCGTAGAAAAGGACTTTACTTCACGAGCTTTCCAATGACTGAACTCAGGCCTATATGTTAAGTAACGAACGCTTAATTATCACCACCACTAGGCCAGTGTTCACTGGTAGGCATAGCTCTTCAACCAGCTAGTAATATAGAGCATTGATCATCCAATTCAGTGATATGTATCTTACTGCAGGCTTATCTGAACTTCTTTTGTCACAACTTCTCACTAAACTTTTCAGGGAGTCATGAAGTAAGTCATTAATGAGCTAATTATTACAAATAACCTTATGACGATTGATTTAAAATTACAGTTACTATTCACAACAGACTTAAGGTCGATTTTTGTTTTGCTATGGTAACAATTTAATTTGATTGCATCATGATTTATTGACTCCTCCTTTCATTTGATGTCACAATTGTAATTCACTTGGATTAAAAAATAGAAGTAAAGTAGTTAAGCGTGTCGATCACTTTACATACATCTAAAGTTCCATGACCCCCAATCAGTTACCAGATCACGAAGTTACTGAATAGACTACAAAAGTCCTTTCGAATTTTATTACCTTGAGTTTTGCCAGTCTGAGAACAATTATATTAAGGATAAGTCCATTCAAATATGTCAAATATGACCGTCAAAAATAGATGATATAAGTGGTTTATTGGTATTTGATCACAGATATCTTCGAACCATAGTGTACATTTGCTTAGATCACTCGGTAATAAATGATGAGGTTAGATGCAAGATATTGTGGAAGGATATATGTCCGGCCACTGATAACTAGAAACATTATAATAACCGGCGCTAAAGAAGGACGGAAGAAAATTACGTTTACCTATGAGGTTATTGACTGTTGGTGTGAGTTGTGTTGGTGATTGAAGACTATTTAGTTGTGATTCAAACGATTAATGTGACGCGCTGTTAGATACCATAGGTGTGATATAGCACAGAATCATCCACAGAGGACTATTTGTATTCACATTTTATCTTATAACTTTCTTCGCATATAATGGTGTCTATGTTAACTTCATTTTTGCTGTCACAAATATAACTACTGCTTCTTGCTAATAAGATAACTTGGACCGATGTGGGTGTGTCGAGCCCTACACTGTACAATTTATATTGACAAATACCTGATAGGAAATATCTATGCTGTAGAGCATCAATCATTATGTATCATATTGTATACATTGAATAGAATATTTTACGGTTGAGTAACATTTATAAACACCTAAAGGAAATTGGTTCCAATGGTACATTGTCTATTGTTTCTTCCGTTAGTTCTTAGTCTCATTACGAATTAGTGTTATTTACACTTGTATTTATTGAAGAGTATTTAGATGTACACATTGTATCTACATGTTGTAAAGATAGAATGATAAAAAAATGACTTGAATTAATGGGAGTGTCTAACTATTACTGACTTATTTGAAAGTGGACTAATTCCAGTTTACAGCTGCATGATAACTGTAAACTAAATTGACAGAAAAGAGTAGAAAACGAGAATTAGAACATTCAGGAAAGATCTTATTTTTAACAAACTCAGTTTGTAACAAAGAGTGGGAGTTATGTAACTGTTCGAATCTATCCAGTAGGTACTTTGTATTTCAAATAGTTCAGAGTCACAATCTAGAAGGAAGAATAGTAAAAGAAAACAGTGAGCAAATGACTTAGTAAACATAGAAGCTGCATTTACCAATAATAAAGAAAGTAAGCCACTAAAAATGAAGAATGTCATGAGTATAAAGCAATGATGATTATAATAAGACTCGAACTTTGTATCATTAGCTTTATATGTATCATTTCAGTCTCGTTGAAAAATTTACTTACTACTTAAATTCAACGATTCAATGGATAATTCAATGGTGTTTAAGGAAAACTGAATCTATGTTAGCGTGTGTGTTTGAAAATCCACACTAAGATGCAGATGTATCAAGATGATGCTACACAAATAGGAGGAAATATGTTTTGAAATCTATGATTAGCTAGATTCCCGTTTCACTGAGAGATAGCATGGGTGACTTAAAATCATTGTTTATCATTCATTGAATAAAAAATAACGTATTGCCTACTTTAGTTTCTTCGTGTAATTTCTACTTATATGTCAGTTAGTAGTAATTGAATGAAACTAACCAACAAGATAATTAGGATGAATTTATATCTTCCCGTTGATTTGGTATGTACTGAACTTTGTCAAACTATGTTGCTTTATATGTATCCTGAGCAGATTGTCTCGACGTAACGATAAATCATTTAAGTTGGATTATGACTGGTAGGCCAATCCTGGTGTGAACAGCAACAATAGAAATCAGATACATCCAGCCGACGAGTCCTAGACAGGACGAAACTCTCTTTATGCATTCCACCTACCATTCACAATCCAAATTAAACAACCAACAAGGTGGTTTATCATAGTCAGCTCTTTAACATTTTATTCCTGGTAATGTTTTAACTAAATACATTGAAACATTATTGATTAGTTATGCAATGGAAAGTAAATTGAGTGAGCCGTCTAATGTTTTTTGTTATCTTGGAGTTGTCTAGTATTTTATAAACTGATTAGTTCATTTAGAGTCAATGAGAACTTTAAATTAATTTAGGTGACGAATAGGTACCCTTAGATTTAAATTTCGTACTAATTAATACCAATTAACGAAATATATTAACAATTCATGGGGTTCGAACTCTGTATGGTTATGAGTCATAACTACATATGTTGCTGCAGGGCTTGCGAGTGATATGTAAGTGCATTGGTAATTTAATAGTGAACAGTATCACATTGTCTTGGCCTATAGTTGGATTAGGTAGCGTAGGTTGTAGTATTACAGAAGGCAGTAGTTCAATGAAGACTGTAAATACAACTGTTCGACAACACTAACAATAAAATCTGTGAATGAACATCTCTTTTCTAAATCATTATTCTTGTTTTCATTTATTCATAAAGTTGATATTAGGTTACATCATGGGTATAAATCTCCATAACCTTTAATGTCCAGAACTATTTTAGACATAAATTATTTGAATTAGATATTAGGAGACGGCCAGGAGTAAGGCATTTACGAAAAACTAAGATGCACTACTAGACATATGTTTCTTTCTAGCATAGAGCTCTATGAAAGAAGCTTCTGGCTTTGTGCAGTATGCATAACTGTTAAACTACTAGGTCAACTGTAGTTCAACAATTGATATTTGTAACTTTCGTCAATTAAAGATATATTTGCTCGACCTTATCCATCATCATCTCTGAGTAACAGTTTTACACAGACATAATCAAACTCTACTGGTCACGTCAATAATTGGATCATGGGCGATTTATTGATTTAACAATTAAGCTCTTGCATTGAAACTTGACGGTTCTGAAACAAATTCCCTAGTATGGACAGCGGATACATACTAAACAGTCTAATATTAGAACGGAACAATTGTTCAGTACTTTCTCTTCTCATATGGTTGTCTAGTCCAAATCAAATCATGTTATCAAATACAACAATCAGTTACCTTATATATAGGTTACATCCGTAACAAGTTGATCTCAAATGATGCACCATTGTAAACTAGAAGGCATTGTCCAGTTATTTCATCCTTGTATAAAACTTAAGCAATTAGAACCAAATAACTAAACTAAAATCAGCTTACAACGATATAAGGTTATTACTAATATTAAGTTGCAAGCTAGGGAGGGAAAGGGGGGGAGAATATTTTCACTTAGTTTCATATAATTGCTAAGTTGATAAATAAGATAAAAATGAGAACCAAAACATGTTAATCAATAATATTGGCATAAATTTGATTGGTTCCTTAATGCATAAATGAGTACTAAATAATAATTCAGAATTAGTGAACGATCATTTATTGATTAAAATGAAGATATTGTTGTCGTTTCAATAAATGATTGAATTAAGAAAGAAAGGTAGAATGCAAGTAGTAATGAAGGAGAATTTGTGTGTCTACGAGTGTGGCAGTGAATATGAAAGAGTATATTATGGTTTAATTGATTTAAAAATAAATCCGATCTTTGATGTCTAGTACCTAGAGACTGAAATCGATTACAGCCGATTGATGTTACGACTGTATGAAAAAAAATTGACCGTGGATACTGATGCGATGTCTAGATTCTATTGTGGGGGGGATTCTCGGATTCCTATGTTTCATTCTGTGTGTGTGGCTCTTTTAGGTTGCATACTACTGAGATACTACAAATTAAGCGGGATAATCTATTAAGTACATCCTAACTGTGGATACTGAGTAGTAACGTAAAAAGTCTGTTATATCACTGGGAAAGTAATAAAGAGAATTCAGTGAAGACATCGTTTTCCTTTCGACGAATGGATACTTTACTATAACTGTAAAACCATATATGTAGTCAATCTTAAAAAGATAATCATCTATTGAAGGAAAGAGAAAGATTACACAATAAGTTATTTAGAAATTTGAAGTATCCACAACAGTCACAAGATTGTTACGTAATTGTTTACATAATGAAGAACTGTTCTAAATTGAAATTGACTGACAAATTAGAAGAATAAATGATAATTGTCCACTTGACCTAGTTGAAAAGGGACAGACGACTCAGGTAGTGCTAATTATGAAAAGATAGAGAAGGTTTATCAAATCAATCATGGGAAATCGAAATAAACATCAAAGCAGATCAAGAACAGTAACAAATTAATGAAGTGTTAGGGCCGGAGGAAATTCAGTAATTGCTGTACATAAATTTTGGGATTGCTAAGGCTTCAACAGTACATTGGATATTCGTTTGTGTCCTCTTTGAGCTCAAACGTTTCATAACACTGATGACGCTAAAGGACGATTCTGAGTTGGGGGGGGGAAGGGGGTAACGCGACGTGGATGATTGGTGAACAGTAGTGGATCGTTTGAATACAAAGTGATTAGTTTGCCATGGTGAAGTAATAATGATGAAATATAGCGAAGAACATAAAGTACATAATGGGAAAATTTACACAAAGATAATGCGTTTGCGTAATTTGGAAAATGAAATAACCATCAGTAATCGTAAATATCTATCCTCAAATGAGCTGAGGTGGTTTTGTGGAGATAGGTATCAAGTTTAGTTGTTTGTATTGGTCACAGATCGATGTTGGTTGGGTACCACTGAAAATCAGTTAGTATTGGGCAACTGTTACATTGTAGTCTGAAGCTGTTCAACATTACACATCCTAGATTCTTCTAGAGAATTGGACCTAGGGCCCTCAGGTTGGCAAACAATAATATTGAAGTTTTAGTGAGGTAGTGACTAGTGGAGTTAAAATATATCGAGTGTGAGGCAGTTATCACCCTTGATAATGGATGATCGTCTATCCATATCACAACCTAGTGGGAGTGGGAATTTGACATTGGATGTCAATTGTCCAGTAGTATGAAAGACTAAACGTTCCCTGTGAGATATGAAGTCCTTAGGTTTGGTTCCTTGGTGGAATCGAGGGTGCACACTGGTATAGAGTTTCATACTAGGAGAAAACATCGACCGAGTATCCCCTGATTATTAATAGTAGCTAACTGACATCAGTCTGCAACGTATGTAAACAATTGAAATTATTCGCAAATACTGAAACATTTAAGTTATAGATTTAGTGTGTGAATTAAATTGAGAATAGATCTCTAAGTGATTATTTCACTATTGGAGATTAATACTTATTCATTCATAAAAGATTTTCATGGTGAGTCTTAACTCAACATTAGGAGTTGAATTCGACTGAAGTTAGATATATGTAATCTATGCTCAAACAACTTGAGTCGATAGAAATTTGTTACCTCATTAACTGATTCGTTTTAATTCCCTAATATCATTGTATCTAACCAAACTGTTGCCTACTCAATGGTCCCAACAACGATAATTATAATTAAATACTAGTAACTTACAAATGTCAATGTTCATATTCTAACAATAACATAGAGGTAACTACTGCAAAACTAACTTCACATTGAGTAAGGAATAACAGAGCTTATTTCTATATAATCTAGGCTATGCTTAGACTAAAAATAAAAGCATCTGAATACAACACTGATGAAAGCATTCATAATAGTCTCAAATCGTCTTCATTATATCTGTATGAAGGATACTAATTATACAGATAAATTTACATACAATTGAATGTATGACACAGGATGAATATATTGCATTAATTAAAAATGATAATTTACATACAGAAGATTCTATTTAGTTCATTGTCAATAAGATCACATTTACAAATTTACATGTGTACTTTAAGATGAATGTAAATCTATAAAGAAAACGACATTTATAAGGTTACTTTCAGCATACTACTCGAAAATGGTTATTTGAAAGTAGATATGTATATTAGTGTATAATAGATATAATGTGAATAATATTGGATTAATTCAGTGGTATTATATAATTTGGATTGTGACTGCCAAGTGGAATCCAGGACGCGTGTTTCGTTCTATTTGGGACCCAGTGTGAACATCAACATTGGGATGCAGGTACATCCAGCCGATGAGTCCCAAATAGGATGAAACGCGCATCCTGGATTCCACTTGCCAGTCACAATCCAACTTATATAATACTTGTGAAAAAATCGCTATATCGAGGCAATCCGATCAGGATGCACATACAGCAACAATGACTGACCAGCTTCAGTCTATAACAAATCAACGGGAATATACAAGTTCTTCCTAATTCAATGGTATATGAAAGAATTCTTAGTATGATCAAGTGTATACCCTCCTGATAAGTACTATAACTGCAGGCTATTTGAAATATTGGGCTACTATTTTTACTAAATATCGCAACAAGTTACTTTTACGTTTTGTTTTAATTACTCATTCATGTCCCAAAATCGCTTTGTATACTCACTCGTCTTTATAAGAAGTCTACTCTCTATAGTGAGTAATACTGTGAGATGTAAACGAAGACATCACGGTAGTTGACAACACACATTAAGAAGCATCAATATTCATCAGATGTCGATTCCTGAAATTCTTAGCCATTAAATATAGATTCCTAAATGAAAAGTGGGCTACCAACGATTTCTCCTTAGTCTTAGCATATACCATAACTGTGGTTTAATCACAGTTCAAGAATCTGAACTATATGACCTGTATGATGACAATTTGGGATCGCTAAAAGGTTTCCAAATTTTTCGTCAGAATCATCCTACCATCAATATAAGTATGGTGGTGTTGTTACATTCGTGAACAAGAACATTTTACGACGCCAGAAGAGAGAAGGTTTGTGGTTGGTAGATGCGAACGCGAATGAAGTGTGTCTAGGAGGCGGGGAAACCAAAACATGGTATCAGTCCACAAAGTACATAACCGTTGGTCCTAGCCATACTACCTAGTTGGAGTGAGAATGATAACCGCCACCATTGGCTAGAGACAGGGAGTGACATTTCACAGAATCGGTTACAGTAGCGCGCATTGACTCTTTATGTTTTTCCTGATTTTGATTTCCAATATTCTTTCGTATACACGTTTGCTTCAATACTTTCAGCTGAATTATATTATTATGTTATTCTTGAAATTCGATCTCGTGCTCAGGTGGTGTGACAAGTTAAACCAATGATCATGTGTCAGGTTTGACGTTGTTTGTGACTGACTCACACATCTCTGCTACAGTAGATTGTTGTCGATGGTGTCTGGCCAACACATTCGAAGTACCTTGGGCAAACAACATTTTATAAATGTTTATAAATCTTGAATGATGCTTTTCATAGTTTCCCATGCAAGTTTCAGCTGTACGCGATTGAAGTATCTTGATGTCTGTATTGAAAATCCTAACTTTGATGTTAGTTGACAGTTGCTTCTAGTCCCAGATGTTTTCCAGTTGTCAAAATGGTGCCCTGGCCTTACCGGTCCAAATCATTCAATTTTCATCAGATCAGATACTCCTTGTTTATCAGTGAATGAAGCTGTTCATATATGTAAAAGTTTCCACATCTTCCAGAGATCCTCCAACAAGTGTAATTTGGTTGGTGTCCGATGTGTTGCATCTATGGGCGCTGCTTTCCTTATGTGTATGTTAAGTCCTACTGATGTGGGAGCTGATGCAACACCGTTGGTCTTTACCTCCCCCTATTGGTGAGTGTAGGATAAAATAACACAAACTGACCTCAGTTAGACAATCATTGAAATCAGGAATTACTGGGTGGCTGTTTCATTCCCGTAGTGCGCATCGATGATTTCACTAAGGATTCAATTCAAAGGCCTTCAGGCTCCTCAGCTGATGTTTGACTGTTAGACAACCTAGTTGGTCAAGATTCAGTGACTGATGTTTATAATTTATTCCACTCCATAACATTTTTGCCAGGTTACATCTGCTGGCATAGGTAGCTAACTGGTAGCATCCGACATGTTCGTATTGTATTGATTGCCTTTCTTCATTAAAACTCCAGGAATTTTTTCATGGATGTAGTCGTCAGTGTTAAATCAAAGAATTCTATGTTGATATTGTGAATAGATAAGCTGATATGAAATATTCGGGTTTGTTTCATATGAAGTGCATCAATTCCATCATGGTTTTAGATATACCTTAATGACAAGCAAAATATTGGCATCAAGTTCTGCTCTACACAGATTGTCATAATCAACGAGCTAAGCAAATTTATTATTAATTAGCTTGGCGGTCATTAGATATGGATCATATTTCATTCCTTATCTTCCAGATGATTTCAGTGAATCCATTTTGTTGTCGAGTGGTAATTCTGAAGATCATTAATACATCAGTAACTACTATTTACCTATACTTTGTAATTGCTCATAATACGAATACTTGTGTATTTCATTTTATTATTTACCTTGAGTCATATAATCCAGTAAAAGAACTATAATTTGAAAGTATTTATATCCTCCCTTTAAAATTATTATGGACTGAAACTGGTCAGTCTCATTTACCATATGTATATCCTGCAGTGATTACCTTAATACAGTGGTAATTCATATGCATTACTGAAGCTAGATTGTGAATGGTAAGTAAAATCCAGTACTCTGGTTTCGTCATATTTCCAAACTCATCAGCTAGATGCACTTGAATCCATGTTAGTGTTCATATCATGACTCAAGTTCAGTCCATTTATGTCAAATTTTCACCTCATCCACCACTAAGCTGTTGAATCCAATATTAGTCCACTCCAGGTGCACTTGTAAGAACATGCCTTGCCATTACCATCACATGCACTGAAGAACAAGAATTTGCGACTCAAAAATTTTATATAGTTATATGTTTATGAGTCCTATTAATGATTCCTCCACAGATTTACCTACGGCTACCTTCCTCTAAGTAGTAAAATTAAATCATCTCAATGTCAGGTAACCTTCAAAGAGACCTTAAAACCATTAATTCAATAATCACACCAAAATGTATGAACAGTAGTAGCGACAGTTTGTATAGCTTAATGGTCATATCAGTGGCATTTAACACAAAGAAACTGAGTCTGAGTTGCATTGTGAATATCAATATCCAGTAAATGAATCCTAGATTCCTCTGACCAACTACGATATAACTTTAATTCAGGTTAATCAGTTATATCTGGTTGACAAAAGAATTAACAGTTGAATCTACATTCACTTGATCAATCTTCATTAAACTATGTAAACAAAATGACAATAACAAGCATCAAGAGTTCATCAATCAGTTATAAGCAACGTTGAATCTGGTGCATTAGTACTTTGGTTCAAGTTACTACACTATGTTATCAGAACAAAATCAAATTATCCAGATGAATACAAATATACTAGAAGTAGTATAAATAACAATCAAAAAAGGATTCGATATAGATAACGTGATTCCTGAAATAAGAAAGAGTTTGTAAATTTGAAACTAATTCGATTAATATTAAATCATCGTCTCCTATTGCTGAACACAATTGTAGTGTAGATCAAAATCATGTAGTTTGTATCCATCATCTTGTTAAGCAACATTCATTGACTTCATGAACTAATGCTACACATTAGTTTAGTTACCTCACGTGGTGGCGGGAGGGCGTCTACAGTTAGCAATATATCGGATAACGAAAGTCATGTTATCCCGTTTGTTTAGATAAAGAACTTCGACAGTGTTTTGATAAGTAAGTCAGCATTCGTAATTCACTGTGTCTTACACTTTTCTACTGACACACACACACACACAGCTATATATGCATCCATTTATATAAGATGCATATATCTCCGATAACAAGGACATGATTCTGATTCATAACAGAATTGAAACGAAAATAAACAGTCTACAAATAAGCATGAATAATTCACATGAATGACTAGTTAGGCATGAACTCAACACTTATGTCATTGAAGTAGTAAATTTACCAAACACACGTAAATTACGATAGAATTAGATACCAAATGAAGTGTACATTAAGCAAATTTTTTATTGTCAATCAAATTTCGAGAAGCTGGAAAAGCCTGTCATTACTTACAATATACGTGGGTTATGTCCTCTTTACTGATAATGTACTAAACATGATTAGATCAATAGATATATTCAAAGGCACTCGTGAAATCCTAGGAACTCTTTATATCTGAATATTGTTATCAATTAGTACACTTATTTGATTTCATGTTATAATGATGATCTCCGTATTGTACTACAAGCTGATATTGCATACAACAGATAGGACTGGTTACTCTTGCCTTTTCTCTCTGCTGGTAGTTGACTGAATTATGAAGACTGCAACATCACAAGAGAAGCACAGAATACAGTGAACAAGATGGATGCAACTAGACGACTTGAATTTTGCATATGATCTAGCTATTCTATCCAATACACAGCAACAAATGCAGGTGAAGACGGAAAGTGTAGCAACAACCTCTGCAACAATACGTTTCAATACAAACAAAGGGAAAATTAAGATCCATAGATAAAACATAGTGCAGCTAGCACCAACAAAGTTAAACTTGACAGAAAATCTCTGGAGGGTGTGGAAACTATTATATACTTGGGCAGTGTCATCGATAAGCAAGAAAGGTGTGATGCAGATGTAGAGGCACGGATTGGCAAGGTAAGGACAACATTTCTACAACCGAAGGACATCTGGGACTCAAACCATCTGTGAGCCAGCATCGACGTTAGAATTTTCAATACAGATGTCAAGACACTTGTATTGTATGAAGTTGAAACTTAGAGAATTACTTAAAGCATCGTTCAAAAAATACAGACACTTATAGACAGCTGTCTACGCAAGATACTCCTTGTTGGTTAACCAGACACTGTCTCCAATAATCTACTGTGGCAGAGAACAAACTAACCGAAATCCAGGTGAGAAAGAAATTATTAAAAGACGCTGGAGATGGATAGGACAAGTATTGAAGAAATAAATGAAGCTGCGTCATAATACAGGTACTAACATGGAATGAAGGCAGGTTTGAAAAGAATGAATAGGACTTATGCAGAAGTAAAAATAAGGTCTGAGGACAGTTGATTGGAAAATGCTTATCGACGACCCATGTACCACGAAAGGTTACAGGCATTGGTTGTTTTAGCTGATTGTTAAAAGTCCGCCTCAACCACTTTAGTGGTACATTCTCTACTAACCCAACATGAGTTCCAAAAGAAAATTCTATAGAGCTTTCATTCATACTATGAAGCTACTATAAAAATGCTACCCATTGGCTGTTTTCATATAATCCTATAGGTTTAACGTTGAGTGTAAAAGTCATTATAATGATATTAGTAACAAAATACCAAAGCCATTGACTTCAATGTACAGAATTTCGAATACTCCGAGATCACTTAGTAACATGTACTTGAGCTGACGCTTCTGAGGAGTCTTATTCTAAGTGGAAACATCTGTCCATTACTTTATGGATATCAATGGTTATCTAAATCGAGTTATTTGATGATATCAAATCTAAATGTCATTAGTTTTTTCTTCAAGAAAGAAGATTAAGTGTAAAAATACACTAAACTACTTAGAATCAAAGAGTTCTTAACTGACATTTCTTAGAAGTTTAAGAAATGTTATGCAGTATTAATTTTAAAGATGATATCGTAGTTGAAATTCTTGAACTTTTAAGCCACATCTTAAATGGATTCACAATGAAATAAGACATCATTACCAACTATAATCCAGTAGTTTGCTTCCTTTTTACTTTTACACTAGTCATAATTACAAGGCGAGGTAAGCGATAGTTGTGTATACATAATAAAACATATTTTAGTTACCTCATTTGAAGATTTACTACTTGACAATTAAACTACCACTCCATATTATATATTTAAGTTGGATTGTGACTGGCAAGCGGAGTCCAGGACGCGCGTTTCGTCCTATTTGGGACTCATCGGCTGGATACAAGCTTAACCTAATTATACCACTCCATATGTTAGATGATAGAAATCTTGAAGCGCGAATTGTTTATATTCAGCTAAGACAAATTTGTCAACTTTCTCAAATGTTTTTATACAAAGATTTGAATTGGCATTGATCAGAATCGTAGTCAGACATTATCAGAATGGTATCCACTTTGTCAGTAAGAAACAACTCAGAGACTGCTATAATTGTGAATCAGGTCAAGAGTTTCCATACCTTAATGAATTGATGAAATGGAATTAACAAAATGTGCAACAAATGAGACAAAATAATGGTAATAGCAAGGATAATGAGATTGTAGAGGTAAATAATCCCCAAAATAAATAGTTACATAGGTTTCGACAGTGATGCTGACCATGTTTTTTTTAGCGGACACTACTAGTTGAAGGCACTCGGTCACGCATCACCACCAGATCACGTCACGCCGCATCGTGGAAAGCAACTCTCTCTCTAGTTTGCCAGCCTTGATGTTGCTATTCCACTGCCGCCATATTCACGATCAAATATAACTTCCTTTCCACCCTTATAGAATTCTCATCCAATTGTTAGAAGTTGACCTGGTAATACCGCAAGCGTAACATGGTCATATATAGGGTGCACTTCAAGGTGAACTAAACATTAATAAAAAAGTTTGATATAGTGAAAACATATTATGAATGAAGCGATGCTGGAACTGAAAATTTAGAGGAAGATGAAATTAATACATGAATGTCATTGTAACCGATTCCGAACTGTTACATGCCTTATCACTAACTGCACGAATATCGGTCAGAGAGTCAATGTGGCTTATTACAATGATCAACTGCTTCATGAATTGATGCTACGTATTAATTCATCTTACTAATTTCTTTCTAATCTACTCATACGCCAGCTAACGTGTTCCTACCACCTCTGTCATTGAAAATTCACAACTTTGATATGTCATCGTTGCTAAGTATTCTGTGTACCCACTAAGAAAATCCTGCAACAAACTTAAATCTACTTTAAAAGTTGTATAAAAACTCAGAGTAGACTGCTGTAAAGTAAACTTGTATTTCAGGTGAGAGACATTGTCCTTGTTTTCGTTGATAGAAGACAAGAAATGTTTCTGAATTTGAAGCGACGTTTTATCAGCCCAGCACAGTTAACGACATATTTAATAGAAGTGAAGTAGTCAAGATACTCGACTACTTTATTCACGATAATCCGAACAAGTCCTAAAGTAACATTTTCCCTCTAAGGGGGAGACGAACACATCCTAGACACGTGACATTTCTCGGATTCATTGTAGTGTAATCAAATCATCTGTATTCCGTGTTCAAACAATCACACAAATGTAGTGTAGCACTTTTTAGAAGCTGAAGTAAAAAACATCAATGGAACACTGATGTCAGACTTTTCGCAAATATTAAATATTAGGGTAGCTTGTAGAAGTTCCGATGGAGCTGAAAACACTCCATAGAACCACCAGTCAAAGGCATTTCGCAATGTTTTGACATGACATCATTCGTGAGTTTCTATCAGAGATTATAAAGTTAATTAGAATGACCATGAAGGCTCTATCCAATCTAAATATTTCAACGGTATCTTCCGTAGACTGCAAAGTTTGTTAACCGTGAATCGAAACCACCAGATAACATCAATTCCCTCAAAACCATAGGTGTACCATATAGACGAGTGACAAATAGAGTTTCTTGTCGATTACTTCCAAACTGTCTTTTACGTTACTGCAAAATTTCCTACTGCGGCCGAAGGTGGAAACATCTACCTTCGTTCCCGAAATGTCTTCACATGGCAACTCGATTATAGTCTCTTCTAAATAGGTACTACTCATTACTCTTGTGCAATGCGAGTATTGTTTACAAATGTGAGAGAAGTAAGTCAAACACCTGGGACTCATACCTTGGTAGATACCCAATATAGTATAGTTGGAAGACCTGCAATACAGACCTGAGATATTAAATCGGATTTCATCTCCCGACATTGTTCAAATACGATGCGTATTAGACATTTAAGTCACAGACTTCGACCATAAAGAAAATCACTTGTCACGACACGACCTGACTTTCTGAAAGGATCTTAACCCAAGTACAATTATTATGATTCATAATCGTAAAATAATATAATCATCTTTCTTAATTATGTATCCTATACATATTTGGAGCCTAATTATACAGAATTTTATGCGATTAATTTCATAGTTGGCAAAAGCCAACTTACGTCACCTATGGCGTAGACAAGATATTCGTCTCTTAACGAATGGGAGTGTACTGCGCAACAGTTCGCTCTGTCTTACTGTATAGGTGTGAGACGTGGCCATTAAGGGTAGATGACACTCGACGGTTATTAGTTTTTGACCATCGATGTCTACGAAACATCGCTCGCGTTAGCTGGGATCACCGAGTAAGTAATAATGAGGTTAGACGTCAGGTGTTAGGCAAATGTGGTAAATCAGTCGATGAGGTTGTGAATTTTCATCGACTGAGGTGGTTGGGACATGTGTTGCGTATGCTTAACCACCGTCTTCCTCGACGCGCAATGCTGGCTGATATAAGAATAGGATGGAAGAGAGTTAGAGGCGGCCAAACGAAAACATGGCATCAGTCCATGAAGTCACTGACTGCCGGTTTTAGCCGTGTCGATAGCTGCAGACTACATGGATGGGGTTTTCGCGATTACCGTAATCAGTGGCTAGAAACACTGAGTGACATGACCCAGAATCGGTCACAATGGCGCAGATGTATTCACTCATTGTCCTCTTTTAAATCATGAGCTTTAAATTATTCCATTACTTTCTTTCAACGCCTCCTGAACCATATTCTATATGTTCACATTTCTTGTTACTATTATTATTTTATTTTATTGAAGTGATTTCTACCAGTGGTGGTGGTGTTAATCTTGCGGTGCCACGGGGGGGGTATGGCAACTTGAACCGATGCACACATGTGCCAGGTTCTATGTTGATTGTACATACCAGAGTACAATATTACTCAATTCATCAAGAAACCAATTTTTGACAACAAGACAATGATACACAAATATGTTTATTTAATTTTTTTTATTGAACAAATAAAATCTTGAACTAAGCAACAAACATTCAAACACATAAACATACACACACACATATACACACATTCAGTCTAAATTAAAAGCTTAATTAATTACGCTTAGAATACAATTTTGTAATATGACAATGTGTATACGTGGTAACAATGATGATGATGGTGGTGATAGTTGTTGTAGTAGTGGGGTTGGGGTGGGTGCGAGTATTTCTTGGTAAAAACAAAAATGCCAAATTTCTATTCTTTCAAAATGTACTCATAGATACTTAAACAAATAAAAATGTACATATAGATAGAGTGTAAAACAGAGCAGGAGATATAAGATCTATAGTAATAATAAAAAAAAAACTACACAAGATAAAATGGACTATTATGTACTTAGGGAAGTTTTCATTTCATACACATTCATATTCATGTGTATAAAACATAAAGATAAAACTGGATTGTCATACATTGAACCAATTAATTCAACAACTACATTAAAGATAGTTCAACAGTAGACTAGTAACAAAACATACTAGACTCGACTATTAGATAAAAGATGAATCTGTAAAAAACAACGAGTAACTGTATCAAATTATTACGTGTAGTACCATAATATTTCGATAGAATATCATTAACTGATAGTGTAGTCTAGTAAACATGTATTTTAACAACTACTACAGTATTCATAAGTGACTTTCAGTAGTTTTTCACTATATATTGATAGTAATAGTAGTAGTAGTAGAAGAAGAAGAAGAAACAGAAGACTTTACTGTAAGTAGAATGTAACAAACGAATGTAGAGTATGATTGATATATTCAAAGTGAGACAAAATTACAAAGCAGTAAAACAATCAACCAGAAAGTAAAACAATAAACGGCATTACACATTGAGTATAATGTAATGAAGGAATAAACGAATTACATTTAGATATAAACTACAAAAAAATGCATATGCTACATTATATCTGTTAGTGTGTGTGTGTGTGTAGGAATTCTGTAGACTTGTAGTTACGTAACTGTCTACAAGTAGAACCAAAATTAAACAAACATGTAATGATGTGTAACTAATAAAATGAAACATGTATATAAACACCTGAAGTATAGAATAATCCTAAAGTGGGATTTCAAGACTAAAAGTATGTTAATACAATTCTATCTCTCAGCATCATTTTCATTCACTATTTGGGAAAAGGCGGAAAGAAATGAATTCAGAAAACAATCCAACATTAAAAATAACAACATTAAACTGACGAGGTATAAAAGGAATTCAACTATTATGATTGTCATCATCATCATGATTGTCGTCAATATCATCAACAACGTCATTGGAGGCTATAAAATATTCTCATTAACACAAAATGATAAATGTTATTAGATTTGATAACATGAGATGATATCTGATATAAGATAATTAAATAGTGATGTTATAATGAATACAGTCAATGCTTGATGTGATGTCAGTTTGGCATTGTTTCCATTTCTTATTGTATCTAAAAAGAAAGCAAAAATTTGTTAAAAAAATAGAAGGAAATTCAGTCAGACGAAGTAAAGGGGGGGGGAATCCAAGAAATGGATTTTATTCAATGCAAGATTCGTCTTTTTCATCTGAATGTATCTACATACGGTTACGCAAGTGTAGCTGTGTCTGAAGTCATTACAGTATAGTCAATCACTCAGTCAGTTACAACGTAGAACTTAGTAAATATGTCATACCTCAATTATCAGATACACATGATATTGTCAGATCATATCCAACAGTAGTGAAGGTAGTAACAGAGTCGGTATTAATGGTAAGGATTAGAGACCAAAAAACAGATTTCAAATATATATATATATATATATATATATATATATATATATATATATAATTCAGTAAACAGAAGATTATGATGAATTTAAAAGCTTAGAATTTCGAGGAGGACAATAAATGGATGCACCTGTGCCATTGTGAACGATTTTGAGCCATGTCACCCAAAATCTTTAACCATTAGTTACGATCATCACACGGACCCCAACCAGGCAGTCTTCATCTATTAACATTGTTCAGCCCAATTGTGAATGACTTCATGGACCAGGGCCATGTTTCGGCCTAACGTAGCTAGTTTTTTCCGGCCTACACCTACACCAGACAGCATTTCTCGTCGATGTGGGCGTTGGTCGGGCAAACGTAGCTTATGTTCTAACCTCCTCAGACGACAGTAGATAATAAAATGGTTCTTGACACGAATGGATTAACTATGAGTTCCCGTGTAAGTATTAATAAATTAATCACATCCACCTTAGTAAAGGTGTGTCGATGTGAAATTTTCCACAACTTATCTTTATACCCTGGACATAAGGCAGGACTAGCTTTTGGGAATTCGCGTCACCTGTGGCGTTGGTGAGACATCCGACTACTGCATCTACTGCGCAGCACTTCGATCCGTTCTACTTAATGGATGTGAAACATGGCCATTAAGGATAGATGATATTCGTAAGCTCCTAGTATTCGATCACAGATGTCTTCGAAGCATTGCTCGTGTTTTCTGGGACCACCGAGTAAATAATACGTGGGTAAGGATTAAAGTAGTAGATAAATACGGTAAATCAATTGATGAAGTGGTAAATCTTCATCAACTGAGGTGGTTAGGACCTGTGTTATGTATGCCTGACCACCGCCTACCTCGATGTGCAATGCTGTCTCGTGTGGGAGTGGGCTGGAAGAAAGCTATGGGTCGCCAAACTAAAACAAAAGAACCAGTCCATGAAGTCACTGACAATTGGGCTGAGGTGCAAACTACCTGGTTAAGGTCCGCATGACGCTCGTAACAAATGGTTAGAGACCTTGAGCGATATGGCTCAAAATCGTTCACAATGGCGCAGGGGCATCCACTCCTTGTCTTCCTCCAAATCCTAAGTTTCTTAACTTATCATAATTTTCTCTTTACCCAATCATATTTTCTTAAATCTTATCTCCGATCTCTATTCTGTTACTACCTCCCCTACTCTGGGATTTGATTTGACAGTTTAATATCTATCTGTTAATTTAAGTTTGGCAACTTGAAATGATGTACACATGTGCCAAGTTCTACGTTGTAACTGACTGACTGACGCTGGACATTATGCTAACCAACACTAGAGTGATTTATTACACTCTCTTCCCCAACCCCTGTGGTTCTATTATCTATTCTATCATTTTCATTTCAAAACTTTCGAAACTAAGTGTTGTTATTTCAATGTTTAGATTGAAGTGGGATCTATTTAATTCTTACGTAACAATCATTAACATTCGATTACCTTAACAAAACTTTAACAATTTTATCAATTGGTCATGTGCTGATACACATTAATTTATTTTTATTAATCAGTATCTTGAAATATCAATCACTTTTATGTTTTAATTGATAAGTTATTCAGTTGTATTTATTGGCGTAAAATATTTTATTGATTGAGTGACCCATATTCATGTAATGTTCATTGATAAAGTATCATAGAGATTAGATTAACATCTTTTCTTAATCATGTTGGATAACGTATTGAATTAACAATCTCCACAGCAACAAAAGGAGCATATGAAATAGTCGACAAGATTAACTTTTGAATTTGTGACATCGTTATCTTATGCATCATTTTTTGATTAATACTGATTCTGTTATTATTGTAAATACACGTATTAATTATTTACGTCAGAGAATCACCTCGGACAGGTACCATTGTTAAACAGCTATTTTGTACTAATATGGGACTCATCACTAGGTGAAAGACAAATCGAATGTGAGAAAGTTCTCATCAGTAGTATTAACTGAATCGAGAATTCTATCAATGGATGTCAACCCAGTAGTGCCGTTAGTTAAACATATAAAATGAGGTTTGAAAATTGTGAGTTTAATATCTAGTAGGGTAGTGAGTGTTGCCACTAAGGAGCTTCATTTTACGATGGACTGAGTGTTCAGTGCTCACTAGTTTACAATGGTACCCAAACGAGATCAATCAGAGACGAATACAAACCAATCTCCACAGCACCACATGCCGGATCGTTACCTTTAAATGATTCTGGTTGCGACTGATCTGTTCTTAGTCGAGATCATGATAAATTAAAATACTTGACAACTATTCTCATTCGTTCAGCTTATGATTGTAATCAAAAGAAAATGGCTAGTACACGAATTATAATTGTATTTGTCATAAGTGATTCTCTTCTTATTGGTGCCTTCCAGGTTGATTACATCGATATGAATTGTAAGGTTGATTTTAAATTGCTCATAAGTTTGAGACATAAACACAGGATTTCAATGAACGATGGTTGTTTAGCAAAATGAATTTACTTGATATTTCATTAGCTGATGAAACACAGACTTAACTATTAGGCCTATTCTCCGCTATTACAAAGAATAATGTATTGGGTAACCAATCGAGGGTAATTAATGCCAACTATTCATACAAAACTGATTTCATGTCTTATAACCAACTATGATCAATAGAAAAAATACACTGAAGTTGCTGGAATGTATAATTGTATATATCCATGACGTCATGTACACATTACTTTTGTGATACTTCATTCTTATGTGCTTCTTAGGCTACTATAACCTCCAATACTTCAAACTCAAACAAAAGTTGAGGATTACGAGACTTATATGAGCAACTGCACTTTTAGAGTTAACATATGTTTAATAATACGGGACTTTTAAAAGACAACAATTGGTCAAAAATATCTAGGAGCCTTAACAAAATAACACAAATTAGTCTTCAGATCTTCTCCTGGAATTCTTGAAGAAATGTTGAATATCTGTTTAAAGTTAATGGGGTTAGAGTGTCTTCGAACACTCGGAGAGAACTTTGGGACGATTGTAAAATTATATGTTAGTAGATATCTTGCTATTAATAGATAGTCAGTGGTCACCACTTTTCTCTCCGTAAAAGGGGGGGGGAAGTGAATATTCTTACGTAAATGAATTATAATCTATCCTATTAACATTTCCGACTAGTCGAACTCAATGACCGAGTGTAAATTCTTTCAGTTTTCTTTGAGAAGCGCTATAAATATGAAAACTGTTACTGCTGTTACTACTATTTCTACAACTAATACTCACTTGTTCATAATCATCGTAGTATATAAATTGGACTTAAACCTACGACATAATGGTTGATAGCTAAATGCCTTAATCCAACTGATCTATCATCCTACTAATAAACTGATTTCAGTAAACACTGTGTTCAACTTAATGATTTTACGTATATGAGTTATTTTTCTACTTAAAACAGTAAATAATTTCAATTTAGGATAAGCTTGTGAACATCAACATTAGGATGAAGGTACATCCAACCGATGAGTCCCAAATAGGACGAAACGTGCAACCTGGATTCCACTTGCCAGTCACAAACCAACTTAAATACCACATTTTATTATTATTGTGAATAAAAAGAAACACTAAACAGAACGCCACCATGACAGGTTATATCAACGTGAAATTTTTAGTGCTGGTAGGATATGTAATAATTATATGTTTGGTAATAGGTTGGCATAATTTGTGTGTCCTACAACAAAATGTACTTCTGTGTAGTACCATTAGTGTTAGTAGTAATAGTACTAGTAATGGTAATGGAAGCAGGAGTAGAAGTACTAGTGTAATGACAGTATTATTATTATTATTATTATCATTAGTAGTAGTAGTAATAGTAATAGTAATGATAATAATAATAACAATAATAATGCTAACAACAATTACCAATCAAATTAATGAAGCAATAAATACTGGTTCATTTACTTGTAGTGAGTGAAGTAGTGTAGAAAAGTGCAAAATAATCAAAATGGACACTAACTGAACAACAGTAAACGAATCACATGGGCATATACACCTGATTCAATTTATTTAAAGAATTTGCATTTTATAGTTGACGATAAGGAAAAACAATAATTTTCAATCATACAATAGAAGGGTATTTCCTAAACATCTGTATATTTTTTACATTAGACCAAATGGGATGGAACAATGTGACTTTTAGTCATGAAGGTAAACCATAATTTAATCACTTCGGTGGTTTGGACAACTGAATAGTATTAATAGATTTAAGTCAAGTGCATGAGTATGATCATGTTAGAGTATTAGGTAAACAAGGCAGTTCTATTGAGGTGGTTAGGATATGGATTCTGAGTAGTTAATTAACGTATTTATGCAAAGTGACGTACACAGGGATAGGTATGAATAAAAATAGCCAAATCAGCATATAGAATCGATCGTTGAAGACGTTGGATGCTCGTTTCAGCCAAGATGATAGTTGAAGAATTCTAATCCAGTTGATTATCAATTCATGACCGGAAGTAGTTGTTCTCATTATTTCTAAGTAACAATTTACTCTAATTAGGCCTATGATATTATAAACAGAAGGAGAGCTGTGGTTTAATATTTAAGATGTTTAAACACTGAGACATCCCCTCCAGTAGTTTGACAATCTAGTAGCAGCATGTCTGGTCCTTAAGTTTATGGTTCGATATAAGACCAAATACATGAATTTGTACCTGATAAATGAGTGTGTAGGCTACATGGTAAGAAAAAAATAATATGACTGGTAAGGCTATGAAAACGTTCAACAACTGAGATGGTTTGAATGAATCCATCTCCAGGTCTGGAGTCACCTTGGTCATTTAGAATTTACTGTTCACTAGCTTTAAATAGGCATTAGACAGTTACAGACGTAAATATTTTAGACCTTATCGTAACCAAACTGATTTCGTTACGGTTAAAGCAAGAGAACTTTAATCCATTCTTTGCAAAGTGGGACTGTTAGAAATCATGATTATTCAGATGATGGGATTACATCAAGCTGTTGCTTTGGTTCGCTTCTAAACTACTGATAGACTTATGGCAATTAACTGTCTTAATTAAAAGTATTTTTTATAACAAGCCCAACTGTCATAGTATGCATATTCATGTCTTCATAAATACAAATCCAGATAGAGGACTAGACGAGCATCTTAGTACCCATTTTCTAACCGGTGGATGGAGGAGTTAAATCTCTTAGTTTTCTTCTGCCGAGTCGCTCTACAATAGTCGTTTCACACACACAATTTGACATAAATTCGGGTATACTAAACTTACACCTAGTATAAACAGTTAATCACTAAATCATAGTTATCAGGACTACAAACTAATAAAAATGTATAAAACTTACTAGTTTCATCGTCGAAGGATAAAATATCCTTTGGACTTCGTTGTAGTAGAACTGGATTAATGTTGTTTGAACCTAAGTAAAATACAATATACAAAATAAAATAGCCATTGAATGTCGATAGATTGTAATTTTATATGCCTGGGAAGAAGAATACATTAAAGTCTTAAACAGATTAGAACAAATTCAACTGAGGATTTTGAAAATTCACTTGCACAGGTATTATCAAAAACCTACTCTCTGTAAATCTTTATAGACTAAAGTAGACAGAACGTATATTCAGTATGAATAAGCATCACCTATGTCAACATGAAAGAAGCTTAAAAAGGTCAAACATAAACGAGCTATTAGTACATCAAAATCACTAACTGCTAGTGGAAGTGAGATTGATAGGATTCAAATACCAAGTTAAGTTCAGTGTAATAACTACCATCAGTGTTTGGAGATGCCTTTGGACATCGTGACAACTTCATCATACAGTATTGATATTTTGTGACAACTATGAACAATGCATATGATTTGTCGGTTAATAGAAGCTAGACTCAAGATTGATTAGTGAAAACAAAGAAATTTACAACTATGGATTAGTGCCTTTAAACAATTTAGATTTCATGTAAGAATTAAAAATGCAGCCTTGAGTAAAAAGTACATGTGACTTTCGAAATCTTACTGTTATCACCTTACATGTTTGCACTTAACAAGTAGTCAGCACTCCACTTTTTGGATTTGTTATACTACTATGAACAAACTTATCAATTTGGCTACTGCTTTACATATTTCTATAATCCCACTGTCTCCTCCTTTAGTTGAAATATGAAAAATAATTGTGATCAATGACTGGGAATGTTGTTTAAAATCCTACTTAGAATAAGACTAACTAATTCAATTTCAGTATCTGAGATCAACTCTACATTACTTTATTTTGTATATTATATCGTAGAGGAAAGTACACATTAATCCTAAATGTTAAATACCTAAACTTGACAATCATTAAACATCATGAAACCATTATCTTAGAATACGATACAGATAAGGTAGACAATGATGAACAATGAAAAATAAAGAACATAGGATTTGTTATGACCGATTCAAAGTCGATATGGTGCGATTGGAGACTCCTCCATCACCCCCCCACCCCCTCAAGTAGGTATACATCTGTCAATGCACAGTAGATTTTAAGTTAATGACTTCGATGTATTGATGACATGTTTTGATTTGGCTTCTACCAATTTCTTGTTAAAACGAATACATTGTTGTATATAAAGAACAGTTTTACTAAAATTTCTTACAGAATTAAACATTCATATTTCTATGTCAGTTTACTTTTAAATGTTTATTTAAAGCAAAATAATGTTTCTCTTTATTGTCTCCAGGCTATTTTTCATTTAATTTAACAATATTTCTGTCTATAAAACGAAATAAAAATGAAGTTAATATGAATATGTCTGTATAATCAACACAGAACCTGGCACATGTGTGCATCGGTTCAAGTTGCCATACCTCCCCCCTTGGCACCGCAAGATTAACACCACAACCACCATTAGTAGAAGTTACTTCAATAAAATAAATTAATAATAGTAACAAGGAGTGTGAACATATACAATATGGTTCAGGAAGTGTAGAAAGAAAGTTATGGAATAATTTAAAGCTTATGATTTAATGGAGGACAATGAGTGAATACATCTGCGCCATTGTGACCGATTCTGGGCCATGTCACTTAGTGTTTCTAGCCACTGATTACGGTAATCGCGAGGACCCCGTCCAGTTAGTCTGCAGCTACTGACATGACTTAAATGGTCAGTCAGTGACTTCATGGACTGATGCCATGTTTTAGTTTGGCCACCTCTAACTCTCTTCCCATCCTCCTACTCTTATATCAGCCAACATTGCGTGTCGAGGAAGACGGTGGTTGGGCATACGCAACACATGTCCCAACCACCTCAGTCGATGAAAATTCACAACCTCATCTACTGATTTACCACATTTGCCTAACACCTGACGTCTAACCTCATTATTACTTACTCGGTGATCCCAGCTAACGCGAGCGATGTTTCGTAGACATCGATGATCAAAAACTAACAACTGTCGAGTGTCATCTACCCTTAATGGCCACGTCTCACACCCATACAGTAAGACAGAACGAACTGTTGTGCAGTACGCTCTTGCCTTCGTTGAGAGACGAATATCTCGTCTACGCCATAGGTGACGTAAGTTGGCTTTTACCAACTGACGAGCTTTTTGAATTCGTACTGAGATTTCGTCAGAGACTAACCAATTAGGGCTACTCAGACTTCCAAGATAAGTGAAGTGGTCGACGTGCTCAACTACTTCACTCCCTATCCTTAGTTCAGGTGTTGACGAAACCCAGTCCTGGAGCAATAGTTTGCATTTAGAGGGGGAGAAACGCATTCGAAGATGCTTTCATTCGAGCTAATTGATGTTGAAAGCTTCTGCATGTTATCAGCGTCTTCGCGAAACAGGACTATATCGTCAGCATATTCAAAGTCAATAAGTGGATTTTCTGGTAGGAGATTAATTTCTGAAAGGGCAGACGATGAAAGTGTAATTTCCAACAGTATGTCGACTATGAAATTAAATAAAAATGGGGAAAGTGGGTAGCCTTGACGGATACCACTTGAGGTTACAAGTTCAGATGACAGTTCGCCATATGCTCTGACACGACTGCTAGTGTTTGAGTAAAGAGCCTTAACAAGTTTTATGTACTTTTGGGGTACGCCTTTCAATGAAAGATACTGCCATAGAGCTTCACGGTCTACGGAATCAAATGCCACTTTCAAGTCAAGGAAAACCACCATTGTCGGTGCTTGTATCTTATTGTTGGTGTTGTTAAGGGCTGTGAAATTATCTATTCATTTGTTGTTAAATATGCATCCTTAATAGATTATGATGATATAGAGTATAGCTATACTGTCAAGTAGAACCTATGACAATCGTATCATTTAATTTAGAATTCATCAGATGAATGTATTTTAGTGGAGTTGGACACGCTTAAACAAAGTATCAATCCTTATGTAAACATTAATTTTAACATGTGATAAGTACATTCAACTGAAGATAAGGCATAAATGAGACGAAATCAATCTTATGAATTCTGTTTACCAGCTATCTAAACCAACTGTAATCAAAAATAAAGGTTTATTGAACAACAGGAAAACAAAGTTTCGTTTCAATAAACTAGTAAGTAGACACTAAGGTTACATCACTCTTACTTACACATTTTATAATCATAAATTACTGTAGAAGTGAAGTGTGGAGTGTGTTTGTTTTGTTTAAAACGAAAGAAAACAATAACTCAGTGTAAACGAAGATAATTTGTTGGTACGACACTAACTAAGATCAGATTAACAATAACATTATGATCATCAACAGGAACGCATACATCAAATCGAAGTGAGTTATGAATCTAAAGATAATATGATTACTGCAAAATCTGTTAATCATGTCTATTGGTTTCGTAAATGTAAACTACAGAGGAGATCTATATGAGGATGGGACATATATACAGTTTACCCAAATTTTCAATGATTATTTAGATAAAGTAAGTTCATTATGTAAAATAGAGTGAAGAGTCACCATGAACAAAGTATGCTAAACATCCTTTAAATATAGCGTTCGAACAAAAAATGAATCGTATAATCGTCATTAGAGAGAGCGGGTTGTGGATGTGAAGTTTCAGATCATAAACGGAGGCTGTTTAGTTAATCATTAAGAACTCAGATGTACTGAGTTGTGTTCTTCATGAGTCGAACTTCGCAGGTGCACAAGCCAACAACCATATCAGGGATCCATCCCAAGATACTGAAACTGATTTACAAGCACTTAACGTTCAGATTACTGAATCAGTATCTAGTGATTTACATATCTAATTTCATGAGACACCAGGTCAAATCATGATAATTTAGGGCAATTGTCTAAGACACTTAGATGAGTGGCTCATATATATATATATATATATATATATATGAGAGGCAGAAGTGAGCAAACATATATATAAAAAGAGTACTAGGAGAAAAATAGCACTTACCATCGAATTCAGGGGTTTTAAACGTAAATTTTCCCGGTAAACCTCCAGGTCTTCCTTTTAGGGATGACGACTTCGTACATGCATATGCATTACAAACACTCAAACTGATATCATGACGTGTATTTGAGCTAAGATTAGTTAAATGATGCCATATTTGCTTAGAATTCGTTGGGTTTGATGACTGCATGCTTACATTTTTAATTAGTGTAGATTTTAGATCAATTTTATCATCTTCTAAGTTAAAGACACGTTCAAATAATGTTGGAGAACGTGGAACAATTGAACCACCTCCAGATTCCTGTCAATGGAAAATCAAAGAATAGTGTGATATCGAATTAAATAACTTACAAATGAACATATAAAATATTGAATTCGTCACAGATTGATATTAGCGACGTACCACTGAAAACCAGAGAGCACTGGACAACTGTTTCGTCACAGCATGGGACTGCTCTGTCCAGTGCTCCCTGGTTTTCAATGGTAATCTGGCAACGCCAATATGTGACGAATTCAACCAACTCAAAATACCAATCTCCAAAACCCACCTCAATTCATAGACAATATTGTTTTACTATGTGGGTACATTTTCAGTCTGTGTGCAAACATAAAAATACAGCTTCCTCGTTAGAGTGTGCAATAACAATAAGTAGGTAATTTTGTATGAGTGACACTTTATTGTATGACGACTAATGATTCTACTTCACTATCCAAAACACAACATGTTGATAGTACTTCGAAAGGTCGAACTAGTGGTTAAAAGTTAGTCATTCGAACTTACAAAAGATTGTCGTGGATTTATGTTATTGCACTCAAACAATCAGTCATTCATGAAAAGCATAGAACATATCACAAATGTGTTTTTATTAAAGTTGCCATTCCCCCCCCCACTTCACAGTTAACACAGTAGGAAAATACCATAGTAATAGAATTAGTAACACCATCCGTTGTAGTAAAAATAAAAGGTTGAATACAGATAATATAATCTGAGGAGAAAGAAGTTCAAAGCTGAGGATTTCAAGGAATACACCCTTTAAACTGATTTTTAGCTATGCCACCTAGTGTCTCTGATCATTAGTTAGGACAATCGGGAGGACAATAACGTAGTAGTTCACATCTACCAATCCTGCACTAACAAACAGTCAACGACTGAATGGAGTCACTATTGGTTGCATTTTTATCCGAATGTATCCCATAGTATGTGATCTCGTATTTTTGTTAAATTTTTACCTATTTATTAATAGTCGCTTTCTATTCTTTATTTTTCCACTACACCTTCTTAGTTACGTGGACCATACGTTTTGCTGATTCACATTTTTACCAAACTTTTATATATAGCACGCTATATATTACAAATTGATAGAAATAAGAATTCTACTATTGGATGCCGGACGGCCCAGAACTGCAAATAGTTGAATATTCACCAACCTGAAACTCTGTGGCGGAATCTGGTACGCGCACTGCTGGTGAACCCCATACCAGGACGAAACGGCTGTCTAGTGTTCTCATCAATTCGTAACGTATTCAACCAAACTTTTATATGTCTAAATAATACTACTAAAAATTACATTAATACATATGTTTAGTTACCATTACCATATGACTGGTAGAATTCAATCAGTACGAAAGTCTGAACAAGTATGATACTGGTTACCATTCAGTGAACAATCAACATAGATATCTTGCTTATACTGGAAGTTATTCATAGAGCAAACAGCCTATTCATTATTTCTAAGACTGTGTGACTTAATGATGCGGCCTGAAATCTTACACTTCACGTCAAATCTTTTAAGGATAGAAGTATTCCTTGCTGACTGGTACCAACTAAAAGGAAACCAAGTTAATTCAGTCTTTCTTGTAGACTACTTCTAACTACCCAACACCAAAGTGATTAAATTATTCTTTTTCTGAACAATGGTAAGCTGTTCTTATTGGTTAGCATCACAATCTATCCACTCAATCAATTAGCCCAAATTGCCAGTAGTAATGAGCATTAGGGGAATTCGGTCATTAAGGATTGCCTAACATATCGTGAAAACTAACTATGTTACCGTCTATAGCTTCCCCTGTCATATTAACATCTGTCCTAATTAGTCTTTTAAACGGGATGTGTGAACATAGGCTTATGTTGGTGGCTGATGTGAACTTGAAAGGATAGTATTCCGTATACTGGCACTGTTCAAGCGGAAATAGTACAAAGAAAGTATGTGAGAGAATAATGGAATCGAATTTCTAGAATAAGATAAAGGGCATACACCTTGGTGACTGTGACCGATTTACAACCATTTAACCTAAATTTGTTTTTAACCACTGCATGCAATCATAGCGTCAACTCAGACCAGGTAGTTTGCATCTTCCAAAACAACGCAGCTGAACAATCATCAACTTCATAGACTAATACCAAACTTTTGGTTTGATAAAACTGATAACAGTTAAACCCTTGATTCAATTATCTGTATCACACTATCTCCCAAATGAATATCATTTCTACACATCATTCATTACTTATAAAGTTCGTTTCTCAGTAAAAATTAATGATTCTTAGTATTTTGATGTTATACCTCTGAAGCGACGAAAATTATGACAAATTAAACCCATTCGACATTGTGTCACGTCTTGAATTAGCTTTAACTGACCAACATAATGAAACGACTTAAGACAATGGCCCAAAGACAATTGGTCAAAACTAGGTAATGCTCAGTATTGTTTATTTATATTTATATTAAAAAAAAAAGAAAATTGGTAAATTTAAAAGACTTACCGTATTTGTTGATACTTCACTAACGGTTACAGTGACATTCTTCAAGGGTGCACGTGAAGTTGTTTTCCAATGCAATAAATAATAGTCAGCATATTCTGAGGAGTTGGATGATAAAATTGTTGGAGGTGCGGGAGCAACTGTATTAACAAAACAAGAGGGAGTTAAAGACCAGATGTATGGTAAATCAGAAACTTCAACTGTAACGGTTGTGACTATAGTTGTAAAATATTTGATGTTACACACATGTACAGCATTAAAGATATTAATTAAATGAAGCTAGAAATATCAATTTTTGGATGTCAACTAGTAAGTTCGCCGAGATTGTTGCTGTCACAATGACGTGACGACTGGGCTGGACTAATGTGATGAGCCAGTCAGTCTGTACTGGTCAAAATATTCTTTCCTCAAGTTCTTTGCTTGCCAGAGGATTATGATTAAAAGAATAAATCCATGGTCTTAGGATGGTACACAGTATGATGGTCGTAAGGTGTTTTGCCCCAGACAACCAGTATGACAGCAATGGCAGCTTCTCATAAACGATGGGTAGTGTTATAAATGCTAGCCATAAAAAAACATTAATCACCTCACTTCAAGGAATCCTGTCTCAAGGCAGTAAGGCAGTGCGGAAATAGCACATCAGAAGTACCTTTTACAAAGGTACTGCAATAATCGGCTACAATCATCTGTTCCCTCGGTATTACGGTTATGGTTCCAGGTTATTAAGGCCAACGTTAACGCAATTTTTTACTCGGTTATCTCAATAAGGAGAACCATTCCACCATGTAAGTAACTTAGAAGTAGTAACCACCCTCATAGCTCAAGAGTACTGTTTACGGCGCTGTCTAAAGTTCCAGAGATAGATCCCCAGTGATGGGGATATAAAGTGAGCGCAGACTTTAGTAGAACGTGACACCTGTCTAATAGTGGTCGGTAATTTTCACTGATTTTCTAATCCAGGTCAATTCTTGATGTCCAGTTTGAAATGAATAATCTTTACAACAGCTAATCATAACTACATACAAGTTCTCACTGTTGTAGTAGAGGCCAAAATTATTACCTATAAAAATGCAGAGACCATCCTATTTTTTTCCTTAATGGGTTAGAAATAATTGGAATTTATTATCCGAACATTTATTCTGTTGAGAAACAATCTAGATAAAAACAGATTTCCTCATATTTGTATTAATGGCCATTAATAATTGTGCAGAAGATGGATTACTGTTGGCTAGTATAGGAATAGAATGGAAGAAAGTTAAAGACAATCAAATCAATCAGTGCCTGTTACCCCAAGTGGAGCATAGACCGCTCACCAGCATTCTCCAACCAACTCTGTACTGGGCTTTCTTTACTAGCTCTTCCCAGGTGCTGTTCATTCTCTTCATGTCTGTTTCCAATTACCGATGTAATGTGTTCCTGGGTCTTCCTCTATTTCTTTGACCTTTTGGATCCCACGTTAGTGCTTGTCTTGTGACACAGTGTGATGATTTCCTCAATGTGTGTCCAATCCACCTCCAGCGTCTTTTTCTAATCTCTTCCTCGGCTGGAAGTTGGATAGTTTTCTGCCACAGAAGATTGTTGTTGATGGTATCTGGCCAACGAATCCGAAGAATCTTGCGCAGGCAGTTGTTTATAAATACTTGTATGTTTTGGAGGAGACTTTTCGTAGTTCTCCAAGTTTCAGCTCCATACAACAGAACTGACTGTCTTCACATTTGTGCTGGAAATTTTGACTCTAATGTTGACTGAAAGTTGGTTTGAGTTCCAGATGTTTTTCAGTTGTAGAAATGCTGCCCTTGCCTTACCAATCCGCGCCTTCACATCCTAGTCAGACCCTCCTTGTTTGTCCATTATGCTGTCCAAATATGTAAACGTCTCAACGTCTTCCAGAATTTCTCCGTCAAGTGTAATTGGGTTAGTGTTTATTATTTTGTATCGAAGGTTCTTGCTTTTCCCTTTGTGTATGTTGAGGCCTACTGCTGCTGAGGCTGCTGCTATATTGTTGGTCTTCATCTGCATTTGATGTTGTGTGTGAGAAAGAAGAGCTAGATCATCTGCAAAGTCCAAATCATCTAGTTGCGTCAATGTTGTCCACTGTATTCAGAGAGTGCCTTCAGATGTTGCAGTCTTCATGATCCAGTCGATGACCAGTAGGAAGAGGAAGGGCGAGAGTAGGCAGCCTTGTCTGACACCGGTCTTCACTTCGAATGAATCTGTGAGCTGACCTCCATGCACGATCTTACAATGTAGTCCGTCATACGAATTCCGTATGATGTTGACTATCTTCTCGGGTACGCCGTAATGTCGTAGAAGTCTCCATAATATTCTCCTGTCCAAGCTGTCGAATGCCTTTTCATCGTCGAGGAAGTTGATGTAAAGTGGTGAATTCCATTCAACTGATTGTTCAACAATGAACAGTAGAGTACCGATTTGATCGGTACATGATCGATCTTTACGGAATCCGGCCTGTTGATCTCGGAGTTGGGCGTCGACTGGGTCCTTTATTCTGTTCAATAACACTCTGTTGAAGACCCTTCCTGGTACTGAAATTAGAGTAATGCCTCTGTAGTTCTCACAATTGCTGAGATCGCCTTTCTTTGGTATCTTGATGAGGTACCCTTCTTTCCAGTCTGCTGGAACTTGTTCTTCCTCCTAAATCTTCCTGAAGAGAATGTGGAGTATCTTTGAAGTTGCTTCTATATCTGTCTTCGGTGCCTCCGCTGGTATGTTGTCTGGTCCTGCTGGCTTACCATTCTTGATCTGTCTGATGGCCATTTTGATTTCTTCGACTGTTGGTGGGTCTGTGCTTATAGGGAGATCCGTGGCTGCTGCTTCAATCACTGAAAGTTAATGACGGCCAAACTAAAACTCGGCATCAGTGCATAAAGTCACTGACTGCCGGTTTAAGTCATGTCGGTAGCTGTGGACTACCTGGTTGGGGTTCTCACGATTACCGTAACGAGTGGCTAGAAACACTAAGTGACATGGCCCAGAATCAGTTACAATGGCGCAGATGTATTCACTCATTGTCCTACCTTAAATAATGAGCCTTAAATTATTCCATAGCTTTCTTTCTACGCTTCCTGAACCATATTGTATATGTCCACACTCCTTGTTACTATTATTATTTTATTTTATTGAAGTAACTTCTACTAATGGTGTTGATCTTGCGGTGCCAAGGGGGGGGGTATGGCAACCTGACCCGATGCATACATGTGCCAAGTTCTATGTTGTTTATATATATATATATATATATATATATATATATATATATATATATATACCTATTGTTTACCAAAACAAAAAGGATGAAAGTCTTACCGGTAATTTCCAATTTTTGAATTGCACTACCTAAGCTATTATTCGCTATACAGAGATATTCATGTAAATGTTGTGGTGTTATTTGACTAAAGACAACAGGATATACCCATATTCCACCTTGAATGTTTTTGGATAATAAATATCCATCACCAACTGGAAGATCATTACATTTTAAAGTAGGAGTTGGATAACCAGTTACAAGGATCTGTATATCGAAAAAATAAAAACGGAAATTTTTGAGTACAATGTCATTCAGCTATATACGAATGAAAACTTGAATAGATACCAGTCATCTATTAGTTTATTGTCAGTTAGTGATAAAGATAGTAGAGTCTAGTATATATACGCTAGCTTATGTTGTCATACCGTATTTACGAAACAGGATCAAACTAGCGAGAAAACTATCAGAATATACTTCAAGACGAAGCGAAATGATATAAATCGAAGAACAGTGGAGCTTAAAATGTGGAGGACTGCGATTGAACCAGTGATCGATTCTGAGTCATATCACCCAATGCCTCCAACTTCTTGTAGTGATTATTACACGGCAGATTCTAATTAGGTAGTCTCTACCTGTCAACACGAGTTAAATCAACTGTCATCAATGATTTATAGATTAATTCGTTATTGTCTTGACCGCTTCCAGTTTGATTTCATCCTAAACCGGCGATAGTCATTATCACACATGTATACGTACATATACGCATTACATATTCAGACCACCTCGATTGGTGAAAATCCAGAAATTAATTAACTGAATTATTATCTTCCGTCAATACTTTGCAGTCTTAATGCATACCATTTGAGGCTGTGAGTTCTGATGATAGTTCGCCGTAATTACTGTTTTAACCAATTGTGCTAGAGTATAGAGCCTTCAACAATGGTTCAGTAATAAACACAGCCAAAGAAGTGCAGGTGACAAAAATTAAGATTTTTTAAAATTGTCCTAGTCATTTATGTCTGACATGACTTCATAAGCAAACATAAACAGATAATGACCTTCGTAAAGGCCAGAGTATCTGAGAAAGTAATAATAATTCAAACACTAGACATTTCAGTGCCTACAGTTACAATAGGTCATCATAGTACCAGCGTAAAAAACTGTAGATGGAGGTTCAAACTTAACAGGATTATGTAACTATTACATTTGTCGTTCATTACAAATGATTAATCACGAAGAGATAACACAATGCAAGTTGAGTGAGGAGTTCTGATATCAATAACAATAGTTAAGTTATGCAGTAAAAAAACGATCCTAACTCCTGAAATACATCAGTCAGTCAGTTACAACGTAGAAGTGTGTACATCAGTCCAAGTTGTCATACCACAATTAACAGAATTTTGAGGAGGACAAGAAACGGACGCACCTGTGCCATTGTGAACGATTTTGAGCCATGCCACCCAAAGTCTCTAACCATTAGATACGATCATCACACGGACCCCCGCCAGGTAGTCTGCATCTATTAACATTGTTCAGCCCAATGGTAAATGATTTTATGGACTGGTGCCATGTTTTGGTTTGACCGCTCCTAGCTAGCTATTTTCAAGCCTACTCCTACACCAGACAGCATTAACTCCGCCTGTAGCCCCCACAGGGTTGCCGCCGGTCCCAAGCCCAGATAAAGAAGGAGGGTTGGGCATGGGGTTAGCAACCCCATCCCGTAAAACAACTGTCATGCTAAAAAACAGTTCACGAGTAAAAACCTATATAACCATTCTAACTCTGCCCTGGGAATTGGAAGGACCAATATGACACTTCATGGTGAAAGCCGAGTTCCTTCGGAAGCCATGAGGCCGATGCCCCTCCTTCCGACAACCGGAGCAACAATTAATGTACTCGACCGACCTTAAACAGCTGTCCCCTGGACACTGCGGTCACACTCTCAGGTCATCACGACCTCTTCTAATCCTCTTTCTCTTTCAGGTTCCTCAAGAATGACCCTTCCACGGTGTGGGCAACCGGGAAGTGATAACCACCCTCATACCTCTAACAGCACAAGAGCTCATTTTGGTCGAGGTCAAATCCCACCCTCAACTCTCAATAACAGACAGCATTGCTCGTCGATGTAGGCGGTGGTTTGGCCTACGTTACACATGTCCTAACTACCTCAGCTGACGAAGATTTATTACTTTATAAATCGATTTACCATACTTCCCTAGTACTCTATTCCTAACCCACGTATTGCTTACTCGGCGGTTTCAGCAAACACAAGTAATGCTTCAAGGGCATTTATGATCAAATACTAAAAGTCCATAAATATCCTCTATCTTTAATGGTCATGTTTCACATTAATAAATAGAATTGATCAAACTGTTGCGCAGTATACGCGACATTTAGTCAGTAGACGGATATTTTGCCTACGCCACAAGTGATGCAGATTGGCAAAAGCCAGTCGAGTTTTTTGTATTCTAGCCGAGATACATGCTATCATATCATATTTCATTCCATTATTATCATGGCTTCCTGCGTAAGTTTAAGATTTTGTCAGGAACAAATTCTTACTTAGAGTTTATGCAATGCTTCAGATAAACAGGACCTATTTTTAGAGATATTTGAACAAATCGTTACATATGTGAAAATTATAGTCTATTTTTGTTCAGATAAACTTAACGAATTTGTGAAACTGAAAAAAAAAACAAGTTAAAGTACCATTATTTATAGACTAAGAGTTCTAGATTTGAATCACTCTGTTTATAAATAATTAGAGAAGAAAACGTATGTACTCAGTGAAAAAGACATTTGCTGATTTCGCTTTCGAACTATATTCTCAGTCTCCTTTCCTATCATCGATACTACCATTGTTTTGACTCCATCTACTGTTTATCATATTGTGTTGAGTTGATAAGACAATCTGGGATAACAAACATTGGTACCAGGCTCTACGTTATCTATGTCTGATGGACTGTTAATTTCTTTGTGTTTGATAATCAAATAACATCTTAAAAAGGAAATATACAATTCATTCTTCATTCAGTACCGAAACTTTAACTTAAATATTTGGACAAAGTAATTGGAACGCTATGACAAATCACTTCAACTAATACTGACAAAGGGATCAATTCGACATTGTTATATTAGTATCAGTGAGCACAAATATGATGTTCATGTAAGTAATTATTTATAAATATAATAACTCTGAGGCATTTCTACAGCGACTCAGAACGACTGAGTAAGAAGTGGGGACAACATACACATATCGCTAGACGAAGATAATTGATTAGTTGATGGGATTATGAGTTTTCATCGACTTCTATTACATATGCCTGACCACCGCTTACACTGATATACGGAGTTGACCATTGTGATTATAGAGTGAGAGAAAAGTAAAGGCGGCCAAAACATATTATTACTTTATGAAATCATCGGCTGCTTTTTTTATCCATGTTGGAAGATATAGACTTCCTGTTTTGCATAAGCGTAATGAATGACTAGAAACATTGTGAAGTGATTCAGAACCGCTCTTTAGCTTCTTTTAGATTACATATTTCCTTATACTGTCATGCATACCTTCCTTTCATTATTTCCTATTGAATGGTACTTTATTGTTGATAGTATTGATTTACTGTCATCGTAATAATGTTGTGTAGTAGATGTTTTGACAGAGTCCTAGTACGTCATTATTAAATGTAATGCACAACTGACTGTTTAATGATGATTTATTCATTGGAAATAGTTGGTCAATTATTTATTTTACTTAATGTTAAACCTTAGATCATAGAATTAAATCTAGTCGTTGATTGACAGAGTAAGGGATAGAGAACATATATGAGCTAGTGAACTCGATATCACTTAAGGTTAACATATCTGATTGAATTTAACCTAACAAAATTCTCATCTCGACCTTTTGACCTCCAGTTTTATAAATATTTATGATTTTAATCAATAGAAAAATTATGCGGTCAATGCTTCAGTCAACTTAACTAAAAACCCCCCAGTTTCCTATTTGGTGTAAATTGGTCAGTGAAATTAATCATTAGAATCTATGACAAATAGTTTAAATAAAGGGTCAATTGAAGTGACAACAATGAAATGACGTCATATGTGCCATTTCAATGTTTATTTACTACAGCATTGAATAAACTGAAAATGGTTGGCACATAAGTAACTAGGATGTATGTATAATTTTAATTCATTTGTAGTTGGGTGTTGTAGAGATCGTTAAATTCGAATTTGGTGTCACGAATTGGTTTGAGTTGATCAAACGCTGGAAACTGGGAAGCACTGTTAGATAGATATTTCGTTCTAGTATAGGACCCATCAGCAGTATACACCCATGACCCCACTGGGCAATCGAATTCAAGTTAAACGGCCACTAGATTATTAAGCCATTTTCCAACGGCTGATATATATAACTCAATCAATTTGCGATATGTTTAAACGACCTCATCCATTACTAACTATGAGTAGCTGCCTCACACCCAATATGGTTGAACTACACTGGTATGTATCGTTCCGTTGATATTGTTGTAGAACAAACATTGATAAATCTCTATCGTTCTAAGCACATCTTGAGCAGAATGTCTCGACACAGCCTGAGTGATTAAAATTAGATTGTAGATGACAGGTGTATTTATCTGATAGTTCCCAAGTAGAAAGCAACGTTAATTGTGGATCCTAATTTCCAACTGTAATGCAGCTTTAAATAAACTTGTGAATTAAGGCAATTTACTCAGGTTTCACATATAACAACGACCAAACAACAAAATCAAGGGGAGGATGCAAACATAATCAAATTATATCTACATTTAGTGACAGATTCTAGGGTACTTTGTCTGACCGATTGACTTACTCAGGAATTCCATTCTATAGCGAAACACATTCTTAACAAAAGCCACCTACTGATAACATTCCAGTATATTGAATACTGACATACACGCACACATACCTGTTAACGGCTAAAACAAGGAATGCTTTTGATGCATCATTTGCATATTCAGAGACAACCGAATGCCAGACAAAAGACAAGTCCGTTAGTGAGGTCTTTGAACTTCGACTGTAGTAGTTGTGACATGTATTACATTTGTCCGACAACTACCAACAATGAAACATAATGTTAATCAATGTTTAAGTAAGATGCATGGAAAATAGTGGCGGCCAAACCAAAAACCTAGTTTCAGTCTGTAAAACCGTTGATAGCTGTTGATCTGAATACTATTTGCAGGTAGTGACTGCTTGTGTGAGGTCAACACGATAATCACAATCAGTGATTGAAGACAATAAATGACATAGTTCAGAATCCGTCACACTAGCGAAGCTGTATTCTATTACTTCTTCATGCATGCATTATTTTTAGTTCTTTACGTCGACACATATGTCGGTGCTAATTTTATTAATAGAATTTTACTGTATGAAAACTTAAAGTAATGAACATAAGTAACAGGCTCCGTGGTATCTATACCCGACTACTAATCGTGGCAAAATTGTAATCGTATCAAAAGTTGAACCCGAATTCAAGTCATCAT
This sequence comes from Schistosoma mekongi, assembly GCA_034768735.1. Taxonomy (NCBI): domain Eukaryota; kingdom Metazoa; phylum Platyhelminthes; class Trematoda; order Strigeidida; family Schistosomatidae; genus Schistosoma; species Schistosoma mekongi. Next base: position 4,332,646 of record CM068312.1, read on the forward strand.
ATGGAAATTCAAAGGTGACATAAAATGTGATTTCAAGAATAACAAAATATACTGAATGATTGTTTAAATCATTAAAGTAAACTACGTTTTTGTAGGGTGACAGAATTCGAACTTCTGACCATCAATGATCTACAGTTTTATATTTCAATTGGGATGGTTATTTATTTGATTGAATATGTCACAGATTGATGTTGGCAGGGTACCATTGAAAACCAGGGAGCACTGGACAGCTGTTTCACTGTAGTGTGTAACTCCTCAGCAGTGAGCACCTCAGATTCCGTACCAAGAGGCTTCAGGTTGACGGCGAACGCCTAACCATCTGCACCACTGGGTCGGCATCCAATGGTAGAATTCCCACTTCAATCAATTAACGTTATATAGCTCGACAATCATCTATTTGTTCAATAACCAAAACTCTTATAATTCCTGATATGACGGCAATTATAATATATTAACAAAGAATACATAAACTCACATTGAATTTTTCTTCAACACCAAGATCTGTGTAAATCACACTATTTAGTTACGTTAATATTCGGATACACTGTAATTATACATAATACAATGTAGAAGATGAATGTTACCCATAAATTAACATATGCATTAACGAAAAAGACCAAATTCAAAACTACATAGTTTATATTAGGAAGAGCTTGTATATTCCCGTTGATTTGTTATAGACTGAAGCTGGTCAGTCATTGTTGCTATATGTGCATCCTGAGCGAATTGCCTCGATATAGCGAATTTTTCACTGACCAGCTTCAGTCTATAACAAATCAACGGGAATATGCAAGCTCTTCCTAATACCAATGTTCCCGGTTGCACAAGTGTGACTGTCTGGACTCAGTAGTCTAGTGGACTGAGTTCGAATCCCAGTGTGAACATCAACATTGGGATGCAGGTACATCCAGCCGATGAGTCCCAAATAGGACGAAACGCGCGTCCTGGATTCCACTTGCTAGTCACAATCAAAATTATATAATACATAGTTTATACATTTAGATGTATTGCCAGTTATTAGTGAATTCTAAAGAAACATAGCTAGATCAGATCTATATTTTTGATAGACTTTTTTATCTTGACTATGTACATGAACGCTATAATCAACAGACATTTACTATTTTAATGCTATTCCGTATAGTATCTTAGTCAAGATTAAGTGAACCATAGTTTGCAATATGAGAATTAGGGAATTATTCACCGGGAAAACTCATTGTGGCTGTATTCACTTTGTCTGGGTTATCTATGAAGTACATCTTAGTTGTTTAGTTTTAATATGAAACACGTCAACCACACATAACCAACGAAGTCCGAAAATATCGGTTAAGACAAGTATCACTAATAACAATACCGTTAATCCATTGGAGTTAAAAGTACAAACCACTTGGATAGTGGCTCAATGGTCTAGAGGTTAAGCTGTCGACGTAAAGTTGTGAGTTCTGTTTACACTAAGAATTTGAATGCCTATTATTGAATAGTAGAGTACTAGGAAGAATTAACTGTATAGTATTTCCTCAGATAAAATTGCAAATATTTCGTTAGTCATTCGACGATTGAAGGTGGTTAGTAGGAAACCTTATGTGATTTAAATTTTGTGGTGGTTGCCACTCATATGCATAATGTGCCTAAAATCTTGTGACAGTTGACTTTATCTGCGAAAATGGAATATGCATCATCCAGCTTTACGGGAAGCACACCAATCCCCTAAAGATGTCGGGTATACTGATATGTACTTACTAACACCAAGTAGATGAAATAGAGTTTCCGTCACTCTAATTCACATCATTTTTCATCAAAAGATGGTCGGTGGAATGGTTGGTAACTTAGAATAATGAGCATATTTAACTTTGTTGATAGAATTCAGTTAGCACTAAAAGGATAGACAAGAATAATCCACTTATTGATATGTGCATTTAATTAAGAATTCAAAAACTCCCCGTAGAATTAAATTTTTACGTGAACATTCAGTGCTCATATAAAGTCTTCATCTGTTTATGAACAATTCACTAAAAACACTTTGATCTCCTAATGAATTTACTTATTCTGACACAGGATTAGCAGATGAACTTGTGACATTAGACACAGTTGCTAACACTTTATTAAAGGATAGATGAATTACATAACATCCATGTGAATACAATCCTTCCATTAACCATTCAAGAAGAGTTTATGTGTACATATACTATTTAACAACAATGGTTTCCATCAATCACTATATAACAGGAGAGTAGTTGAAAGGATTTCTAAATTTATTTTCCCCAAAATACTATAAATATATAACAGTTGGCAATAAGTCATACTCTTAGTAACGTCGTATAAAGAAAAAAGTACCCTAAGGGTAGCGAACTACTCACAAACAGCATCAATAGATGATCATAGCATACAGGTTTGCAAAACATGCATATAGCTGCAGTAAACAATAGTAGGTAACTAAACTAACAATAATGTACACAATAGTTTAGTTAAACTATCAATGTAATACAAACATAAAGTATGGATACATGAATGATACTCATCATTTCTGAGGACACTATAGAACAACAAGATGTTGTTTTTTCAGATATGACTGAAAATATCAGCCAGTGGTGATAGGGGTACTTAACTGAAGAAAATGCTCTTTTATTGTATTTCAATTTCAACTGTATCTCATACCAAATGATTTTCTATTTTGTTGATATGTTTTATCCTTTTGATTATGACCGTCGCTTCTTGTTGATTTAACTTTACTTCAGTAGTATATATATATATGATAAAAGCTGTTATTATGCTGTATTGATAGTGTTAGAAAAGAAGATACCACAGATATCTCATTACATAAGTCAAGTGAAATCGCAGTAAAGAAATCATTCATTATGAGCTTACAATATATTGATGTGATGTAGCCAGTAAAACATTAATTCGGAGATCGCTCAAAGTGATTAAGGGAACGTTTTTTAATGTTACAAAGTCATAACTAATGTTTTCCATGCATCTGATGACGCTAAGCTGATGACGCTAAGCTATGAACTACTAAGACTGGTAGGTTACTTTTCTCAAGTACAATTAGAATCTTTCAACCTCAATAGATTTTAGCATATATTTTGCTTATACAATATCTTTATCCGTGTTTGGAGCGTATAGCTTCCGAAAATGATTGATACAGCATCAGAAAGTTAGTCAACACCGTTTATTGGTTTCAACTACATTCAAAATTAAAGCAAACATATTCATTATTTTAGCAGTTGAAACAACTTACAAGTGACTTCAAGCATCACTTCTTCTGTGGCTTTCTTATGAGGAACCGTAGAGTTTAATCCTGCTTCGCATAGATAAATGCTACCATGTTGATCAGAACGAATTTTAGACAATTCCAAGGGAAGATTAAGTAATCGTGTTTCGTTTGCATTTACAGATGATAGAGTAGATTGTTGGGACTTTTTCAAGATTGCACCGTTCTAAATGGAAAATAGAAAAGTAAAATTTGATATATGCAATAATATTGGATAAACATATTACAATTATGTTTGAGGTTATAATAAGATGGTTTATTTTTGTAGTACCTATCCATAACGACAATCAGGGGATCGCGGAGGACATTTTACTTTCAGATTACTGAATTACTAACAGTCTACAATTTTAAAATTCATTGAAAATGTAATGTTGTGTAACCACCATTCAATGTTATTGGTAATAAAGTTACAACAACAATGACGAACTTCTCTGCTCACCGTTTCTCACTAGAACAGGCAGTCTGTGGTGTTGGTTTTCGGCGACATAAACCAATTGGAATAAAATAGAACTAATTTATTATCATGAATGTATCATGTATATCATTTGAAGTTGACATTAATTACATTATAACAGGATAACGATAGAATGCAAGCACAATCAATTGACAAGTTTCAATGAAGACAAGGCATACATTTTAAACTTCCTATTTAGCTCAACTCAACTAGAACAAAATACTTTGAACCGCTGGTTTCATCCAATAACACTTATATTCCACCTATTAGTTAGAGTGACTAAAGTTTCATTCAGTCAGTCATAACAAGCGAATAGAATGGTACATAGGACAGTTATCTCAGGCTCTAATTCTACATTAGTACAATGAGGTTGAATTGACAAGATTAATACCAGAATGTAGTTTAAGAAAGAAGAATAAAAAGAAGGTATACATGAATAATGAAGTTAAGATCTAGATGAAAAGTAATTCCACATGAGCTACTGTGATTTATTTTCAGACGTGTCAAGACTCGGTGTCACCAGTCACTCACCGTGATTATCAAAGACTGTAACATCTATAAGTTGTTTCATGAAATTCAGATAGGGGTGAGTATAAAACTACGAACCAATGACGAGAATTACTAGAATACATATCAAGTATATTTCATTTGAAAGTTATGGAGGTTATTAAGTCTTTGTCAGTTTTGTATTGTAAAGGATAATAGTACGAGTATTGAACAGCTATGCTCTAATCAGTAAAATAACCAACTTGATGGTTGTAGATTGTCTTGTAAACACGCAACTTTTTAATTCCTGTTTCTGTTAGTAATCTGAAAATTTATCAAGTGTTATTTATCACTGCTACCTTTTTCAGCTGCCTTTGACATCATTGCTCACCACTGCCAATGATTGTTCAGCAAACTTATTGAAATCAACTTCTAAATCTAAGTTTCTCATTGTGTTCGGAGCCTGACGGAATAAACTTATGACTGTTCATCATTTTAACAGACATCAATGAACCTTTTGGTTTATGCTGCTGATAGATGCTCTTTCGCTCTTCACAACACCATGGGAATCCTGTCAGATTACATCCAATTCAGTTTTTCATAATTGTTTTTATAACTGCCTAAATAAGCCATCAGTTGTCTCTGTAATTTACTTCTGGATTTCACCTCACTGAGCTAGATTCTAGTAGTGACAAGTACACCTATTCACATAGTTTGAAAGTTGTGGTATATATATTGTAGACTTTCGTATGAGTATTAAGTAAACAAAAAATGTGTAGGCTATAGTACATTCAGCAAGTACTTTAATATGAGAAAACTAGGTGACGAGGTCATTTAGAGGTAAATGAAAGTATCATGAAATAAAAAGGTATTCAGTTATTAATGATATCAGAATTTGTCCACTTTCATCATTTTTCTTTTAATTGTTGACCTAAATCCCACAACAACTGAAAGTCATAATCATGTGGTTTTATTCAAGAAAGTTATGCATACACTAGACATCAAAGTGAATAAATTACCAAACGAATCAGTCAAGAAAAGGACATTTAAATATAATTTCATAGAAGGTCATACGATAAGTAGAATTAATCTTCGAAGCATTGCTCGTGTTTGCTGGAACCACCGAGTAAGGAATAAAGTACTAGGTAAGTATGGTAAATCGATTTATGAAGTAATAAATATTCGTCAGCTGAGTTGGTTAGGATATGTGTTACATATGCCCAACCACCGCCTACATCGACGAGGAATGCTGTCTGGTGTAGGTGTAGGCTGGAATAAAGCTAGGGTCGGTCAAACCAAAAACATGGGACCAGTCCACGTAGTCGTTGACGATTGGGCTGAGCAATGTTAATGGGTGCAGACTACCTGGTTGAGGTCCGCGTGACGATCATAACTAGTGATTAGATACTTAGGGTGACATGGCTCAAAACCGTCGCAATGGTACATCCATTCCTTGTCTTCCTCCAAATTCTAAGTTTCTAAATTCATCACAATTTTCTATTTAGTGAATTATATATTTTAAAAATCTTTTTTTTTTCGATCTCTATTCCTTTCCATTAATACTGATTCTCTTGCTACCTTCACCACTCTGGAATTTGATCTGACAATTTCATATCTATATGGTAATTGAGGTATGATAACTTAGACTGATGTACGCGCGCACATAGTTCTACGTTGCTACTGACTGACTGACTATTAAGCTTGACTGATACACTAGTGTGATTATATACAGTAGAATAGGAGTCAACCAGTCATGATTAACAAAGATTATGGAACAAATGAGCACTACGTTAGGCTGCCAAACTATATCAATACTCGGAGGATAAGTTAACAATATGAGTAGTAGAAGAGTTAAAATAATCATAGCAATAGGAAAGACCAAACACTGAGGATATGTTTGAAGGAATGAATTACTGAAAATCTAGATCTAAAGGAAAATAAAGAATGAATGTATCCGAGCGATTGTTACACTAAGCACTTTGCATATACCATAGCCACAAACATTTTCGAACCTACCCCGACTCTAGCCATTATTATCTTTCAAAATAACTAGTGGTTGTGGGTATATAACTAATGTGCACGTTAGTTCAGTTAGTGGAGATTCATAACTCCATAAACTTATTTATCACCTCTTCTCAGTACTCTATCACTGACGTGCATTCACTTCAAATCGCTTTAAATCTTTCCATGAACCAATTCTATCTCCATGTTTCATATTCCATATAAATACGCTCTTTTTTTCTACTGCTACTGAGGTGACTACTACTATCTTTACTAAGGTGATATTCATCCTGTTGTGCTGTTGAGACGTTGCAACTTGAACTTTTACACATGAACCAGGTTCTATTTTGTACATACATGTGCATCGGCTGAAGTTACGACGCAACGACGATATCTAATTAATAGATTTATGCCAGAAAACAGTTCAGTGAGATGGAATGGAAAGTATATGTGAGAGAAAAGTGGAAATCACCATCTAGAAAAAAATAAAGAGTCAATGCACCTGAGTTACTTTCATCCGATTTCAACCATAATACCATCCATTACCTCCAATCATTCACCATGGTTATTACAATGCATGTCACATCAACTGTTGTCATTGATATTTAGGTTGAACTTTGACTGGCAAGCGGAATTTAGGAAGCGCTTTTCGTCCTATTCGGGACTCATCGGTTGAATGTACCTATATCCCAATGTTGATGCTCACATTGGGATTCGAACTCAGTCCACTTCGTGTTGTCACTAACTTTACACAATAATAGAATATTTTGGTCTGGCTGTTCTTAGTTTTCTCTCATCATGATCCTACACCATGAGACTTCGTAAGTCGATTAGGCTGCGGTTCCTTATGTATAATATAAGTCCTAAACAGTTTCATATATCATTGAAATAATTCAAACAAAAGCGTAATTATGGTAAGTTAACCTGATTAAATAGACTAGATTCAGTAGAATACTGAATACATTCAACTTTAAAATCAAGAGTTGCATACATTGTAGTCAATTGATAGTTTAATGATTTGAGAGCATAGATTTCAACTATTCATTTGTGGCTTAGAACAATATTCCATCTATATTGAACCAGACAGAGTAAAGGCATGAAATAAAACTTAATAACACAGTTGTATACTTGAAAAATGAGTTACATCATATTACATAATAGTCTTATATCCGTAGAAAAACTCTATTGAAGTTTGGCATTAACACAGATTATATCCGATATCATCATTGAATTCAAATGAGGCGGTAGAAGAAATGAGTCATATTCCCATTTGAATAAAATATATAATGAATAAACAGGACAATTAATTAAATTCCAGTGATAATTCCTGTTTATCACCATTTAAATGTGTTTGTACATAAAAAAAAGGGAAAGGGAAAAACGTCGCCATGTTGAGAATACACTAAAGCAATGACCCATAATGATTCTCAACTCTATTTACAAGTATAAAAAAATAATTCATCAGGTCATATATACAGAGAATATTTAACATACAGTAAGTAACTTCTATACTAGCATCAATCAATCAATGCCTGTTACCCCATGTAGAGCATAGGTTACCCACCAGCATTCTCCAACCAACTTCTCCTGAAGCCCCACTAGGGTTGCTGCCGATCCCAATCTCGGATAAAGGTGGAGGGTTGGGCATGGGGTTAGTAACCCCATCGCTTAAAATAACAACCTTGCCAAAAAAAATACTAGCCAGTACAAACCTTTATAACTATTTTAACTCTATACTAGCATGAACAGTATTAAATAAATAAATAAAATATGAATAATGTGAAACAGAAAATAAAGTAATAAGTCCCTACCTCTTTTTCTTTAGAACAAAAAAAACAAACTCCAATCTTTTCAGGTCATATTAAAGGTGGCTTGAAGAGTACATATATTACAATGTTTATGCATAAGGATACAGATTGATAGGCATCATTTAAACTTACAATAATGATGAAATAGGAGGTACTAATTAATACAAGAATATGAAATGTCAAATAATCGAATCGTTGTTGGTTACGTAGAATAAAACCAGGCAGGTAGATATGTATCTTTGAGAGTGAGACAAAAATGAGCAATTGCAAATGAATAGATACAACTATAATGTAACTACTACTCAACAATTGAGAGAAAAGTTGACTACTACTAAAAATAGTAGTATAGATAGTAGAATAATTTTAATTTCCCTTAGGCAATGTTACAACCATTATACAATTTAAAGGGAAGAGAAAACTATTAACTTGAGACGAAGCGAAAAAAAATAGGGGACAACTCTAAAGAAACTATAATGAGTCATAATGCAAGACAAAAATTATCATTGTTCCCACTTATTACTACCTATTTTCCAGGGCGGTAAAATGCAAGAATTTGAAATTGATTCAATGCCTTATTATGATAATAGTATGACCTAAATAATAAGTAAGGCTGAAAAAGACTAATAACTATAGAGGAGTTATAGTCGTATAATAAGACAATTATAATTGAATCGGGAGGATAAAAAAGGAAATGGTTGGATCGATTGAGAAAAATACGATGATTTAAGGTCTACAAATATAAACAAAACTGTTTATGGCAATGAATAGCCAGGTTTAGATGGTTGAATAGAGATTGATTTGTATTCGTTAAGGAATGATCATGGTTGAGTAGCAGCTGAAATCAGACGATACTGTTAAATAGTTGCTTCATCGTGGTTCGGGATTCCCCAGAAATTTCATAATTGTAACCTTTCTTTATATATTTCTGGGATACGACTGCTGACGAAGACTTATTTAAGGAAGCATATACAAACGACTGAACTTAGATGTTTAGTTGGTGAATGTTTTAGATTTCAATTCTAGTCATAATGCATGAAGCGAATTTCTGTTTAGTTTGCAGTCAATTAAACTAATAGCTACATCATCGAGTTATGCATTGTAAGCAAAATTTTGGTTACTTTGCAATGCATTTAATGGCTGAATGTATCTGGATTTATCCTCAATTGACTTCTATGAACATATCAGTGTAGAACAGACTAAATTGACGGGTGGAAACGCCAATACAGTGAAGTTAGCTGGCGAGATGAGATGATTAGTGAAGACAACACTCTAATTAGAAACATAACACAACAATCCCAACTATTGTTGCTACCTTTACGTTGTGGTCGGGTTTACCCCCTATTATGAAGTATTTATGTTATGGTGGGTAGAACAATTATCCCTTCAAGCCCTACTGCACCACATAGGTCGTCTGAATATCTATGCGACTAGAAGCAGCAAACCGAAGGCTCAAAGGTGAATTCGTACTACTGACTGTACAGAGATGTGATGGTGGTAAAGTCTTTCCTTCAAGTAACCAGCATGGCAGAGATGATACCTTATCACAAAGGAAAGGTAGGGTAATAACAAGTCGATTCTAAAAGTGCACACAGCTTACTCCACGGATTTCCGTCTCCGGTAGTAAGGCCTTTATAAGCAAAGAGCTAAAACAACTAAAACTTCACTCATAAAGGCCATATGTAACCAACATCAAGCAGTTGTTCCTTGAGCACTGCGGTTACGCTTCCAGATCTACCGTAACCCTATTTACTTTACATATACCTCAAGAAGAACCCTTTCACTGTGTGTGTAACCGAAAGGTGATTGCTACCCTCATAACATTGAAGATAACCTCAATCAGACAATTGAAAATAGAGGCTCAATTTTATCACATTTACACAAATATCAATACGTTACGTTGTTTTTTTTTCTCTAATCAACCTAGGAAATTTACCGCATAGCATTAAATATCCTAATTATAACAATTGAAAACGATTTCAAATTCAAAAAAATACATAGAAAGAAAACAAAACAAATAACCCCATCATTATGCGTACATCATTATAACTGAAAGAGAACATTTACTACCAACTAAATCATCATGAAGTATATTAATGAAATGAATGAATGTTATTTTATTTTTTTTGTATGTTCTGATAAAATCATACAGTGTACTACTAGTTAAAATTACAGATTCTATCTATCTTTCCTTCTTTCTTTCTTTATAAACTGACTAGACTAACATGTAAATAACTATTGTGATTATTATAGTTGAACAATTTTAAAGTTAATAATATACACTAGAAACAAAACAGTTGTTTACAATGTGTAATGGGAGGGTTGGGTAAGGAGGGGGGGGGCTGGAGGATTTTGCTCTTTGTATCTGTGTATGTTGAATTTTCTCATTAACTATAAAATGTGTTTAGGTGAAGTCGTACATTATGACGATATGATTTAATGGTGTATAGTAGTGAACAACATAGTACCCACTAAATTGTGCCAATGTGAGTGAGTGTGTGTGTATGTGCATGTCGATGCTTTATTAATTATCACTGTAAAGTATTAAAAATAATGAAAACATTTTTACACAATGTAAGCAGTCTATAAAGCAAATAATCATTTCTGACTAGTTTATAAAGTTTAGAAAAATTGTACACGGAAAAACAGTAATGATTTTTTTCGATGAGTCGAATGATGAATGGTGATTTGAGAGGTAGTCGACAGGAGATGTTTGACCTTGGCTTCATGATATTTCGTACACGTCGACAGAATGTGAACCTGGATAATTCAAGACTGAATTCACGATAAACCAATAATTCCTTCAAAAATGTAGGTTTACACGTGTGTCAACTTGTATGACTACCTCAAGCCAACCTACTTGGTCTATTGATCATATTACGATTCGATCGATAGCTTCTGATCAGCTTAAAACAAGCCGGGGAAAAAAAGCCACAATAGTTGCCTCTCAGTAAACAATCATTGTGTCAGCAGAAAAGTTATTACATGACTATAGCTGCAGAAATCGAAATATTACCATCAGAATGCTTCGTCGGGACTTTGAATCTTCCTTACAATTCTCAAACGGATGTTCTGTGATTAATGGCAGCTTCCTGACCAACATCTAGGGAACAGGAATGAGTCCCTTACCATCAACTTCCGATTTAGCAGTCGAATGGTATTGCTAACCACTTGCACATCAATGCATACATTGTTTATATATTTTGACGTCACTTAGACGTCTGATGTCTGTTCCCATAAAATCACCTACATTTATAACATTCATTCCTTTTTCCACCCGATGTACTTACTGTTTATGCTTACGTGGTTCCAGTGTCACCTGCGGACACTAGAGGTGGGGCATCTGCTGACTGATTTAAAGACTTTATATTTAGTCAAAGTTTGTTAGCATCATTCTCGGCGGCCTCCTTGAAATCTCGGGCTACCACTTCTTACCAAACATCTTAAAAAGTTACTTTTTCGTTTTGTTTTAATTGCTTAATCGTGTTCCGAAATCGCATTGTGCACTCACGCGCCTTTATAAAATGTTTACGACCTATCATGAGTAATTCAGTCAGATTTAAACAAAGACATTATGGTGGCTGGCAACATGAGTTAAAAAGGAAACAATGTTCATCAAACGTCTACTCTGGAAATTCTTAGCCTTAACTATAGATCTCTTATTGGAAAATTGGACTACCTACGATTTCTCCTTAGTCTTATCATATACCATGACTGTGGTTTAATCACGGTTTAATAACCTTGGCTACATAACCTATTTTTTTGTCAGGACCTTTCTGTCATCAAGTAAAAGTGTGATGTTGGTGTTGCTACTTTCGTGAACACGAAGTGGTGTAAATCCAATCGTATGTTCACATGGAAAAACAGTAACTTGCTGGAACTCTATATGCTGAAAATTCATGTACATACATTCATACATACATTCATATACATACCATTGAGTAAAGCTATTACTATTGTTATGTAATAAGCCTTTATATTTATGCACTACTAATGTATTTCGTACTAACATTATTTAAACGTATTATTCATATGGTTGTAAAAACTTACTTAGATATTGGGAACTTAAATATAATGTCACTGTACAAGTTCTCGTAAGCTGTGTCATTTATTGATCGCTTGGATTTATATATTAATCCTTGTTGTGTAACACCAGAACTGTATAATTCTACATCCCTGACAAACCTCTCAGTTGAACTTACTACAACTATTCTATTGGACATTCGGATTAACGTATACAACGTATGGTGGCTATTTGGAGAACTAATCATTCGTTGCTATTAATTTAAGTAAACCAAATTCCTATACAAATCGCACCTATTGTCTGTATTTGTAATGGCTGTCAATATCATGTTTATTCCCATTCGTGACTGTTTGTAAAACGTTGTTAACTCAATTGTTAGGCTACCACCACAAGTCTTACTTATAAAATTTAATCTTACTAATAAACATACCATTCAATTCAATGATCCACATTTTATGTTGTAGTGCTATGTAATTGTTACCATGGCGTTAAATATCAAGCACTTAACCTAATTTTATGTTGTTCTACGAAAGTGAATAACGATTACTAATGAGATAAGCTCTTGGTGATTTTGCCTGCATCACTATATTTTACGTTTAACTAATTTCCTAACATTAAAACCACAACATCGTAACCTTATTCATTAGTTGTAATACCACATTTCCAATGGAATATATGAAACAATCTTGTTTAGTTTACTTACATCATAAATGAAATAAATATCAATTCATTATGTTATTATGTTCTGAACTAATACGGTATATCAGTTCAATATCATTGAATATCTAACAATAACTATATATTTGTACCACTGAGTCGGCATCCAATGGTAGAATTCCCACTTCCATCAATTTGTGATATATATAGCTCAACGATCATCCAATGGCCTTGGTGATAACTGGCTCACTTCTGACAAGTCTGAACCCCACCAGTCATGACTTCTCATCAGAACTTCAGGAACATCCTGGAGTTAGTCAGTAATGAGCTCATTATTATAGGAGGAGGAGTTCCACACTAGAACGAAACAGCTGTTCAGTGTTCCCTGATTTTCAATGATACCCTGCCAACATCAATCTGTGATATATATTCAATTAAATAAATAACCAATCTCCACAAAAATAACCATCCTAATTGAACTATGTATTTATCAAGTTTTAGGATGAAAAAAAAAAGAGAAGACTATCCAACTAATGAAAGTCTATCCGACTATCCAAATGAGAAATATATCAATAACTTATCAAATAGATTACTTGATAATGATTGATAAATCTATTTATACGGTTTTAATAAACATGAATAAAAAAAAAGATGAAAGGATAACAGATTACTAAGTTGTGAAACATCTACTTATACATAAACATAGAAACAAAAATATACACACAGCCTAAGACATACATACTGTTAGCTTGTCTAAACATAAATCTAATATTCCCCATGTAGGTTAATAAAAGAAAGTTTTCTTTTCTTAGTAAAATTTTACATATTTTTCTTACCTCTTTACATGTTTGTCAAAGGGTTTACTTTATACAGGAGAGACATATCTAGTTAGCACATCTTATTAACTCTTTCATTTCTATATTTATGAGGATCAGTATGACATAGAAAACAAGAAGGAGGATGAAGAGAGCTAAATGTGTAGACACATAATTGACTTAACTTTCAAAAACAGTAAACATAGTCTATACATGTATGTGTTTACTGATGGACTGTTCACACTAGCTATCTGGCATTTCAAGAATCTCAAAGTGATTAGATGAATAACTTTATTTCATTACAGTTTATTGCAAAATCGTGTACTATAGAAAAAATTAATGTAGATACTCATATAGTTACAAAGTGATTCACATCGAGGTTATCGCCAATGTTTTCAAGGTTGCTTACATCTGTTTTAGTCATTTAGTAGTTGAGTACTGAATATTAGAGTAAAATTCGTACAACAGATTACATTTTAGGCTTTGACTCTCGATATATTAATGTTACCATCCCCCCCTCCCCCACCCATCCTTTTTCCCGATTATTGAGCTACACAACAAACTACTGAAATGAAATGTTTACTAATATAGAGACTGAAATATACTGCTTAGCGTTCACATGTCGAATGAATGATGCAATAAATATAGTGGACACTGAAAAAGTTGTGGATAACTTTAGCTCATAAAACATTTTCTATAAACCATAATCTACGAAATATAACCACTTGACTGTTTATGAAAGTAACGAAATGAAACATAAATGACTTTAATTTATGTGATGATAATTTCTAAAAATAACGTAGAATGTTTTCAGCTAAAGCAAAGTGAATATATCAGTTTTAGTATGAACTGTTGACTGTTGGTCTAAGCCATATTGGGAGATACAGACTATCTTGTTGGGGTTCTCATGATAACCATGATCAGTAGCTGAAGATAATGGGTGATACGGCTCTGAACGGGTCACAGTCGCGCAAGTGCATTAACTTAACATGTTCTTGCTAATCTTAAGTTCCATTATTCTTTTCGCATATACTTTCATTCATTCTCTCCTATTGAATTGTATTGTGGTGTTAATCTCGCAGATTTGATCTCTTCGTGTAAATATGTTAAGACGACCTGGATGTTTGAGTAAATGTATGAAATTCTACGGTACTCACAACTGACTGACTAATATAAAAATATTCAAAGATGTAACCTTGATTCATTGATTTGAACGTATTAATCGTGACAGTTTGATGACAAGGAGTATTACAGAGCTTCTATCTTGTTCCGAAATAACTCACTGATTAACCACAAACTTACACAATGCACACTGTCATATACACTATTGGAATAAGAGGGTTCGTAACACGACTGTAAGGAGAGTTTGCTTTAATTATTAAACCACTTTTCTTAAAACATGAACACCTAATTAAACGTCTTTACAGTGGTTCCGATAACTGACGTAAAGAATCAGCTCTATAAACTTTGATATTTTTGTTTTATTCAAATTTATCAGAAGAATCGAACATACGAAAGTTCATTGTCTGAATGTCTAAAAGTACTTAATGATAATACAAAACTCATCTGTACAGCACTCATCGCTTTCAGTTGACTAGTAAAGCTATCTAACGTGATTATTTTCCAAAAACAAACTACTTTGAACTTTTACTTCATAACTCATGAGAACCAGAGCTAACTAAGCAGGTGTATTAGTATGAAACTCCTTGGAAGAATACATTTACGATTCTGTTAAGGAAAAGCATCATGGTGATTATTTACTCTTTGAAAAACTAAAACGTCATCCAATGGTTTGCAACTGTATAGTATTTATTAGTTACTAGTGTTTGTCTGGCTGCAGTCAGTTTATGATGTAAATCACAATTTATGATCTCTGCAAGTTGACTATCTTGTTAAATTAGTATATGAATATCATATGTAGATTTAATTTACTAAACCAAGTCGCAGGACTAATTAAGTGAAGTACAGAATGAATATCTCTTACAGAACAACATAGAAAGATATACACCAAATTGGCAGACATAATAACATCAGTGACAGAAAAAGAGTTTCAACAGAGAGTGAGACAATACGATTTCAGAAATACAGAAATTGTAGAGATAGAGGTATAAAATAATTCTAAAGTTTATGACCTAAGGCTCAATATAGATCACTGTAACAGACCTTTATCAACGCGGTTCCAATGGATGGTCAATGGATTTACGAATTAACTTCAAGTCTTAGTCTGATCGACCAAAGTCATATTCAATCTTTCTCCAACACTGATATATGTGTATCTAATAGATGGTCAGTTTCTATTTGAATATCTCTTTAGCAGCATATAGTTTTTTTCAAGGATTACAGCATCACGGACAATATTAGTGATTCGATGATCATGGCTTCTCACAACTAGCACAAGACTTATTGCTGTTTATAAATATTACGTAATATATCTAAGCATATAAATGAACTATGTTAACAAAAAAATGTAAACATGTAAAAGCCATGTTAAGAAAACCTACAATTAAGAGACCTAATACAAATATGAAGACAAGAATAGAGCATATTTTCTTCACTATATCAATTAGAAACTCTATCGAATAGTACTCTATGATTTACAAAACTGAGCTGAAGAAATAGTCAGATATAAGTACTCAACATTTTTAAAGATTTCTAAAGTTTACTCATGTGATTACTACAAAACGCTCGTTTTACAATGTTTACATTATCAAGTTCGAGTCCTACTCTACTTATTTCGGTTAGGGAAGCTGAACTAGCTTTTCACAATTACAAAGTATGACTATAAAATCAAATACCTATATCAATATTTAATGAGTTATATCAAAGATGATGATTGAGTCTGTAGATCATTTTAAGCATTTTGAGTTTATGCTTGTAGTAATTGATATGATTCTTGCATATCAACTATTTCATTTATTTTGTACTCAATAATCCAAATAGAATAACAATTCCAGTTGAGATTACATTGATTCAACTAAAAGTAATGAATTAGAGGATAGATTTCTTTGCATAAATGTTATGACGTGAAGAAAGAGAGGGAGAGTTTTGGTTGGTTGTAGCGAACGCTAATCGAGTGCCTAGTTGGTAATGCTCGAGTGACCTAAGCCCATTTACTCCCAGGTCGACAATAGAAGAACGAGAATTTAGAGCTGTAAAACGGAGAACCAAGATTTCATTATATTTTAATCATGCCTTTATATATACACATAATCAGACCACACAGTGAACCAATCAAGAATCTAACATTTGTACAGAACAAAGGAAATAGTGGCAATGAACGGGGAGAACTTGTATGCAACAAAGTAGCCGTAGAGCATAGTAACAAACAATATACAAAAAATAAATACACTGAACGGGAGAACCGGGTAAGGGGAACGTAACAGTCATTGAAATAAAATGATTACATTACTCATGAGTAAAATAATGAGAATAGTCCCCCCCAAAATACAGTTCTGAAAGTTCGCTATTTTTCTTTAATCGCCGGCTCTAAATTCTCGTTCTTCTATTGTCGACCTGGGAGTGAGTGAGCTTAGGTCATTCGAGTATTACCAACTAGGCACTCGATTAGCGTTCGCTACAACCAACCAAAACTCTCCCTCTCTTTCTTCACGTTATAACAATAAATGCATAAAACAAAAAAATGGTTACATGCTATTCTGAAAAAAAAACAGATCTTTCTCCTCTTCATCTGCTATAAACAAGTAACATAAACACCTATAGGATAGTCGTCTTAGACGAATTGCTTTTAAAAAGGTAGACAGTAGAGGTAATAAATGGCTTAACTAAGCTATTTTTGTCTGTCTTAAATGTATTACTGATTTATTATTAAAATAATACAATTTTACATAAAATAAAGTGGAAAGGTTGGGTAAATAATGTAAATAGAATGATGAAATAGGATAGACAATAGAATTTACTATGATAAAGTAGTATGTGGCTAGAGATATGAAAGCAGTTATAACTTTCTGATTGCCTACACTGTGGAATGACACCCATTCTTAAAAGTAAATCTGGTATAGGGAGAATTGTGACAATGAGAACATGGCCAACAAAACCCAGGGATAACTACTATTGGTTGGTTTCATGTGGTTTTTTATGGTGTTTTTAGTATTATGGATTTGTATTCTTAAGGTCTTAGGGTCGGAGATGGAAATTTATGTCGTAAGAAGAGAGTTACTTATTTCAAGCCAATCTTTTCTAGCCTCTTCTTTCTGCTTTGGTAGGTAGGATCTCTACAGTGCTGAATGTTCCAGAAAAATACCTCACCATAGTCAAATTGCTGTAAAAGTAGTGGCGTTGTAGTAATAACGAAGAAACAGCTTTCAATTTTTTTCATTCATGAAATTTTAGTACTAATCACTGATTGAATTTCCGTAGATATTAGTAATATGAGCCGATTCAATCAGTGAATGCCTCATGAACAGTGTAAAGCCTAGTTTACCATATTAACGTGTCAAGATGAATGTGTTAGCAATAAAAATGAGGTAGATTAGACATTATGAACATTGTTCGAAAAGGCGTAATGAAAAAGCACCTGTGAAAAATTACTGGTACTAAGGATAAGGAATAAATGCATCTACTTTACTGTGACAGATTCTGAACAATACCTTAAAATTGTTAAACAATGTCGATAGCAACTAGACCAGAAAGAAGTTATGCGAAAAACAAAAACGAGAGATCAGAAATCAGTTTAGACTTAAGTAAATTCGAGGTTTAAACTTTCAAAACGCATAAAATACAAAAAACACCTCCAAGTGGGGCTCTGTATCAGGGAGATCCACTAAATTCAAGAAAATTCAGATTAATCAAAATTTTACAAGAGATGTTAAATAGATAAGAAGTACAAGGCGAATAGGTAGCTAGAGCATAGGCTTCATGTAGACTCAATACAAAGGTTACACCAGACTGATTGGTTTGGCTTAGGTTATTTGTAAAACAGCAATAAAGTAACTCTGAAAGTTAGGAAATGTCAATAGAGTTGAACGTTTTGTAAATTGCCCATCATGCCAAATTTTTTCTAGCGTGTAGAAAAAATTGTAATACATACTTATTAAAACCTTCCATGTTATAGGAAACTGTTTGTATAATTTGGTCTTATATCATACATACCTATTCATTTTATTGTTCTCTGTCAACCATCAATGAATTGAACAGTATCATTTTCAAAAAATAGCAAAGAAACTGTAAACCTACTTAAAAGCTTGTTTTTTGTTATCAAACTTATTAAATTAGGCTGATTGCATAACAGTTAGCGTTAGAAAGAACATACTTTCATAAGTAATATATCAAATACGATGGAGGAGAATAACAATAATAAAAGACACTCTAAAGTTAAATAAAATGTCTAACCTTCAAACGCCAAATAACATATAAACCAGGGAATCCAGTAGCACTGCATTCAATAATTTGACTAGACCCTTCTCTAAGTTTTAAACTCTTTGGAAATTCAACAATTTTGACTTGTTCTAAAATACCATAAAAATAAAATTAATTTAGCAGTTAATATCATGGAACATATGTAAACTACTAATTTGAATATTCAGATGAGAAGTGGATTTAGGAGGTTGGTTTCATTGTTTTATAACCCTTGGTGGGACAATAGTGATAGTTTGTCTAAAAGGAATGTTAAGTAATCATAATGGCTGTAAACTAATAACCGGATTGTATGTGATTGTGGCCGCTACCCCAACGCAGTGGTCCTGTTCGCCTACTATGATTACTCATTTGCGTTATACTTACTGGAGCAAACATTCCTTCAGAGTTTACCAAACCAGACAGGGTGATAAGACCAAAAGCAACAAACCTGAGGTCCAAGAGTGATACATCACTGAAAACTATCAGAGGTATTATGGTAGTAATGTGTCTCCTCCCACCGAGACAACCAATATGATAGTGTGCTGCATTCTTTCAAAGGAGTGATGGGGTTAAAAAGATCGGTTTACTTCACCTTACTTCACAGATTTCCATCTATGGTAGTATATCATTAATAAGTGCAAAGCTAGCACATCAAACGTTACTTATAGAAAGGCCATGTGTGACTCATCTCAAGCAGTTGTCCCTTAGGCACTAAAGTCGCACTCACAGGACAGAAATCCTTCTGTGATAACAACGTAGAAATCAGTTTGACCAACATGATGCCAAGAATATTGGCTCAAAATCGATTACAGTAACGTGTGTTCACTCTATATCTTTTTTGATCTCAAGTTCAATTATTCCTTTGAATACACCCTTGTTTTATTCCTTCCTACTTTATTTTATTGTTGCGTTATTCTTGTCATTGTGATCGTGATCCAAATGTGGTATGGCACCTTTGTCCTATAAAAATATATTTCAAGTTCTGTGTTATTCATGACTGACTGGGTGATGTGACTTGATTACACAAGAGTACTCGTCAGTTTAGGCCACCATATTATGTTGCACAATAAATGTTACTATCAAATAAGAGACCATTTTAAAGCCAGAAAGCAAATGTTATTTGTGAAGTTAATATCAAAACATTAACCTTTCTGACTGTGATGCAGTAGAAATTGACTTCAAATACTGAGCAGAAGATTGGCATTGTAAATCTTAGAGATTCCACAAAACGAATTGCAAAACTCCACCTAGAATTACAATTTTAAGTGTTCTGTTGAGGAATGGGTCTGAGGCGGTCAAAACATGTTAATTTATCCGATTCTCCCATTTTCTACGTGAATTATAACTACGAGAAAATAACGCTTGACAAATTTGTCGGCTAACTATTAGTGCGATTCATGTCCCTCAAGCGTAATAATATTATTAATTGGTAATAAATCTGTCTATTCAATTAAGGTGGATAAACAAATGTTTTGTTTATCAGGGCTTAATTACCTCGAGATAATACTGACTGGTAAAGTTTCCTGAAAACTAAATGGTGGTTTGGTGTAATTAACAAACTAGTGATACTTAACTAGCAAAACCTAGCTTTGCAGACGCTAATACCATAATGTACAAAATATTGAGCCTATTGTTGCCTCTATAGTTACTAAAAAAGTTTAGCGTTCAATAAGTCAAGGATCTTATATCACATACGTCATTACAAAACAATCAAATATATACAACACACTAAAGATAACTCGTAGGTTTACAAAGCAGACATGCACGTCCAATTTTTAATGAGCGAATCTGTTAACGTTCTTTTAGCCCTTCTGCAAACTTACCGTAGAACTTTAGAATGATTGACTTTTTCTCTAAAGTCTCTCCCAGACCTTCATCTGCAGCCTTTTCGCAAATAATTTGCGGGGGAGTATACATTTCATCAAACCGATTACCGACTTTTGTGAGACAAATATCATTGTCATTTGTTACGTTGACGATCCAACCTTTAGTTGACTGTGAAATATATTTTTTGACACCTGAGCCAGGTCTTTTAACCAAAGACGACAGCCGTTGATCGTTTACTCTTAACTGGAGTGCTTCTGATTCTGAAGTTGTAATAAAACACATAAAAATAATAAAATCTAATTGAAAAAAAGCCTGAGATTATTAACACTATAACTACTGACCTTAATAGCGTGGATTACTTCAGGTGTGCGAGGCAATTAAACAGTTAATAGTGAATGAATAACTCAATGTCGCTATCTGAACCAATACTGTCGGTAATATTATGTTGTATATTATTGCTTTATTTTAAATTGCTGGCAGCTAAGATGTTCATTAAATGGCTAAAAGTAAGCGGCGTAAAACTAGTGGAAACATAGCATAACGTATTCAGCAAACCACAAATCTGTATCAAGGCTAATGTCAACTACATTTATTATTATATTTACTCAAAAATACATTTTCGTTGAATACCTACCTGTGCACACAAAACACATCAACAAAATGCACCATATGCCAATTATATCAATGAACAAAGCATGTAATACAAATTCTTATGTAGTAGCTACGAATATTCTCCTACATATAGCTTTTATTAAAGCCAAATTCTTAGTGATTAATTGTTTTAACCACTAAATTTGCTTAAACATCATAGGAATAAAAGTATAATGTGTGATAGAGCTTTTGAATCAGGATTTGAGAATAATTACGTGACAGAGCTTGAGATAGTACACAAATTCCATTCATGCTGGGTTTAAAATCTTAGCACGATCTGTACAATGGATGCTGGTAAATAGTGTAAGGCTTCTCACTTAACAAATAAATGTGAAAAGCTATTTATAGTGAATACCTCGAGTAAATAAAACGTATTAATTAAAAATTGATTCGTTAAAAAATTTTGATACGGAGACTTTGGTGGGCATGATATATATAGCTGAAAGATGAGGAACACGTATGTTTTAGAATCAGAAGTACTGTGTTATATCCATCTGTAGGTGGGCCACCACCTTTCATAAAAGACTTGTGTAACGAAAGCACACTGCAATACTTCTATTATTATCCGGCAAATGGAAGAAACCTTTCTGATAGATAAACCAGTATTGTTCATCTGAATTCCAAGCGACCTATACAAATCAAAGGATTCTACTGCCACTTTTAGAACAGCTAAAGTTTAGCTACATATGTCATACACACCGCGGTTTTTAGTTGTTAAAAAAGCATTAAAACTGTACTGAGTTTTGAGGATACAATTACGTTATGCACAATGGATAATCGATAAGTCTATTATAAATTAGCACAAAGTATAACCTACGGGATTTTTCACTAGAACTGTGAGAAAAACAATAGTAATCGTATCCACTGAATTTAAGTATATTTAAAATAAGTTGAAAACTTTGAACTAGTCACAAAATTATAAATACAAGTACAATAATTATGACAAATCAATAATATACCTTTAAATGGTAGGTTACAGCAAAATGAGGTGTTTGAAGACAATTCGGTCCATATTGTTTGATCTGTGACAGCATAGAAAATATTATTTGACAAACCTGATGCTCTGGAAATATGAAATAAATGTAAGAACAGAAAGAAAATGCACGTGCTAATCATCGTATGACACTAAACAAACTCCCACAAGTATTTTGCGCAAGTAATTTATTATATTTGGTTGATTAAAACACATTGAAGGTATTGCGTTATTTAAAATGCGAAAAAAACGACATACTACTTATATGGGTAAATGTGTGTTTTTTATTGCGTTGCAGTGTAATTAACTATTGTTCACTACTAACCTGGAACAGAATTCGTCGGAATTGTTACATCAAACAGATAGTAATAACGACTCTCGCTATGTAATTCAAAATAATTCAACATGTACTCGCTTTTAAGCTATAGAGGTGCTTAATCTTATGAAGTGTAATCCAATTGCATATAGTTCTAACCAACCATTTGTAATTCGGCTTAAAGTTGAACGTAAAGTGCACCCGGTATATGACCAAGTTACTTTTGTTGTATAACCAGAGCAACTTCTAACGATTGAACCCACTCTTTCGAATAGGAATAAATCAGAAGTCAACGAAGGATGGAGGATAAGTTATATTTGATTGTAAGTGGAGCGTCGTTGGGATAGCAACGTCTAGGCTGGCTAATTAGGAAGAGATGCTTCCAAAATCGTATCGTGTCATGATCTGGTGGTTATGCGTGACCGAGCGCCTTCAACTATTTGTGCCCACCAAACAGACAATATCGAGAGCCTATGCAACTATTTATTTCGGGGGTTATTTACCGCTACACATTACTCCATCCTAATGGGTTCGTGACGACCTTTAGTCATATCAACCAAACGATAAAACTCTATGTTTTCGATATTGGTAAACGTTCGTTTGATAGCTTGCTATGTTGTACATCTTCTGGACGTCAGGGTCTACGCTAGAATGTGTTTGCACATCACCCAGTGATTATAAATGTCTATAACATTTTTCCTAAACATGAAAAAATGTGTAAAATTCATTTTTTTAAGTGAAAAATATTTTATTTAATTTAACGTAGGGGATGGGAAATTAGGATAGAAACAATCGATCTAATATTTGTTCAAGTGTTCTGGAAATCGTATGTTTTTATCAGAACGTGTTGCACCAGGCATTATAGAGCTCTTCACTGTATCTTCTTGTTTCTTGGTCGTTGCTTTGAGGCGTAGCGACTTATGTCAAGTTTCGAGAGTACTGTAGCGTGTTTGCCACCAAAAGGTCTACCTTCTAGGCAGTTAGTGCTAACATCCTCTTTGTGGCTATTTTTGTCGACTGTATAGTACTTTGATTAACGTTATAAGATCATGTATAGCCCTTCGTAAGTTGCGTCTGGAAGTTAGCATACAGCTTCACGACGCCTGTAGCCCTTCTAGGGTTACTGCCGATCCCAAGCCCGGGTAAAGGAGGAGGGTTGGGCATAGGGCTAGCACCCACATCCCGTAAAACCCAAACTTGCTAGAAAAAACGCAAACCAGATTAAACAAGATAAACCATTTAAACCATTTAAACTCTGCCCTGGGAGTGGAAGGATATATGACGCCTCATGATGAAAGCCAAAATTCTTTGGAAGTCATGAGGCCGATGTCCCCCCCCCCTTCTAACAACCAGAGCAAATATTTTTATAGGTACATGGAATGTTCGAACAATGTGGGAGAGCGGGAAGACAAATCAAATAGCTGCAGAAATGAGGAGATACAACTTGACAATACTCGGAATCCGCGAAACCAATTGGACTCAAGTTGGACAGAAAACATTGGCTTCGGGAGAGACGCTACTATACTCCGGCCACGAAGAGGAAAATGCTCCTCACACCCAGGGAGTTGCTCTGATGCTGTCCAATGAGGCACGTAAGGCACTTGTGGGATGGGAACCACATGGACCCAGGGTCATCAAAGCATCTTTCAAAACAATGAAGAAAGGGATTACAATGAATATTATCCAATGCTATGCACCAACCAACGACGGCAACGACAAAGACAAAGATCAGTTTTACGATAGACTGCAATCAATTATAGCAAAGTGTCGAGGAAAGGATCTGACAATACTGATGGGGGACCTCAACGCCAAAGTCGGAATGGACAACACTGGATATGAAGGAATCATGGGACGACAGGGACTGGGAGACAGAAATGACAATGGTGAAAGATTTACAAACTTGTGTGCCTTCAACAAATTGGTTATACGTGGTACAATATTCGCCCACAAAGGCATGCACAAGGCTACATGGGTCTCACCGGATCATACTACAGTGAATCAAATCGATCATATATGTATCAATAAAAAATTTAGAAGATCAATGGAAGATGTAAGAACCAGGAGAGGAACTGGCTAAGCTTCAGACCACCACCTGGTGGTTTATAAAACGAAACTGAAGCTAAAGAAGCAGTGGACAACTGGAGTGTCAGCAGTACAACGGTTCAATACAGGCCTTCTCTGAGACACTGACAAACTCAAGGAATTCAAAAAATCTCTCACCAACAGGTCCCAAGCTTTACAAGATCTACCAAAAGAAGAAGAAACCAATATAGAAGACAACTGGAAAGGAATCAAAGAAGCACTAACATCAACGTGTCAGGAGGTTCTAGGCCGCAAGAAGCACCATTAAAAGGAATGGATCTCCACTGAGACATTGAGCAAAATTCAACAAAGGAGGAACAAGAAGATTGAAATCAACAACAGCCGAAGGAGAGCAGAGAAAGTCAAGGCACAAACTGAATACTCAGAAGCAAATAAGCAGGTAAATAAAAGCATTAGAGGCGACAAACGGAAATACATCGAAGGCCTTGCAACGATAGCTGAAAAGGCTGCAAGAGAAAGAAAATATGAAACAGCTATACGACATAACGAAGAAACTGGCAGATAAACATGATAAACCAGAGCGACCAGTCAAGAACCAAAAAGGCAAGACACTCACTGCAACAATATACCAGCTGAAGCACTCAAGTCAGATATCAACCTAACAGCAAGGATACTCCACGTTTTATTCAAAAAGATCTGGGAGGAAGAACAAGTGCCGGCAGACTGGAAAGAAGGACATCTTATCAAGATACCAAAGAAAGGAGAATTGAGCAAATGTGACAACTACAGAGGGATCACGCTACTGTCGATACCAGGGAAAATCTTTAACAGAGTATTGTTGAACAGAATGAAAGATTCAGTGGAGACTCAACTTCGAGATCAACAAGCTGGTTTTCGGAAGGATCGGTCGTGCACGGACCAAATCGCAACACTACGGATCATCGTTGAACAATCAATTGAATGGAACTCGCCCCTGTACTTCAACTTCATTGATTATGAGAAGGCGTTTGATAGTGTAGATAGGAGAACATTATGGAAACTTCTTCGACACTACGGCGTACCAGAGAAACTCGTCCATAACATCCGGGACTCTTACGACAGAACACAGTGCAAAATTGTGCATGGAGGACAACTGACAAATGCACTCCCAGTGAGGACCGGAGTCAGACAAGGCTGCTTGCTCTCACCTATTCTCTTCCTCCTAGTGGTTGACTGGATCATGAAGACCTCCACATCTGAGGGGATGCACCGAATTCAATGGAAAAATAAGATGCAACTCGATGATTTGGACTTCGCAGATGATCTGGCTCTTTTAGTACATACACACCAACAGATGCAAGCAAAGACAACCAGTGTAGCTGCAACTTTAGCATCAGTAGGGTTGAACATACATAAGGGTAAGAGCAAGATTCTCAAATACAACACAGGGAGCACCAACCCAATTCAACTTGATGGAGAAACTCTGGAAGAAGTGAATACTTTCACATATCTGGGGAGCATCATCGATGTAAAAGGAGGGTCCGATGCAGATGTAAAGGCAAGGATTGGCAAGGCAAGGGCAGCATTCCTACAGTTGAAAAACATCTGGAACTCAAAACAAATATCAACTAACCTCAAAGTCAGACTCTTCAATTCGAACGTGAAGACAGTCCTGCTGTATGGAGCTGAAACTTGGAGAATTACTGCAAACATCCTCAGACGGATACAAGTATTTATAAACAACTGCCTACGAAAGATACTGAATGTCCGTTGGCCGGAAACCATCAGCAACAACTTACTATGGGAGAGGACAAAGCAACTTCCAGCCGAAGAGGAAATTAGGAAAAGACGGTGGAAATGGATAGGACATACACTACGCAAACCATCAGACTGCATCACAAGACAAGCATTAACATGGAATCCTGCTGGGAAACGGAAAAGACGAAGGCCAAAGAGCACGCTGCGTCGAGAATTGGAAGCAGACATTAGAAGGATGAATAGCAACTGGAAGCGATTGGAAAGGATCACTCAGGACAGAGCTAAATGGAGAACCCTGGTGAGCGGCCTATGCTTCTCAGCGAGGAGTAACGGGCATAAGTTCACGACGTACCAAAACGTGTGTACTATATTTTAAGTTCATTGAATAAAAACGTCTGTCGATTACTGTTGGTTTTGAGCTGGCTTAGCTTAACACACAGCATTTGTAAGCCGGTTCATTTAAAAATTAAGATCCAGGTTTATCGAGGTGGGAGCTATTTCCACGAATTCACCCATGAGTCGAAGTGTCGCTCTGTAGATTAATTCACCAGCACTTTACCCAACATATGCTTTTACAGTGTTACGAATCGCGAGTAAGACTAATAATAAAACGTCGGTCCGCTGAAGGATGTTCGTAGCTGATATTGATACATTTAGCTGTCAATGAAATCTTTCCATCAAACTGTTGGATTGAGGGTGGTAGGCGGTTGTTCCGAAGCTCTTAATTTCAAGGAGTTTGGTCAGAGTATGGAACAATCCAGATTCAAACTGACGTCGACGGTCTGTCGTTATTTTAGATGAACAACCAAAGTTTGTTATCCATCGTTAGACGAAAGCGCGAGCAACCGTCTCTCTAGTGATATCTGACAGTTGAACGGCTTGTCGCCAGCACATTAATTGGACCATGACGTCAGAAGAATAAAGAATCCGTTTGATTCTAGTAAAGACCTTGACAAATGAAGGTGACCATGGTCGAATATAGAGTCAGAGGTGTGAAAAATGCCAAGAGGGCATTTATCATGCTGAATTACTTTGTTCTTCTGACAGGCCACTCAGGAGCGTGCCCATTCTTTGATTTCCTTGTCATCTTCGGTCAGCAGAATCCCTGGGTAATCAGCTTAATCGTAACATGAACTCCTGGATGATAGTTGTGCAATGTGTCGAAGATGATGCGTCGATAACTTCTGGGGATGATGAGACAGGCTGTACGAGTTAAGGAATCAC
The DNA here is from genome assembly GCA_034768735.1 of Schistosoma mekongi. Classification (NCBI taxonomy): domain Eukaryota; kingdom Metazoa; phylum Platyhelminthes; class Trematoda; order Strigeidida; family Schistosomatidae; genus Schistosoma; species Schistosoma mekongi. Next base: position 4,360,282 of record CM068312.1, read on the forward strand.
AAATTACCTTTGTTCAATAGTTTTCGTTTGAAGTTTGAGCGTTATTGTAGATAATTCGTGGTGAAGATCACGTTCATTATCTTGAAGTAGAGATACTTTAGCAAGGTCGATACCTCGGATAGGATTCAAAGAATGTATTCGTGATAAAGCATCGACAACTACATTGTTAACTCCAGATACATGTCGTATATCAGTAAAGAACTGAGATAAGTGGTATAGATGATGCGACTCTTGTGGCGAGTACTTATTTGAAGATTTCATAGAAAACGTCAGTGGTCGGTGGATATTGTAAATTCCTGGCCTTCGATGGAATGTTGAAAATATCGTACAGGACAGTACATGGCTAAAAGTTCACGTCTACAAGTTCCGTATTTCGATTCGGCTACGTTAAATTGTCTTGAAAAGAATGCTAAAGGTTGCCAAGCTTGGCCAATCCATCGTTGCAAAACTGTGCATATGGCTGGGTCAGTTGCGTCAACCGCGATACTGGCGAGAGCTTCAGTATCGTGATGTGCCAGCATAGTTGCTTTGGCTATTGCTCTTTTAGTCTAAGTAAAAGCTGTCTTTGACTCTGCATTCATTGTAATTACCTTATTACTTCAACGAAGCTGATATGTTAGTGGCTTAATGATAGACGCACAGTTGGATATAAATCGTCTGTAAAACCTTACCAATCCATTAAAATCTCGCAAATGCTTAATGGTGGTTGATTCAGGATACTCCATCTTGTGTTTTTAAGGTTGTACACTATTAGAATTAAAAATATGTTCTAGGTAGTTCAACGAGGTTGTTCCAACTTGGCATTAATGAATATTTACCGTAATTCCATATTGTTGCAGTCATCCAAAGACAGTGTCTAGATGTTTCACATGTGTTTCCTTAGTTGTGCCCGCTATCAAACAGTAGTCGATCTATGCATGGACTCAGTCGACCTCTCAGAACACGCCATCAATGAAACACTGGAATGTTTACACTGCATTCCCCAACCCAAAAGGCATTCGAAGGAATTCGTAAAGGCCATATGAGGGTTACGATAGCGGTTTCGGGTGTGTCATTTTCGGACATCAGTATTTGGTTGCATGCCTTCACCAAGTCGATTTTTGAAAATACTGTCATTCACTTCAGGGTGGCCATTAAATCGTGGATTTCTGTAATGGGCAACGATCAAGCGTAGTTTGGGCGTTGAAACGTCGGTAATCACAGGTGGAACGCCAATCTTTTCTGAACCGTATGGAATAAAGATGACCATGGGCTACTGAACGGAAGGAATACTTCCCAGGTCTATCAGGTAATCTAATTCATTTCTTGCAATCCACAGTTTTAAAGGTGCTGGTTGGCGTGCTTTAGAGAATACAAGTTGACCTGTAGTCGTGATGTGATGCTTAACATTGCTGGTTACACATGATAATTTCGATGTTGCCTTATTGGGATTTGGACACTTGTCGAGTATCGGCTAAAAATAATAGTCATTAAAATATTCTAAACGAAGTGGACATAAGCAACAACCTGTATCAGTGGTTCTACGAATGCATAGGATTGTGTTTCTATCCACTAGCCTCATTTTACTAGGGTCCACAAACAAGTCGTTGTGGTTCAGTAAATTTATGCTTATGGTAGGTATTTTCACATCGATGATGATGGAAATTCAGTGTATGGGTTCTCGTAAACCCATTGCTATTTCTTTCCAACGACTGCCTGTAAACTGAAAGCAGCTTCATGTTGTCGACCCGATGAAGTTGCAGGTAGGACGCTGACTTCTATGCCGGTATAGACGAGGTCGCAAAACTTCGCTATCACATCAGTGATAAATGACAAGCGGTTATTTCCACCGGCTACGGTTTTGTCTAAAGGATGATGAGCTGAAAGTTTGGAGGTGTGGGAGTTTTAACCTTAATAAGCTTAGGTGTATGATCAGACATCATTAAAGCCACAGTGTATACGAATACAAAAAGTGCCATGAAAATATGTAAAGAAAGAAAATAATAACTACACCAAAAATACTCTGTTAAAAATCACAAACAGGGACAAACTCATAGTTACGATCGTGTCCACACCACGTCATGCTCACCAATGAAGTGTACTCGGTATATGACCAAGTTACTTTTGTCGTATAACCAGAGCAACTTCTAACGATTGAACCCACTCTTTCGAATAGGAATAAATCAGAAGTCAACGAAGGATGGAGGATAAGTTATATTTGATTGTAAGTGGAGCGTCGTTGGGATAGCAACGTCTAGGCTGGCTAATTAGGAAGAGATGCTTCCAAAATCGTATCGTGTCATGATCTGGTGGTTATGCGTGATCGAGCGCCTTTAACTATTCGTGCCTACCAAACAGACAATATCGAGAGCCTATGCAACTATTTATTTTGGGGATCGTTTATCGATACAAATGGTACAACCTTTATGCCTCATCATAACCCGTAACTATTTCTTAATATATTTATGGTGATGTTAACAAACTAACATTCAGACACTTCTTTAAGTTTAAGTTAACTTCCTTTGAATAAACGCTGGCCTTCCTGGTCATGGAAAAGGCAGTAACTTATTTTCTCTTGTTTAGGGATTATTTGTTTTTTGCTAGCAGACAATATCGTTTGCAATATGCAATTTTCCACTTCTTTCTGGCCATTATTATTTAACGAATAACATGTTTAATAGCCGGGTTTACTTATTTCACGTATTTTTAGATGTCCTTAAACAATGCTCTTTGGTCTTACTTTTGCATAATATAAATGACCTTGCCTGAATATAGTATTGCGTATGTGACTAATTTTAGCACCACTCCTTTTGAATTGTACTTTGCACGGGCTGATTAGCTTCTAAAGATAGCTTACAAGGTAGAATTTAAGATGGTTGCAAGTTTTTTAACTTATCTATTTTACAGTTCAGTAGGTCCTGTCGACGTTCACATTTACAAATTAATAAATAATAATTTGTATCTCTCTTGCTATATATTCTTAGCTAGCATTACAGATTTTGATAGTGTTTCTTGTGTTAAGTTTATGTTTTGAGGTGGTAGGTAATGGAGGTTATACCTACGAAGTAAGTTATTTTGGCCTAATATTTCCATCGCTTTTTTGTTACATGAGAAAATTTCCGTTCAATGCAATAAACCAAGCGTGACAGAAAACGCATTGTCTAGGTCCCATCTACCCATAGGCAGAAAGTACTCAGTAATCTGAGTGTAACCCGACAACCTCTTGTCAATTCCAGAAGTAGCAAGGGCACAACCAGTGAGCAAATTTAAAACCACTACGAAGGTTGTTAACGGGATTCTGAAGTTATAACAAAGTACTTCGATTGGGCACCACGCTCGTGACATACAGCAAAGAATGTATCACCAATTCGAAGTTAGTTGTGCAAGTGATGCAGGTTCAACCAGTCTATCTTGACCTTTTGCAACTGTGCACTATCGTAAATAAAATACGTTCAGATTGGAAAATAGTAGTATCAAGATTCCCGCAGAGATCCAACATGAGAATAATGCTCTTTCTTTTACTCATCAACGACCTTTACAGCAGACTAACTTTGTCTGCGTGGATGACATAAATAAATAGAGGGTAGTACACTGTTATGTACATTGTTGTGTAGGCACTACAACGAGGCTCGATTTACCGAAATATTTGTTGTTAGTTAACGGCTTGCAATTAAGTTCAAAGAAATGTCATGTCATGTACCACCTCACCCAAGAGGAGCAGAGGCAGAACCACTACCTCTGTGGAGAGCGCCTCTTCACTTGTTTATTAAGAAAAGATCTAAATCTTATTCAGACTAACACACTTGATACTAGCGATAACAATTAGGGAGGGGACGCTGCGAAAGCCCGTATTATGGTCCGTTATGTCCTAGGCAATTAGTAATACTCACCCGTCGACTGAACTCTCCCTCGTCACCCATAAGTCCTATATCAGACGATGTTTCAAGGTACAAATCATAGTGGCTTCTCCACTCCTCAAACGAGGCTCGAACCTGTTGTAAACAATACAGGGATGGTCTGTGATGCTAATCACATATTTTATCTAAATACCACCACCGTAATTTTATCTTACTCATCTGACCATAGTTCAGAAAACACTTATATCTCTTTCTCCTATCCTTCTTCTTGTCCTTCGTCCTTTCTTTCCATTATTCATTTCCTTTGTCTTGTATTTTTTACCTAACCGACTGTTCAGCAACATAATGGCTGCTGGTTTTCTCCAACTCGACACTCTGTGATATTAATCTATCCATTTTCAATGACATCAGCTATTAAACCAACTGGCACAATCAAATGGTATCACACTGGATGTAGTTTCCAAATTGAGACAGTTTGAAATAATGAATAACTGTCAAGGTTATTTTGGACACGCGTGCTCTGGTCTTTTCAAAATTCAAAACAAATGGTTGAGTGAAAGATGGTTCTACGCAAGGTTATGCGGATGTACATTATTACTAAGACGAATATTACCATTAGTTATTTAACCGAAATTTGTTTCACAAAATGAAATAAATCAATCCAATTTCAAGGAATAAACAGGAAAAATATTCTATCCTTTTGAGACAGACCACATATTGCCTGTTCAAAGCTTAGTGTCTAAATCTATAGAAATATCAACAATAAAGTATCAGAAGTTATTTATCATGAAACAGTATTACGAATCATGAGGGTGCGCTTCACTGTACAATCAACAAATGAACAAATTCAGTCAATTTAAGCAATACAATTATGAAGAACAATGAGCCAATATGGTAATCGCCAAAACCAAAACGTCAAGTAAAGCAAAGTAGACGTATTTTATAAGAATCATAGAAATTCAATAAAAACGTAAGCAAAACAATAAATATTACAATGAAAATGAATAGCAACTATCTCACTTAGAGTCAAAAGATCATTAGAATATACAAATGTGAAGATTAACAAAAAAATAACTCGCTTTTAGAAGTAAAGCAACAAATTCTAATGGAAAAATGTTATTCTGAGTGAATTTTACACATGGAACTTTCAAAAACAATCTTACATTGGTTGCTACCAATCACTCGAAACCCCACTTTAGCATCAAAATGCGAAAGCAAAGTAATTGATTGGTTTAAACTAGTTCGCCGAAATGATAGTGGAAAGTGTCATGTGGTCTTTATGGTTCGAATATCCTCTCTTCGCTGGTTATCGCTCGGACCAAAAAAGTTGTAACGCATGAAATGCATGAAAAAGCGAGTGAAAAACCTCTTACTGCCAGAGTTTTACTGAGGTATTTATTAATTTTGTTTACATTTATCTCAGTGGAACCTTTCTTTGATTTGTCTACTTTGACACTCAATTCATCACTTAAAATCTGAAGTATTTCTATTTACGTATAATCATTTCTGTTCATTAACTCCACCTAGAATCCCTCTAGGGTTTCTGCCTATCCCAGGCCCGAATAAAAGAGCAGAATTGGGCATGGGGTTAGCAACCCCATTCTGTAAAACAACAACCTTGCTAAAAATTCGGTATTCAGAAAAAAACCATTTTAACCATTTCTGTTCATTAAAACAACTTGCAAATCTTTGTCTAATCTTATTATAACTACCTTACCATTCTTTTGTAAATTCTTCTAGTCTACCGTATATTGTTTAATCTGGAATTTCGATTGTATAATTGATTGTATAATTGGTTAAAAATATGAAACCAACTCTTCATATTCGTATCTTTTGGATTTTTAGAAGGAGGGGTATAGGACTCGATCCTACTTGTTTTTGTTAGATAACGTTTTGACTCTACGTCGTAATAATCTAATTCCAAACTGTCTGTAAATCATCGTATACTAGATTGACTTATACTCATCCATAATTCATAGGATGAGTGTATATGTTAAACGTCAGTAACGATGAATATAGGTTGAATTATATTTAGATTGGATGTAAATCCGACAAACATGAAATCAAAATAAGTGAAGTCATATCCCGAAAAACTTACATTTGAAAGAAGCAACCGTTTTTAGAAGTTCAATTATGCGTCATTTAATAGACGCAAGACATGAGGTCGATGTAACAAATGCTTTTGAAATCATCAATAAACAACATTAAACGATTCTATTAAAATTTGCTGTAGTCATTGTAATTAGAAGATTGAGACTTGACCATTGTGTTCAAAAGGAATTAGTAGTTAATCTTCAATTGCCCCAGTAACAGTAGATCGATGTTATCAGATTAACATTTCAATTGACAAAATCAATATGTGTATTAATAATGATAATTTGAGCTAACTAAAATCTGAAGTGCACCCGATATATGACCAAGTTACGCGGAGCAACTTCTAACGACTTAACCCACTCTTATGAATGAGAATAAATCAGAAGGCACGAAGGGTGGAAAAGAACTTATATTTGGTTATGAATAGAGCGGCAATGGAAAAGCAACGTCTAGGCTGGCAAACTAGAAAGAGAGTTGCTTTCGACTGTACGGCGTGACGTGATCTGGTGATGATGCGTGACCGAGCACCTTCAACTAGTACTTACTTACTTACTTACTTACTGCCCGTTACTCCTCGCTGAGGAGCATAGGCCGCTCACCAGTGTTCTCCATTTAACTCTGTCCTGAGCAATCCTTTCCAGTTGTTTCCAGTTGCTGCTCATCCTTTTAATGTCTGCTTCCAATTCTCGACGCAGCGTGTTCTTTGGCCTTCGTCTTTTCCGTTTCCCAGCAGGATTCCATGTTAATGCTTGTCTCGTGATGCAGTCTGATGGTTTGCGTAGTGTATGTCCTATCCATTTCCACCGTCTTTTCCTAATTTCCTCTTCGGCTGGAAGTTGCTTTGTCCTCTCCCATAGTAAGTTGTTGCTGATGGTTTCCGGCCAACGGACATTCAGTATCTTTCGTAGGCAGTTGTTTATAAATACTTGTATCCGTCTGAGGATGTTTGCAGTAATTCTCCAAGTTTCAGCTCCATACAGCAGGACTGTCTTCACGTTCGAATTGAAGAGTCTGACTTTGAGGTTAGTTGATATTTGTTTTGAGTTCCAGATGTTTTTCAACTGTAGGAATGCTGCCCTTGCCTTGCCAATCCTTGCCTTTACATCTGCATCGGACCCTCCTTTTACATCGATGATGCTCCCCAGATATGTGAAAGTATTCACTTCTTCCAGAGTTTCTCCATCAAGTTGAATTGGGTTGGTGCTCCCTGTGTTGTATTTAAGAATCTTGCTCCTTCCCTTATGTATGTTCAAGCCTACTGATGCTGAAATTGCTGCTACACTGATTGTCTTCGCTTGCATTTGTTGGTGTGTATGTGCTAAGAGAGCTAGATCATCTGCGAAGTCCAAATCATCGAGTTGCATCCTACTTGTCCATTGAATCCCGTACATTCCCTCAGATGTGGAGGTCTTCATGATCCAGTCGACCACTAGGAGGAAGAGAAAAGGTGACAGCAAGCAACCTTGTCTGACTCCGGTCCTCACTGGGAGTGCATTTGTCAGTTGTCCTCCATGCACAATTTTGCACTGTGTTCTGTCGTAAGAGTTCCGGATGATGTTGACGAGTTTCTCTGGTACACCGTAGTGTCGAAGAAGTTTACATAGTGTTCTCCTATCTACACTATCAAACGCCTTCTCATAATCAATGAAGTTGATGTACAGGGGCGAGTTCCATTCAATTGACTGTTCAACGATGATCCGTAGTGTTGCGATTTGGTCCGTGCACGACCGATCCTTACGAAAACCAGCTTGTTGATCTCGAAGTTGAGTCTCCACTGAATCTTTCATTCTGTTCAACAATACTCTGTTAAAGATTTTCCCTGGTATCGACAGTAGCGTGATCCCTCTGTAGTTGTCACATTTGCTCAATTCTCCTTTCTTTGGTATCTTGATAAGATAACCTTCTTTCCAGTCTGCCGGCACTTGTTCTTCCTCCCAGATCTTTTTGAATAAAACGTGGAATATCTTTGCTGTTAGGTCGATATCTTACTTGAGTGCTTCAGCTGGTATATTGTCAGGTCCTGCTGCTTTCCCACTTTTGATTTGCCTGATGGCCATCTTGATTTCTTCCATCGTTGGTGGAGTGACATCTATCGGGAGATCTGTAGGTGCTGCTTCAATGTCCGGTGGGTTCGGTGGAGCTGGCCTATTTAGAAGTTCCTCAAAGTGTTCTACCCACCTATTCTTTTGTTCTTCAATCTCAGTGAGTGTCTTGCCTTCTCTGTTCTTGATCGGTCGCTCTGGTTTACCATGTTTATCTGCCATTTTCTTCGTTGTGTCGTATAGCTGTTTCATATTTCCTTCTCTTGCAGCCTTCTCCGCTGTCGTTGCAAGGCCTTCGATGTATTTCCGTTTGTCAGCTCTAATGCTTTTCTTTACTTGCTTATTTGCTTCTGAGTATTCAGCTTGAGCCTTGATTTTCTCTGCTCTTGTTCGGCTGTTGTTGATTTCTATCTTCTTGTTCCTCCTTTGTTGAATTTTGCTCATTGTCTCAGTGGAGATCCATTTCTTATAATGGTGCTTCTTGCGGCCTAGAACCTCCTGACACGTTGACGTTAGTGCTTCTTTGATTTCTTTCCAGTTGTCCTCCATAGTGGTTTCTTCTTCTTTCGGCAGATCTTGTAAGGCTTGGAACCTGTTGTTGAGAGATATTTTGAATTCCTTGAGTTTGTCAGTGTCTCGGAGAAAGCCTGTATTGAACCGTTGTACTGCTGACACTCCAGTTGTCCACTGCTTCTTTAGCTTCAGTTTCATTTTAGAAACCACCAGGTGGTGGTCTGAAGCTATGTCAGCTCCTCTCCTTGTTCGCACATCTTCCATTGATCTTCTAAATTTTTTATTGATACATATATGATCGATTTGATTCTCAGTAGTATGATCCGGTGAGACCCATGTAGCCTTGTGTATGCGTTTGTGGGCGAATATTGTACCACGTATAACCAATTTGTTGAAGGCACATAGGTTTGCAAGTCTTTCACCATTGTCGTTTCTGTCTCCCAGTCCTTGTCGTCCTATGATTTCTTCATATCCATTGTTGTCCATTCCGACTTTGGCGTTTAGGTCCCCCATCAGAATTGTCAGATCCTTTCCTCGACACTTTGCTATAATTGATTGCAGTCTACCGTAAAACTGATCTTTGTCTTCGTCGTTGCTGTCGTTGGTTGGTGCATAGCATTGGATAATATTCATTGTAATCCCTTTCTTCATTGTTTTGAAAGATGCATTGATGATCCTGGGTCCATTTGGTTCCCATCCCACCAGTGCATTACGTGCCTCCTTGGACAGCATCAGAGCAACTCCTTGAGTGTGGGGAGCATTTTCCTCTTCGTGGCCGGAGTATAGTAGCGTCTCTCCCGAAGCTAATGTTTTCTGTCCAGCTTGAGTCCAATGAGTTTCGCGGATTCCGAGTATTGTCAAGTTTTATCTCCTCATTTCTGCAGCTATTTGATTTGTCTTCCCGCTCTCCCACATTGTTCGAACATTCCATGTACCTATAAAAATATTTGCTCTGGTTGTTAGAAGGGGGGGGGACATCGGCCTCATGACTTCCGAAGAATTTTGGCTTTCATCATGAGGCGTCATATATCCTTCCACTCCCAGGGCAGAGTTTAAATGGTTTAAATGGTTTATCTTGTTTAATCTGGTTTGCGTTTTTTTAGCAAGTTTGGGTTTTTACGGGATGGGGGTGCTAGCCCCATGCCCAACCCTCCTCCTTTACCCGGGCTTGGGACCGGCAGTATCCCTAGGAGGGCTACAAATATGGTCAGCATCAATGTCGAGGACCTATGTAACTATTTATTTTGGGGATTATTTACTGCTACGAATCAATAGCATGCATGTAGCTGATGAGACTGAGTTCAACGAAATGCCAATTAAATTCAAAGTTTTCTGCAAATGTTGTCGTTCTTGGATTATTCAAATTTTTAAAGGAAACAAATTGTATCCTATCAGTTTTTGTATTCATTTATGCTACAACATCCATTAACGTATAATAATAGATGGATGACTGATAAAACTTTTTAGTATGGCTGCGAAACGTGGGCCATGAAAACCCAAGATATGCGTTGACTTCAAGTATTTGATCATAGAAATCTTCGTAGCATCGCTCGTATATCATGGAACAGTTAAATAAGTAATATGGAGGTAAGACAAAAGGTTCTTGAGAAATATGGTAAATCAGTTGAAGAGGTCGTTAACCTTCACTGACTGAGGTGGTTGGGACATGTATTGCGCATACCCGACCACCGTCTACCTCATCGCACGATGTTGGCTAGGGTTGAAGTAGGATGGAAGAAGGGTAGGGGCGGCCAAACTAAAACATAGCATCAGACCATCAAGTCCTTGACTGATGGTATAAGCCATGTTGGTAGATGTAGATTACCTGGTTGGGGTACGCGTGATAGTCACAATAAATGGCTGGAGACACTTGACGACATGGCTGAGAATCGGTCACAATGGCGGAAGTGTATTCACTCTTTAACTTTATCTAGATCTTGAATCCTATTATTGTTTGCTACACACCTTTACTTTACTCTTTCCTCTTGTATTCTGTTATTACGTCACCTCAGTAATCTCGTAGTGCCAATATGGTATCACAACTTGAACCTATGGGCGTATGTGCTCGGTTCTACGTTGCTGATGATGATGATGCTTCAAGGGGTGAGGCATCAGTGACTTCTTCAAAGTTCACAGAGATACTTAGTAGTGTAAATTTTTGGATTGTGTTTTTAAATCAATCTTATTGATGTTGTTATTTGGAATGTGTAATTTGAGGCCAAGAGATAACTCTTAACTTTAAATCTTATGCAACATTGTATTTGATTGTGGTTAATGTATTTCTCAGGAGGTTCTGGAAGGTCATCCACTATTTTATATTTTGCCAACAATTTCATCAGTGTGTCTTCGAGGAAATTTCAGGCGTTTCGTTGTAACTCTTGGACAAATTTAATAATTTTGAGTCGATATACGTGCTTTTATATTTAATTTTACTGTTGTAGCTCATTTTTGATAGCTTGACTAACAGCGGACAACTTCAGCACTCGAACGCCTTGGACTCTCGTAGTCGCAAATTCAGAAGACAGAAGACAAGTAGGCAGGAGTCCTTATTCCGGTAGCAGAGCGAGTTATGTACAAAATATTAGTATTTTTATAGTTTTCTAAAACAACGAAATCATCATTAAAATCCACGCAATCTGGACTAAGAAGTTTCAGCCATTACCTAATCAGAACAAGCCGCGTTGAAATTATGAGAACTTCTGTCGATCAATGGATTGGATAGAATACCTATACCTCTTTCTAAGGTTTTAAAGGCTTCGTTGAGGTTTCTGAGAGCCGGTCCAACATATAAAAAGATAGATTAGTTTTGATTTTATACCAACTACTTGATTTAACTGTATACTTATACATCTACTAATTATTATTATAAATTACAACGACACAGGCAGAAGCTATGCGATGTCGTTTCGCCACTTAAATCTTCACCAACCTTTACTCTTTAACATACACAGTAATATTTATACATAAAAATGAAAATTGTTAGATTAAGTCAATTTACGATACCATTGTGACAACCAGGTGAATCGATTACATAACTTCCGCTCGTAATCAGATATGAAATGCAAATTGATAGTCAGAGGATAAGTATACTAATAATCATGACAAGAAGAATAAAACAACTAGAATGGATAAACTAATACAGGAAGGAAGATTAAAAGACGTTGAGAAAGTTAACTCATTAGGAGAAATTTATTAAAATAGTAATCGTATAAAGTGATTACGTAATAGAAAGTGTGTTAATAGACAGCTTTAGTATAACAAGTGGTGGTAACGATAAACAAAAGCACAGGGCAAGGGAAATAAACATGATATGTAGATTTCATGATGTTATTTGTCATGTTTTATTCAGCCATGGAAGAGATTAGGGTGATACACATATCTTCTAATGCGTGTAATCAGAGAATTCAGATTCCATAAAGAAGTCGTAGTAGTATACAGTTTATTGCTTTAAAAGATCTAGTTTACTCAGTTACTTGGTCACTATCTATCAGATGAATTAAGATGGACCGAGTATTTACTTTACTCAGCCTATTCCAAACCATGTTCTAAGCAGTTCATTCATTCGATGGCTATATTGCCTGATAATTTGACCAATACAACTTGCTTCATAGAAGTAGATAAACTGATATAAGCATATGGAAATGGTAAATTCCAGTAATTTCTCCTTCATCTAAATAAACATTTCTGGTTGAGTCTACAATGAAAGACAATATTTTGCTGAATCCTTTTATTGACTTTTTTAATCACTCATGAGTAACATCACTAACTATATATCTATTGAATTATAATTTGAAGAATAGAAATCTTGATGACTGATCATTTCACTGATATTTTGTTTCTTACATTAATGTATTTCTTCAATGATGCCTTTAGATATTCCTAGTTCAGTAAAAGTATTATTGATAAACTCCAAATTCTGACTTATAGTGTCCTCTAAGAAGATCTCCCATGCCATGTTATTTAGACATTCAATACACTTTTTATTAATACCAGGTGAATGTAAAACTATAGAAATGGGTGTAATGAGTTACGCTGAAATTTGTTTCTTTATACACTTCTGATTATCCATCTAATCTCTTGTCTGTTTTAATAAAACTTCGATGAAAAGCAAATTGTTATTATATTTGTTAACAAAAGTAAACGTTTGAGTTAGACTTTGACTGGCATGCGGAGTCTAGGACACGTGTTTCGTTCTATTTGAGACTCGTCGGCTGGATATGCATTTATCCCGAAGAGGATATTCACACTGGGATTAGAACTCAGTTCATTTCGTGTTGAATACCGCTGTGTTCACCACTATGATACTGAGTGCAAACAGTCATAGTGGGTATGTATATATAATGAGAATGAAAAAAAATAATTGACTTGATTTGTAAGTGAAATTGGTTTCAAAGGGTACTTAAATCTTTTTAAAGATTTCTGAAATATTCTGTATGTACAATAGAACAATTGGGATTTTTGATTTCTTACAGTGAGCTTTTCAATGATGCGTGGATTCCGTAGACACTTTAGTCATGGTATGCAGGTAATCATTTTTCTAGAAAATGAACATAAGATTATATTCTTCACTTTTTTACGAACTGATGATGTTGAAGTGGGTTTCGTCATTGATCAGCGATATTTGCATACAGAAACTTGAGTGTACTGTTTAGGTGTTACTCTTTTCATTTAAGAGTTAACTTATGTATCTTAGTTCCTTGTATACTTGTGTGTATAATATTAATACTTTGATTATATAGGTTGGATTGTGACTAGCAAGTGGAATCCAGGACGTGCGTTTCGTGCTATTTGGGACTCATCGGCTGGATGTACCTGCATCCCAATGTTGATGTCCACAGTGGAATTCGAACTCAATCCGTTTAGTGTATATAATACTTGTGAATAATTTGCTATATCGAGGTAATCCGCTCAGGATGCACATATAGCAACAATGATTGACCAGCTTCAGTCTATAACAAATCAACGGAAATATACAAGTTCATCCTAATTAATACTTTGATTAGAAAATGATTTCTTTTTTATCCAGTTCTGTTTCCCAAATTGATTCAGTCTTGTCTAGGATGTTATTGACCAACTTACGAGGGCCTTAGAGTCTATATTGTTTAGAGGGCAAGGGAAAGAGCAATTAATGTATCACTTACATAGCCTAATCAAATCATTATTATCTAAAATATTCAACCAAATGTCTTAAATAACTCAAGTACTTGATTTTTAATACTGACATTATCTTCAATGATTTAAATTAACTATACATCCAACTGTTAGATTGGAGAATATCTAAATAAATGACTAACTTCAATGATTATTTTCCAGGGGGATTATTTCGTATATTTTGATTGTATGCAAACTGAACGTTTCATTTCAATTATTTGTATATTACCGTTGCTCTAACCACTTACTTGACTATTTAACTGTCCTTGTGTAGTTTCACAATCATAAACCACAACTAGTTGATTGTACTGATTGATGACTTTGTTCCGTAGTGATGTTATTTTCCTAACTGGTTGTCTGGATGGTTAGATTCTACATGAATATAAGGAAATGTCTAAATGTTTAAAATGTCCTATGTTTTTTTATCCGGTTTGAAGACTAGCAATATCAAGGCGGACTTATGGACGAAGAATGAATAGTCTTTGTGTATTGTTTTGTCTATCGATCGTATCATTCGAACTCAGTCCACTTCGTGTCAAACGCCACCGCGTTCACCACTAGGCTACTGTGTCCAGACAATCACGCTTGTGCAATGGGCATATATACAAGCCTATCCTAATTATATATATTCAATAGATTTAGTCTGTAAACTATCTCGTACACCGTTTCTACTCGTGATTACTCTTTTTAAAAACACCTGTAACTTAAAGTACACAAAACTCCCTATTTCACATACAATAATTAAAGTAAGGGTTCAGTCTTACTATTACAAATTGTGTATAGAAAGAGTCCTAAACTGTCGTCATACTTTAAAGGAAAAACTATGTAGTCTTAATAACATCAACACTGAACTCGAAGATGAGATACAGTGTAAGGTAGTTACCCACCGATGTCAATCGATGTGGTCACGCAAACTTATTTCGAATTATAAATATCAACCATTGAAAGTAAACTCAATAGTCTTATTGTACAGCATTAAGTGTTGAACCACTGTGTCCTTTACTCAATCCCTAATACAGTCGTAGTTACGTACTACTGAACAGTTCACACACTAAGATAAAATAACTATCCATTACATCTTAGTGATTAAACTAATCCATTATATTCAAATTAAAAATTCAACAATCTTTACAACATTCAATTTCATAAAGGAAATAGTTCAATGAGTATATTTTCTTCTTTTTGTACTACACACACACACACACACACTCACACATTGTAGATTGTTTTATTACATCATTAACTGTACAGTCATTATTCAATTAGTTCATAATTAAAATGTACTAAACAAGTAATTTATTCATCATTAGATGATTGTTCAGTTAAACTGTCAATAGATTTACAAACTATTATCTGTATATTTAAACAAAAGAAAAAAAGAAAAGAAAGAAAAAAAATGCATTTGAAAAACCGGAGAAAAAACAAACTCTAAGAAAAAATTTTTTTGTGTATCATAATGTTTTTAATTATGACAGGAAATAAGAATTAGTGATTATAACCTATGAAGTTTATTGTTTGCAGTATTAAGATGTTTTGTTGCTAAGATACATAGTTAGTAACTATGTTGTTTGTATCAGAGAGGCCTGTTTAAAAACTTTGGCCTACCATTTTTACTAAATAGGTTAGTAAGTTACCTTTTCATTTTACTTTAATTGTTGGCTCATGTCTTAAAATTACACTGTGTACTCAAGAGCCTATATATGAAGTCTATGGCTTATCATGAGTACTACAATGAGATCTAAGCGAAGACATCACGTTGGCTGACAACACACTTTAAAAGTATCAATATTCATCAGATGTCCATTCATAAAATTCTTAATCATAAGTATAGATTCCTAAATGAAAAAGTGAACTACGTACAATTTCTCTTTAGTTTAAACTTATACCATAACTGTGCTTTAATCATAGTTCAAGGATGCTGATTGCATGATCTGTATGATGACCAATTGGTAATGCTAAAAGGTTTCCAAATTTTTCGTCACGATCGTTCTATCATCGAGAAAAAGCATGATGGTGGTTTTGTAAACACGAACTGGTATGTGTACATGGGAAAAGAGTAACTTATGGAAACACTGAAAATGTATATTGTACTAAAAAGATATTGATAAAAGCGATTATTAGTATTGCCGAAATCGCAAGCTTTCCATGGACTTAATACAAATTACTATATCTGTTTTTTATCCTGAGTTATTATAAATCTAATATGGATCTGTTAGCCATTAATACATTTTGTATGCCTTATCAGTCCAGTATGGGATGTTTAAAAATCAATATTCATACATATTAAACGACTTGGTATCGTCTCCTATTTGCTGCTATTGTTCTCGCTAGTTTTCTAATTTCAGGGAAGTTTTCTGATGGTTTTGACACTGTGATAATCTGTCAGCATCAACGTAGCCCTAATGCGGTTGTAGTACAACTTAGATTGCTTGGTCAGCTCCTCTCATTGGCCTTACATCTTCCATAGTCCTTTTGGATTTGTTATTGATGCAATGTGATAGATTTGATTCTTCGTAATGTGGTCAGGTGAAACCCATGTAGCTTCATGTATGGGTTTGTGAGAGAACATGGTGCCACCTATAATTATTTTGTTGAAGGCACATAAGTTTGCCAACCTTTCACCGTTCTTGTTCTTTTTTCCCAGTCCATGTCGTCATATGATATCTCTACATCCGGTGTTGTCCATTCCAACCTTGGCGTTTAGGTCTCCCATCAGAATGGTTTTCTCCTTGGTTGCGTATTTCTCGATGATTGACTACAATCTCGCATATAACTGGTTTTTGACCTTTTGGTGGCTCTCGTTAGTGGATATATATTATTGAATGACATTCATTGTCATCCCCTCCTTTGTACCGAAGAGTGTTTTGATGATCCTAGATCCATGAGGTTCTCCTTCAATAGGTGCCTTCCATACTTCTTGAGACAGCGTTAGTGATACTCCTAGTATGTGGGGCACTTTCTTCTTTGTGACCGGAGTATAAAATCACTTCTCCTGTAGAAGATTTTTGCTATCCAGCTTGTAATCAATGGGTTTTGCTTATTCCAAGTATCGCCAAATTGTATCTTTTTAATTCTTCAGCCATTTTCATGTTTTTTCCTGTCTTCCACATCATGCAAATCTTTCGTGTACCTATATTAATTGTTTCGCTAGTTGTCAGAATGAGCATCACCCTCATGACTTCCAAAGAAACTCGTCTTCCATAATGGGGCGTGATAACTCTTCGAAATGAAGGATTTCCAATTCCCAGTGCAGAGTTAAAATGATTAAAAATGTTTATTGTCGTTATCGTTTTATAGTAAGGTTGTTTTCTGCGGGATGTGGTTGCTAGCCCCAACCCAACCCTCCTTTTTTATTCGGGCTTTGGAGTGGTAGCAATCTTAGGGGGTTTTCAGGTAGAGTTGTGTTCTGGTTATCCATATATATATATATAAGGAGTGTTTGAAACATACTAAAAAGTGTCTCTGGCCTAGTAAATCAAGGTCTTCTGTTCTTACTTTATTCCGTTCGGCCTAGCTGGAATCGAGACGACTGTATTAGGACTGGATGAAGGTTGAGTGCTAACGTTCGTATACACTGGTCTTAGGAAGGTTATTATTTTGCCTCCGTGTGTAGTGATTGGTCGAGTGTTAGAGTATAACAGAACTATTATTGGAACTGATGAAATTATGTCATGTTTCAATGTCACTGCCTTAGTTATTAATGTGCATATCAAAACAGTATAAGATAATCTAATATGAATATTTAGTATGTAACAATCAGTGAAATTTACATGGCTCATTATATTCTTCTGAAATCATTAAATGCTAAAAACTAAGTTTAAGTTCCATTGTATTCATTTTTTCTTGGGAGATCCATGTCGACAGAAAGATGAGATAACGATGTGTTCTCCATTTTCCCTTATCATAAGTAATTTAATTAGTCGTTGTAGAAAGACAAATGTGATCATGAAATGCTTCAATCCACTATTAGCCTAGATATTGTGTATGGATGAGTTATATGAAAAGATTAATCATATGTCGGATAGGAATAAGTTACTAAGACTGATTGAATCTGTTGATCAAATATCAGGCTGTCATTAGTTAAAGAAGTTATACCAACAGTGTAAAATCTATCAACATCAGAAAATCGATCCATTCTGAGAGACGCCTTCATGATAAATCGTCACATTCTGTGTCCATAAAGTTTAATATTACAAGGAATTTGTTTAGCAGGAGTAACCATCTTATCATGGAAACAGAAGACAAATAAAATGAAGAAAATGTAATCCTGGTAATAATTAGGGTAAATAGCTACCCTAAAGAGTTTCTGAAAAGCATTGTAAACAGTGAAGAAAGAAGAAAATCGATGCATCATTCAAGAAACATCTGAGGGATACAGAAGAATACTTAACAGATATAGTATAAAAGTTTATTTACCTTCAAGAAGCACTATATTAGTTCTGCACTAATGAAAGTTAAAGATAGGTTGCCTATGGAGGAACAACAGAATTGTGTCTATAAAATTATGTGTAGCTAGTGAAAGGGAGTCTATGTAGGAGAAACATCTAGACTAATAAGTCTATTATCATACTGTTTATCTGTACCTTCGGAAGCATCCTGAAGTTAGTCAGTCTTCAAAATCACTGCAATTCACACGAGTCAATATATTCAGTTACCTCGATCTATAGCCGATGGTTTAACTTAACATTAGACAGGCATAGCAAAACACATAACTGTCATTATTTGATGACATTTAAACAGATTTTTACATCCAACAGAATTGATCTTTAAAAAAATGTTTACGTAGGTAGACTGGTAGATTAAGGGTATGAATATCTTTGATAATTTCGACTTTCTGTATTAATTAAGATGGTTTTGTGAAAATAGGTATTAAGTCTAGTTGACTATATTCATCACAGATTGAAGTTGGTTGTATGCTAATGCTAACCAAGTTGTACTGGATACATGTTTTGTTGTCATTTGAAATTTGTCAACATGCATCAATCACAACTCCTTCAAGAAATCGAAAATTGTTTTTTCTTGAAGAAGCTCCAACTAGTTGATCAATTGAAATGTTGACATGATTTACTTCCAGTCACTACGATTATTTCATACGTGTTTTCTACATCTACCATAATGAATCCCATACTAGGACGAAACATCTGTCCAGTGCTTCCAGGTGATCAATGGTTGTCTGTATCAGATCAATTCATGATATCAAAATTGACTGAATGAATTGACTGTTTAATCCAATCAAGTGAGATTATATATTAACACTACTTCAATGAACAAATTTACATTTAATTGATATAGTTTGAGATAGTAGTGGAGTGAGTTAAGTGTTTGCTAACCTTAAACCACTAGATGCGCACTTCTGAGGAGTTACACACTAAAACGAAACAGTTGTCCAGTGCTCCCTGGTTTTCAATAGTACCCTACCAACATCAGTCAACTAAATATACATTCACTTGTAATATATGAGCTGGTGAAAATTTATGCATCAGATAATTACTCTAAGTAAGTTATAATTACCTCTAAACTGGAATCATTCTTCTTTTGTACTTTTCTTAGAAACAATGTCAATGGTGCGTATAAAAAACAGACTATTGCAATAATCCATATCATCCTAAGTGATTAGATAAGAAAAACAAGTCATCAATAGTGCTAAAATGAAAATGAATACTATGAGGTTAGAGAAGGATTAGTGTGAATTGTTACTACCATCCTTATATATCTGGTACTTGTATTAGTATCCAATTACTTATCAGTATAGTTTAACATTTTCCTTGCTTGATGTTATCCAATTCATTACTTTATAGTTAATTGAATTCATCAGATTGATGTTGGTAGGGAGCATTTGGCATTGGTTTCATCAGAGGTTCAGACTTCTCGTTAGTGAACACGTTAGATTGCGCCCCCCTCTTAGAAACTCCAGGTTAGCAAAAGCCTGAAGCTTCAATGATACCCTGACAACTTTTATCTGTGATATATTCAGTCAACTGAATTACCAATGTCCATAAAAATAACCATCTCAACTGAATAATAACTATCAGATTATAGACAGATCCAACGCAGTACAAAATGATAATGATTTTAGTTCAAGGCAAAGAGAACAATAATCAGGATAAGCTTGTATTTTCCCGTTGATTTGTAATGGACTGAAACTGGTCAGCCTCTGTTGCCATATGTGCATCCTGAGCAGATTGACTCGATATAGCGATATTACACAAGTTATACACAAGCTTATCCTAATTACATATATCTGCCGGTTGCACAAGTTTGACTGTCTGGACACAGTAGCCTAGTGGTGAACACGGCGGCGTTTGGCAGGAAGCGGACTGAGTCCGAATCCTAGTGTGAACATTAACATTGGGGTGCAGGCACATTCAATCGATGATTCCCAAATAGGACGAAACGAGCATCCTGGATTCCACTTGCCAGTCACAATCCAACTTAAATATAGAACAATAATCAGTTTACTGTTTCAACATATCCTTCTATGTTGAACAGATAGTGATTGCATACAATGAAAAATTCATAGGAAGTCAACATAGACTGATCATTATTTCAGTTTTCATAGTTTATGTTGTAGAGCCCACTGTTACCCCTAACACTGATATTTGTACTGTATAATTCTTTATTGATGTTTATACTATAAAGTTTGATTACAGTGTAAAAAATTATTATTATGGTTGGCGCGTTGTACAATTTGTGACGCTGGATTCTCTTGGTTCAAATATATATCTATCGCATCTTCGTTCCTGACTTCTTGATCATACGCGTAATTGATTGTTGTGCCTGTATAAGTTTGGTTATTTACGAAGACGAAAATACGGGATATATAGTTGTTGGTTCCAACGAAGTTACAAATCCAGCAGTATAAAATAAGTCAATCTCATAATAAGAAGGTACCAACAATGTCCAGTGACATACAAGTAACATTTGATTAGAAACAACTTTTGAATAGGATTAAACGTATTTATCCAGCAGATATCAGTTGCATATATACATAGGCTGAAGTAGTCAAATACTGTAATCAAGAGTGAAGGATAACATACACCTAAGTAGCTTTAAAACCATCAATTAGTTCAATAAACGCAGTGAACAGAAAATCTTACTCATCATTTGTCGATATATACAATTGATATAGACCATAAGATTGAAGTTACAACAGCTTTTAAAGCTGTTGCATAGCAGATATTATAAATGAATTCATACATTAATAAAAATCTAATCTATTAGAAAGTTCAATCCATCATTTGTGTTGAACTGTCAATGATGGGTAGAGATTTCCTTGGCTGTCAACGACCTTATTATTGTGATCATATTAATTAGAAGTGGAAGGACTATAATATAGGGAAGAACCATCTTAAGGTCATTGCTCACAGTTTGGTTGACAATGATGACGTTAACGATAGTAATTTACAGGAGACAGATTTACTTTGAAGAACATGTTAATGTGACTGTTGGGTGTCTATGCCCTTGAAGAAATGCTAAGAGAAGAGTGACAAACTAATATTCCGATATCATTGGTCGCCTAGCAACTGTCAAGATCGTCACTATATTATAGTTCTACCGTTGAAAATGTTACGTTTTAATGCACACTGTTATCTTTGAAATATAGTTGATATTCAGCTTAGATTCATTTAGTCGACTAATTACGTTGATCATTTTAACCATTCTAATGTCATAGACTGATAGTCATGAGAAGTCCTCTCTGTGTTTATACTATAACATTCAATAGGGTTAACAGTTAATTTCAACTTGAGTAGACTTTGTTGAAATGAATGTTCTGTATTATCTTGAATACCTGATTCACAGAAAAACCGTTAAAATGAGTTACATTTTGACCGTGTACATTAGTGCTGCTTCTTTTGTTCCCCTTCACTTGTAACTTCCTCACTATATGACGTCATCGTTCGATAAAAGTAAGGATAAGTTACTTGGTCAAATACACTACCAACATATCTTTACAATTATCAGCTTCAATGACGATGAAATGTAACATTGTCACATATTGTGATTACACAATATACACTGTATGAAAGTCTATAAAACATGTAACAACATATTGTGAAAGGGGAGGTGAGAAAAACTGCTCTGATTCCTCATCAACCACCATCATACTTCATCTTAAACATCATAGACTGTTCATTGTTCTCTTTATCATCAGTAAATCGATCACCACCACTCATTAATACTCCAAACCTCGTTAGTCCAGTACTGGGAAATATACACGCATAGTATAAATACACATGAAGTGTTCGATTCACTGTATATTGGTTCATATGATTTAGTGTGATTTACAGTGGAAGAATGTTTTCCTCATGGGAAGGTATGATTGGTGTGCACTTTTAGTGATATTTTAATACAATCCAACATTTTATTTACTCACAGAGTCACTCTCCTATTAAGCATTGTTTCAGATATTAATTACCAGGGGTCAATCACTATGGCAACCACACAACCAACATTATCTTGATTTAGCATAAGTTCTTAGTGGACGCAACTACATGTGAACCGTATTCCACAATGCTGACTTCACAATTACTACTGTATTCACCAGAAGTAAGAAGAAAATATCTTTTAGGAATGGATAATATGCATGCCTTCCTAAAACCAATGGGCTGAATACAAGTACTATTAATTTCTTACTGGGCAAATTGTAATAGCAAATGATTAGGTCAAGAAAATTTGTGAGGAAGAGAGGGTGAAAGAACTTTTATTCATACCAAGATTTTTTATCTTTATATCGAAATGGTCTAATATGTATGTATATGACTGGATTGTTCGAGTACATCATTATATCCTACAGATAACCCCCTCCGCCTTCGAGTCACATTATCAAAATTAATAGTATATAAATGAAGTAACTTACCATTGAAAACCTACAGCTTTCACTAGTGAAGTACCCATAACTGGACCTATTCAAAGATATAAAGAAAAAATGTACTCACTAAGGTGATGATAATTTTGAAAGGAGTTTCACATGAAAAATCAATGTATTGATTGATTGGTATTGTTTAAATATTTCTGGTCAGGTTTTATGAAAAATTACGATACCATACTGATCTTGAATTATCTTGACAGAACTCTTGATCATTCTCTGAGATAATTGATCTACATGAGAAATAACTGTTCCATACATCACCGCCATCCCTCCCCTGCAGCCTTCTTGATATGACTATTACTTTTCATAAATTTATCTTCATACACTCTTCCTAAGATTTTATAAAACACTTGGCAACACCGAATTAAAGTTTGTTGGGTAGGGTATCTATCGTATCTAGGTAGTTTGGACTGAACTTATTGAGAAAACAAGTAAATTATTAGCCTTTTATATTCTTCACAGATTGATGTTGGTTGGGTACCGCTGAAAACTAAGGATTATGGACAAATGTTTCATTTTAGTATGGGACTCATATTTTGTGTACAACCTCGATTCTGTTAAGGAACCGAACCAATGGCCTTCAGATCACATAGTGAATACTAAGCCATCTATATGACTAAGCGGGCATCCAGTTGTAGAATTTTCAATTGAACCAATATTTATTTTAGAGCAGCGATCATCTATAATCAATAGTGAAAACTTACTCTTTCTTGGCATATCAAAATTTAACCAGTTGTGGGACCTGAAGGCTGTGGACTTGATTGAGAGGGAAGACATCTGACGATTCCCAAAACTCAATAAAGCAACTTTTCACTGTCCCTTGGTTTTCGTTGGTATACAAACAACTTTGATCTGTGATGAATACAAACAAATAAACTTAATACCAATCTATCTCCACAAAACTATCTCGATTCAGTTACAATAATCAGCTGACTAGTGGCTAACTTCAGGACATTCCAAAAGTTTACTGTTATTGGGAAATTGTGACTAGTGAGGTTTAGACTAGTCAGAAGTGATTCAGCTATCACCATTGATAATAGGTGATTGTCTCACTACATTAATAATTGATATTAATAGAAATTCCACGATTGGCCCAGTAGTCGTGATGGTTAAGTGTTGTCCGTAAGACCAGAAGAACATAGGTTCTATCCCTCTATCTAAATCTAATGCACACTGCTGTTGAGTCCCATATACGGATGAAAGAGGTGTCCAGTACTTCCTGGTTTTTACTAGTACCCAAATGACATCAATCTATGACGAATATAAAAAACTAGGAATCTACTTATTTTCTCAATAACCTGAGATCAAACTATCAAGATACAACAAATTTTTCATTAGCAAAGCATTTTACCTAAACGAAACAGTCAATTAAACCACATGTCTATCCCTAAATAACCATCTCAATTCAAATAAAATGTTCATTATTATTTTGATAAGCAAGATTATAATGTGATACAAAATCTTAACATTCAACAATCTCTTCAACACTCATTTACAATCAATATCAATTCACTAGTTCCTGGAGTTCTAGGGAGAAGATGTGGCCAGTGGTATTGAACTTTGTTGGATGTGGGGCACTTATCCATTAATGTCAATGGATGAGATGGTGCAAATCTATCGTGAATTGACCGTGTCAAAAAATATTAACCACTAGAAGTCAATCGGATCGACGGTTTAATGATACATTGTTTACCTCGAAGGCTTAATGTCCTGGGTCTGATCTTTGGTAGATTCATACTGTTGAAGAGTCCCATACTAGGACGAAACAACTTAGTGTTTGTCTACATTAGATCACTTCGTGACATCAAATTAACAGAGTTTCATACTTGATTTTAGGGTAGTTGCACTACTTGTGATTCGAATTTTCCAACGGATGTATGACAGTGTGTGATCTACCACTGAATTAAAACACGATACTAAATTTAATATGAAGATATTTGAATCTTCACGTTGATTGGTTATGAACATAAATTGATTAATCTCTGTTGTCTTATGTTTAACCGTAGCAGATAGTTTCGGTACAACAAATAAATCAGCGGAAGGATTCAGATACCTTTCGTTGTACAAGTGTGCATATACATAGACTCAGTTGTCATGTTTTAAACACGCAGTGTTTAAAGTGAAATGAATTGGGTTGGAATTTCGGTGTAAACATTGACATTGGTATTCAGGTGAGTCTAGCTGATGAATAAGACAAAACGTACATCCTTGATTCCACTCTCAAGTTAAGTCTCAACTTAAAACACTAGTATATGATAAAATAACATACCAATTACAAATCCAATGCAAAATCCAACATCTGCAATTGCATAGACACTTCCATAAACTGCGGTATGTCTCAAATCGACTAAGTAACCCATAATTGGCATCATTGAGGAATCAACCATCCCTAAAATAATCAAAAAAAACAAATTATTCCAAAAGTACTTAATATCTCTTTCAAAACTCGAAGTTTCTTGCAGTTATGTATAGTCAACAGTTAGTCATAAACAACGTAGGGTCTAGGATATTTGTACATTGATTCGACCTGTCATACTACATTACCATAATGAGATCAGATGAAGGAGAGTAATAAAAGAACGTACATCAACAAGAAAGAATGAAAAAAAGGTCCAATAAAATAAAGAAGATTCTCATCGATGTCATTCAACCACGCAAGCAACTACGAAGCTGTGGGCTGCAAACCAGGTAATTTACACATAAGTACACTAAACAGACTAGCAGACAAAGACTTTCTAGAATGAATCCACAGTTTTATGCTAAATCTCACCAATTGTTTCTTCCATCTCCTGAGTCAGCTAACAACGTTTACTGAAGTAAGCTGTTGTCAGAAACATGTGATATATATCTCAGCTATATTAGTCGATTAGTAGTAGGTTTTTTCTCGCACCCTTTGTCGCAATTCACCATTGTTTACTTGATAGTTCCAAGAAAGGCAGACGATTCATTAATTTTAATCAGCCTTCAACCTATGCATGTCGTCTGTTTTTACAGATTATATGAACTGCTGTAAAGTATATTCTTCCTTTGTTTAGCTTAGCAACGTTCCAAGTAATCAAAGTCATATTAAGGGTACAGTGACAGAACTCTAGTTAAAGTTAATTCTAATTATATTTAACTACTTAACAATATACTGGATATCCGAAGCCCATAATGTTATCTGCATGACATCGAAGGGAAGGTTAAGGTACAGCACAGATGAAGCACCCTAACACATGCAAATCAAGAATATACAATTATTACGATTCATCCAGCATACATAGAAAGCTAAACGACAGCGTGGATTAAATATACTCAGGTATAGGTCATCATTCATAGATGTTAACTATTTGAGGAACGTCTTGTTATCTAGCTTACTGATAAACCATTCGAATGTATTAAGTTCGGGAATGTCTGAATCATGTATGCACAGGTTTGAATTATATTTAAGTGACATCATACTGGCTAACCAGAAACCTTCTTGAAGTAAAGCTTAAACAATTTAGACTAGATTTACAGTTTAACTGATTGCTTAATATACTACTATTAATGTACATTTCACTTACCAATAGCAAATCCAATACCAAACATTGGAGCTATTAAGTGTTCCATTCTTTTTGCAAATGGTATCTGCATGAAAAAGAAACAAAGAACATTAGCTTATACTAAGTTAAACGAAATGTCATGGACTTTATCCTCACTGCATTCAAATCATTCATGGCCTTTCACTCCACTTAGAGCATAGACCACCAACCAAATTTCTCTTGGGCTTTCTTTTCAAGCTCTTCCCAAGTTCTCTTCATTGTCTTTATGTCTACCTCCAATTCCCAACACACTGTGTTCTTCGGTCTACCTCTCGTCATTTGGTTTTCAGGATCTCAACTTAGTGATTGTATTGTGACACAGTTTGATGATTTCCTCGATGTGTGGCTTATCCACCACTAGCAACTCTTCTTACTTTCATCCTCGGCTGGAAGCTGGTTGATTTGTTCGCCGTCACAAAAGGTTGTTGCTGATGGTGTCTGGCCAACGGATCAGAAGTGTCTTATGCAGACAGTTGTTTATAAATACTCGTATCTTTTGAATGATACTTTTCGTATTTCTCCATACAAGTTTCAGCTCCATACAATAGAAGTGTCTTCATATCTGTATAGAAAATTTTGACTTTATTGTTGACTGAAAGTTGGTTTCAGTTTCAGATGAATTTCAGTTGTAGAAATGCTGCCCTTGCATCTCATTATCAATCTGTGATTTCACATCTGCATGAAATCCCCCTCGTTTATCTTTGATGATGCTGCCGAAGTATGTAAAGGTTTCCACATCTTCCAGAGATTCTCCATCAAGTGTAATTGGGTTGATGTTCGTTGTTGTGTATCAAAGGATCTTCCAGGCGGAGTTTTATTGTTATGACACAACAGAAGAATTTCAAATAATTATAAGACAACAAAGAATGCAAGAGTTTTACAAAACAACTAACAGCCTTTGCTGTGCTTTATTTGAAACAAAAGAAATAATCTCATTCAACTCCATTCAAAACTGTGTTTCCGAGGTAAGTTTTATCGATTCGAATACTATCTATATTGGTGCATCTTCTCGTGCGAAAATCCATGAAAGCAACACAAAGCGACCACTCAGTAATGCTGTAGATTTCGAAAAGTTATAAAATTAACTTATCAACAACAGTTGATACTATTTATAATAACCACAAAATTAAAGTAAATAGCATTCAGATCATTTAGGTAGGTTCTTCTCATTATAAGGGAAGGAGTGTGGTTGAAACATGTAACATTATGCTAAACGCTACTTCCTACTTTCAATAGAAAAGACGATCTTGTTATTCACCCTACTTGGAATACCTATTCAAACAGCTAGGATTAAATGTTTAAATTAGATTGTGACTGGTAAGCGGTATCCATGACGAGCATTTTGTCCTACTTGGGACTAACCAAAAACACTTCAACCCAAACAATACTTATGAACTATGGCTATATCTAGACAATTCACTCAGGGTGAGTATATGGTAGCATAGACTGACTAATTTCAATCCATGATAAATCAACCGGAAAATCCAAATACACCATTATTAAATACAATTAAATGGTTTAAAATTTTATACACACACACACACTCACATTATCCACCTCACTCCAAACACCATAAATTTTATACACGCTGACAATTAATAAGCACAAGCAAACACATAACAATGTCACTCTGTGAAACAACTTGACCCAGGTGATGATAAGGCTTCAACAATTTAAGAATTTTTAAGTTGGTCGAATATGTCACAGATTAATGTAGGTAGAGTATCATTGAAAACCTAGGAACACTGGAAAGTTATTTCGTTCTAATGTACTAAATTATACAAAAAGGCTAAACCAAATAAGTAATTCCTTCGAATAATGATTTAGAATATTATTACTACAGTTGTTGTTAACAATACAGTTGCATAGGAAAGAATTATTTTTGTTAAGTAAGTGACAGATAGAAACAATGTCTAAGGATATGATTGACTTTCAAGTTAAGTTTACTGCCTATCATAAGTCACTAAAGTTTAATGAATCAATAATGGAATAGTTGGTTTAATTTACTACTGACTGATTATAGAATGTTAGTTAATCATTGAATAATACAATTCTATTATATACGAATATGTGTAAAGTTTCACTCTCTATACGATGATACAGTTAGTGTTAGTGATATCGTCGAAAAGAAGATTTTCTACTCCCCGAATACTCTGTATTCTCCATTCAGTAGCCACTTAACTTTCTTTAGTATGTTAAATGCTTAATATTCTTTAAATTGTCATTAATATGAACTGTTATTCATCAAGGTATACAATTGGATCATTAACTATTAAATGAATCGATGTGTATGTAGAAGTAAATGTGGATTTATGGGAAACAAACATGGAATGGGAAGTGTACTAACTTCTAAAACTTGGGGTTAGTAATCAGAAAGAGGAATTTAATCCATTTCTTATTCTCGAGGTCTAGAATAATATTTATGGAGAACAAAATACAGAAGGAAATGAAGTGGGAAAGTTATCGCCAATGGTAATGAATATATATATATATATCACAAATTGATGGAAATGGGAATTCTGTGATTTGATGCCGACTCAGTGGTACAGAGGGTTAGGCGCTGACCGTCAACCTGAAGCCCTTGGTATAAAGTTTGTGGTGTGCCGTACTGCAAAGTTCCACCCTAGAACGAAACAGTTGTCAGGTGCTCCCTGGTTTTCAGTGGTACCCTACCAACATCAATCTATAATATATTTAATCAAAATACCAATATGCATAAAAATAATCATCACAGTTGTACTTTGTGTGTATGTGTATGTTTTAGTGTTAATGTATTTTAAACTTAATATATCAATATATCAATTATACTTACAATGTTCTAATAACTTACTGTAACTAAACATCCAGCATTAATTAATAATCCTAAACCGGCACTATTTCCACGACCAATTCTATGTGAAATAGGTCCAAATATATTTGCACCAAGAAGATATGAAATACTGGCAGGTAAAAATATAACACCTTGTTGCCATTCTGTAGAATTCATAGTAGTTTTCATCCATAATGGTAGAGTTGGCTCTATTACAGCTATGCCCATATTACCAAATGTGATTGAGCCTTAATGTATGTATAAATGAATAAGAAAGAGATAAAACATGAAAAAAAAACACAGCAACAAGCAGAATGTGATTCGATTACTGACAGCTGTTTTATTACTAGTAAAGAATACTTTGGATAGCACACATCAAAGAACCTTTCAGGATTCAACAACAAGACGATCTCCGCTATGATGAGTACAAATATTCAGTAAACTATATACGAATAATATAAAGAGACTTTAAGAGTTGACAGAACAATCGTCACCATTTATTATTATTCATGTATATGAAATCTAACAACTTCTAGATGTGTAATCTGTCATAAAGTCATTTGTTTGAAAATGCTTTACTTATCCAACTTCCATGAATCTTCATCAGAATACAATAGTCAACACTAACAAGAAGAAATCTGATGTTTAAAAACACCGCAGCATATAACTTAAGAGAAAGCATCAACATGAATGTCTATTATGAGTACATTGTAATAATGATCACTGATGTTATCGCTTGTAAATAGTTAATATAAAGATAATTAACTAAGTTTATTGAGAAAATTGGGATGATTGAATGAATTTAAACATTCCACTGGTAAATCTTTTATAATCGTATAATCAAAGTACGATTTGGGAACCATATTACGTAGAGTATATTCCATATGGTATCGACAGTCTTTACTGATAAGTTGTATTTGATGAACACTTGTTTGTATTGGCCAAATTGTAAGCTATTCATACACTTAATGCAGATTGTCATATCGATTTGCCTTCCAGAGTTATTGTATTTCTACTATGGATCCATTACCATAATTTGTGTAAACAACTCATCTAGTTCAGTCATACAGACAGACAGACAGTTACAACGTAGAACTTGGTACATGCATACGTCAGTTCAAGTTGCCATGCCTCAATTAGCAGACAGAGATTAAATTGTCGAATCAAATCCCAGAGTAGGGAAGTTTGTAGCAGAGTTAGTATTCATGGAAGGGAATAGGGACCGAGAACATTTAAGAAAATATGATTCAGTAAAGAGAAAATTATGATAAGTTCAGAAACTTAGAATTTGGAGGAAGACAAGGAGTGGATGTACCTGCTCCATTGCCAACGATTTTGAACCATATCACCCTAAGTCTCTAACCATTTATTACGAGCGTCACGCGTACCCCAATCAAGTAGTCTGCACCTATTAACATGGCTCAGCCCAATTGTCAATGATTTCATGGACTGGTGCCATGTTTTGGTTTGGCCGCCCCTAGCTTTCTTCCACCCTGCTCCTACACCAGACAGCATTGCTCGTCGAGTTAGACGGTGGTCAGGCATACGTAACACAAGTCCTAACCACTTCTATCAGTGGTGGAGATTTACTACTTCGTTAATAGACTTACCGTATCAACCTAGTACTCTATTCCTAACCCACGTATTGTTTACTCGGTGGTCCCAGCAAACACGAGCAATGCTTCGAAGACATCTATAATCGAATACCAGGAGCCTACGAATATCCTCTATCCTTAATGGCCATGTTTCACATCCATAAAGTAAGACGGACCGAACTACTGCGCAGTAAACGCGTCCTTTGGTCAGTAGTCGGATGTCTTGCCTACGCCACAGATGACGCAAATTCCAAAAAGCTAATCGGGCCTTATGTATACGCGCAGAGACTTCAGCAGACACCAGACCGTCAGGGCTGATGAGGCTGCCAAGATAAGTGAAGCGGTCAACACGTTCAACTGCCTCCCTATCACTAACTTCGGTGTCAAATCAAGCCAATCCTGAAGTAACATTTTGCATTTGGGTGGAGAGAATCGCATCCCAAACATCCTTACATTCTTGTTTAAGGTAGTCAAAAGATTCTGCATTTTATCAGCATCTTCGTCTAAGAGAACTATATCATCTGCATATTCTAAGTCAGCTAGTTTATCACCTGGAAGGAGTTCAGTCATAATTGTATTTTGTACTTCATATTAACGATTTGTTGAGTATGTGCTGTATAGGAGCCTTCATTTTTATTTAATAATCTACTTGATAATGTCTCCTATTTGTTAGTATTGTTCTCTAGTTCTCTACGTTCAATATATATGTGTGTGTGTGTGGGGAAAGCTTTCTGTTCTCTCTAGGACTATGGAAATCAATCGATGTTTATGTAATCAGGGCGTGGTTATAGTACAAATCTCATTGATTAGCTTTGATTAGAATGTAAAGTCAGTAATGATCTATTTTGGTCAAGACACTGGGTGCCTTGGTGTAGATTACAAGTGGACGAATTAGTTACAATATGCTCCACCACAGGTAAATAAGAATAATAAGATATTTTGTTCAAAATGTCAAAACTAATGATGCATGGATAATATCTATAGTGGTTCCATTTTGGGTGATGTAATCTAGAGTACAACAGTTTTGACAACGATTACCTGTTAATAATCAGTGAGAATAGTTTGTACCGACCAATGTGGTTCAAGAAGACGGACAATAATTTTATGACCTGATATAACATTTTCAGTTTGTCTGCCACTACTTTTGTGAATTAAAACCATGTTCCCACAAAATAAAAACTCCGCCTGTAGCCCTCCTATGGTTACTGCCGGTCCCAAGCCCGGGTAAAGGAGGAGGGTTGGGCATGGGGCTAGCACCCCCATCCCGTAAAAACCCAAACTTGCTAAAAAAAACGCAAACCAGATTAAACAAGATAAACCGACCACAAAATAAACAATAGATAACCAGTGTGAACATCACCATTGGGATGCAAGTACATCCAGCCGATGAGTCCCAAATAGAACGAAACGTGCTTCCTTGATTCCGCTTGCAAGTCACAATCCAACTTAAATAATAGATAACTAGTATTATATCAATCGATTAATTATCAATACACTTACCAGCTGCTATTAAAATATATGGATCTTTTAATAAATCAAGTAATGAAGAACCTTCTCGATTTTCACGTTGAACAGTTGGTTTCAATGCTAATAGTTGAAGAACTGATATGGTGAAAGCAAAACAAAATATCAGGAAGTTGATCTGAGTTAAACAATTAAACAAAACTGGTACAAAAGACTTACAGAGTATTCGATGAGGTTGATAATGTTTCATTAAAAGGAAGTATCAGATAACGAAATAGTCATTATAACAATATAGAACATTACCAGTTGAACAAAATTCACTAAGAGATCTTAGTGCCAACCACTCAGTCAATGCCTGATAACCGTCGTTAAGCAAAGGCTGCCGATCAACTCTCTCCTAGGATCGCTGTTCAGGTTATTCCGAAGTGCTATTCATTCTTTACATGTCTACCTCCACTTATCGGCACAATGAATTCTTTGGTCAACCTGTTATACTTTGACCTTCAAGATTCCAAGTTACGGCTTACCTTGTGGAGCAGTTTAATGATTTTCTGAATGTGTATCCGATTATTCCTAATTTCTTCCTCAACTGGATTTCAGTTGATCTGTTCTCTGCTATAGTAGGCTGTTGCTGATGGCGTCTGTACAACCTATTCGAAGCATCTTGCATACACAAATGTTTATAAATACCCGTGCCGTTAAATGATGGATTACGTAGTTCTCCATGTTTTAGCCGTATACAATAGAACCGTCTTGACGTTTGTATTGACAATTCTGACTTTGATGTTGGGTAGTAGTTGTTTTGGGTTCCGGATGTTTCTTAACTGTGAAAATGCTACCAATGCCTTGGGAATCCTTATCCTTCCATCTGAATCAGGTCTGATCATTTTTGTTTACTAATGATGCTAGTGCCCAAACATGTAAACGTCTCTGCATCATTCAGAGTTTCTCTACCAAGTCAAATGGGATTGGGTTGGTGCTTGTCGTTTTGTATCCAAGGCTCTGACTGTTTTTCATGTGTATATTTAAGTCTACTGCTGGTTGCATAGGCTTTTGCTACACTATCCATTATATATATATATATAATATATATATATATATATATATATATATGGCAACCTATAGATTATTGAATAGTCGAGAAAATTGAATTCGTTGTCATGTGCTGTGTAGGAGACCAGTGGGAACGTACAGCTGGCCAGTTCACGAGTGTACCTATTTATGTGGGCTAAGAACATAAGTCGTTCATCTTGGCAACACCCGCCCTACTAATTATAAAATTTTCGTGTTATAAAAATCCCTCTTCTCCTCTTCATTATTTGCTAACTGATCATTTAAAACACGTCTATCAA
Organism: Schistosoma mekongi; assembly: GCA_034768735.1. Taxonomy (NCBI): domain Eukaryota; kingdom Metazoa; phylum Platyhelminthes; class Trematoda; order Strigeidida; family Schistosomatidae; genus Schistosoma; species Schistosoma mekongi. Next base: position 4,393,570 of record CM068312.1, read on the forward strand.
ATATTCCAAATCAGAACTAATTAAATTCTTACAATTATTCAGTCCATACTTGTCTGGATTGAGATATTAATCACCAAAGACAATAGATTATCATCGCGCTATATATCACCAATTTATGAAAGTGAGGATTCTATCATTATTTGCTAGCGGGCCTAATGGTGCATAGGTTCATTCGTTGTCCAACCTGAAGCCTCTGAGACGAAATCTAAGATACATTGCCAAGGAGTACCATACTATGACAATACATTTGTCCAGCACTCCCTGGTTTTCAATGGTACCCTATCAGCGTCAATCTGTGGAAAAATTTAATCAACTAAAAAACCAATTTCCATAAACCATCTCAATTCAATTATTGATTGACTTATACGATTTAGTAACTTGATAATTAATTCAGTGAAAACAGAACCCAGCAGAGCTAAACTTAACTGGCCACCTCGAAACGTTTATTGATCAGTGCGAAAACAGTTTCAGAGCAAATAGTTATAATTTTTGAAACATCTCTCCAAAAACCATTGAAATAAGTGAAGGGAACACAGTATTTTAACGTGTTTAATGAATTTAGTAAAGTTAGAAATCCATTTATTCATTTCGAGATCATCATATGTTCTGTATAAGAACTTATTCATATGGCTACATATCATATTCTTTCTAGAACCATGATAAGGTTCTACAACCAATATGCCTTTATATTTTGCATGTGAACTCCAGTGGTTGGATACATGAAATATCTTTTATAGATGTCGACAAGATGTTTACGTCTAAGTCTTCTTAGAAACTGGTAATCGTTCCAGTTATCTGTATATATATGCATAGTTGTTCCCGGGAGAAAATAACTTTAGATTGGTGCTGTTACCTTTCTGTTTGGGATATTTTTAAAATATCACTTGCTAGAAATTACATCGTAAATACCAGTAACGTAACACTTCAGTTAAAGTGATCAGCATTTATCCACTACGTCTACATGCTTCATCCTCCGCTAATTTTTTTTTCCTAATGGCTGTTTTATCAACATCAACGATTTCGCCGATGTATTGTGAAGACAACTGAGCTCTCAACAACATTTTCGTACAGATATATCGGCAATGTTGATATCATTGTACTCCTGAGATTCCACTTACGCTTACAAGAGTTGATGTTAGAATAACATGCGGTTACATAATATGTAAAACAACGATCCTAGACATTTGTCTGAGTGTTAGTCTACAGAAACTAAACAAAATGTCGATTCTATTTGATTTTTGCTGCCAACAACCATTACATTGTAGGATAACTCCATCACGAGTGTCGTCTAATCGTGCTACACTCGTATTCAATCTACAAGCAGAAGTAAACATTGTGTGAAGCAATTCAATAGCTTGTAAATTAGTAATATCAACGCCATAATTTAAAATTTTCAACCATACGATCAAATAAACGCACTTTCAGTTAGAATATGAGTTCGAACTTGAAGTGCAAACCACCGTTTTTATAGGTTTCCTCAAGTTTACCTGTAAGGTTTAGTTCTATGTTTACTTAATGATAGGACAAACCTGACGAAAAATTTGGAAACCTATCAGCGACACCAAATTATCATCATGCAGGTTATGTAGTCAAGATCCTTAAACTGTGATTAGACCATAGTTACTGTAAATGTTTAGATTAAGGAGAATTTGTAATCAGTTTACTGTTTCATTTAGGGATCTATACTTAAGACTAAGAATTTCATGAATAGATATCTGATGAATATTGATCCTTTTTAAAGTGTGTTATTAGCCACCGTGATGTCTTCACTTAGATCTCACTGTACTAAACATGATATGCCATAGACTTCATATATAGGCGCGTGAGTACACAATGTGATTTTGGGATATGAGTCAGCAATTAAAGCAAAACAACCAAAACATGAAAAATAACTGATTGAGGTACTTAAGAAAATGGTAGTCTAGGATTTCAAACAGGCCGTTTTTATGGGTATATTTAACGTTATATGTATATATAGTGTTGAGTAAAAGCAAAACATTTCAACTTACTTCCATCTATCATTGCACATGCAGCAAGTATAAGAAATGGTGCTTCTCTGGAAATAAATTGATATGTTGCACCTCCATACGGTGGTCCAACTATAAATGAAACAAAATTAGAAGAAATAAGTTTTGATGATTTTATCAAGTTGTTTATTTCATGCATAGATAACGTAGAATGCATTTGAAAATGAAGAAACTTATCGTTTAACATTTCTTATTGAACCATTTCAATGTATCTACAAAATATCTACTTTCATAGACGACTTAATAAACGCCATTATTACTTCATGAATAACAAGTTATTATTTCAGAAAGTATTAAAGAAAACATTGATATCAACAGAGATAATATTATTAAAACAAAGTGATTCACCTAAAATATAAGTTTTAGATAACACTAATACTAATTATCATAATAGCGAAAGATAGAAGTATAAATCATTTAGCATATCATAAGGGATTCGTATGATTTTGTCAACCAGATGAAAGATCTACTATAGTATATAGTATACCTATTTTGTTTTATTTAGAGCTCGACAATTGAATATACACCTTCCTAACCCGTTGTTGATGTTTCCATCTGGGCTCAAACTTGATGTATCTTGAGTCAAACGTCATTGAATTAAAGATAGGACTAATGAATCTGTTCAGCCACTATTTTACAACTGGTATGTACATTTAATTTAAACGTATTTATATCTTCTTGTATTCAAATGAATTCATAGTTGTTAACTACCACTGTATCCAGACAATCCGCTCATGGTATACTCATAATATAGAAACAGATCAACTTCACTCTATAACAAAATCAGCGGAAGATAGAAATAGCTACAAAACATCTAGTAGTTGGAAATAATAACACACGTTATTTTTGTTCGTCAATGTTTAAAACTAGAAACAGTAATTTTTATGTACAATGAACCTACTGAAAATGCATCACAGTAACTAAACTAACTGTATCTACATTAAGGGGGTTGTATAATTTCCGTAAAATACTTTAGGCCCACATGAATCTAAAACATAGCCATCTATCTATTTATCTCACTATTTATGGTTTTTTGCTCATAGTATTACAGTCGAAATATCTTTTAAACACACCTTTACTTACTTAATACTCCTATGGCAAGTCCACTTAAAGCAAGAGCAAATGCGCGACCTCTTTCTACCTCATTAACAAAATAAGTAGCCAACATTCCCATACCTATAGTATTTAATAATAAATAAAATAATATATTCATAATGATATTTGAAAAAAGTCCAATTAGGTATTATTTAAATTAGATGGTGACTGGCAAATGGAATCCAGTATATACAGCAGACAAATCCTAAATAGGACATAACGCGCTTCCTGGACTCCACTTGTCAGTCACAATCCAACGTAAATAATACTCATGAATAATCGCTATATCGAGGCAATCCGCTTAGGATGTATATATAGCAACAGAGACTGACCAGCTTCAGTTTATAACAAATCAATGGGAAGATACAACTTTATCCTAAAATCCAATTTGGTTTTATAATCAGATATCTAAACAAAAATAAAGGAACGAGATAGAAACAACTATAATGGAAACATATTAACAATAGTGGGGGGGGGTAACGTAGTTTGCTATTTGGATTTGATGAAAAGAATCAATAATCAAAATATTAAAAATGTGGGCATCCGGGGGGTCATTGCGTGTAGTGTAAATCAAAGTCACTATGTTTAGTTGAATTGAGGTGGTTTACGGAGATGAATATTAAGTTTAGTTGATTGAATTCGCAACAGACTGATGTATGGATGGTACCATTGAATTGCAGGAGCACTGAACAGCTATTTCGTCAATGAAATAAACTTAGTGCCAATCTCAAAAACCATCTCAATTCCAAACCATCTGAAAACCATCTGTATAATCACCTTAAATGTCACTAACCTCAGGCTGTTCTTGAGATTCTAGTGAGCAGTTGGGGATAGTGTAGTTCGGATTTGTCTGAGTGAAACAGTTATTACGGATGGCATTAGATGATAGTCACGTTATATCACAAATTCATGGAAGTGGGAATTCTACCATTGGATGTCATCCTAGTGTTGAATTCATCAGATTGAAGCTTCTGGAGGATGGATCTCATTAAACTGGTTTCAGTATGTTATTAACTTAGTGCCAGTATTATAATAATTAACTAAATACAGATCAGAGAATAAGTAGTAGCAAGTCGAGTTAAATAGTATCATTGGATAATAAATTGAAATGATTTACTGTATCCTAAATACTATTTGTTTCCTAAGTCATCAACAATCTGTTATTGACTGCTTTTACCTACTTGTACTTCATTTCTATAAGTTATTGCTATAGCTGACAATGAACTATAAAGTTTATAGTTTGTTTACATCTAAATAAGGCCAAAGAACACGCTGCGTCGAGAAATTGGAAGCAAACATTAAAAGGATGAACAGCAACTGGAAACAATTGGAAAGGATTGCTCAGGACAGAGTTAAATAGAGAATTCTGATGAGCGACCTATGCTCCTCAGCGAGGAGTAACGGGCATAAGTAAGTAAGTAAGTAAGTTACATCTAAATAACACTACATTTAGAATGTACTCGATGAAATTTTAATAAGTTTAAGGATGTTGATCAATGAATTAAATGTACTAATTGCCTGGATCTCAGTAATTAAAGACAATGAAGTCTTGAATATATTATTATGGTGAAATATCAATACTGACATTCCTTCAACAACTTCAGATAATGTTGAAGGGATGCAACTGAAGAGGGATCAGAATCTGTTTTCGATTTAATCAATTGGATACACTTCGTAACATTCCTAACATACACCTTTCAATACTGTCTTATTCATGTGCTCATTATTAATATTTACTCTAAGTGATTCATCCTAGAACAAAGTAGACGTCCAGTACATCATAGTTTTCAATAGTACCTTACCAAAATTACTCTGTAACGAATTTAATCAAGTAGAACTTAATTTCAATCTCCACAAATCCACCTGAGTTTAATCACAATAATCAGCTGACTTGTGACTAACCTTAGGATGCTACTGAAGTTCTAGCGAGAAGTCGTGACTAGTGGTGTTAGGATATTGTCCGGTATGAGACAGTTATCAATGATGACAGTGAATCATTATCGAGTTATAAAAATATTGGTGAAAGTGAAAATTCTGCCACTAGATGATTTCGTGCACATCATTTTCCAAGATGATTCGCTTTGTAGTCAGATCTCACATGTATATAAAGAATTGTTTGAAGTATAAGTGTGATTCTGCTTGGTTATCTCAATCGTTCAGTGTACTACTATCTGTCAATATCAAACCAGAAATACTGGCACAGAACAATCACTCTTTGTACATTGTCTGTTATATTAGATCTAGTAAGGTTATCGTTCTATATATCATGATCGGTCGTAGTTCACGTTATAATAACCCTGTTAATGATACAAAACTATGAAAAATATGATCTAATTTGTTATTACTTGGTAAAAGACAGACTTGACCAAAGACGTTTTAACTTATACATAGTTCAATTAGTAACGATTTAAACCAAATTGATAAACAAATCTAATCGGGTTATTTTTTTCGGGGGATGGGGGGGGTAGTTAGTAGGAAACCGTAGACCTAAGTTTAGTGCTATTTGACACTCGTAACAAGGTGTACTTGGTATGCTTGAGGGAACTCATACTTCCCAACTGGCAACTAAATCGATAGAATTCAATTAGCACTAAGACAGTTTTGAAAAATATCACTATACAGTGATTAATCAGCGTATACAATCAGAGTGATACCAATCAAGTGATAGTGTGTTCACTAATTATACTAATTCAAAGTAAATGTGTTTATGAAAGTGATTTCGAGTGTTTGATAACCTGGATAAGGTGATTGGTAATTACAGATGGCAGCTATTAGATGGAAGAACTTGTATTAGTACGTACGAAAATTTATTCGACACAGATTGGTGTCAATTGTTTACCACTGAAAACCAGGGACCATCAGACAGCTGTTTTTTCAGTATTGGGCTGCTTATTAATGCATACGACTTATCCCGTCAAGAAATTAAACACATGACCTATAAGTTTAATAGCAAACGCTTGATCACTTGCACTACTAGGCGGAGTCCAAATCCAGAATTCCCACTACCATTAATTTGTAATACAACGATTTTCAGAAATCTGATCCACCAAGGTTTGATTTTATAATCGAATAGATAATGTGGACTGTATTTGATATCATGAACCGACTATTGAAAATCAGGAATCATAGGATTTTTCAGCATTAAATATCTATGACAACACCTGATTCAATGTTTAGCTATGTAGGATGATGTTTGAAAGTTCAGTAGCGAACATGCCTAATTGTACATTTTACGTAACTTTCTAAACATAAGTAGTTAAATTTTCAGATGAACACGAAAGAGGAGAATTCAGGAGGACCATATTTATTTCTGGTTAGTGTTTTTTTGCTGAAATCGAATATGGAATTGGAGACAGACGTAAAGAAAATGAACAACACATGGGAAGAGCTAGAAACAAAAGCCCAGGAACAGATTGGTTGGAGAATGCTAATGGTTAGCCTATGCTCTACACGAGGTAACAGGCACTGATTGATCGATATTTATTTCTAGGTTCAGTTAAAGAACAACTGTATGGTAGACAATATAACGTAGCTGAAGCAATCGTTTATGCAAAAATTCACTAGTCTATTACTTATATTAATTTCTTGGGATCTGTTCTAATTTACAATTTTATCATGAAGTGCAACAAGTGTATGTTGATAAAGTATCATCAGTTCGTTGGTTCTCGTTTATGTCTATAACTGAGTGTTTTGGAGATTGTTGAGTTCGAAAATTTGTCTGAATTAGACTTCTAGGAAGAATTGAACAGCTGTTTTGTCCTAGTCTGAAACTCTTTAGCAATGTTTATCCACAACCCCACCAGGCAATCAAACCCAACATCTTTAGGCATCCTAGTCAACTCTTAACGACTATTCATGTTGAAAATCATAAACATATGTATATATTACTGTAAAGCCTTGGAAAGTATTCCTTCTTTCATTATCTCTTTGTTGTATGATTTGTATGAATATTATGAGTAAATTTCAATTCTTGTTTTGTTATGTAACCTTACCTGATACAGAGGAACATGCTGATCCAACACCTTGTACAGCTCTAGCAACCAACAGAAGATAATAATTGTTTCCAAAAGCAAAAACTATGTTAATTAAAATAATAAAATAACATATTTACTAGTTAGTAAGTTTAGTTATAATGATATTCATTCTTTTTGAGTTAGATGATGTTGAATAATGCAAGAACGACAATACTTGCAGCCGACTCACTGGTTAAATGGTGAAGCGTTCGCCGCGGAGCCAGAAGGTCCTGGGTTCGATCCCCGACGGGGTCGTGGATGCGCACTGCTGAGGAGTCCCATACTAGGACGAAACAGCTGTCCAGTGCTTCCAGGTGATTAATGGTTGTCTGATTCAGATCAATTCGTCATATCAAAATTGGATTAAACAGAACACTTTGGATCAACTTGGTATTTCGTTGAACTCAGTCTCATCAGCTACATACATGCTATTGACTTTAGTTAACTCAAATTATTAATATTAATACACATACTGATCTTGTCAATTGAATTGTTTATCTGAGATAACGTTGATCTATTGCTACCAGGGCAACTGAAGATTAACTACTGATTCCTTTTGAACACAAAGGTCAGATTTTAATCTTCTGATTGCAATGGCTTCAGCAAATTTTAATAGAATCGTTTTATGTTGTTTATTTATGATTTCAAAAGCGTTTGTTACATCGACCTCATGTCCCGTGTCTACCAAATGATGCATAATTGAACTTCTAAAAGTGGTTACTTCTTACAAGCACAGGATTTTCTGGATATGTTCAATAAATCGTAAATTGGCCCATCCTTCTGTCCTTCCAATGTATCTGCTTTTGCAAGTACATGTTAACTGGTAAAGGAGATCAAGTAGACAAACTATTTAATCAAAGACTAAGAACGACCATCAAACAAGTATTCCCTGCGGCCAAAATACTGAGGCTCTACAAAACACGATGTTTAATAAGTCAAACAAAAGTTGATAAATATCAGTCTCATTTCACTTCCAATTTTATTTACCAGTTCACATGTACCTACAAAGGCAGGTACATTGGAAGGACAGAAAGACAAGCCAATTTACGACTTATTGAACATATCCAGAAAATCCTGTGCTTGTAAGAAGTAACCACTTTTAGAAGTTCAATTATGCATCATTTAGTAGACACGGGACATGAGGTCGATTTCGTGTTCACTGGGACAACCGAGTAAGCAATACGTGGGTTAGGAATAGAGTACTAGGTAGATACGGTAAGTCTATTGATGAAGTACTAAATCTCCATCAGCTAAGGTGGTTTGGACATGTGTTACGTATGCCTGACCACCGCCTACCTCGGTGAGCAATGCTGTCTGGTGTGGGAGTGGGCTGGAAGAAAGCTAGGGGCGGCCAAACCAAAACATGGCACCAGTCTATGAAGTCACTGAAAAATGGTTTGAGCCATATTAATAGGTGCAGACTACTTAATTGGAGTACGCGTGACACTCGTAATAAATGGTTAGAGACTTTGGGTGATATGGCTCAAAATCGTTCACAATGGCACAGGTGCATCCACTCCTTGTCTTCCTCCAAATTCTAAGTTTCTGAACTTATCATAATTTTCTCTTTACTGAATCATATTTTCTTAAATTTTATCTCCGATCTTTATTCCTTTCCATTAATAATAACTCTGTAACTACCTCCCCTACTCTGGGATTCGATATGACAATTTAATCTCTATCTGCTAAATTTGGGTATGGCAACTTGAACTGATGTACGCATGCACCCAGTTGTACCTGACTGACTAACTGTATTTATCAATTTAAATGTATGTGTAGAAATATATACATAAGAAAGAGTAACTAAATAATGTATTTAAATGAGGTGGAACATTTTCCTGAATAACTTCTAAAACGAATAACATCAAGCGGTTAGATAGAGGTTGAAGTTTTAAATCCTACTCGTCGACTGAAAAACATATTAAAGATCTCGTAACAGCTTTCACGGTTCTACATAGGGGTCCTCACAAACGTATATTTTTAAATCTATAGCAGCTTTTGTAACTAAATTATGTAAGCCTTATGTTTGTAAATAGTAACAATTTGTTATAATCTTGATTCTTCTCTTGTTTTGATACATTATCAGCTGTATCACTATAGTCACCTACTTTGAACATTTAAGTAAATCAACACTATTATAAAAGGTCATAGGCAGAATAAAGATTGTTGGGGAAGGGTGCGGGGGGAGGGGTTATTGCTAAAACATAATAAAGTCAATTAATTTGATAATGTCTTGTTATTTAGGATTTACAGAAGATTATGATTTTGTGTATTTATGTAGTGCTTTAAGTATTTACCCACCATTATGATACGACGTCTACTTAAACCAGAAAACCCAGGGAAACTATACTAATCTTAGGTCCAAGCGTGAGTAGACTGACCAGATACTTCTTCTTTGTCAAAAGTAAGTACACTAACAATATTGGTATCGTTTAACTTGGATAAAACATTCTTCGTCAGATACTAATCGATTATGCGATAGTAACTTTTGTTGAATAGTGTACCTCAGAAGTATATAAATCTTCTGAAGAATCTCTAGTTAAACAAAAGTGGGTAAATTAGAGATTATGGCAAACAGATATCTTATCTTGGAACTTCAAGCAGTATCCATCACAGTTGTTCCCTATATTTACTTCTAGAAATAATCATTTCTTTGTCTTATTGTTGAAAGTTTGGTCTCCTGTCAAGTTTGTGACATGTTGACTTAGAATATGCAGATGATATGATCCTGTTTGATGAAACCGGTGACAAATTTCAGATTCTTTAAGCAGTTCTGAACAATAGTGAATGCTATATCGATGGGTATTCCTCTCCCTCTAAATGTCGAATGTTACTTCTGAATTGGTCTGCACTATCGTCTAAATTTGTCATAGGGATAGGAGTATTTATGTACACTAGCCCCTTTACTTGTTCTGAGGGTCCGACCTTATCTAGTGAGTCAGTATCTGACGAAATCCCTCCATTAACTTAGAGAGGTCTGTTTGGATTCACAAACTTTAATCACTTACGGAGTGCGTGTGATGTCTATCAATCAAAGGATGAGTATACATCACTGCAGTCAGCAATGTATTAATCTATATGTTTAAAAATAGAAAATATTAATGGAATGCAAGTCAGTAATCATAAGTACCTTCAAAGTATCTGTCGTTTATCCTAGAACGATTGAATAAGTGCTGGTGAAATTAAGCACATAATAGTAGGTATAGAAAACATAAACAGTTAATGGAATTTTGAATCTTCATTGATCAAGATGGTTGAAACATGTATGATATATGCTCAATCACCTCCTACCTCGAAACACGGTGTTAGCTGATGTATGAGCTGGATTATAGGGAACTAAGCTCAATCAGTTCAATATATGGAAGCTTCAGCTTATGAAGTAGCAAACTGTCTCTGTGAGACATGTTGGTATTTGCAGATTACTACCTAGTTTGGGTTTATCCTATAGTTACGATGAGTTTTTAGAAACATCAGGTGAATTAACTGAGGTTCGGTGAAAGCGACACAGACGTATTTACTTTTTGCCTTCTATTATACCTTAGGTTCCATTATTCACTCATGTATATCCTTTCATCTCTTCGTGTCTCGGTATATTCAAGTAATATAATTGCAATGCGAATGTTTACAAATTACAATCATAAATTCGTCACAGGGAAGCAGATCTGACTTTATCGTCTCAATTCCTTTTATGACTTAACATAAAGGTGAATATTCATTGATGAAGACAACAAAAGCTAAATTTCAAAGCCCATAAGGCCGTGATTGAGTGTCTAGAACAACAATTCTATCCACAGTTTTTTCAAACATAACTCATTTCACCTCAAAAACAATTGTGTTCAGTTAATGCCTAATGATTACATAATCAAATGAAGACTTATGTTAGATAGGCCTGCTTACTCTCATCCTTTACTCCATGCCTTTCTTCTCGTGGATGACTAGATTATAAAAACCTTAACATCTCAGGTGAAGCAAGAAATACAGTGGACAACTTAATTGCAAATAGATGACTTGGACTTCTCAAGAGACCTAGCTCTTCTATCGTTTACACAGCAATAAATGAAGCAGAAGATGGATAATGTAGGCTCAACCTCTATAGCAGTACGTCTCAGAATACATACGGGAAAGCAAGATCCTTAGATGCCACACAACGGGAAATAATCAAATCATACTTAACAGAGAAGTTCCTGATGTTGAGGGAGCATTTACATACCTGGCAAGAGCATAATCGACAAACAAAGGAATCTAATATAATGTATATGTGAAGATTTGGATTGGAAAATCCATATCAACATTTCTATTATTACAGAATATCTTGAACCCAAACTAACTGTTAGCCAAGGTCAAAGTCAAAATTTTTAATGCAAACGTCAAGTCAATTCTGTTGCATGCAGCTTAAAATTATACGGCTAAAAATCATCATTCAGAAGACACAGATACTTATAAACAGTTGTTTATGCAAGAGGATCCGGGTCGATTGATCAGATACTATCAACGTTAATCTACTGTGATAGAAAACAAACCAACAGAAATCCACCTGATTAAGAAATTAAGAAACAATTCTGGAGGTAGATAGGACACACATTGAAGAGGTCACTAAACTGTGACATAAAACAAGCCGTAATTTAGAATTCTCAAGGCGATAGGAAAAGTGGAAGGTCAAATAACGTATTGCTTTGGGAAGTAAAATCAAATATGAAAGCAATGAATAGTATTTGTGAAGAACTAGGAAAGGAATCTCAGGACAGAATTGGTTGGAGATTACTGATTGGTGGCTTATACTCCACGAGGGATAATAATGATTGATTGTTTAATTACATAACCACTATAAGAAAGTGAATATTTGAATTATGAATTACTATTATCATCTTTAGCATTTATACAAACATTTGGTATAGTGTAGATGATCAACTTACGGATTGTTGATGCAAACAAAATTACAAATCCAGTAAACATTGGAATAGTGTATCCAATTCTGTATGAAACAAAAGGAGAGTACATTCGTTGATTATTACAAAGCAAAGAGTACTTACATTACAAACTGACTTTAAGTAGATAATTATTAAAAGTCAGTGAGTACTGGACAGATATTTTATCCTAATGTGGGATTCTTCTCATCAGGTATTAATACTTAGGTGACTTAAATTGCTAATCTAATTTCAGATGATGAAAATTACAGAGAATTACATTTGATTCCTCAAGTTCATTATCGTCGATGATCAGTACTAAACATATTCGACAGCACACAATACTATAAACAGTTAAACGCTGCCATATACAAGGCAGAACTCACCAATTATATCTAAGAAAGAACCTCATCATAGACGCCACAGTGATCGTTCAAGCAAAGCAACAGCATAACAGTAAAAATACTAGATGGTACTAGTTAAATAGGAATCAAGAAGTGTAATATATTCGACTACTTAAATAGAACAACTAATTTTCAGAAATGTTTTATCTTTTCAGAGGACAATTTCAGATAGAATTAAACTTTACTGACAAACTTAGACGTTTACGTGTGTTTTCAAGGCGTGTAGTTTGTTCAATACGAACGTAATTGAAGATGTAACTGTAATCTATTATGAAAACAAAAGATGTGCACTTTTCAACATGATCTATAGGTTGTTAACAGTTTCAAATGAGTTCTTTAATCTTATACTCATAATAAGAACAATATAGTAATTCATCTATGTGACTCCAAATCATATGGTTCTTAGTGCCTTTGTAAAGTCTCAAAAATTTCTTTAGGAGTAACCAAAAACCTATTATTCTTTGCATGTGAACACTGGTACTTACGTCCACGAAATTCTTTAACATTTAAATGTGATATAGCCAAGGAATGCCAGGCATCTATATTATTCGAAACATAACTAATAGAGAGGTTTTCTCCAAGTGTTAATCTAGTAACATTGAAAACATTTATTTTGTTTATATTAAATTTTTTACTAGTATCAATTATAAATCAAAATAGTTCCCTTATGGTTTTCTATGGATGATCCTAAAGCCACATTGACTTCACTAATGTCTATAGACTCTCTATCATTATCAATTTACAGATTACTAATGATGACGTCATATTGGAAAATCACAATTATATCTAAGAAAGAACCTCATCATAGACGCCACAGTGATCGTTCAAGCAAAGCAACAGCATAACAGTAAAAATACTAGATGGTACTAGTTAAATAGGAATCAAGAAGTGTAATATATTCGACTACTTAAATAGAACAACTAATTTTCAGAAATGTTTTATCTTTTCAGAGGACAATTTCAGATAGAATTAAACTTTACTGACAAACTTAGACGTTTACGTGTGTTTTCAAGGCGTGTAGTTTGTTCAATACGAACGTAATTGAAGATGTAACTGTAATCTATTATGAAAACAAAAGATGTGCACTTTTCAACATGATCTATAGGTTGTTAACAGTTTCAAATGAGTTCTTTAATCTTATACTCATAATAAGAACAATATAGTAATTCATCTATGTGACTCCAAATCATATGGTTCTTAGTGCCTTTGTAAAGTCTCAAAAATTTCTTTAGGAGTAACCAAAAACCTATTATTCTTTGCATGTGAACACTGGTACTTACGTCCACGAAATTCTTTAACATTTAAATGTGATATAGCCAAGGAATGCCAGGCATCTATATTATTCGAAACATAACTAATAGAGAGGTTTTCTCCAAGTGTTAATCTAGTAACATTGAAAACATTTATTTTGTTTATATTAAATTTTTTACTAGTATCAATTATAAATCAAAATAGTTCCCTTATGGTTTTCTATGGATGATCCTAAAGCCACATTGACTTCACTAATGTCTATAGACTCTCTATCATTATCAATTTACAGATTACTAATGATGACGTCATATTGGAAAATCACAATTAATAGATCCAATATCGGCACTTTAAACTAGATAGTGTGCGTAAACCTTGAAGCGATGACATTGATTCACTTTGGTTCTTCAGGCTCATCTATAAAGTTCAATTTTACCCTTATTTATTTATTTTGTACGGTTGTAAATTGAACATTTTATTTTTATCATTATTATGTTCCCCTCATGGAGGTAATGAAGATAGATATAGAAGCAACTTCATAGATACTCTACATTCTTTTCAGGAAGATTTGGGAAGAAGATCAAGTGCCAGCAGACTGCAAAGAAAAGTACCTCGTCAAGATACTAAAGAAAGGAGACCTTCGTAATTCCGACGACTACAGAGGCATCACTCTTCTTTCAATACCACGAAAAGTCTTCAACAGAGTGTTATTGAACCGAATGAAAGATCCAGTCGATGCTCAACTTTGAGATCAACAGGCCGAATTCCGTAAAGACCGATCGCGTACTGACCAAATCTCGACTCTACGGTTCATTGTTGAACAATCAGTTGAATGGAATTCACCACTTCACATCAACTTACACCACTACGATAAAGCATTCGACAGCGTGGATAGGAGAATATTATGAAGCCTTCTACGACATTATGGAGTACCCGAAAAGATAGCCAACATCATACGGAATTCTTATGACGGACTACATTGTAAAATCGTGCATGGAGGTCAGCTCACAGATTCATTCGAAGTAAAGACTGGTGTCAGACAAGGCTGCTTACTCTCGCCCTTTATCTTCCTACTGGTGATTGACTGGATCATAATGACTGCAATATCCCAAGACACTCTCGGAATACAATGGACAACATCGACGCAACTAGATGAATTGGACTTTGCAGATGATAAACCTGCCTCTTCTATCCCAAACACCGCAACAAATGCAGTGAAGACGGACAGTGTAGCGGCAGCCTCTGCAGTCACCAATAGGCCCCAACATACAACATACAAAGGGAAAATCCAGATCCTTTGATAAACAACAACGAATGCTGACCCAACTACACTTGACGGAGGATCTCTGGAAGATGTGAAAACCTTCACATACTTCGGCAGCATCATCAATGATAAACAATCGGACCTTGATGCAGATGTGAATGCAGATTGATAATGAAAGGCAATGGCAGCATTTCTACAGGTAAAAATCATCTTAAATTCAAAAACTAATTGATAGTCAACATCAAAGTCAGAATTTTCAATACAAACGTAAAGACAGTTCTATTGTATAGAGCTGAAACTTGTATTGGGAACTACGGAAAGCATCCTTCAAAAGATACGAGTATTTATAAACAAGTGACTGAGTAAGATACTTCGGATTCGTTGGCCAGATACCATCAACAACAACCTTCTGTGGCAGAGAACTACTCAACTTCCAGCCGAGGAAGAGATTAGAAAAAGACGCTGGAGGTGGATTGGACACACACTGAGGAAACCATCAAACTGTATCACAAGACAAGCACTAACATGGGATCCAAAAGGTCAAAGAAATAGAGGAAGACCCAGGAACACATTATGTCGGGAATTGGAAACAGACATGAAGAGAATGAACAGCACCTGAGAAGAGTTAGAAAAGAAAGCCCGGGACAGAGTTGGTTGGAGAATGCTGGTGAGCGGCCTATGCTCCACTTGGGATAACAGGCATTGATTAATTGGTTGAACCAGTAACTTCATTCTACATCATTTGCAAAACACCTGTATTGATGTGATTTCATGATTTCCATTAGTTAACGTATAAATAAACAATTGCTTTAACCACTTGCTTATAATTTTTCTATAAGTATTGTCATTCTTCTTGTTCTTCATGATATTAATTATGTACAGTGATGATTTAAGTAAAGATTAGTTGTTTTCATTTTTTACAAATTGATGTTGGTTGGGTATCACGGCAAACCAGTGAGTGCGGGACAGTTGTTTCATCACAGTATGCAACTCATCCACAATCTGTGACTAGTAAAAACAACTGAACTTGATACATATCTTTATAAGATTATTTCAATTCGTGAATAGTTAAGTTCAGATTTATCAGGAGTGAGACAGTTATCACCAGTGACAATGGATGATCGTCACACGATCACGAATTAAATTTTTTAACTGGATGTTGGTCCGATGGTATAGAAGGTTTGGTATGCGCCAACCTTAAGCCTCTGAGGCGGAATCTAGAGTGCCCGCTACTAAGATATCCCATACTATGACGAAACAGTTGTACAATAGTTTCTGGTTTTAAGTGGTACCCTACCAACATCAGTTTGTGAGGTATTCAAATGAAACTTAATGCCAATCATCACAAACACCTTAATTTGCTTCAATCCGATTTTGACTATTGTTAATTAGACTGTAAACAAGAAGTTGATGCGAAACCTCAAAACAATAGTGAATTCATCTTATTCAACTATATTCATTATCCTTTCTTCATCTAAATAATTTATCACAACATAAACATATTAGTTTTGAGTTGAACTGTGACTGGCAAGAGGAATCCACGATGCGCGTTTCCTCCTGTTTGGGACTCGTCGGTTGGATGTAACTGCATCCCGGTGTTTATATTCACATCGGGATTCGAACTCAGCCCATTTCGTGGGAAACGCTACAGCGATTATCATTAGACTCCTGAGTCACTACAGTCACACTTGTGCAACGTGCACACGAAACGGACTGAGTTCAAATCCCACTGTGAACATCAGCATTGGGATGCAGGTTCATCCGGCCGACGAGTCCCAATTACGACAAAATGCGCGTCCTGGATTCTACTTACCAATCACAATCCAACTTAAATACAATACTTGTGATTAACAACTATATCAAAGCCATTCTCTCTGGATGTACATATAGCAACAAAGACTGACCAACTTCAGTTCATAACAAATCAATGGGATGATATAAGTTCATCCTAATTATATTAATTTTAATTATATCAGTAGTATATATATATACACGCATAAATAATACCTGTTAGTAATTAGACCTATAAATGGATTAACAATTAGTTGAACAAGTGGTTTTATAGTAAACATAATACCAATTTTAATATGTAGATCTTCAATTGAATGATTCTTTGAATTGGTACAATTATGTTCTAATGATGATCTATTAAAGTGAAGTAATTCAGGAATAATTGGAACTGAAATATCAATTAAAACAAGAAATGTGAATTAAACAAATGAAATTGTTTTGTCAGTCAAAAATAAATGTATAACACATTTAATGATAGTTGAATGAATTCGTTACAGACTAATGTTAGCAGGGTATCATGGAAAACAAGGAAACATTGGACAGTTGTTTTGCCGTAGTATAGGACTCCCCAACGGTGTACACTCTAGATTCCGTCTCTTGGGATTGAAGTTGCTAAAGACTTAATCCTTTAAACCACTGAACCGGCTTTCAGTGTTAGAATTCTTATTTTTATCAATCAACTAAATTTAATGCTAATCTCCACAAACCACCTTAATTTAATAATGAATGATAGTTTTACAATGTTTTATTCGTTTGAGTTAAGAATTAAAAGAATCATATCTGTTATTTACAAATTGATTAAAGGTTAGGATAGAATAAACAATAACGTGGTCATTAGAACTGAGTTGGAATTCCACTATGAACATCAACATTGGGATGTAGGTACATCCAGCCGATGAGTCCCAAATAGGACGAAACACCCATCTTGCATTCCAATCGCCAGTCACGATCCAACTTAAATAATAACGAGGTCAGGTTTTGTCTTTTTTGTGATGGTAGGGGATCATTAAGCTATTTTTGTTTTAAGTGTATTTGAATCTTTCCATTGATTTATCAAAGACTGAAACTGATCAGTCTCTGTTGCCATATTAACAGAAGGATTCAATTGCATGCATATTATATATAAATATTTACTCGTTGTACAAGTGTAACTATTTGCACTCAGTAGCCAAGTGGTGAATACAGTGGCAATTGGAAAGAAGCGAACTGAGTTCGAGTCCCGAGGTGAACATCATCACTGCGACGCAGGAATATTAGGCTGACGAGCCTCAAATACATATTTTGTATTCCGCTTGTCAACCACAATCCGACTGAAATCATAGTTGATTTCTATGTTTTCACGGTATAAAATTAATAGACAACAAGTAAATCCATAGTGTAATTATCATCAGACTAGTTCATTAAGCTTCATTACTACGAATTGTATTGTTCTGAATATCATGAAGTTAGGAAACAACAGTATATATGTATGTACAATCAACTAAGAACTTATCACATGTATTCATTAGTTCAAATTGCTATACCACCATGGTACCGCAAGATTAACACCAACACCATTAGTAGAAGTTACTTCAATAAAATAAAATAATAATAGTAACAAGGAGTGTGAACATATAGAATATGGTTCAGGAAGCGTAGAAAGAAAGTTACGGAATAATTTAAAGCTCATGATTTAAGGGAGGACAATGAGTGAATGTATCTGCGCCATTGTGACAGATTCTGGACCATGTCACTCAGTGTTTCTAGCCACTGGTTACGGTAATCGTGAGGACCCCATCCAGGTAGTCTACAGCTACCGACACGGCTCAAATCGGCAGTTAGTGACTTCATGGACTGATGCCATGTTTTCGTTTGGCCGCCTCTAACTCTCTTCCATCCTATTCCTATATCAGCCAACAATGAGCGTCGAGGAAGACGGTGGTTGGGCATACGCAACACATATCCCAACCACCTTAGTCGATGATGATTTACAACAACAGTACTTATGAGGATAAAATATTCACTTTTAATCTACTAAGTTGTAGGTTCTTCATTCAATCTCCTTTTCAATAGTTACATAATCAACTTGCTAGTTTTATTAAAATCAGTAATAAATGATGGAAGCTAAAGTAACATGAACTTGATATATGAGTTACATATAGAAGATATACCCTGATTTGATAATGAGTCAATGATATTTAAGTCATATTCGAAGTGATTTATTCGTGGATAAATGGTCATTGTGTATTGACTACTTTAATGTTTGTCAAGTGCTACATAAATTTGATCGAGATCTTCGATCTAGTTGTTATGTGGCTACTAGTCTAAGTGACTTATCATCACTGTCAATTTTGAAAAATAAAAGTAATTGTTTTGGAGGTATTTAACACGAAACATCCCAGTTCTGTTGAGATGTGAATCGTTTTATAAATAGTTCAGTGTTGACAATTTTATCTTGTGAAACCAAGTGATCAGGAATCAAATTTTTCGTGGGTGGAGTTGTAGGAGTTTCTTCAAAAACTACAAGTAGGTTTACCTGACAACTATAAACGACTTTCCGATTATGATTCTAGGATATCTGGTTGGTAACAAAGAGTCGAGAAATTAAAGAATTAGTCGATTACGTAATAAAAATAAACTCAGTCTGAGATCCTCCTTGGGTTATTGTCAGTTCTAAGCCTGGATGATAGTGGAAGGTTGTACATGGGGTTAGCAACTGCATCACATAGAAAAAAACCTCGTCAAGAAACACAACCCAGAATAGATAAACTAGGAAAGAAGTAAAAGAGTGATAGCAGAAAAGAGTCGGTTAAAGAATGTTGGTCGATGAACGATGAGTGACAACAAGCATAAACTGAATGATTGATGGGTTGATCGATGGTAATGAAATAGCTGAGGTCAAAATGGACTGCAAATGTTTAACTATTATTAACAATAACGTCAGTCGAGATACGTCATTCAAAATGAAAATCACGGAAAATTACAAAATTCCAAAAGTCAAAATGATGTAATCAGAATCAAAGAAGAATCGAAAATAAGGTAGTGAGGTTAATGAAACATTCCATGGAAATGAGAGATTAGTTTGATTGAAATTTCTTTGGCAAATTTAAGAAGACTACACTTAGCCTGTCTATTGACTACCTTGATTGATTTCATGTTGTATCAACTAACTGATTTTCTACAGAAATGCGTACAGTTTTGGATCTATTTGAAAGAAAAACTTTTATGGATATGCTCTAGATGTAGGCATACTTTCCACTCTACGAATGCATATACAGGCAAACGTGCATATACAGTTGACAGTAACGTGATATAAGTATCTATCAGTCGTCGATGACATGAACGAACGGATTGTTTTATGTAACATGACAAGTTCTGCAGGTCTTAGTATTCTACAGATTATCTATGAATTATCATCACCTTCAAATTGTAGTTGCATAAAAGCTGATAATTTGTTCCCGGTGGTTTCTTCTGGCATTTAATCTTCACTTTTCTCGTGTTTATCAATGCTTTTCTATGGATACCACTAATAAACGTTTTTTTCTGATCAGTGCAACAGTGTCTTTACCCAGCCATTTCGTAACTAATCTATGAGAAACTATTGAGATTTAGTAACCTCCATATTCCACTGAGCCATGTTGATAAGCTGCAGAATATTCATGAATTTGTAGATGGTATTCACTCAGAATTGATGGAGTCAGTCAGTTTATCAGTTACAACGTAGAACTTAGTACGTGTGTACATCAGTTTAAGTTGCCATGCCTCAATTACCAGATAGAGGTGAAATTGTCAAATGAAATCACTGTGTAGTGGAGGTAGTAACAGAGTCAATATTAATGCAAAGGAATAGAGATCGAAGATAAGATTTAAGAAAACATAATTCAGTAAACAGAAAATTATGATAAATTCAGATACTTAGAATTTGGAGGAAGACAAGAAATGAATTCACCTGTGCCATTGTGAACGATTTTGAGCCATATCACCCAAGGTCTCTAACCAGTAGTTATGTTCATCATGCGGACCTCGACCAGGTAGTTTGCGCTTACTAACATGGCTCATCACAACTGTGAATAACTTAATGGGATAGTGCCATGTTTTGGTTCGGCAGCCCCTACCTAGCTTTTTACCAGCCTACACCAGACAGAATTTTTCGTCGATTTAGGTGGTGGTTGAAAGTACGTAACACATGTCCTAATAACCTTAGCTGACGAAGATTTATTACTTCATCAGTAGATTTACCATAATTACATAGTACTTTATTCCCAGCCAGTGTATTACTTACTTGGTGGTCCCGAAAAGTATAAGTAATGTATCAAAAACATTTACGATCGAATACTAGAAGCCTATGAATATCCTCTATCCTTAATGGCCAGGTTTCACATCCATAAAGTGAAACGAATTAGAATGCTGTGGAGTAAAAGCGTTATTTCGTCAGTTGTTGGATGTCTCGCTTACGCCAAAAGTGACGCAAATTAGCAAAAGTCAATCGAGCCTTTTGTATACGAGCTAAGATTTCATCAAATACTAAACCATCAAGATTGATAATACTACCAAGATAAGTGAAGGGACCAACACATTCAATTACTTCACTCCCTACCAATAATTTTAGAGCCGAAGTTAGCCATTCCTGAAGCAACATTTTAGAATTGTTAATATTTATACTGAATATATATCGCCAACTAATGAACATGCAGTCATCACCGTTCATACATTGCGTATTTATTGTTAGGATAAAATATTACAGAATACGAAAACAACATTCATCTACATTAAGAACAGCAGAGTTAAAATCTCCAATAGAGTCTATTGTCAAGTATAATCGATCATATTTCGATGATATACGTATGTCTAGTGTCAAATAAGAAAAACCCGCTCAAATTCTACAAACATAATGAGTTCACTAGTGAATCATTTTGCAATATCTCTGAAATTCTAAGAAGAAGCTGCAACTTGTGTAGTTAATCATCATCATCATCATCATCATCATCATCATCATCATCATCATCATTATCATCATCATCAGCAACGTAGAACCGGGCAAAAACGCCGTAGGTTCAAGTTGTCATACGACATTAGCACTACGAGATTATTGAGGTAACGTATAGACAGAATACAAGAGGGAAGAATAAAGTAAAGATGTCCAGAAAATAACAATAGAATTTAAGATCTAGATGAGGTTAAAGAGTGAATACACTTGCACCACTCTGACCGATTCTGAGCCATATCGCCTAGTGTCTCCAGCCATTTAATGCGACTATCACGCGGACCCCAACATGGCTAAGACCAATAGTCAAGGACTTCATGAACTGATGCCATGTTTTGGTTTGGCCACGCCTAACCTTCTTCCATCCTACTTCAGCCCTAGCCAACATAGCGAGACGAGGTAGACAGTGGTCGGGTATGCGCAATACATGTCCCAGCCATCTCAGTCGATGAAGGTTAATGACTTCTTCGACTGATTTACCGTGTTTCCAAAGTTAATAGATGCCATGAATGAAAGTGGTGGTAATTGTATGAATAGATACCATCTCAATGATATTGATTATCAAGTGTTAACCATAAGATTTAAAACATTTAGGTTTAATTCCTAACAGAATTAAACATGTACAACTGTTAAGTAGTTCCATACAAGAATAAAGCATTTATTCAATGCCTTATGCTTTCTAAAACTTATATCTAACTAACATCAATCTATGAGAAATATCAATAACTAAATGTATACACTAATTACTAACTACTTACCTATAGTTGTTAATAGTACATTATCCAATGTTATAGCTATAAATACAATCACTATAATCATATTACGATGTTTTAAACAACGTAAACATTGATTTGTCTTCTTTATTTTCTCTTCATTATGATATTCATTCATTTTTGTATAAATTATTCTTGTATATTTTCGTTTTTTTTTAATCGTTGTTGCTATCGTCGTCGTCGTCGTCGTCGTCGTTCTTGTTGTTGTTATTTACATTAAATTTTTTTTGTAATCAATTCAACTCAATAGTAATGCCAATTGTATAAAGTTATATAATAGAATGAAGTGTATCATATAGAAAGCTTATGATGCAAGAGGTTACTAGTTGATTAATACATCATATATTTATATATGCTAAACTAAAAAAAAAAAAAGAAGAGAATGATATAGACTACCTGTCAGTTACTTACTTCAGTAGAATTAATATCATATCAATCAATTTTTACTATGGTCACTAAATGATGTGTAATCACCACCTACACACAATAGTAACAGAATGAATGATAAGTAATGAAAATTAGTTTATTTCATTAAAGTGTTAATTAAGCACAATTCATGTTGTTGTGATTATGTAATATAAATCATGGGTTACTTTAGATAAGTGTTTAGTTGATAGTAGGTTAATTAATCTAAGTGTATGTATGTGTGCATGTGTACATGTTATTCTGAGAGAAGAAATTTTTGTTTTGTTTTTGAAATGAAGTAGATAGTAAGTGAGGATAGGTGAGTGTAAGGAAAGTGATTATGATGAAAGTACAGTTACATATTACTTTTACACTTAATAACAATAATAATCCTATCATCACAAGCCGCCCCTAATTGTAACTAACATCAACTCACTAGTGACTAGCTGATTGAGGTAATTCCAGGAGTTCTAGTGTGAAGACATGACCGGTAGAAATCAACCGTGTCGGGTATGTGACAGTAAGCGACCAATGGCTTGGAGAAGGTCGCGCAACGTATCACGAATTAACTGAATTGGAAATATCAACCATAAGACGCCTACTCAGTGGTTCAATGGTAAAGCGTTTACCGCGGAGCCAGAGGATCATGAATTCAATTCCAGGTGGCGTCGTGGATGCACACTGCTGAGGAGTCCCATACTAGTACGAAACAACCGTCCAGTTCTTCCAGGTGATTAATGGTTGTCTGGTTCAGATCAATTCATGATATCAAAATAGACAATTGACTATCTCCACACACCCCCCTAATTGTAATAATCCTTCAGTACATAAATTGTTTGTTGAAATAAAAAATTATCTCACCCTCAATCCCTCTCCACCTGAGCTTTCTAGCCTACCCCTCCAGTCGCTATCTCAATTTATTAAATAAGAAATTAAAAATGTTTAGATTCAGATCCCTATCCCAACCTCTTTTCCTAATAACGTACAGTAAGAATCATCAAAGCAATAAAATGTGATTTGATGTAGTTCCCTTCATTGAGAATGTATTCCAAATCATGTTAATATCGGTTGGGTAGTGACCATAGTTATTGATTTCTGTTGAAACGATACTTATAATAGAATGGTTTGTGAGTAAACAAAATGTTGGATTGAATTAAAATATCACAAAAGTGCACATTTCATACCTTCCCATTAGGAAAACATACTTCGACTGTAAGTCATATGAACCAATATACAGTGAAATAAACACTTCATGAGTATTTACACTATACGAGTACAATTCCCAGTACTCGACTAACGAGTTTCGGAGTATTAATGAGTGATGGTGATCGATTTATTGATGATGAAGAGAACAATGAACAGTCTATGGTGTTTGAGATGAAGTATGATATTAGTTTACGAGGAATCAGAGTAGTTTCCCCTCCCCCCTTTCACAATATGTTGTAACACTGTTTACAAGCTTTCGCACAGTGTATTCTGTGTAATCACAACGTATCGTTGTTACATTTCATCGTCATTGAAGCTGATAATTGTAAAGATATATTAGTAGTCTATTTGACTAAATAATATATCTTTACTTTTACCTAAAGATGACGTCATATAGATAAGGAACCACAAGTGAAGGGGGGACTAAAGAAACTGCACTATTGTACACTGTCAAAATGTAACTCATTTTAACGGTTATTCTGTAAATCAGATATTCAAGATAATACAGAACACTCATTTCAACAAAGTCTATTCAACTTATGCACTTAGAAGTCGGAATTAATTGTTAACCCTACTGAGTGGCATAGTATAAAGACAG
This sequence comes from Schistosoma mekongi, assembly GCA_034768735.1. Lineage (NCBI taxonomy): Eukaryota > Metazoa > Platyhelminthes > Trematoda > Strigeidida > Schistosomatidae > Schistosoma > Schistosoma mekongi. Next base: position 4,418,261 of record CM068312.1, read on the forward strand.
AGAGGACTTCTCATGACTATCAGTCTATGACAATAGAATGGTTAAAATGATCAACGTAATTAGTCGACTAAATGAATCTAAGGTGAATGCCAACCTTATCTCGAAGATAATAGTATGCATTAAAACGTAACATTTCCAACTAATCTGATCACAATAACATGGTTGTCGACAGAAAGGAAATCTCTACCCATAAATGTAATTCATTTACAACTCAGTCAATCAAGAAATTTATAAAAAATGCATAAAGTAGATACGTTGTATACTTAATGTCAGCTGACAATAACGAGAATATACGATGAATTCATAAGGACATTTATTCATCTTGTATTTTAGTGAAACATTAATGCATCGTTAAAGAATATGAACAACTAAATTGAATACTAATCTATTTCCATAAAACCATCTGAATTCAATTGCAATAATCATCTCATTTGTGACTGAATTTACAATGTTCTAGTGGGACTAGGGAGACTTGTGGAGTTTAAACTTGTAGGGAGTTAGACAGTTGTCACTGATGACAATGAATGGTCGTCACAATATATCACAAATCGACGGACGCACTCTCAGTCATTCAAATTGTTAAGTGTTCGAACTGAGACATAAAGGTCCCGTGTTTGATTCCTCTTTAGCACCTAGCATGCACACTGCTGAAGAGTTCCACACTATGATTAAAAAACCTTTCAATCCTCTTTAGTTTTTAGTAGTACCTAGACGACATCAATCTGTGACTAGTACAAATAACTACACTTATTGCCTACATTTTCCTCGTTTATCTTCAGTAATATCAATCTGTCATGTGTAAATTTATTAATCTAAATAAACATTGTTGATTGCTTTGTCACAGACTAAAATGTCGGTATATTGCAGTTAAATATAATACTGTATTGAATGTGTTCCCTTTGTTAATCAACTGGGAACACTGAGATCCTGTAATAATTAGGTAGATTATCGATTAATAGGTTAAACTGGATTAATTGGCACTCATGTCAATTATTATTTATTTGGTTGAATTCGCCACAGACCGATGTTGGTTGGTCACCATTAAAGACTACATAGTACTAGATAGCTGTGTCATTCTACTATGAGGCTCCTTAGCATTGTACACCTTAGATTCTGCCTCCGGAGTTTTATGTTAGTGAACGCCTAACACTCTACGCCACTGGGTGGGTATCCAGTAGTAAAATTCCCTCCCCCTTTCATTAATTTGTGATAAATAGCTGGATGATCATCCATTGTCATTGGTGATAACTGTTTCACTGCAGACAAATCTTCACTCCACCAGTCGCGACTTCTTATTAAAGAATCAGGAACAGTTATATCACAAATGCATGGAAGTAGGAATTCTACCATTGGATGTTGGTTTAATTGTACATTGGGTTAGGCTTTCAGTAATTTTAAACTCTTATAGTTGAATCTAGGTGGCATAGTGCTAAGAAGTTCCATATTATGATGAAATAGCTGTCCAATTCTTACTTATTTTCAATGATACCCTACCAACATCAATCTATGGTAAATTCAATCAATTAAAAAACATAATATCAATCATCAAAAACCATTACACATTCTTTGTAACTGATTCAATTTATTCGCATGTTGTTAATGTAATTGATTTGTTTACAGTTATCGTTTATTGATGTTAATTGGATACTAATGAAAACTACAATGTATGGGAAAATTCTATCATTCATTTATAGAACACTACAGTGCATATCATGGATAAAAGTCATTCTATTGTAAATGTCAATTGTATTCATTCACCTCTCCTCTCTTGGAATATTTGGATGTTAAGCATATAAATACAACAGAATTGTATATTACCTGAATTCTATATTTTATTAGTGTAGTCTACTGATATATTTTCTACTTGAATGAAGTTAAATGTAGATCTTCTATAAGTGTTTCATTGATTCACTTACTGTGTTTCATGTTATTTATTGATATGCCGGGTATCCAATGAAGATTGACTATGTTCGACAGTTATGCCTTAGAACATTATTTCAATTATTATGACTGTGGACAATTTAAACATTTTATTTCTATGCCTGTTATGTTCCCCTTGCCTAATCCTTTCGTTTAGTATATTTACTCTTGGCGCATTGTTTATTTACTATGAACTACGCTTACTTAATTGTGTACACGTAGTACCATTCACTGCCACTCTTCCCATTGTTCTGTACAAATGTTAGATGCTTGATTGGTTCACTGTGTGGTCTGATTTTATGCATATATAAAAGCATGATTAAAATATAATGCGATCTCGCTCTCTCCTTTTTCCGGTTCCCAATTCTGGTTCTTCTATTGTTGGCCTGGGGTGAGTGGGCTTAGGTCAATCGCGCATTATCAACTAGGCACACTTCATTGGCGTTCGCATCTACCAACCAAAATCCCCCTCCCTCTTTCTTCTCCACGTCATAACAGTTAGGTTAAAAATAAAATCTAAAATGTTGTTTGCTTAATATATACATCTATATATGTTTATATTACTTACTAATGATAAATTAAGTAGTATTGTTTAACCATATGTAATTATAAAGTTATACACATATCTTTGTATATGATGATAATGTACTGTATGTACATTAAGAGAATTGACTGAATAATCGTCTATATGTATACGTTGAATCATATTTATAGTCAAAATAATTCACTGTGTCCTTTATTAAATAACCTTTGAAATGTATAAACGATGAATTCATGACCTAGTAGAATTCAACATATATGACGTAATATCTTTGTGTAATTCTGTCTTAACTTAGATTGGTTAGTCATTTATTAACGAATGTTGTAATTTACGTCTAGTCCTGACTGAATTCTATCATTCATGTCTCAAGAGAACATTTGCAGACGATATATTCCATAACGGTATTCATTGTCATTAGTGAGTAATTATTTCATATCTAGTATGATTAAATATCATTAGACATATCATTTTATTAGGTCACCAAAATTACACGCGGATTCGGATGTAAAGGCACGGATTGGTAAGGCAAAGACAGCATTTATACAACTGAAAAACATCTGGAACTCAAACCAACTTTCAGTCAATATTGAAGTCAAAATTTTCAATACAAATGTGAAAACAGTTCTGCTGTATGGAGCTGAAACTTAGAGAACTAAGAAAAGTATCCTTCAGAAGATATAAGTATTTATAAACAACTGTCTGCACAAGATTCTTCGGATTCGTTGGCCAGATACCATCAACAACAACCTTCTGTGGCAGAGAACTAACCAACTTCCATCCGAGGAAGAGATTAGAAAAAGACGCTGGATGTAGATTGGACTCACATTGAGGAAACCACCAAACTGTATCACAAGACAAGCACTGACATGGAATTCTAAAGGTCAAAGAAAGAGAGAAAGACCCAGGAACAGATTGCATCGGGAATTAGAAACAGACATGAGGAGAATGAAGAGCACTTGGGAAGAGCTAGGAAGGAATGTCCAGGACAGAGTTGCTTGGAGAATACTGGTGAGCGGTCTATGCTCCACTTGGGGTAACAGGCATTGATTGATTGAAAATTGCCTCCAGAAGTCAATCATTAGTTAGCAGATGATAAATGTGATTTAGTGTTGTGGAATTTGTTGAATTTGATTTGAATATAATTGTCAACCATTACATGTTGGTCAATTAATTGATCTAACGTTTAGCTTGAAGGTTCTGGGTTCGGTTCATTTGTGTAGGTGATAAGGTCTTTTGAGCAGTTACCTACTAAGACGAAATAGCTAATCACTACTGTGTAGTTTTCAAATTTAACAATTTCTACAATAGACTACTATGTAATTATTAATGGAATTAAAGTAATATATTGCATAGTGATATGACAGATACTACTTACAAGATTTTATATAAGTTGCATACAGCTGAACGTCGTGTAAATTCACAACACTGGACAATTGACGAAGGAAGGAACTAAACAGATAAAATGGGTAAGCGATAAGAAGAGAAGCAACAGAGCAAATCGGCGGTGAATAACAGGACTATAATCATGTAGATGACTCGATGTATTCTGCACATTATTTTCACTCCTTACACAAAACAAATAACTTCTTTGGTCATATCTGTCATTCTCTAGTTTATACCTTGCTGTTAGGTCTCTCTTCAGTAGTTCAAGACGTTAATCAAACTGGTTGATCTCGAGGTACAGCTGGCGAATGTAATGATGTTTGGTACTTTGTTGATGGCCTGAGTAAAGAAAGCCTATGACTGTGCAGGTAGTGCAGACTGAGGGGAAATGTGACATGTGGTGGTCTTACTACTGACCACTGAGTTTTTCATACCATGATTGGCTTTTTAGGCAGTTATAAAGCACTCATTCTGTGTCGGGTTGGAAGACTCTGGTTATTTGCATCCACTCTATGGGACCTTCTGTAGTGTGTACTACTGACTCTAAATGACTAGTTAAGAGATCAGTTACCGGCATACCATTTCCTGGATAGTATCCCGAAATCGTTTCCTAACACTGTCATTAACTGTGAAGAACGATCGATAGAAGACAATGAATAATTTATTATGTTAGATTATGGAAGCAGATAAGAAATGTCTCCACTCATCTAACTATAAATTGATGCATTCATTACTACTGGTTCGTTCTATTGTTTTTTTCTTGACTCCTACCCATTTAGTCTACACCTCGTTTCTTTGTTCATCAATTGTCCATTATTACCAGTTTCTAAAGCGTTCCATTATAGGCTACAAATATATAAAACGTTATTAGTAATATCCACCAATTTACTTACTTACATACGCCCGTTACGCCTCACAAACGAGCATAGGCAGCTTACCAATATTCGCCATTCAACTCTGTTCTCAGCAATCCTTTCAAATTGTTTCCAGTTGCTGTTCATCATTTTAATGTCTGCTTCCAATTCTAGACTCAACGTGTTCTTCGGGTTTCCTCTTTTCCGTTTCCCAACAGGATTCCATGTTAATGCTTGTCTCGTGATGCAGTCTAATGGTTTCAGCAATGTATGTCCTATCCATTCCCAACGTCTTTTCTTAATTCCCTCTTCTGCTGGAAATTAATTTGTCCTCTCCCATTGTAAGCTGTTGCTGAAGGTTTCCGGCCAACGGACATTCAGTATCTTTCGTAGGCAGTTGTTTATAAATACTTGTACCCGTCTGATGATGCTCGCAGTAATTCTCCAACTTTCAGCTCCATACAGCAGAACTGTCTTCACGTTCGAATTGATGAGTCTGAATTTGAAGTTAGTTGATATTTGTTTTGAGTCCCATATGTTTTTAACTGTAGGAATGATGCCCTAGCTTGGCCAATCCTTGCATTCACGTCTGCATCGGACCCTCCTTGTTCATCGTTGATGCTTCCCAGGTACGTGTAAGTATCCACCTCCCCCAGAGTTTCTCCATCATGTTCAATTGTGTTCGTGCTCTCTATGTTGTATTTGAGAATCTTGCTCTTTCCCTTATGTATGTTCAGGCCTACTGATACTGAGGTTGCTGCTACACTGGTTGTCTTTGATTGCATCTGTTGGTGTGTATGTGCTAAGAGAGCTAGATCATCCGCGAAGTCCAAATCATCAAGTTGCATCCTACTTGTCCAGCTTGCTAAAAAAAAGCTAACCAGATCCACCAATTTAGTAACATATAATCACCCTTGAATCCAAACTTGAAATATATGAACAGAAGGGAATTTATGTATTGTTTTCATTGAAAGGACATACTTCAGCTGAATAAAGAGATAAAGTGATCTCGAACTAATAACAAATATGAATTCCTATATTGGGAAAGCTGGTGGGCGGCCTATGCTCCACATGGGGTAACAGGTTTTGACTGATTGATTGATAATGAGACAAAACATAAGTCTAATGCTCGATAGTTTCCAGTGATACCTTAACAAACAGTAATCTGTGACGAGTTTAACTTACTAAACTAATATGAATATCTATAGAATCACTACATTTCAACTATACTGATCAGTTCACTTATGATTAACTTTAAGATGCTTCTAAAATTCTAGTCAGAAGTCGTGTCTTGTGGAGTTCGAACTTGTCAGGTGTGGAATAGTTACCAACGATAACAACAAAATATCATCGTACTAAATCACGAATTGGTGAGAGCAAGAATTCTATCGTTGGATGTCGATTGACCCATTGGTTCAGAGGTTACGCGTTCACCATGTAACCAGGAGACACTGGGTTTGATTTCTCTAGCATTATGGAGGGTGTATACCGTTGAAAAATCCCATATGGTGAAAAAACAACTGTACAGTGCTACCCGGTTTTACTTATACTATACCAACATGAAGCTGTGATGAATACAAGTAAATAAACTTAATATTAATCACTACAAAACACCTCAAATGAAATATATGTTCATCGGGGATTGATATTATCTTAGACTGTATATTTACACTTTATTGGCGTCACTATGTATTGTTCATTCGTAATAGGACAAATTGAAGCCACATGATGAGTAGATAAATGTACATGTTCCAAACATCACTCAATCCATTCTCTTTTAGTGTCTTCTATACAGTTATATTAAGTATTTAAACGATGAAATATCACATCGACTGATTGTCATTCATCTGTGAAGAATTCTGTCGAAAATGACCTATACAGTAATGAGTGTCTTCTACATTTTAAGAATGCTCGCCGTCTTCATACATACTTCGTTAAAGAATTCTGTAGAACAAATGACTATAATAGTCTGAAAACAAAGTAAACCATGCTTCACCGTCAGAATCAATGGTATGAACTGTATACGTATTAAATACTGATCGATTCATTCGATACTTGATCTCATATTAATGATCAAGCAGATGGTATTTGACATAAAACAAATTTCAGGTTCCTGTGGGAACATCAGTGCTGTCGTAGACCTAAATTCAACTGATGAGTCCTAAATAAAACGAAAAACGCTTCCTGGATTTCACTTACCAGCCACAATCTAAATAAAATAATACTTGTAAACCATTGCTATATCTAGGTAATCCGCTGAGAATGCACATATATTAGCAGAGACTAATCAATTTCACTTCATGACAAATCAGCTGGACGATTCAAATGCATTCTAATTATCCACATAACTGTTACAAAGACAGAAATAGAGTTAAATAACGATAAATGCCAGTACTTTAGTATCTGCGTTCATCATTCAATGTATATTGATCTAATGAGAAAAGTGATAAACTATTACGGTTTCTAAGTCATTACAATTAGGGGAGTTTGTGGAGATAGTTAATTGTCTATTTTGATATCATGAATTGATTTGGACCAGACAACCATCAATCACCTGGAAGCACCGGACAGCCGTTTCGTCTTAGAATGGGACTCCTCAGCAGTGCGCATCCACGACCTCGTCGGGGATCGAACCCAGGACCTTCTGGCTCCGCGGCGAACGCCTTACCATTGGACCACTGAGTCGTCTCCCAACGGTTGATATTTCCAATTCAGCCAATTTGTGATACATTGCGCGACCTCCTCTATGCCATTGGTGAGTTACTGCCTCACACCCGACACGGCTGAACTTGTGTTGAACTCGTCCCATACTAAGACGAAACAGCTGTCCAGTGCTTCCAGGTGATCAATGGTTGTCTGATTTAGATCAATTTGTGATATCAAAATTGAATTAAACATTGTGTAATTGTCACTAAGTGAATGACCAGCTAAATACATCATATTGTACAACATTATCTTTCGTAGTTTAGTAAAAGACAAAATAGAATAATCAGATGCTTCATTCTTAAATATTTCGTCAAAATAATTTATAGAATTCGATAGAGTTTAACCTTTTACCTGCATAAATCACCCCTAGTGAGCGGCCTATGCTCCTCAGAGAGGAGTAACGGGCATAATTAAGTACATATATCACCTCTTAAAAACAAAAAAAATACGCTATGACAATCCATTTAAACAAATTGAATCTTTTTATTCAGACGATATTTGTCCAGGTCGTCTCTTTGTCATGACCAATCAAATCATTTTAAACAATCATTTACATATTAGTGTGTTGTTATGTAACCATTCAGTAGAGGTTTTACTTCGTTTTACTCATGTGTAGCTTTAACGAATATCTGTTTGACCTTTACATCATATTTTACATTCTATTATTATTATTATTATTATTATTATTATTATTATTATTATTATTATTATTATTATTATTATTATTACATAACCTTTATGAACAATTAAGACATGATAATAACTGAAATAAGAAAATCCATGTCTATATTCCCACTAGCAAATCTGTATAGTGATAAAAGTTATAGAATAGAATTAGTGAAGCATGTATATCAGTGACTTCGAAAATATTTATCCCTTACCCCTCCCCTGTGTTCTGATCAAATCTCTTTATTATATGAAAGTCAGTCCATTTTTATTCCGCATGGACTTTTGCTCATAATTCGGCGTTTTCACTAGCGTTAGACATGATCTAATTTTGTATCTAAATTGCCATCTTCTTAAATATATTTTTGTCCAGTAAGATTGTCATGATTTAACATGAAGTGATGAGACAGAAAGGATTAGTCACCATGGTTAGGGTGAGCATCACTGCGGATTCAACAAATTGTGTAGTAATAGTGTAAAAGTATGCCAATCAGTCAGTTAAATCATTTCTATTAAACCCAATAGATTTGAACTATTTAGTCAGTCAGAGTACAAACACCATACTTGAAATTTCCTCACTCAGTTTGAGAATAGATCAACTATCGCTCTAACTCATTAACCGCTTTAAGCCACTTGAAGTACAATATTTACGAGTTAACAGTTTTTTGAGAAACTATATCAAGTATATTACGGTGGCTACAAATATTTAACTTGGAATCATAGTTTTGTAGATGCGTTACCGTTTAGAAGCCATAGAGATGACGATTAGGAAATCCATTGATGTGACTGACAAATTGTTACGTCATTTTTCAAAGTTTGAAGCAGAAACCTATTACAGAATACCTTACCCCTCCTGCTCACAAGAAAATCTTTATTAAAAGGTAAAGTTTTATTCATAGAAGGATAACCATCATGGTGGTCCCAACTATAAACTATATATACGTGTATTTCTCTATACAAATCTCGTTTTACTCAATGTTGCCATGGCGACGGCACAAAATAATGTGGTTTATTTTACTAAGCGTGCTAACACCTATTCTCAATTAACAATACAATCATTCAAAAAAGTCAGTTTTCTATGTCAATCAGGTTTTAACTTTGACTGTAACGTTAAATACTAACCTGATAACAAATTTATAAGCCTGAAAATTATTTCCTGAATCACATTACATTCGACCTAACAATTTGCCTTGATGTATAGTACAGATGAGCTGAAGTTGAAGAATATAATTGTAACATAATACCACAACCTGCTCTCACCTTTTCTCTTCCTCCTAGTGGTTGACTGGATCATGAGGACCTTCACACCTGAGGGAATGTACGGAATTGAATAGACAAGTAGGATGCAACTCGATGATTTGGACTTCGCGGATGATCTAGCTCTCTTAGCACATACACACCAACAGATGCAATCAAAGACAACCAGTGTAGCAGCAACCTCAGTATCAGTAGGCCTGAACATACATAAGGGAAAGAGCAAGATTCTCAAATACAACATAGAGAGCACGAACACAATTGAACATGATGGAGAAACTCTGGGGGAGGTGGATACTTACACGTACCTGGGAAGCATCAACGATGAACAAGGAGGGTCCGATGCAGACGTGAATGCAAGGATTGGCCAAGCTAGGGCATCATTCCTACAGTTAAAAACATATGGGACTCAAAACAAATATCAACTAACTTCAAATTCAGACTCATCAATTCGAACGTGAAGACAGTTCTGCTGTATGGAGCTGAAAGTTGGAGAATTACTGCGAGCATCATCAGACGGGTACAAGTATTTATAAACAACTGCCTACGAAAGATACTGAATGTCCGTTGGCCGGAAACCTTCAGCAACAGCTTACAATGGGAGAGGACAAATTAATTTCCAGCAGAAGAGGGAATTAAGAAAAGACGTTGGGAATGGATAGGACATACATTGCTGAAACCATTAGACTGCATCACGAGACAAGTACTGACATGAAATCCTGTTGGGAAACGGAAAAGAGGAAACCCGAAGAACACGTTGAGTCTAGAATTGGAAGCAGACATTAAAATGATGAACAGCAACTGGAAACAATTTGAAAGGATTGCTGAGAACAGAGTTGAATGGCGAATATTGGTAAGCTGCCTATGCTCGTTTGTGAGGCGTAACGGGCGTAAGTAAGTAAGTAAGTAAGTAATATTCTACTTTAATCATTTTGCCAATATTAATACAACATCTACATGCCTAAGTGACATATCAATGAAAACAACTGCATGTTAACTAATACTTATTCACATTGAAAATAGACAAAAAATTTATTCTTACTACTGTCAGTTATTAGTTACTTTAGCAACAATCCAAAATAAAAATACTAAAAAAAAAACAAAAGAAAATCAATCGTTTCAAAATCAATAACTTAGTAATCGACTAATTTATGTTATTATCCTCTTTTTTTTTATATTTTTGGAATTAAAATAATGTTGTTATGATACCAGGATATTGTTTGTTGTCTATTGAATTCACATTCTCCTACTGTTAACAATTTCAACTGACGTCATATTATAAATTAATCTGTAAGTATCAGTAGATGCAATTGAATATACGTTAAGAATAACATAAAAGTTGCCTGACAACTAGCTAATGTGACAAAAAGTTACGTAATATGTTAAGATGATATTTTCTTTTCAGTGAACTGTAATGAAAATTTTATTAAAAAAAAAGAAAAAATTTGAAAATATGTCGGTTCATCGTCAAAGTTCAATAGAGAAGTAGCGGGTGAAGGAGGGAGGTGGAGGGAAAGTAGTATTGATTTCTAAGAGATTGTTTGTCTGAGTTTAAGACCAAAGTAAAAGTAAAGAAAGTGCCAATTTCTTTTATTTTACCTGATTCTAGCTTCAGTAGACGAATAACCAGTGTGTTAGAAATCGAAAGCGGACAAAAGTCTTCTGTTATTAATAGGCTTTTGTTAATTTAAAAAGTGACTTTAAACAAGGAATTAGTTCTGATTGAGTAGTCTGTGTTTACAAGATGCTTAGTAACTGTGTTTTTACTGATCTTTGTCACCTCTTTCCAACAATCCTACATGATCTTTTAAAACCGATTGTGAATAGAAACCTCATCGAGCGACTTACACAATGACCTGTTCAGGAGTAAGCGAATTGATAATTGCACATAGAAGTGGTTAAATGTTGAAGTTATCCTTCAGGATTTTGTCGAAACTTGCTTAGTCTTTAATTTTGCGTTCATCTTAAACTCTAAACAAATAAAAGCACTCTTAAGTTGAGTTTTGTGGACACTGTTGAATATCAATTTGATACCACGAATAGGCCTGAAATAGACAACCATTGATCACCTGAAAGCATTGGACAGCTGCCTCGTTCTAGTACGTGATTCTTTAGTAGTTCGCACCCACGACCTCACCAGGAATCGAACCCATAACTCCCTAGATCTGCGGCAAATGTTTTGTCACTAGACCACTGAATTGTCTCCTGACGGTTGATACTTGATACGGTTGATCTCAACCGATGGCAATCGATGAGGTAACTCAAACGTATTACGTAGTGACTGAATTAGTAATATCAATTGTTGGAAGCCGATTCAGTGATTTGATGGTAAAGCGTTCACCGCGAAGCCAAAGGGTCTTCTGTTCGACCTCCCCTCCGATGGTGTGTTCACTACTGAATAGTTACATACTATGAAGAGATAACTATCCAGTGTATCTTGGTGATCATTCGTTATCTATTTCAAACTAATTCTAGATATCAAATTTAAAAAAAATTTTTTTCTGGCATTCATTACTATTTCACTCCCCCCCTTCTCCTTCTTCTTTATTGACCTTTTACACTGGATCAACTTATTTTCATTTCGAACAAATTTTATTGCAGTTTTATGTGAAAATATCTCATTCTAACTTATTACGCAACATTTCACATTGAATAATCTTTATCTAAATTCTATGGCATTCTAGGTTTTTAATGGTCTTTTATATGAATCTAGATGGCGATAGATAGATAGATATTAATCTATTTAGATTGTATTCATTATTGATTAATGTCGATTGAGTAACACTAAAAACTAAGGATAAGTTGATAGGTATTTCGCCTTTGTAATAGACTCCTCAACATAACATACCCTTAATTCAGCTTGACAATTCAATACACAATATTCATATTTCACAGTGAATGCATTATCATTTATACTATTGGATCAACAGTTGGATCTAAACGTAGGGTTCTTCATTTGATCAACCAATGATATGTTTCTTGTTTTTCTTGTTACTATGTTCACAAATTGCCATTAACAAATATTCTATATTATAGTAACATTTCGAATGGTACCCTATCAATATTAATTCTACAATAAATTTAATCAAATACAATTTGATTGCTTGAATCAAATCAATTCGTAATATCAAAATTGACAGTTAGCTATCTCCATAAACCTCCCAGTTATAACCAGTATCAGCTCACTAGTGAGTAACTCCTTGAGGTAATTCCAAGAGTTCTAGTGTGAAGACTTGACGGATAGTGTTCAAACGTGTCGGGTGTGAGGCAGATACACACCGATGGCATGGGTGAGGTCGTGCAACGTATTGCGAATTGACTGGATTCGAAATATCAACTATAAGGAGCCGACTCAGTGGTCCAATCGTAAAGCGTTCGCAGCGGAGCCAAAGGGTCCTGGGTTCGATCCTTGATCGGGTCGGTAGATGCTCACTGCTGAGAAGTCCCCTACTAGGACGAAACAGTTGTCCAGCGCTGCCAGGTGATCAATGGTTGTCTGATTCAGATCAATTCGTAATGTCAAAATCGACAACTTTACATTAATCAATAAGTATGAAATAAAGTACCTGTTTTCTTCTTACTAATGATAATTTATAATCGGAATATTGATTTTGTTTTCATTTTTTAAATGTTCTTATCAGTTACTGATAAACGCATAGTTACTTTAGAGTAAAATAACTCTGCATAAATTTGACTGAATGATTTTAATTCTCTTTATAAAGTGAGGTTGGGTTTCAGTGAAAACTAGGGGACATTCAACAATTGTTTCCACCTAGTATATATACATGAATATGTTAGGGTGACTAATTTACTGGTTTAAGGTGTTATGATGAAGTGCCAACCTGTCAGTACCAGTGAATCAGTTGGCATCTATTCGTAGATTTCTAGCATATATCAATGTGTTGAATAGTAACAACCTCTTCAATCCTCCATTTCATCTTTAACAAAATTCTTCTTACATTCAATATACTTAAACTGTATTAATAAAGTTATCTTATTCAAATGAATTATGTTAAATGTAATAGATAAGATTATGTAACACTTTAAATTGAACAATATTACGTCATCATTACACTATAAGTAATACAATTAAATGATACATTCTAATAATAAACATACCTTTCTCTATATGTTGGTGCAAAAAATACATTTATCGTAAGAAATCAATCATATTTTTAATTTAAAAGAATTCAATAATATATTTATTATCATATTCATATAATTTAATTTTATCAATAATTAATACTACTGGATAGTATCTATATCTATGCTTATTTATCAGTTGTCATAGTTACACATGTAGGTATATTAATCGTCAAGTTAATACATCATGGATACAATCAATCAGTTGGTGGCATAGTTATTATTGTTTTGTTTTTTCAAAGAAAAAAGAAAACAACAAAAAAAACAAGTTTTTATTCAATAATTTTCTCAATAGTATGTTTTATATTTGGTATGATTTGTAAGAAAAACAATTGTTTTTTTTATAAATGTAACTATGTTGGTTTATAAGTAGTTTTATAAGTAACCAATCACAATCAATCTCTACCTCCCTCTCTCTCTCTCTCTCTCTCTCTATATATATATATATATATATATATATATATATATATATATATATATATCCATTTGTGTAGTAAAACAGTTTTAAGGAACGTACTTGTTTGTGTTTGTCAAAGATTTGGCACCACTGAAAACTAGGGAAGACTGGTGAGGTATTTTGCTATAGTATGGTACTAATCAGTTGTGAACCTCGTTGATTCGGACAAATAATTCAAAGTAAAGTTTTTAAGCCTTAGGTCGAATGATTAACCATCTATCTAATTAAATCGACATCTAATGCTATACCTTTCATTTTGATAAATTATTTTTTATTTCTGGCATACCTGAACTCCATCATTCACAACTTGTTAGTTGAACATAAGGAATAGCTTGATATTGATTAGCATTGAGCTAATCATTACAGTTGAATTGTAGTAGTTTTGTGAATGAAAGAACTGTTTAGTGATACTTGGTTTTCAGTATGTGACAAATAAGTAAAACTAAACTTAATACTCATTTCCATTGAACCAATTTAATTCAATGTAAAGATGTTTGTAATGTATCATTTAGTGGTATTGATATTTTAATGAACTGATTGTATACTGATACTTTAGAAAGTGAATGATTTTAACATTCATAAATGTTGCGTATTCAATCTAGTGAAGTTAATAGTTCGAATCCACATCGTAGACGTTAAATGTTTAAATAATCTTCAAGTTCTACTGGGAATTATAAAATAGATTGGACTAGTGAATATCTTTTTGTGTTGTTGACAATAATTCTATTACTGTTTGAGTTGAATTGCGGTTGGCAAATGGAATCCAGAATTTACGTTTGGTTCCATTTGGGATTCGTCAGCCGGGTATATCTAACCAGTCCCAAATAGAATGAAATGCACATCCTAGTTTCCACCTGCCAGTCACAATTCAACTCAAACATATGACAGCAGAGACTGATTAATTTCCGTTCATGATAAAATAACAGGAAGATTCAAGTATATTCTAATTATATATACATAACTATTACACAAGTGTGGCTATCTGAACTTACTAGCTTATTAGTAGATATGGTAGCATTTAACAAGAAATGAAATGAGTTTGAGCCCCAGTGTGAATATCGACACTAGGATATAGGTAAATCCAACTAACAAGCCTGAAACAATACGAAATTTGCTACCTTTATCCTATTTGCCAGTCATATTTCAACTCAAGCAGTGATCAAGACAGGTTACCATTGAAACTGTTCTAAGGTTTTAGGTTATATATGCAGACAGAAATTTTATCATTATGTAAAAGATGTTTATGTGAAGTTTTATATGATTAATTAATACCAATTCGTCTTAAATAAATTACACCTTCGATAATTATCATATTGACACTGGAACTTTGAATGTAATCATTTATTGGTAACTCATACATTCTAATCATTTTATTGTATTGATTTCAATTCAATGCATTGATTCAATGCAAAGATTTCTTCAGTTATAAATCTTTACAGATGAGGTAATAAAGTTATTACACTAGAAGAAGATAGATAAAAAGGAAGTGAAGACCATAATTAACATCTTCTTACTAATTATTCATTATCTGATGAATATTGACAAAAACAGGATTCTGTGCAATTTATCAAGTCAGTGAATCGTATAAGAACCAGTAGTGAGTACAATAATGTACTAATAGTTGCTGACAAAACACCATTAAAGCGCAGAACTCGTAAGAGATACAACGCCATAACTCCTAACCTAAAGAAACTCAAACATGAACTAATAACTCAGAACAAAATACAGTAGGTCTTACCTCGTATCTGGATATGCTGTATGGTTCATTCTGTTCACTCCAATCCTGGCTCTTGGAATCTATGCGCCAGAAATGAAAAGCACACGCTTGTTTGTCAAAAGTACGCTATACTACAACGCGTAAAATTGGCACCCTAGTACTGTGAACTTTGATGTCGTTGACCTTGTATATAGTGTGAGCCTCCTATCAATGACTCTATCAAAATCCTTGTACGTTAATAAACCTACACCATACTGATCATGCCTGTAAACTGGTATTCACTCATGTACTAAAAGCTATTTAAGAATAAATTTATTATTATTATGTACAAAACCGAGGTGACCTATTATTAATTTACCATAAATTAAATGAAATGTCATGGATTGGTATCTTTGTTATACATTTTTGCTATGACAGCAACATCGAATTCAACTTATAATCTTTGAGGTGCATTAGTCAAGAAAAACATATGTAAAAGATCCCTTTCATCTCTAGACAAAACAGTGTTCATAGATTAGATTGTGTAAGATGGTAAGCCATCTACAATGGTGTATCTTCTTTAGGTATCATAAATCGCCTGAAAGAATGTGAAAGTAACATATAACAACATCCTTTGTAGACTGTAGAATTTTCAAAACAAAACAAAAATCTCAGTACATATTCTTCACAGTAACCACAATATCAGCATTAATAACAACCGAATTATTTACAAATAAACAACTGTGTAAGATACTTCGAATACGTTGGCCAGTTACCATCAGTAACAACCATCTTTGACTGTGAACTAATCAACTTCCAACTGAGGAAGAAACTAGGAAAAGACGCTTCAAGTGGATAAGTCTCGCATTGAGGAAATCATCAAACTGTGTCACAAGACAACCATTTACTTGAATCCTAGAGGTCAGAGAAAAAGAGGAAGACCCAGGAACACATTATGTCGGGAATTGGAGACAGACGTGGAGAGAATGAAGAGCACTTGGGAAATGAAAGCCCAGGACAGAGTTGGTTGGAGAATACTGGTAGGTGGCCTATGCTGCACATGGAGTAACAGGCTACTAAGAAAGGCGTGTGGTTAATACAATTCACTTTATTCACTTAGTGAAAACGAAGGCTTCATTATCCATTTTACTTAGATTATCTATTCACGTAACTACAATTAAATGATTTCGTATGTATCACAGGTTTAACAAACACGTAAATTATCATCATTTGTCTTACTTCATATCGACAGTTAATAAACTCACAATCATATTTCAGCGTGAAACATCTTAAACTCTTAGTGATGACAAGATTTCAACACTTTGACACTTATAATTTACTAGTATTAGGCATTCTAATTGTAATCGATCAATCAATACTTGTCACCCCATTTGAAGCATAGGCCACCCACCAGTATTCTCCAACCAACTCTGTCCTGGGCTTTCATTTCCCAAGTGCTCTTCATTCTCTCCACGTCTGTCTCCAATTCCCGACATAATGTGTTCCTGGGTCTTCCTCTTTTTCTCTGACCTCTAGGATTCAAGTAAATGGTTGTCTTGTGACACAGTTTGATGATTTCCTCAATGCGTGACTTATCCACCTGCAGCGTCTTTTCCTAGTTTCTTTCTCAGTTGGATGTTGATTAGTTCACAGTCAAAGAAGGTTGTTACTGGTATTATCTGGCCAGCGGATCTGAAGTATCCTACGTAGACAGTTGTTTGTAAATACTTAAATCTTCTGAAGAATGCTTTTCATAGTTCTCCAAGTTTCAGCTCCATACAACAGAACTGTGTTCATATTTGTATTGAAAATTTTGACTTTAATATTGACTGACAGTTGGTTTGAGTTCCAGATGTTTTTCAGTTGTTGAAACGCTGCCCTTACCTTTACAATCCTTGCCTTCACATCGTATCAGACCCTCCAAGTTGATCGATTATGCTGCCAAAATATGTAAATGTTTCTATATCTTCCAGAGATCCTCCGTCAAGTGTAACTGGGTTAGTGTTTGTTGTTTAGTGTCGAAGGATCTTACTTTTCTCTTTGTATGTTGTATGTTGAGGCCTACTGCTGCCGAAGCTGCTGCTGTATTGTTCATCATTATCTGCATTTGATGCTGTATGTGGGATAGAAGAGGCAGGTTTATCATCTGCAAAGTCCAATTCATCTAGCTGCATCAATGTTGTCCATTGTATTCCAAGAGTGTCTTGGGATATTTCAGTCATTATGATCCAGTCAATCACCAGTAGAAAGATGATGGGCGAGAGTAAGCAGCCTTGTCTGACACCTGTCTTTACTTCGAATGAATCTGTGAGCTAACCTCCATGCATGATTTCACAATGTAGTCCGTCATAAGAATTCCGTATGATGTCGACTATCTTTTCGGGTACTCCATAATGTCGTAGAAGCCTTCATATTATTCTCCTATCCACGCTGTTGAATGCTTTATCGTAGTGGTGTAAGTTGATGTGAAGTGGTGAATTCCATTCAATTGATTGTTCAACAATGAACCGTAGAGTCGAGATTTGGTCAGTACGCGATCGGTCTTTACGGAATTCGGCCTGTCGATCTCAAAGTTGAGCGTCGACTGGATATTTCAGTCGGTTCAGTAACACTCTTTCGAAGACTTTTCGTGGTATTGAAAGAAGAGTGATGCCTCTGTAGTCCTCGGAATTACGAAGGTCTCCTTTCTCTAGTATCTTGACGAGGTACCCTTCTTTGCAGTCTGCTGGCATTAGATTTTCCTCCCAAATGTTCCTGAAGAGAATGTGAAGTACCTTTGTAGTTGCTTATATATCTGTCTTCATTGCTCCCTTTAGGTGTATTGTCTGGTCCTGCTGACTTGCCACTGTTTATTTGTCGGATGGTCACTTTGACTTCTTCGACTGCTGGTGGGTCGGTGTTTATAGGGAGATTCGTGGCTGCTACTTCGATGACTGGTGGGTTCAGCGGGGCTGGTTTATTCAAGAGTTCGAAGTGTTCTACTCACCTATTTCATTGTTCATGAACTTTAGTGATTGGTATGCCAGCCTTGTTTCTGATTGGCTGTTCTGGCTTATTGAATTTCCCAGGTATCTTCTTTGTTGTATTGTATAGAAGCCTCATATTTCCTTCTTTTGCAGCTTTTTCCGCCGTGGTCGCTAGTGTTGGCGTCCTAGCGATGATTCTAGTGCATTTTAATTGTGATATGTCCAAATGTATTACTATTTAAACTGACGTTAATTTAATTCGGTTATTTATTCTCTACTTTATAGAAGCATAGAAATAAGGTAGACAAACAATGTTGCAGAAACATCTGCAGCAGTAGGCTTCAACATACACATCGGGAAAAGGAGGATTCTTGTATATATAACATCTAGTTCTGGATGATGTGGAGACTTCTATTTACCTTGCTAGTATCATTTATTGGTAAACAAGAGGGATCATAACTGATGCAGATGTGAAGACATGAATTGGCAAAGCATTAGTAACATTTTTACTATTGAAGGACATCTTAAAGTCATAATTTTTAATGCAAACAACAACATAGTTATATTCAGTTGTAACTTGGAAAACTACGTAGTCCATCATTAGAAAGGTACTGGTATTTATAGACAGTTGTTTGCACATCAGCAACAAGCTACTATGTAAGAGAACAAACCAATTAAAATCCAGTTGAGGAGAAAATTGCAAAACGATATTTGAGAAGGATAGGACATACATTGAGGAGATCAGCAAAGTGAATCACAAGACAAGCAGTGAGTTGAAATCCAGAAGATGAAAGACA
Organism: Schistosoma mekongi; assembly: GCA_034768735.1. Classification (NCBI taxonomy): domain Eukaryota; kingdom Metazoa; phylum Platyhelminthes; class Trematoda; order Strigeidida; family Schistosomatidae; genus Schistosoma; species Schistosoma mekongi. The sequence goes on from CM068312.1 coordinate 4,437,644, forward strand.
GAGTGGAAGAGGAAAGAACACATTGATTCAGTAATTAGAAGAAGACACGAGAGTAATCGATACCACTTGATAAGAATTGGAAAGCAGAACTCAATACACATTTGGTTGGCGAATGCTAGTTGACGACCTTTGCTCAACGATAGTTAACAGTTAGTTATTGATTAGCTCTGAAGAAGCTTCTTAAACTAAGCTGTGAAACTTTAGACATATTGATTTCTATTTAATGGAACACTGGTTATATATATACATAATTATACGATTTGTAATTTATTAAAATTTATTTAGATCATCTACATTAAACTTTGGACCTGCATCGTATGTTCAAAACAAGTTACCAGTTTACAATAGTAATGAAGCACGTGATTTATCACATCATTAGAATCATTTTTTAAAATTTAAATTATGTCATTAATTGTTCTCTATTACATCATCATCTCATTCTGGTACCTGTTTTTATATCTTCTGAGTAAATACCAGTTTATATTTAAATCTTTGACCTTTATTCGAATATTATCTATTGTCGACATTGATTAAATCCGTCACAGATTGATGTTGGAAAGGTACCATTGAAAATCAAGAAGCACGTATAGCCGTTTCGTATAAATATGGGTTTCTACAACAGTACGAACCTACGCTTCTGCCCCAATAGCATCAGCTTCGCGAATGCCTAACCTCCTGCACCACTGTGTTGGTATCCATTTAGGTGAGAACCTAAAGTGTGTACTGATGAGGAGTTCCATATTATGACGAAACAACTTCATGTACTTCTTATTTTTTAACTGTACCCTTCCAACATCATCCTATGACAAATTTAGTCAACCTATCCTGATATCAATCTCCCCAAACTATACCATTTCAGTTATTATTGATGTATTTATTCCAATCAACTTTATATAAACATAGTGATTTTAATATATTTCAGGTTGTATCTACCCAATGCTGGAATCTAATGTGGCAAACTGAACTGTTGAGTTATTCTATACACAACTTATTGTTGTTAGTCTTCTCAAAACATACTTTAACTGATAATATTGAATCAAATTTAGGTGGCTTGTGGAGATGGATTTGTACTAAGTTTAGTAGATTAGGATTCGTCGCAGAATAATATTCGTACAGTACCAATGAATACCAAGGAGCATAGTAAAATAGTTTCATCCAGATATGAGACTCTTCAGTAGTGTGCATCATACATTTTGCCAAAGAGCCTCCTGGTTAGTATACGCTTACCTTATCAACGTCAGTCTGTGACGAATTCTATCTATCTACTAAACTTAATACTAATCTACATCAAGAAAACTGTTTCATTCTTGTCCAAAGTGAAACAATTATTGTCGATGACAATCAATGATAATTGTGTGTTACATCATAAATCAATACTAGTGAAAATTCTATTATTAAATACCGATTAAGGTTAGCTATATACCATATGATCTAAACAATCTAAATTTCATTCGTTTGTTAGAATGAAGTAAATACACTATTGAACAATTGTATATATAGTTCAATGAAACAGTTATTAAGTACTCCTGATTTGTTCTTCTTAAATAGTATCTCTATTCCTCCTTAACAACATGATTTTTTTCACCAATTCAATTTGTTTCTGATGAAATTATTTTTATAATTAATAAAATTGCAAAATATTCATTGCTAACTAAAATCAATATAATTTGATATTATCTAGGCATAGTAACTAATTAATAATATTATTTTATATGTATTAAAATATAAAGCTTATAACATTTTATTATCACCAATAGAAATAATAGAATCTCTCAAACTTTTGGTATCATGACTTCATCCAAATCAGACAACCATTGACCACCTAGAAGCACTGGGCAGCCGTTTCGTCCTAGTATGGGATCCCTCGGCAGTGCGCATTCATGGCCCCATCGGGGACCGAACCCAGGACCCTCTGGCTCCGCGGCGAACGCCTTACCATTTGACCACTGAGTCTGCTCTTAACAGTTGATACTTCCAATTCAGCCAATTTGTGATAGGTTGCGCGACCTCCTCTATACCATCAGTGAGTTACTGCCTCACACCCGACACGGTTGAACTCTACTGGTCACGTCTTCACACTAGAACTCCAGGAGTTACCCCAAGGAGCTAGTCACTAGTGAGCTCATGTTAATTACAATTAGGGAGTTTGTAGAGATAGTTAACTGTCAAATTTTTGATATCACGAATTGGCTGAATTGGAAATATCAACCGTTTGGAGCCGACTCAGTGGTCCAATGGCAAAGCGTTTGCCGCGGAGCTAGAGGGTCCTGGGTTCGACCCTCGATGGGGTCGTGGATGCGCACTGCTGAAGAGTCCCCTACAAGGACGAAACGACTGCCCAGTGCTTCGTGGTAATCAATGGTTGTCTGATTCAGATCAATAGTTCGTGATACCAAGAATTCGACAGTTAACTATCTGTACAAACTCCCTAATTGTAATAATAGAATCAATTTATTATAGTAATTAGTGACAGTAAGTAGATTTTATTCTACATATTACTTATTATTATTATTATTATTATTATATTAAAGTAGATTTAAGTAGTCTATTCAGATTAGTAGATAGAAAAAAAAGAAAAAAAACGATATTTGTATAATTCAATTTACATGGATATTTTTATACAGATTGGTTATTTAATTTATTTAATTAGTTTATAACGACGCTACATGATATTCTGTTGTCACTGATGATAACTATTCCACTTCGAATAAGTCTAAACTCTACGAACAGAGACTTCTCACTAGAACTTTATCAGAATTTTAAAGTTAGTCAAAAGTGAATTGATCAGTGTAGTCGAAATGAAATGGTTTTGTGGAGATTGGTATTAAGTACAATAAGTTGAATTGGTTATAGATTGGTGTTAGTTCGAATTAGTGGATGGCTAAAATTGTGCTGTATACAGATTTCCGATTTTCATCTCTTTTTGAGCAGGTTTGTTTGAATTTATGAATATTTTGGAAAGATGGTTCTGGTAGGTCAATATGACTAGAGATCACCATACGTTGTTGTTGGGGATTCATAATCCCCAAAAATACAATGGTTAAATTGATCAAGCGAGATAAGTTGCATTGATTTTTTGTAAGCTTGACCTGTAAACTCACTACATTAATTTAAAATTAATTGATATAAAAAATCGATATATATATATATATATATATATATATATATATATATATATACATAAAGGTTGTTCGCCAATCTCATCTCCGTTTTGCTCCACAATACAATCTTCCTACAAATCCAGTCTTTTGGAATAGCTGTGGGTTAGGAGAACAAGTTTGGTATCCGACAGAAGTACAAGTATCTGGGGTAGCGTTCGTAGTTAATCGGTATCGAGAAAAATCGTAGCAATCAGGCGTATAATTCGGCTACCCTAGAGATCGTACGCGAACCATATTAAGTCCATAAGAACTCACGCATATATTGTCTCAACTGGCAATGAAAACATAGCAGTGGCGTCATAACAGTTGTAGAATGGAGCAATTTATCGATCAACATATCCTTTTAGACGACTAGATAAAATAGTGCTCAAAGATACGTTTGTAGAGAGTTGGAATTGTACGGCGATTGCAACTTAATTTACAACGGACAGTAAACTTATATATGTACACTGATAAGGCACGAAATGGCTGCTTATCTTTAACAAAATCAGAAACCAAATTCCAGCTAGAAAAAAAATAAAAAATTGGGTATTGTAGATTATTTTTCGGGCGATGTTTTTTGAATCGCCAAAGTTGTGCATCCTTAGAATTCAAAATTCATAATAAGATGTTTCTTTAAATTAGTTGGTGTTCTCTCATAGGCGGGGGGGGGGTAGTTTTGGATTCAGGTTTTTCTTTGATTGACCTTGATCAGTAACTATTATTAACAAGTATCTGTCTCAGTTTATCCACCTCAGATACAATTATGTCAATAGCATAGATTCATCAGGCAATTGATGCTTATGAATGAATTAAGTTTCTCTTTTTATTCAATCAGACTCAGATGTAGAGATTTATATACTATCGATTATACATTGATTTTCTATATATTGACTCTTGTAACGGGCTATCTCAACCCTCCCCTTTTGACAACAATTCCAAGGGAACAAATTCACGATTAGACTCTGATTTTATTAAAAAGTTAAGTGAATCATAGAAACAATTAAATACACTCAAAATGTCATTGCATTTAGTAGTCATGTGAATTAAGAAAGTATCTTCTAAATATCTCTTAGAAAGATAAAAACATTCATTTGTTAGCATACGTTTGGCATTCTCCAGATTTACTACGAAACAATCAACTAAAAGAGATTTAGGTAGTAACCACATTACTACTTCAGTTATTTGTCTGCAAAGCTTATTGTTGATACTAAATTAGTTGATTAAATATGTCAAAGATTGATATTGATAAGGTACCATTGTAAACCAAGGAGCACTGTTGAGCTGTTTCGTTTTAGTGTAGAACTCTTAGTCAGCAAGCACCCCAGATTTCGCACCAGGGACTTTAGGTTGACTGCGCACCCCTAACCCTCTGTACTACTGGGTCAGCAACCAATAGTAGTATCCCCACTTTCAATAATGGATGATCATCGAGCTATATATCATAAATTAGTCGAAGTGGGAATTTTATCATTATATGCCGACCCAGTGGTTCAGAGAGTTAAGTGTTCACAGTCAACGTAAACCCCTTGATGCGAAGTTTGAGGTGAGCATTGCTAAGGAGTTCCACATTAGAATAAAACAGCTGCCTAGTGCTCCCTAGTTTTCAATGGTACTTTGGCAACATCAATCTGTGACATATTCAATGAACTAGATTTTTGAATAGTTTGTCACATGGTAATTTTTTAAATTTGTCTTTTTTTAAGTTTAGTTATGTAAGTTAGCAATAAAAATTTATCGGTTTTTTCAAAAAAAAAGAAAAAATATATTAGTTTCTAAGTTAATTGAAAATTTCACATTAAATGATATGAAATTGAAACCACCACCACCACCACCATCACCACTACCACCACCATCACCCATTTCTGTTTCATTTAGTTTGTTTCTCATTAACTTAACTTTATGACCTACATGAAATACATAATTGATAAACATTTAAATTAGAATAATACTGTGAATTAATAAGTAGTAAGTTGTATTGACAAGATTTAATATAAGTAGTATGTAGTGAAATAGAAAATAGAATAAATCAGTGAAAGCAGATTAATATCAACGTGAAAATATATGAATCAAGGTAAGATATGCATTATTTATTCCTCGCCGTAAGTTTACAAAATTAACTGTATATACTATCAACTTAGTTAATCTTCATAGTAGTTTAATAAACAAATTATATTTGTTCTATATTTATGTTGGATTGTGACTGGCAAGCGGAATCCAGAATGCGCATTTAGTCCTATTTGGGACTCATCGGCTGGATGTACATGCGTCCCAATGTTGATGTTCATATCGGGATTCGAATTCAATCCGCTTCGTGCCAAACACCACCCCGTGCACCACTAGGCTACTGTGTCTAGACCGCTACACTTGTGCAGCGGGCATATATATGGCGTTAGAAAGTGTTAATTTAGTTTATTCATCCTTAAATACTACTTAGAACAGATTATATACCGATTTATCTATCTATCTATCCACCTATCTATCTACCTATCGCCGTGTTTTTACTAACGTTGTGTTCAATGTGCAATTCTAAGGTACTCATCGATGTAGATAACACTAATTATTTAAATAGTGCCTTCTAGTGGTTAATCATTGAATATGAAAAACTGAATCCTACAGAGTTAGTTAGATTTCAGTTTCTAAACACTTATTTCACTACTGAATGTATTAGTCTTAGTGAGAGCCAAAGATTGAAACGTGTTTAAAATCAAATTCTTATTTGAGATTTAGAATGTCATTGTATGGTTACTTCATAAATTATCATGGGTAATGTTTTCAGAGTTCTAAACATTTATCCTAAGAAAGGTTTGTAATGCCTTTTACTAACTTAGTACAGATTGGTTAAACTCAATTTAGTGTGTTAACATCCATAATAAGATAGGGACTTGTTACTAATGAGATTGAAAAGATATTGTACGACAAATCACCAAATCTTGACATCACGAACTGATGTGAATCAAACAGCCATTGATCACCTGGAAGCACTCAATAGCTGTTTCGTTCTAGCATGGGACTCTTCAGTAGCGCACATCCATGACCCTATCGGGAACTGAACACAGAACCCATCTGGTTCCGTGGTGACCGTTTTATTATTAGACCACTGAGTCGGTTATCAACGGTTAATATTTCTACTTCAGTAAATTAGTGATATGGTTTGTACAACCTCATCGGTGGGTAACTGCCTCACACTCAACATAACCAATTACTTGATAATGAATATGATATCGATGTCTAAAAATCTTTTAAACCGACCAATAAGTAAACTAATTCGTATCTATTACACTTTACTGAAACAAGAACTTGAAATACACTTTACCAATTTTTATGTAGCCATAATGACATTGTAATCAGTCTTAAGTTACCTTGGTAACTATAATTTCAAGAGTTAGTCAAGTATCAATTTTAAATTTGGTCTTGTTTTGATTATCTAAGCTTTAATCAATTAATCAATAATTTTTGTATCGTATATTACATAAACTATGACACATATATCGTCCAAATTCTGCATTCATCATTTTTGTTCTATCTTTTATTTGACCATTAAATATACAAATGAATTGGTTTGTAACTGGCAATGGTTAAATGCATTAATTTCCCAGTGTTGATTTTCTAACTAGGACTCAAACTCAAAAGGTTTCGTGCCAAACACCACCGTGATCACTACTTGTGTAATGGAAATTTATATACTTAGAAAGCTTTTAAATATTTCACTTAATCTATCATGGACGGATACTGAATAATCTCAGTTGACATATGTGGATCCTGAGAGGGTTACATCTACAGTCCGATGTCAGAATCAACACAAGAATGAAGGTAAATCTAGCTGATGAGTGTCATATAAGATGAAATTTGCGTCCTGCATTCCACTTGCCAGTCACAGCCAAACTGAACAATACTTAAAAAATGTCATCAGAATGAGATAATCAATACAGGATTCACAAAAGGCAACGGAGATCGATCAATTTTAATCCATAATAAATCAATGAGAAGATCCACGTAAATTATCATAATAATAGTGGTGAATATGAATAGTAATCCTGATCGTATGAATGGGATATGAAGAAATAGAAATAAATGAATCAGATATAGTGAAATGTAAACTGTGGCTTACATTTCGTGCACATCATATCAATCTAGTGATTAGTTGATGCGTAAATGAATTTCGTTGGTTGGGTAGAGATTTACATTCCTGTCAAAAACGTACAACAGTGATTTGATTAGTTGAAAATATTTCTCTCTTATACCACCACACAATCGTCGGATAAACATTTATTTAGGTTTGTATTCAGCTTACATTCATTCATTCGACTAATTAACGTAGTGAAGTCATAGACTGTCTGTATTTAAAAGTTCTCTCTACCGGGACAGAGGATTAGGGAAGTGACAGTAAAGTAGAATTCTGTTTATGAAGTAATTAAAACTTGATTAATACCAATGATGATGATGATGAAAAATGACAGTAAGTAATGATGAGATTAGGTGGAATGGAATTAGAATCAGATGGCAAATCAGCTAACGTTGTTGTAAACGTCTATTAATTAAAGTAGTCGAAACATGATATGTCGATAATCTGTAATAGCTCACCTGAACATGCATCACTGACTGACGTTGTAGAATTATGGATAAAATCTTTTAGCACTGACGGCAAACCAATAGATGGCATCGGTTGATGAAATGACCGACTGCCTGTCTGAGCTCTGTTTGTCGATGCCAATTATTTAGTCTGTGGATTATGTAATTGTTACATCCAATGATCAGACAGTCATTATGTTATGACTCACAATGGAGTGCAGTGAATGGAGTGTAGGTGAATTCATTGAATATTGATGTTATGGCATTTAACACCTATGCTCAACGAATTAGTTCGCTCTCTCATAATAATACTTGGTATATGAATTATTTATATACTACCAGTGATGTCACAACTAGTTTAACTACTTTGAAACTCATCATTTTGTTGTAATGAGATACGCAAATCTGTACCAATGTTCACATGTATCAAATTGTAATCAGTAGCCGGTAGCACTCCTAGGGTTACTGAAGGTCCCAAGCCTGGGTAAGTGAGGAGAGTTGGGTAGGGGGCAAACATTCCCATCCCGTAAAACCCAAACTTGCTAAAAATAACTCTAACCAGATTAAATACTGGTGAGCGGCCTATGCTTCTCTGTAAAGGGTAACGGGGGTAAGTAACAGCAGCAGTAAAACAAATTGAAATTAGAGCTATACAATCTTCACTACTTGAAAATTGTTATACAACAACTAGAATGCTCAATCAATACACGTGAAATGAAAGTGAGCTAGTAAAAACGACAATTGACCATGATTTACCCAATCAAATTTTTAGATGGACATACGGAATTCATGATGGTTGTTGAGTTGATTCATACTAGCGACAATTATGAGTAACATGACTATAAATGATTGATGATGTAATTACCTATTGAATTTTAGTTAGTAGTATAGTAGATTTGTTAGTGAAAAGCAAGTGAATTTGAGATGGAATTAATTTGGTAAATTATTATTCACTTTAGTTTACTCCTCTAAAATTTCAACATTCATAATAATAAACTATTCCATTGAATAAAGCAACAACAACAACAATGTCGATAGTGAATGAGTCTAATCTATTTCTTAGAACAAAGATGTGCCTCGTTAATTTGCTAGCCTAGTGACTATATTTCACTTCCCTCATTATATTGGCTGATAAAATGGAACAAGGAGCATCACACCGATACAAACTAATTCTTATAAAGAGCTAAAACATAGACGATTCATTATACCAACCATTCAAGATTCGCTGAAACATACGGAATAAGTCACACCACGACTTTACAGGTTCCCCGACGCCTTTAATTTCAGAGTCGGTAACATTAATTTAGGCAGTAAACGTTTGATATCTGTCGACGTAGCCTCCATGTTCACTAACGTATTCATTCTCACTAAATTGGAAAATTATACCCCTCAGACAGA